>CM053417.1:32192745-32214604 GCA_028644305.1 Xerus rutilus
CAGTACATAATACAACTATATCAGGTTTTTCAATCATGAGCTTTTGGCCGCCATAGTTCCATAATGTAACAATAGCCACATTCCTGTGAATAGCAGCAAGGTGCTAATGGAATAGTCACACCCTATGCACCCTGTAGGGCTTGGAGGACAAAGGGCCTCTTAGCATATATAAAGAGGGACCTGAGCTCAATAAAGGAGGAGTCTGAAAAGGAGTCTGAAGAAGAGTCTCTGAAAGTCTCTTGCCTTGTTCTGTGTGTGTGTGCGTGTGTGAGTGATTTTTCATCCGCGGTTCCCTTGCCTGACTTGGTTTCCCTTTGTGCCGGCACGGGCGCTGGCAAATTTTAGTATAAATATATACTAAATATTACATGAGACATACAATAAATTGTTTTTCTGGTATCTCCACTGAAATCTAAATGTATTTACAAAATCTTACCACTTTAATCCTCCATCATCGCAAATGCAAATATGGAGAAAATGTCAGAATTGTCACAAGATGGCTAGATTTGTGACGAAGATGAGAGAAACAAACTGGAAAAATTTCAAATGGTAAGACATGACTAGTATTTGGTGGGGGATGCTATGATAGACACGATTATGAATAATAAAGAGCAAATGATGACAGATAAAAACATTCTCTGTTTTTATAATCCTTAATAACCAGGGAGAGGAGATGTAAATCAGATGAGACAATGGAACATTTTTGAATGTGGGATTGAGGGTGGAGACTCATTGTTATATGCCTGTTAGTGTAATACTAATTTAGGAAGCTACTTTAGAAGTTTGTTCAAATACTCAAATGGTAAACCTGGTAAAAATGCTGTGCATCAGACTTCTAGTTTCCAGTACAGCATGTAAGAATCCTTGAAGTTGCCACTCCATTCTTACAAGTAAAAAGCTGATTAAATTGTAAAAACCACAACTATCCTTAGATCCCAAACAGAAGAGCTCACAGGGCAAACTGCTGCTCCCAGACTAAGAGGGTGAGACAGGCCTGCATAGAGTCACAGTTCATCACAGAAAAAATCCATGAGCAGAAAACTGTATGGGAACAAGGTGCTGAAGTAGGAAAACCTGAACTGCAATTGATAAACTGCTGAAGGCTCAGTGTGACCAATTCTGACAGTTAAAACTCTGGAGGGAGGTGGACACCATATCATGCTCCTTTAGTACCAACATGGGGAGGCTGAAGCAGGAGGATCACTTGATCCCAGGAGTTACAGACTGGTCAACATAGGGGGACCAGTCTTAATCCAAACAAAACAAAAACAAAAAAAGCCCAGGGCGACTTGTGAATTTTGTCACCATAGCTCAACATTGTCCTCACAGTGAATATTGTAGAAAAATCCCCTTGAACTTCTTTTTTTTAAAAAAATATTTCTTAGTTGTCAATGGACCTTTATTTTATTTATTTGTATGTGGTGCTGAGAATAGAACCCAGTGCCTCATGCATGCTAGGCAAGTGCTCTACCACTGAGCCACACCCTAGCCCCTCCCCTTGAACTTCTTGCAGAAGAGGAAAAGGAACCTTTTTTTCCTTTTTTTTTTGGGGGGGCGAGGGACTGGGGATTGGGCCACTGAACCAGATCCCCAGCCCTTTGAGACAAGGTCTCACCAAGTTGCTAAGGCTGGCTTCAAACTTGTAGTCCCCTTGCCTCAGCCTCCTGAGTGGCTAGGATTACAGGTGTGTGCTACTGCAACCAGCAGGAGCCATTTTGAAATAGGACAGAGTATTCTTTTTTTTTCTTTCCCAATCTGCCCTCTGGAGGAAATATTTAACCAGAATAACCAGAACCTAATGGGCTTGGGTTTTATCAGAGTCTACCTGACCTGGGGAAAGGGAAATATTTAATTCTACTCCACTCTAGCTGTCCTGTCTCATCAAAATTTGGAGAATGGGGAGGACTGACAAGTACTTGTGAAGTTCACAGCCCAGAGGCATAGGCTCACTAAAAGAGTCAGACCTAACCATAGGACTATAGGATTCTTTCTTTCCTCAGACATCTTACCACCACATTACTAAAGGTCTATTCTCAGCAGTTCCTTTTACCCAGTAGGTCATGTCTACTACCAATAGAAAAAAAGAAAGAAAGCATATGAAAAGGTGGTATATCCAGACAATGGGATATTATCCAAAGCCAAAAAGAAATGAGCTATCAAGCGCTCAGGGGTGGCTCAGTGGTAGAAAGCTTGCCTAGCATGTTCTAGGTTGGTTTGTTTCCCTGGGCTGGGGGGAAGGGGAGGGGCAGGGGTTATCAAGCCATGCAAGGACATGGAGTAAACTTAAGTGCATATTTGGAAGTCAAAGAAACCAATCAGAAAAGGCTACATATAGCTGGGCACGGTGGTGCAAGCCTGTAATCCCAGCACTTAGGGAGGCTGAGCCAGGAGAATCAGCAACGGTGAGATGCTAAGCAACTCAGTGAGACCCTGTCTCTACATAAAACACAAAATAGGGCTGGGGATGTGGCTCAGTGGTCAAGTGCCCCTGAGTTCAATCCCCAATACCAAAAAAAAAAAAAAAAAAAGAAAGAAAAAGAAAAGGCTACATACTGTATGATTCCAACAGTAGGATATTCTTGAAAAGACAAAACTATGAAGATAGTAAAAAGATCAATGATCTCCAGGTCTGGGGAGTGGGAGGGATGAATAGAGTACAGTGGATTTTTAAGGTAGTGAAACTATTCTGTATGATACTGTAATGGTTGGACACATGTCATTATACACTTGTCAAAACCCATTTAATGTACAAGAGTGAACTCTATCATTATCTATGAATTCTGGGCCATGATGATGTGTCAACCATGCTGGTGAGGGTGGTTGATTGTGAGGAAGTTTGTGCATGTGTGGTGCAGGGGGTGTATGGGAAAGTCTGTGGGGACAGGGAATATAGGAGAAATTTCTGTTCTGCTCAATTTTACTGTTTTAGAGCACCTAAAATTACTCTAAAAAGTAAATTATTTTTAAAAAAGTGCTGAGTGAAATTTTATTATTTTGCATTTATCCGATGATGCTGTTAATATGTAGCCCCTCCTTCTACTCTTAGTGCTCCCAATTCTCTTTATACAGCACTGATTTCATCTCAATATATATTGTACCTGTTTACTATGTCTATTATATATTCTCCCCTGCTAGAATATAAGTTCCATGAGGGCAAGGATCTTTATTTTGTTTACCAATATATCCTAAGAACCTAGAATAGTCTCTGCCACATACTAAGTACTTTTTGGAATGAATGAATGCATCAAAAGCTATGGCTTGGGGCTGGGGCTGTAGCTCAGTGGTAGAGCACTTGCCTAGCATGTGTGAGGCACTGGGTTTGATCCTCAGCACCGCATAAAAATAAATAAATAAATAGGAAAAAAAGCTATGGCTTGTTCCCCATGATACAGATTTCCTGGGTCCACAAGTCATCTAAATCTATGAATGAAAGTGAGAGATCAGCTAGTGAAGATCTATCTATGGATAGAGCTCTCTAAGATACCAGCTACTATCAGAGATCACAAGAACCAGCTTTGTGAGGAGGTTTCTTGCTCAACAGATTCTCAATGTATTATTCAAAAGTGGTCTGTTGGAGAAAAGATGCCAGATAGAACATAGCAAGCAGGAGAAGGATGTGCTTATTTTTAGACCTGGGAAGAACAGGCCCACACCAACTTGATCTATGATAGGTTAATTTTTTTCTTTTTTCTCTTCTTTCCTTTCCCTTCCTTTTTCCGTTTTTTGTTTTCATACTGAGGATTGAATTCAGGGGTTTTCTACCACTGGTGTTCTACCCCAGACCATTTTTATTTTTTTTGAGACAGTCTTACTAAGTTGCTGAGGGTCTTGCTAAATTGCTGAGGCTGGCCTCCAACATGTCATCCTCTTGCCTCAGCTTCCCGAGTTACTGGGATTACAGGTGGTAGGTAGTTCTTAAGTATAAACTACATAGCAGTGTTTTTACCTCTTGTGTCAAGGGACCAGCCACGTGAAGCGCTTTTTATTATGCCTCTGGCTAGAGGCCATTTCCCAACTGAGGTATAACTTCCTTGGTGGGTAGCTCCTATCAGCCCAGGGCAATTCTCTGGAGAAGAGACCTGCTGTAAGCCCTTAACAGCCCATTCACAGCAGCTGGTTGGAAATATTTCCAATGACTGTAACCTTAGACCTTTCTCTTTTGGCTTCTGAACATTATTGATTTATAGCTCTTTCAAATTTATCCTGGCCTTAATTGTAGGACTATTTATATTCAGGCAATGGGAGAAGAACAGCCCTGGTAGAAAGTTTGAGCAAGGAGAGGGGAGGCAGGGAGAGCTAACAGAGGGCTAAAAGGGACTAAAGACAGTGCGTAAGAAGGTTGAAAGTAGACACTGGAATAGTGGGAAAAAAGGTTTTGTGTCTGGCTTTGGAAGAGCCTCTGTTTTTGGCTTGCAAAAGGAATAAATTAGTGACACAATGGCTCTAGTTTGCTTTGCTCTTGGCAACTCTTGGGAACAAGAACCCCCAAGCTGAGGGTAGGTTAACATAGCTCCTAGTGAATTCTCTACCCAAGGCAGTGGTCTTCTAATGTTTTTACTTGTACAACTTCTAAACGAATTTTGAAAAAGTTATATGCTCCATAATATATATTAAAGTTGGCATCTAACAATTTTTATGGAGGGACTTATGAAAGTTTCAATATTGGAAATGATGTAATATCTGGCATACTGCAAATATTGATATTTAAGAATAAACATATTCAGGGGAACCAATTACCTTAGTAATATAATATCCACTATTTTCCATTTAAAAGATACTTGAACAAACTCCTTTTGAATAGCCAGAAAATCTGTCAGACCTTTTTTTCTTGAATATATATTTGCATTTTGTTGGTTGGTTTGTTGTGATTGAACCCAGGGCCTCATGCATGCAAAGCAAGCAGCTCTATCACTGACCTCCATCCCCAACCCTTTAATTTTGGGGAGGGGGTACTGGGGATTGAACTCAAGGGTACTCGGCCACTGAGCCACACCCCCAGCCCTATTTTGTGTTTTATGTAGAGACAGGGTCTCACTGAGTTGCTTAGTGTCTCACCTCACTGTTGCTGAGGCTGGCTTTGAACTCGTGATTCTCCTGTCTCAGCCTCCCAAAGTGCTGGGATTATAGGCGTGCGCCACCGCACCCGGCTTGTTTTCTAATTTTGAGACAGGGTCTCACTAAGTTGCTTAGGGCCTCACTAAGTTTCTGAGGCTGGCTTTGAACTTGCAATCCTCCTGCCTCAGCTTCCTGAGTTGCTGGGATTATAGATGTAGACCAGTGCACCTGGCTTTGAGCTCATTTTCATTTTACACATTTCACAGAATTTTATCCTTATGTAATATATTTTTATTATGGAAAGTCTTTGGTCATTATCTTCTAATCTGCCATAAAACCATATATCAACTCACATTGTAAAAGATGCTTATTTTCTGTGACCAGACTGAGTCTTTGGGACTGTTTTCATTACAATTATCAGCACACTTGATAAAAATAACATAAGTATATTCTAAAACTATAATTAGTTAAGAAAACAATATTGTTAGGGATATATCTCTTAATGTGATGGATGGGGATTTTATTTTTTTTAAAGTATCTCACAAGCAGGTGTGGTGGCATACCTGTGTAATCTCAGCAATTCAGAGGGCCAAAGCAGGAGGATTGCAAAACTGAGACCACTCTGGGCAACTTAGTGAGATCCTGTTTCAAAATAAAAAATAAAAAAAGAGCTAGGTATGTAGTCCAGTGGTAGAGCTCCCCTGTACTGAAAAAAAATGTAGCTCATATATCTGTGGATGAACGTTACTTTTTGAGAGTGAGGCCAAATTTAGCATTAATAGTAGACTTAAATGTTGGGAAATATTGTTCACATAAGTAAGTGGATAGGAATGAAAGTTCAGTAAAACAATACCATTCAATTGAGCATTTTCCAAATTATATGCCAAAGATTACATAATGATCTATCCTAAAAGTTATATGTAAAAATCTATCAAATGACAACTTGGTTAGTCCTTCTGATTTTGTTGAAGCCGAGACTTTAGCAATGACTTGCTTACAAAAAGATTTGTTATTCCATCATTAAAATAATGCACTTTCTCAGTGTCATCATCAATATTTCTCATGATCCTGTGTTTGCTATCCAGGAGTTTTCATCCCTTGGGGCTAGGCACCTAATTAAGCAATGAGATGAGTTGGATTTGTCTTTCTTTCCTAATGTGGGACAAAGGAAGATGAGAAAGCAAAACCATCATCTCTGTTCACATACAGATCAAATTTAGGAAAGAGTATACACATGAAAGTTACAAATCTGGAAATCCATTAAAAACATGCAGAAACAATACCTGCCTATGTATCTTTTTAAGTCTTTCTTTATATTCCCTAGGAGTATGTGCACCCAGTTTGAAGATTGCTGACCCAAAGAACAGAACAATGGGAAAAGCAAGGATTGGAATAGGGAGGAAGGTGTTATCCCTAATGACTCCATTCAGTCACAATAACATGATTTTAAAAGAGTCATTGATGGGGAAAGTGATCTGGGTCTGCAACACTCTTGTTCTTAATCTAATGCTCAATATGTATATATTGCACATGTCCTTGGTATAAGACATTAATTTACTTACACTAAAGTGACTGATAAAGTAGGAGATTACAGAAGTGCAATTGGTCCTTTGGCCAAAGTAATTCAGTACAGAAAGGGATGAGAAAAAGAGATAAATTTATCCATTTGCCTGTTTTCTCAGTTTCTCAGTTGAATAAAGCTCACTGAAGTGCTTTAAGTAGGATTTGGGCCATTTGTACCCCCAGGTTTTTGGTATTTGGGATTGTGTCTTTTGAGTTTATGATTAGTATTGCTTTAGGTAGTATGTGGCACACAGTTTAGACTCTGGGAAGATGGTTTAAGAAAATTCATAAAAGGCAGCTAGTGTAATTTCTCTTTCAGTAGTGTCAGAGTCCACTTTTAGCCCAAATCAATCATTTGGTCTGAAATAAAGTTCTATCCCAGCATATCATCCACTGGGCTTCACAGGGACTTCCAGGGCAGAGTTCTGCAAGCAATGAAATATTTTGCCAAAATATGTAAGATACCCGAGGACTCAGGTCATCACTTCCATTTTAAATACTGAAGTTCAGAGACAGATGTAGTTGGGAAAAGTGCTCTGTTGCTGCTAAAGACACCCACCCACCCACCTGCACACACACACACACACACACATACACACACACACACACACACACACACACACACACTATTCCAACCATTCACTAAGCACACAGTTACTTACCTTGCTTGTGTCTTTGTGTCATTTCTTCTGTCTGGGATAACCAAAGGTCTTTTCAGCAGAATCTTCCCAAACCTTCCAGACCAAAAAACATTAGCTTCCTCTTATAGATAGTATTTTGTATGTATCATTATTACAGCACTTCACATTTTGTATAACAACCATATTGTTACATATACTAGCAATTCAATCTTCTATATTCATGTTCTTTTAAAAAATATTTTTAGTTGTTGATGGACCTTTATTTTATTTATCTATTTATATGTGGTGCTGAGGATTGATCCCAGTGCCTCACACATGCTAGTCAAATGTTCTACCACGGAGCCACACTTCCAGCCCCTATATTCATGTTCTTCTGTAATGTTTCTTTTCTCCATTCTTTCCACTAAACTCTTGACTCAGTTTACAATTCTCTCTCACCTGGATGGTGAAAACAGTGGCCAGTTTTGACCCTTTCCTATCTAGTTTTTATACTGCTGCTGAGTTGACTATATTAGTCAACTTTGCATTATTATAACAAAATATCTTTATAAAGTATAGAGAAAAGTGCTTTATTAATTTAAGGGTTTTGGATGTTCCACGCATGGCATCAATATCAGCTCAGCTCTGATAAGGACCTTGTGGTTTTTTTTTTAAATTTTGATACTGGGGATTGAACCCAGGGGTGCTTAACCACTGAGTCGAGTCCCCAGCCCTTTTTATTTTTTATTTAGGGACAGGTTCTCACTAAGTTTCTTAGGGCCTCGCTAAGTTGCTGAGGCTGGCCTTGAACTTGTGATCTTCCTGCCTCACTCTCCCAAGTTACTGAGATTACAGGTGTGTGCCACAGCACCTGACCTTTATGTGCATTTTAAACAACATAATAGTAAATTAAAATAATTTTATACAATTCCAAAGAGTTAATATGATAGATACCAACCAAAACTTTAAGTCTTAAGGGTAGAGCTGTATCTTAATTCTCTCTATTTTTATTTTCTAGTGCAATGCCTTGCACGAAGTAATTGTTCAATAAATAGTTCTTTTAAAATTTTTTTTTATTTTTAGTTGTGGATAGACACAGTATCATTATTTATTTATTTTTATGTGGTGCTGAGGATCAAACCCAGTGCCTCACTCATGCGAGGCAAGTGCTCTACCACTGAGCTACAATCCCAGCCCTAAATAGTTCTTTTAATGAGTGAGGAATGAATGGGAGGAGGATGTATCTATTTACTTTAGGTTCCTAGGTAATTTCCAACTAAGAGGCAGGGCTTCAGAGAATGACATAGGCAGCCATGATGTTTCTAGAAAGTGTTGGCTTCAACTCCTCAGTATCCAAAAGTATTAAACTCATCATACTATAGTGATACATGCATACCTGTGTTTATTGCAGCACAATTCACAATAGTCAAGTTTATGGAACCAGCCTAGGTGTCCATGAACAGATAGATGAATGGATAAAGAAAATGTGGTGTATACACACAATGGAGTTTCATGGAGTCATGAAGAATGAAATTTTGTCATTGGCAAGAAAGTGGATGAAACTGGAGAGTATTGTATTAAGCAAAATTAAGTCAGACTCGGAAAGTCAAGAGTTGTACGTTTTTCCTCATACATGGAAGTTAAAAAAAAAGGAAGATAGAAGAAATAAGGAAGACCAGTAGGGTAGAGAAAGGAAGCCAGGGGCAGAGAGGAAAAGAGGGAAAGGGGAGTACTAGGAAATTAGATTGACCAAATTATGTTATGCACATGTACAAATATGTTATAATGATGCCAACTATTATGTATAATTATGCACCAATTCAAAAAAGAAAATATTGGCTTCCATAAAATCTACATAAATTTATTTAGTTATTTGTACTAAAACTAGACTAAGAGCTTCAAAGTTTAATAACCACTGCAAAATACACTATAGAGCAACCAATAGCAGTAACAAGAAGACATTAAGAAAATGAGATTGCTGAAAGACTAAAGGGGAAAAGAATCTGGGTGCTATAGAGACCAAACAGTAGTCACAGCTGTTGAGTCTATGGGACAACAGAACAAGAGGAGGATATAAAGAGCAATAAAAGGCCATTGAAAGCGCACCTGTTACAGTAGGAGACAGGCCTTGGACAGTATTCAGTTACATGCCTAGGACAATTTGCCTCTTATTTATTTTAAACTCTGAGTAATCTAGGGATAAAATTGGACTCAGGTGGGGTATTGTCCTAACATTTCCTATAGGCAATATCCTTTATTAATTACCAGGCAAAGAAATATATATAGAGTCAAACATAAAGCAGAAGCAAATTTTCTTTTAAATTACATGCATAATATGTAAATAATATAGGAAAAAGAAAATGATTGAGCCACTAACCCTGCAACTCATCGGTTACCCCATATTGTCAATAAATATATTTTGTTGGGGAAATCTTGTCACCCAGATGTTATTATTAAAATAATTCATTTTTAGCATCACAAACGGCTTAGATAGGGCTGGGGTTGTGGCTCAGTGGTAGAGCGCTTGCTTAGCATGCGTGAGGCACTGGGTTCGATAAATGTGGTGCATTTATCAGCACCACATATAAATATATGAAAAAAATAAAGGTCCACCAACAACTTAAAAAATATTTTTAAAAAATGGCTTAGATACACAGAAATGTAGTTTGATAACAGAAGTATCAATTTTAAAGATTCTTAAAACCAAGTGGATATCTTAATAAAGCAGATGATGTATGTAGACAACCATACCTGTTTGGATAAAAATGGAAATATTTAGTAAAATTTCTATAATTATAGCCAGGTATGGTGGTGTACACCTATAATCCCAGCAACTTGGGAAGCTGAGGCAGTAACTTTGTTCATGTTGCACCCATTCATTCATTTGAAAATTAAACTGTTCGTGGAGGGAGAGCATGTTAAAGGATCTTCTGTGTAGAACAGCATTATGCAGAAGACCTGAGATGGTAAGGAACTTGGCATGTTTGAGGATGTAAAAGGAGTCCAGAATAGTAAGGACAAGAGTTTGGGCTTTATCCTAAAAGCAATAGGAAATCACTGAATGGCTTTCACGATGAGGAGCAACACACAATCTGATTTATGTGCCTTCAAAGTCCCTAGGCCTCAGTGTGAAAAATGGATTGGAGAACTGAGAAAAACTAGAGTTAGAGGCAATGATAGCTCTTGGTTTGCCCTAGAGTTGTGGCAATGGAGGTGGAGAGGAGTAGATAGATTTAAGATGTCAGAGGTGGAATCAATAGGATTTAGTAATTAACTAATGCCAGGAGAGAGACCTTAATGTTGAAAATTACTCCTGGTCTTCTGAATTGAATAATTTAGTTTTTAGTGATGACCTCGTCAGAAATATAAAGGAGAGGAATCTGGGGAAGCTTTTATAAATCTTGAACACATTCTTTCTCCTGTAGAATTGTTGGTATCTATGAGATGCCTATGATAGGCAGGTTTTGAGTTCAGAATAAAAATCTCTGAAGGCATCACTGGCACATAACTAAGACCTTGGGAATGAATGGAATCATCTATGAAGAATGGGCCATACTCTGAAGAACTCCAATATTTAAAGTTTGGTTAAATATGGAGAAAATAAGAATGTAGTGGAATGACCAGATAAAAGGAGAAAAACTGGAAAGGGATAATAGCATAGAAATCAAGTCAACACCGTTTCAAGATGAAGGGTGTGACCTTGTAAGATGAAGACTGAAAGATAACAAATAGGTAAGGCATAGTCCCTTTCAGCCTTTTTATTTCTACCTGAACTCTATAGTGCAAATACCAGAAAAGTGAATATCTATGCAGGGCTGGGGAACATGGAGAAAAATGATTCTTCTCTTGAATCTAATAAAGATTATAGGGAAATGCCCTGGGTATTTTTCCATAGGCATATGACAAACTATCTTCCTTTCTTAGGAGAATCGAGCTTCCTATTTATGATTTATTAGCATTCACATGTGCCAAGCACACTGGAATTCAACAGAAAGAAGTAGGTTCTTTTCTAAGGGAAAAAGACATACAAGTTTAGGGGAGGGGCTGGGGCTGTAGCTCAGTGGTAGAGCGCTTGCCTAGCATGCGTGAGGCACTGGGTTCAGTCCTCAGCACCACATATAAACAATAAGTGAATAAAATTTTAAAAAATCCATTAAAAAAAAGTTTAGAGGAAAATGTCCACAGACACAGATATTATGTCTATGTTTGTCAGGCAGGCCCTGGAGAAAGATCAAAGGGGGGAACACACTGAAACATGGTTCTTGAGCTAAAAGTCCCCAAGGTTTGTGAATTTCTGGAAACATGAAGCCCTTTGAATGAAGAGTGGAAGCTGTACACGAAGTTTGAGTTCAATTAGGATCAGATATCAAAGATGATATTGCTTCTTCAAATGATTTAACTGGATACTGGCTGAAAAGAGCCTCATCTAAAAAGGAACTAGAAATGTTGTGACTAAGATTCTGACAGATGTGAATAACAGGAAGAAGAACTCTGTGGCAATCCAGAAGGAAAAGGAAAAAAAAATGAAAATGAGGCTGAATGGATACAAACTGCTGAATACATTGACTGAATTTCATCCCATTGATGAATTCAAATATAAAGATCTCCTTTTAGAAAATAAATCTCTTTTAAGAAAGAAAAATTACACGTTGTGCAAATTTCTAAGCCATGCTATTAATAAGAGTTTTCTGAGAGAGGGAGATAAGACATTGAGGGAAAGTGGATGGGGGAGAATGGGCGGGGCGAGAGAGAAAGAAAGAAAGGCACACAGATAGACATTGATTCTGAGAAACTGACTCTATCTGCCTAAAGTCATTGTACGAAATCACAAAGCAAAAACACTGGCAAGATATCAGGCCTCCTGGAATCCATTAAATACAAAGAAAGAGAAAAATAACTAAATGTTGGTTACAGATCAGCATGCTATATCCAAAGATTTTAGCAGAACTGTTTAAGGGTGAGTGGTTACAGTAATAAAATTTCATAATCAGAACTCATAAAATAACAATAATGGAAGTTTGCTAGGTTAGAGAGCAACTACTGCTGCAACATATGTTGTATTCCATATACCAGTCTTTAACCAAAAACAAAGATGTTGGTGGGCCATTTAACCTTCAGTTTTGTTATTGCCTCTCAGCACGGGCAACTTTCCATACTGTCTCCAGCAGTTGCTAGTCACAATTACACACAGTTTTTGAAGATGTGCTCAGAGTGAAGACCAATTTTCTGATCCACTTAATCACAGACTTAGAATAGAAATTAGGAGCCAGGCGCGTTGACGCACGCCTGTAGTCCCAGCACTTTGGGAAACTGAGACAGGAGAATCGCAAGTTCAAAGCCAGCCTCAGTAACAGTGAGGCACTAAGCAACTCAGTGAGACCCTGTCTCTACATAAAACACAAAATAGGGCTGGGAATGTGGCTCAGTGGCTGGTTGAGTGCCCCTGAGTTCAATCTCCAGTACCAAAAAAAGAAAAAGAAAAGAAAGAAAGAAATTAGGGCCAGCTCTAGACTGGGGGATGATCACTTTGACAATCATGTTCCCACCCCCACACTTCCTTTGGTGGATCAATTCAACAGACAAGAGGTATGTAGTAGAATGACTTGATATGCAAGGATAGCCTGCATTAACAAATGTATCAGAGACAAATTAGAGATCAGATAGGCAAAGAGCCAAGCACAAGGGAGTCAGCTAACAGGATGGAACAGGTTGGTGCAGAGGCTTAAACAGACTAGAACAATAGATTCTGACTTTTTGAAAACAAAAATCAGGGGCTGGAACTGTAGCTCAGTGGTAGAGCGCTTGCCTAGCATGCGTGAGGCACTGGGTTCGATCTTCAGCACCACATATAAATAATAAATGAATGAATAATAAAGACCCATCAACAACTAAAAAAAAATTAAAAAAAAAGAAAACAAAAATCATGCATTACTAGTAAGACAGTAACTTGTGGAAAAATGACAAAAAAAACTATTCTATTAAAATTTTACAAAATAGATATAAACAAAAAGAAGAAAATTAAAGTCACGCACCAACACCACCATAGGTAATCAAAATTAGCTTTTTGGTGTATATCCCATGTGATGGTTTTCTTCTAATATACAGTGGTATATATGTGTCTACTGTAATTTAGTCAGTTTTAACATTCACTTCATGATTTTTTATGAATAATATTGTTTCTATTTCTGTATAATATCACACTATAAGATAGCATCACTATTTTATTAATCTAATGTTGTACATGTATGGTGATCCTAATATTTGCAACTAGGAAAATACTGCAGTGACTATAACTCAACACATCATTTTTAAAAATCCCATCAATTATATAAAAATAGTGGAGAAAGGATGGTTAAAGGTTAGAGAAGTACAATAGAACAGGAAGGATAATTTCTAACATTCTACAGCACAGAATGGTAATTATGGTTGATAATTAACTGAATATTTCAAAATAGTAGGAAGTATTTTCAATATTTCCAACACAGAGAAATGATGTATGTCTGATGTGATCTATATGCCAGTCACCCTAATCTGATCATTACATATTGTATACATGCATTGAAATGTCACACTCTAACTCATAAATATCTACAATTATTATTATGTCAATTAAAAATAAAGTTTAAGGGCTGGGATTGTAGCTCAGTGGTAGAGCACTTGCCTTGCATGCGGGAGGCACTAGGTTCGATCCTCAGCACCACATAAAAAAATAAATAAATAAAAATATTAAAAAAAAAAAAAAAAAAAAAAGTTTAAAATTAGACATCTGGATATGCACTTACAAAAGATTGATGTTGAACTTCTACCTCAACCAGATACAAAAAATTCTCTCTAAATGAATCAAACCCTAAACATAAGGGCTAGAAGAACTATATAGCTTTCAGAAGAAAACATAGGGGTAAAAAAACTATATGAAAGCCGGGCACGGTGGCGCACACCTATAGTTCTAGCAGTTTGAGAGGCTGAGCCAGGAGAATCACAAGTTCAAAGCCAGCCTCAGCAACGGCAAGACGCTAAGCAACTCAGTGAGACCCTGTCTCTACATAAAACACAAAATAGGGCTGGGGATGTGGCTCAGGGGTCGAGTACCCAAGTTCAATCCTTGGTATAAAAAAATACTATATGATGTTGGATTTAACAATATTTTCTTAGATATGACATTAGAAGAACAAGCAAAAAAAGAAAAATGAATTGGACTTCATCAAAATTTAAGACTTTCATGCATCAGAAGACATGATCAAGAGTGAAAAGACAATCCATGGAATGGGATGGGGGAGACATTTGTAAATCATATATGATTAGGATTTAGTATCCAAAATATATAAAGACCTTCTACAATCCAACAACAATAACAACCCAATGAAAATATAGACAAATGACTTTAATAAGCATTTCTCAAAAGAAGATATACAAATGTCCTAAACATATGAAAAAATGTTCAACATCACTATCATTAGGAAAATGTTAGTCAAAACCACAACAAGATACCACTTTACAACTATTAGGATAGCAATTATGAAAAAATACAACCAAAACCAAAACAAAACAACTTAGAAAATAACAAGTGTTGGGGCTGGGATTGTAGCTCAGCGGTAGAGCGCTTGCCTCGCATGCGTGAGGCCCTGGGTTCGATCCTCAGCACCACATATAAAACCAATAAAATAAAGACATTATGTCCATCTACAACTAAAAGAAAAAAAAAATTTAAAAAAAAAAATAAAAAAAAAAAAAAAAGAAAATAACAAGTGTTGAACAGTATATGGAGAAATTACAACCCTGATTTACCATTGCTGATGAGAATGTAAAATGGTGCTGCCACCATGGAAACAGTATGACATTTCTTCAATTATTACCACCTTGAACTATATTACCCAACAGTTCTACTCTTAGATATATAATTCTACTCTAAGACAATTGAGAGCATGTGTTTAGTCAAAAAATGTATACCCATATTCAAAGCAGCACTATCCACAATAGCCAGAACGTGGAATCAACCCAAATACTCATCAACAGATGAGTAGGTAAGCAAACTTGCATATTTATTAAATGGAATATTATTCAGTCACGAAAGGGAATGAAGTACTGACACATGGTAAAACTTAGATGAACCTCAAAAACTCTATGTTAACTGAAAGAAGCTATACACAAGAACTCACCCATTGTATAGTTCAATTCATATGAAATATCTGGAATAGGAAAATCCGGAAACAGCAGATGAGTGGTTGCTAGGTGCCTGAGGAAAGGGGTACTGGGGAGTGACTGCTTAAGAGTATGGGGTTTCCTTCCAGGGTGATGAACAACACTCTGGATCTAGATAGTGGTAATGGTTGTACTACATTGTAAATGTACCTAATGCCACTAAATTGTATGTTCATTTAAAAGTTTAAATGATAAATTTCATGCTATATTTGTTTATCACAATAAAAACTGAATAAAAAAGGCAAGCTTACACAATAGTAATCTTTTAGTATTCATTATTGAGACATTGGATAATGACAGAAAGCTACTATAACTTTACCAATACTTTCTTTTTTTTTGGTACCAGAGATTGAACTCAGGGGCACTCGACCACTGAGCCACATCCCCAGCCCTATTTTGTGTTTTATGTAGAGACAGGGTCTCACTCAGTTGTTTAGTGCCTCGCTGTTGCTGAGGCTGGTTTTGAACTCGCAATTCTCCTGTCTCAGCCTCCCAAAGTGCTGGGATTACAAGCGTGAGCCACCGCGCCCGGCTACAGTACTTTCTAATTATCCTATTAAACATGTTATATAGATATGCTTGAAAACACAATACTACATGTACATACAAGATAAATGTATATTATCTATACTTGTTAAACTTATTTCATATAAGGATCTACTTGGAATAATTCTACCTGCTACTGAAGATTTGGGGTCAACAGATGTTTTGGTTAGCTTTTTACTACAATAACAAATACCTGAGATAATCAATTTTTTTTTTTTTTTTTTTTTAAATACTTTCTTTTTTTTTTAAATATCTTTATTTTATTTATTTATTTTTTATGTGGTGCTGAGGATCGAACCCAGTGACTCACGCATGCGAGGCAAGCGCTCGACCACTGAGCCACAACCCCAGCCCAGATAATCAATTTTTTTGTGTGTTCTAGGAATTGGACCCAGGGGCACTTTACCACTGAGCTATAACCCCAGCAATTTTTATTTCTTCATTATGAGACAGGGTCTACCAGCATAGTTGTTTAGGGCCTCACTAAGTTGCTGAGGCTGGTCTTGAACTTGAGTTCCTCTCGCCTCAACCTCCTGAGTTAGCGTCCTCATTTGCTGGGGTTACAGGTGTGCACATTCTCTCATAGTTCAGTATGTCAGAAGTTCAAATTTATTTTGGACAGAGGTTCTCCCTCCTAAGTTTTCATTTGTTGCCTCTTCCAGCTTATGGAGTACTATAGTTTGGAACTTTTTTGAGAGAGAGGTACTGGAGGTTGAGCCCAAAGGTACTTTGCCACTGACCTATAAGCCCAGCCCTTTTCTTACTTTTTATTTTGGAACAGAGTCTCACTTAGTTGCCCAGACTGACCTCAATCCTCAATCCTTCTGCCTCAGCCATCTGAGTTGCTGGAATTAGAGGTGTGTGACATTGTACCTGGTCTATAGTTTGGATCTTGAATGTTCCCCAATGGACCATATGTTGAGGGCTTGGTTTCCAGCCTGTGGTTTATTGAGAAGTGGTGGAACCTTTAAGGAGTAGGGTCTATTACAAGGAAATTACATCACTGGGGGCATTAAGGATATGTCCTTGAAGGGGATATGAGAAATCTGGTCCCTTCCTCTCTTTTGTTTCCAGGCTACAATGAGACGAACAAGCCTCCTTCTCGTTCTTACCATGACGAACTGTGCTGCCACAGTCCAGGGTCAAGCAACCATATACTGAAACTCCTGAATCCGTAAGCCAAAATAAACTTTCCTCCTTTTCCATTGATTATCATAGGGATTTTATCACAGCAACAGAAAACTGACCAACATGTGGGGGCTTCAGAAGTTCTTTGGCTTCACTTCACTCCAATCTCTGTCTTTCTGATTATGTCTCCTCTTCTGCCTCAAAATTCCCTTCACTTCTATCTTAAAAGGATAGCATTTAAGTCTCACCAGATAACCCAGGATGAATTCTGTTTCTCAAAATCTTTAACTTGCAGGGAATGGTGGCGCAAGCCTGTAATCCCAGCACTTAGGGAGGCTGAGACAGGAGAATCGTGAGTTCAAAGCCAGCCTCAACAATGGCGAGGTGCTAAGCAACTCAGTGAGACCCTGTCTCTACATAAAACACAAAATAGGGCTGGGGGTGTGGCTCAGTGGTTGAGTGTCTCTGAGTTCAATCCCCAATCCTCAGTACCAAAAAAAAAAAATCTTTAACTTACATTTTTAGTCATAATATTCACTCTTTTTCCAGGTAAGGAAATATTCAGAGGTTCTAGGCATTAGGGTGAACATATATCCTTTTAGGAGACCATTATTCCTATCACTGCAGTCTTTTCTCTGACCCTCCCCAAATCCACATCCATTTCAGAAAGTAGGACAGAACCCTCAGGGACATCTATAGCCAGAAGTGGGGGAAGAAGCAGAACCACCAAGAGAAGTCGGAAGGACAGGAGGTGTTTCAAGGCAGAATAATTCCATTTAACTGCCTGTCAAAAATGATCAAACTTTGGATGACTTCTCCTTTTTGCTTTGTGTGAACACAGCTAATGCCACTTTGTGCTTTCATGCTTTTGATCAAACAAAATGCCATTTAGTACATTGTTATTGTATCTATCATTTAATAAATAATCCTCTAATCACTTAAATTGCCACAATATTTCCCAAAGCTTCCAATTAAAATCTAGCTAACATCATTATGTGTAAAAATGCATACTAGCTAATATTTAGTTGTGAATATATAATTTTTCTTATTTTTACCAAAACATATATACGCAACAACTAAAGAGATAAAACTTTGCCTGAGGAAGTGAAATAATGGCATTCCACATCTCAACAGAGCATGAAGCAATACACACATTTCATGTGGTTTCATTTTTTAAAATGCAAGACACAGTAACTATCACCAACATGTTATCTGTATATTGCATAACAAACTGCTAAAAAACAGCTTGAAATTATAGCAAAGGTAACTAGCACCTCATTTAAAATTTCATCTTGAGATATAATTCACACACAATAGAAGTTACACTTTTAAAGTATATAACTCAATGGTTTTCAGTATATCCAACCATTACCACTGTCTAGTTTTAGAATATTCTCATCACCTTAAAAACAAACCCATTTTGTTTCCATTATCAGTCACTCCTCCTCGTCCCCTCCCCCTCAACCCTTCACAACCAACCACTAATGTAATTTCTCTCTCTATGGATTTACCTCTCTGGACATTTCATATAAGGGAAGTTATCCAATAAGTGTTTTTTCTTTCATTTAGCATATTTTCAAGGTAAATCCATCTTTTTTTTTGGTACCAGGGATTGAACTCAGGGGTACTTGACCACTGAGCCACACCCCCAGCCCTATTTTGTGTTTTATGTAGAGACAGGGTCTCACTGAGTTGCTTAGCACCTTGCCCTTGCTAAGGCTGGCTTTGAACTTGCGATTCTCCTACGCCTCTCAAAGTGCTGGGATTATAGGTGTGCGCTACTGCACTCAGCTAAGGTCAATCCATCTTGTAGCATATATCATTATTTTATTTTTTTCATGGCTGAAGACCATTCCTTTGTATGGACATACAATATTTTGTTTATCCATTCATCGGTAATTGAGGGACTTTTGGCTACTATGAGTAATGTTGTGAGCATTTATGTACAAGTTTTTTTTTTTGGTACTGGAGATTGAACTCAGGGGCACTCCACCACTGAGTCACATCCCCAGCCCTATTTTGTGTTTTATGTAGAGACAGGGTCTCACTGAGTTGCTTAGCGCCCCGCCCTTGCTGAGGCTGGCTTTGAACTCGCGATTCTGTCTCAGCCTCCCTGAGTGCTGGAATTACAGGCTTGAGCCACTGTGCCCGGCTATGTACACTTTTTGAGTGTACATATTTTCAATGCTCCTGGATATATCCTTAGGAGTGGAATCGCCGAGTCATGTTACATTCATGTTTAATCTTATGAGGAACTGTCAAACTATTTTCCAAAGCAGCTGCACCATTATACATTCTTACCACCAATATTTGAGGAATCCAATTTCTCATGTCCTCACTAACACCTGTTATCTGTTCTTTTGATTACAGCTGTCATATTGGGTGTGAAACAGAAACAATGAGCAGATAATACAGTGTTCCCATACACACCCCCTGCACATGCACAATTTTCCTTATAATTTAGTTCTTGCATTAATGTGATGCATTCATTACAATTAGTGAGCCAATATTGATATGTCATTTTAATTTCGGTCCACAAGCCAGGCACAGTGGCACACGCCTGTAATCCCAGCACTTTGGGCGGCTGAGACAGGAGAATCGCGAGTTCAAAGCCAGCCTCAGCAACGGCGAGGCACTAAGCAACTCAGTGAGACCCTGTCTCTACATAAAACACAAAATAGGGCTGGGGATGTGGCTCAGTGGTCAAGTGCCCCTGAGTTCAATCCCCAGTAGCAAAGGAAAAAAAAATTCAGATCCACAGTTTAGATGAAGGTTCACTCTTGGTGTTTTATATTTCATGAATTTTTTAAAAAATTTTTAAATTTTATTCATTATTTTATTCATTTATTATTTGTATGTGGTGCTGAGGATCGAACCCAGTGCCCCATGCATGCTAGGCAAGGGCTCTACCACTGAGCCCCAGCCCCAGCCCCATTTCATGAGTTTTTTAAAATGTGTAATAGCATGCAGCCACCATTATAGTATCATATGAAGTGTTTCACTGCCATAAAAAGTCATTCTGGCTGGGTGCGATGGCAGATGCCTGTAATCCCAGCACTTTGGGAGGCTGAGACAGGAGAATTGCGAGTTCAAAGCCAGTCTTAGCAACAGCGAGGGCCTAAGCAACTCAGTGAGACCCTGTCTCTAAAACACAAAATAGGGCTGGGAATGTGGCTTAGTAGTCGAGTACCCCTGAGTTCAATCCCTGGTAATAACAACAACAACAAAAAAGTCCCTCTGGTTTTTATTTGTGTTTCCCTAATGACAAATGACATGGAACAGCCTATCACATGCTTATTGGCCATCCTATCTGGAGAAATGTGAATTCAGATGTTTTGCTGTTTTGTTTTAATTGTGCCATGGGCCTTTTCATTACTTAGATATAAAGTCCCTTTTATATTCTGTACAATTATTTATCAGATATATAGTTTTCAAATATTTTCTCTCAGTCTGTGGAGGCTTTTTTTGCACTCTCTTGGTCGTGTTAACACTGCAATATTGTGATACTTCTCCTGGAGCACTGAATTACTGTAATATATGGGGTTCAAGAATCAAGTTGAGGATCCCATGCCTTGGGAGGCTGAGGTAGGAGGACCACGAGTTCAAAGCCAGCCTCAGCAAAAGTGAGGCTCTAAGTAACTCAGTGAGACCCTGTCTCTACATAAAACACAAAATAAGACTGGGGATGTGGTTCAGTGTTCAAGCGCCCCTGAGTTCAATCCCCACTATATATATGAATCAAATTGAGGGCCTGAGTGTTTAGCTTAGTGTTAGAACTTTTGCCTAGCATGCATGAGTCCCTGGTTTGATACTTGGCACCACATAAAATTAAAAATAATAAAGTAAAGAAATAGTCAGCATTGCTGTTCCCAAGATCTCAGGTAAGCATTCCATATTGCAGAATATAAAGAGTTGTGTGTTCGGGGTCTTCAAAACCAGAACTCATTTATTTATCAAAATGCACTGAGCACCTACTCTTTCTCAGCTCTGTTCTACATCCTGCAAATACAAAAATGATCAAATCATGTCATATCTCATGAACTTACATTCTAGATGGAAGGGCAAACACTAAATAATATAAACAAGTAAAATGTATGTTAAGTGGTAATAAAGAAAAAGTCATTGAGAAGGCATGTGATTGGTGGTGGTGGTGGGATTTTAACTTTAGACATGATAGTAAGAGAATGTTGTATTGCAAGACTTGAAAGAAGAGAGGGAGGGAGTCATGTGGATGTCTGTGGGGAGAATATTAAAAGTACAGAGGACAGCAGGCAAATAGCTCTGAGGCAGGAAACTAACTGTAGGGTTTCAGAAATAAGGTCAGTGTGGCTGACCTGAAGTTGGCAAGGGTGAGTGACTGGAGATGAGTTCAGAGAAGAAACAGAATCAGACCTGGTAGGGGCTTAAGGGCCATTGTAACAATTGTGCATTTCATTCTGAGAAATACAGTTATTGAGAAAAGGGTTTATGTGATCTGATTTAGGTTTTTTTTTTTACATTTTTAAATTTTATTATGTTTTTTTAAATTTAATTTAATTTAATTTTTTTAAATTTTTCTCAAAAGTTGCATTTTAATACATGTTATCAAACATAACAGAAAAAAAGCAAATTTTCAGAAGCTGTACACACTGTTCACTGAAAACATTTGTTGAGGCAAATAGAAAAAAAAATTGTTACAATCATAATTTTTCTAACTTTGCACAAAATTATAAGCAGATTACATTCTTCATATTAAACACCTTTATATG
>CM053417.1:32222531-32239451 GCA_028644305.1 Xerus rutilus
AAAGTGCATATAAAGGTGTTTAATATGAAGAATTTAATCTGCTTATAATTTTGTGCGAAGTTAGAAAAATTATGATTGTAACAATTTTTTCTATTTGCCTCAACAAATGTTTTCAGTGAACAGTGTGTACAGCTTCTGAAAATTTGTTTTTTTCTGTTATGTTTGATAACATGTATTAAAATGCAATTTTTGAGAAAAAATAAAAAAATAGAATAAATTAAGAAAAAGAAAAAAAAAAAGAAGACCGCTACTGCTTATCTGCCCCCAATTTTGAAGTGACCAATCCCTAGCTCGCCACGCGATTTTGTAGTGGGCTCTATAAAATCCCTCCCGTGCATCCCCTCTCTCTCTTTCCACTCTCCTTCGCCCGGGCGCCCACTCCCCTGAATAAAGGATCTCCTGGCTGCACAGAGGTGTCAGTGTCTGGCTGGCCGCTACCCTAACAGTTATATAAACCAATTCCTATAGATGTTATTCCTCTGACATTTCAGAATGCCTCAATCCAGTTAAACTGTTCACTTACTGTGAAGAAGAGCCATGAAGGTTGGCTACATGGTGAGGAGTACAAGTCAATAGGGTCAGATTGCCCCAGTGTGCCTCTCATCCTATGCAGCAGTGGCTTCTCTGATAGCCATATAATATCTGTATCCTTCACATTTCTACTCAAGGCAAACTTATTTGGGGCCTTTCCTTAGCCCCAAATGCTCTATAGAAATTTTGTGTTTCAAAAAACACCATTGGACATGACCTGAATTCATGAGATAACTACCTCTACATTGGAAGAAAATAGCATAGCTGTAAAGAATATAAGGCTTTACATTCATGCTTGTATTGTTTTCATTGCAAATCAGACTTTAAACATCTCATTAGATGTCCTTTAAATCTGAAAAAGTCTTTTAACAATAGTCTAAAATTTGGCATAATTTAGAGATATCTTGGAATATAGATCGCACCTTCTATACATATTTATAACAACTTAAAAAAAAGAAAAAAATTTGTTTTTCAGATTCCAAAGTTGGAGGAGGTGATGTGGATATCTGCTTGCATAGTGCTGATGTAGTCAATAGAGACTAAAGTACATGCTTGCTAACCTGAGACACAGTCTGGGTGTGTGGGAGAATTTGGTGTTTATTATTTCATTCAGGGCACTGAGACAATCACTATGGGAAAAGGCAAACATATCTTAGACTTCTATTTGTTTAGTTGATAGTATGCCATTAATTTCTTTTTGAAACCGTTGTACAGTATGTTTGACTTTTCTGGTGTACTGTTCTGTAAAGTGCAATGTATCATTTTAATTTTAAATTATATGTAAAACGGAGGCATTGCAGTCCTTTCATGGTTTAGTGCCTATAAAAAGTTTAATCCAGGGGCTGGGGTTGTGGCTCAGTGGTAGAGCGCTTGCCTCGCATGTGTGAGGCACTGGATTCAATCCTCAGCACCACATATAAATAAATAAAGATATTGTGTCCATCTACAGCTAAAAATATATTAAAAAAAAAGTTTAATCCAGTTTATGTAACTCAGGTATTTACAGGCCAAACATGAATATGGTAATTTATATATATATATATATTTTTAGTTGTTGATGGACACAATGTCTTTATTTTATTGTTTTTTGTATGTGGTGCTGAGGATCGAACCCAGGGCCTCACGCATGCAAGGCAAGCGCTCTACCGCTGAGCTACAATCCCAGCCCCATGAATATGGTAATTTGAGAAAACTCTTGATATAATTCTGCCATCCTTCATCTCACATTTAAAATTAAACGCAGAGTTATAAATAGAGCATTTAAGTGTGAACCTCTTTTTTCCTTTTTTTGGGGGGTACTGGAGATTGAACTCAGGAGCACTCAACTACTGAGCCACATCCCCAGCCCTGTTTTGTGTTTTATGTAGAGACAGGGTCTCACTGAGTTGCTTAGCGCCTCGCCGTTGCTGAGGCTGGCTTTGAACTCGCGATTCTCTTGTCTCAGCCTCCCTAAGTGCTGGGATTACAGGATGGCGCCACCACGCCCAGCTTCTTCTTTCCTTCATATTGTACATGGTAACTTATGATAATTAGACCATTCTACGATCAACTGAAAAATAATTTTCATAGTTTTCAAGGATAACCAGCTCTGAAATGTGAAGTATTTCCTCCTTGTTGTAGAAGGTTTTAAAAATGTTGGAAGTAAAATAATAGTTTTGGTAATGCAATGATATCTTAACATAGGGTGTATCTTATTTGAAATTATATATATATAATATATATGTTCCTTTGATATTTCAGAATGCCTCAATTCAGTTAAGCTGTTTAATTTTTCTGAAGAAATGTATATATGTGGTGCTAAGGATTGAACCCCAGGGCCTTATGCATTCTAGGCAAACACTCTACCGCTGAGCCACACCTCCAGCCCTGAAATTTTATGTAAGTACATAACACCTTATTTTTCAGTTTTTATTGTGGTATAGCCATATGCTAAACTGATCTTATTTTTCTTTTCTTTCTTCATTTATTTATTTGCTTCTACTCCACATGATTTCCTTTCCCTTATCTATTAATTTGTATTTGATTGGTTCTTTATGTTATCCTATCCTTCCCTCTCTCATTTCTTTATTTTACTCCAGCTCCTGCATATGAGAGAAAACAATTGACCTTTGAGTTTCTGAGTTTGTCTAATTTCATTTAGCACAATATTCTCCATTTCCAACCATTTACTGGCAAATGCCATAATTTCATTCTTTTTTTATGGCTGAGTAGAACTCTATCATATATATATGTGATAATATATATCTATATATATCACAATTTCTTAATCCATTCATTTATTGATGGGCATGTGGGTTGATTTCATAATTTAGCTATTGTGAATTATGCTTCTATAAATATTGATGTGGCTGTATCACTGTAGTATGCCAATTTTAGATCTTTTGGAGAAATACCCAGGAGTGGAATAGTTCAGTTGTATGGTGTTTCCATCCCTAGTTTCTTGATGAAACTACACACTGCTTTCCACAATGGTTATACTAGTCTGCAGTCCCCCCAATAATGTACAAGTGCATCTTTCCCCCATATCCTTGCCAGCATTTATTGTTGTTTGTATTCTTGGTCATTGCTATTCTGACTGGAGTGAAATGAAATCTTAGTGTAATTTTGATTTGCATTTCCCTGATTGCTAGAGATGTTGGTCATTTTTCATATGTTTGTTGGCCTCTTGTTTTCCTGCTTTTGAGTAGTTTTTTAGTTCTACTCGCCACTGCTGAGTTTATTGATTGGGTTATTTGGTTTTTTTTGGTGTTAAGTTTTTTGAGTTCTTGGTATATGCTGGATATTAATCCCCGATCGAAGGAGTAACTGGCCAAGATTTCTCCCATTCTATAGGCTCGCTCTTGACACCTATTTCCTTTGCTGTGCAGAAGCTTTTTAGCTTTTTAGTTTGATGACATCCCACTTACTGATTCTTGGTTTTATTTCCTGCAGTTTGGGGGTCTTGTTAAGGAAGCCTGTGCCAGCACCAGTATGATGGAGTTTTGACCCTATGTTTTCTTCTAGCAGTTGTAATTCCTGGTCTAATTCCCAAGTCTTTTTTTTTTTTTTTTTGGTACTGGAGATTGAACTCAGGGCACTCGACCACTAAGCCACATCCCCAGCCCTATTTTGTGTTTTATGTAGAGACAGGGTCTCACTGAGTTGCTTAGTGCCTCGCCATTGCTGAGGCTGGCTTTGAACTTGCGATTTTCCTGTCTCAGCCTCCCTAAGTGTTGGGATTATAGGCCTGCGCCACTGTGCCCGGCTTCCCAAGTCTTTGATCCATTTTGATTGGAATTTTGTGCAGGATGAGAAACTAATATTATTTTTCAATGTCATTTTGACTTTGCACTTGAAATGAATGTTTATGAGCCTCTTATGTTCTAGGTACCTTACAGCAAATCTGTAGTGAAGAAAGAATATTTATCCCAAAGTGGGATTTGATTTTTTGCCTTCTAGTTCGGAAAATTCAGTGGAATTCTGTTGTGGTATTGTTATTGTTGTTTGGTAATGTGTATTAAACCCAGTGGTTTTTTTTTTTGGTACCGCGGATTGAACTCAGGGGTGGGTACTCGACCACTGAGCCACATCCCCAGCCCTATTTTGTGTTTTATGTAGAGACAGGGTCTCACTGAGTTGCTTAGTGCCTTGCCGTTGCTGAGGCTGGCTTATGAACTCGCGATTCTCCTGTCTCAGCCTCCCTAAGTGCTGAGATTACAGGCATGCACCACCACCTGGCTCCTCAGTCTTTATTTTTTATTTTGAAATAAGGTCTTGCTAAATTGCCCAAGCTGGCCTTGAACTTGGAGCCCTCCTGCCTTATCTTCCTGAGTTGCTAGGGTTACATGCGTGTGCCACCATGCCAACTATGAAATTCTATATATTTTTTTTAGTATGGGGGATTGAATTCAGGGGCACTCGACCACTGAGCCACATCCCCAGCCCTATTTTGTGTTTTATTTAGAGGCAGGGTCTCACTGAGTTATTTAGTGCCTCACCATTGCTGAGGCTGGCTTTGAACTCATGATTCTCCTGTCTCAGCCTCCCAAAGTGCTGAGATTACAGACATGCACCACTGTGCCTAGTCGAAATTCTATTTTTATTGAGTATCTATCATGTATAAAACATTGTCCAGTATTAAGGGGGAGGTAAAGAAATATGTTCTTTACTATGTCCATATTATATTTTATCGTGTATTCCGTTTAGTGTATTTGTTGGTTCACGTTTTTTCACTCCTTATAACACCAATTATGTCTTTCTGACTTTAATATAAGTATTAAAACTATCTATTGAACCGTGTTTTTGGCCAACCCAGATTTAGATAGAACTAAATTACCTTTGCTGAGTTCAAGACTCTTAGCAACTCAATTTGGTATCAATCTTCCTTGTTACCATTTTTCTATTAGAATTTTTAGCAATGAAATCTCTTGGTCAGAAATTTAGTGTACTGATGTGCAGTTATACTTGAATGAATGAATAAATGAATGGGCTGTTCACAGACTAGAGGAGGTATGTTTATATACATAAAAGGCAATGGTACAAGTTAGGAATGTCAGGAACAAAAATATTAAGGCAGAAAAACAGGTTGATCCATAAAGGGGAGTAGTCCAGTTTGACCAGAGTAGTATATGGGATGCTCAGAGGGAATAACATAAGAAGGAAATATTTGTTAAGTTATATACAATAGAGATGTATGATGGTGTCACTTGCTTTATTGCCTTGCTCTGACATCCCAGTTGCAAAGCATATTTGTGAATAATTCCAGGGTCTAGTGTAGAAACCTCTTTTTTTCCCAAAAAGCAACCATTTACCTATAACATAATTTGGATCTTAGAATCCTCAAGTCACCATATCCTTCTAGGAATAGGTTTCATTCTGTTTTTTTTTTTCTCTCTCTCTGGGAAAGACTGAGAAGTAAAGTTCTTTAGCAACCAAATGGCAGAACCACATTTAGAATCAAGTAAGAGTGATCTGTGAAATGCATAAAACTATGTCAGTATATGTTGCTTTGTTGCTAAAGATATACTAATTTGCCATTTAGAATTTTACCTTCCTCAGTGTCCAGACTATCAGCATTACTGGCATTTATGTAGATTCCATTTTTAAAAGGAAGCTTATCCCAGTCAGTTTTTAAAAAAATATACTTTAAAACTTGCAACTTATTGGAAAAAATATGGAAAGTGTTTTATTTTTGTTGTAGGCATAATAAAACTAAATAACCAAGACTAACATTAGTTTGAACTTTACCTTGGAACATGTCCATGAAGAACAAAGGAAGTCCGACTAATCCTTTTGACTTTCTCTCTCAGGCTTCTTATATCAAAGATACTTTGATACAAGTAAGTTAAAGCTTGTGAAGTACTTGTTGTAGCTTGGATCCATCTTGAAAGTATTGTATGAACTTAGAATGGAGATTTTATCCCAGTTCAAGTCTTCATTTTTTCCAGTTATTTCAGCCATTATTTTACTTCATTCAGATTCTTTGTCCTTCAAACCACATTATTTGGGAGGATGAGCTATGGGCTGAATCAGACCAGTTGTCAATTCTGATTTGGAAGAAAGGTTTGTGAAACACAACAGTACTGCAGTTCATTGCTCAGTATTTCAAGAGATATCATTGCTATGGTTCTCAAAGTTTTCAAAACTTTACAAAGAATGTTGGACAGCTAATATATTTCAGCCATATTATTTCAGAGAAAATCTCCTGAGAGGTTGGTAGACCTACCCCAAAGTTCACTTTGGCTATACTTGGGTTTGTTTAAGTAAGACAAGGAAACAAAGGCAGCTAACTGCAGATTAGCTTCCACATGCCTTTGTTATAATGCAAAGTTTAAAGTCACTCCAAATTCAAAATTTGGCAAAATTTCTAATTTAGGGTGCCACATAGTTGACTTCTGTTATTTTGGAGAAAGTATAAGCATGGACAAAGTACACAAGGGTTCTCTGTGCTCAATTTTTTTTAATCTTAGGTGGTCTACAGATGACATTAACAATTTTCATCTTTTAAAATGACAATATCCCACAGATAGGTTAAAAACATTACATTTGATTTTAGGAAGCAAGTGGGTTGTTAGGAGTTAGAGCAGGAGTTGGCACACTTTTTCTGTAGAGGTCCGGAAAATAAATTTTTCAGTCTATGTGAATCATATGGTTTCTGTCAAAACTATTCACTTCTGCTCATGTAGTGTGCAAGCAGCCATAACAGTATATAGCTGAATGGATATGAATGTGTTACAATAAAACTTTATTTATAAAAACACAGTAAGCTCAATTTGGTTCATGTACTATTGAGTTATAGTATTCAGTTAGAGTAGAGGTTTTTTAATGGATTGATTTCAACACAAAGGACAACACAAAATTTTTGAACAACTGTGAGAATGCCTTGAGAAAGTGTGGCTACTTTGTGATTTTGCCATTGACCTGAAATATTTACCTTGGCTTAGCATTTCAGAGGTTTGGTCCACGGGTGGCTGGCTCTAAGGCAGAAACATCATGGTGGAAGGGTGTGGCCGAGGAAATCTGCTCAATTCTTGGCAGCCAGGAAGCAGAGAGAGAAAAACAGGAAGGGATGGATACAGTCCCCCAAACCAGGCTCCCAGTGACCTACTTGTTTTGCAACACCCCACCTATTTACAGTTACTACCCAGTAATCCATTTACCCAGTAGTACATTCAAATTACTAATCCATCAAATGGATTTACCACTGATAAGTTCAAACCCTCATGATCCAATTTCTGCATTGCCTAACACATGAGATTTGGGGGGACATTTCAGATCCACACCATACCCATAACACATATATACCAAATTTCACAAAGCAGCTAGTGATGTGAAAAGATCTTTATAAGCAGCCATTTGAAGTAGAATAAGTAGAATTTATTTCAACATTTCTCACTCCAGTTTCTAATTTTGCACTTAGCCAAGTATCACTTTATGTTGTTTTTCTCAGTTTAAGCCTTTTAGAACTCATTTAAATTGTTTTGTGTCCTCACTAGGACATTTACTTGTTTATTACTCCATATCAGAATAACCATGTCTAACTATTCTCTTTTTCCATTGAGGCTTAGAGGGGGAATGTCTTCCAATAAGCACTTTCACATATGTCTTCTCATTTAATATAATTTAATTATTTTCACAGATGAATCATAGAGAAGATAAAGTTACTTGCCCAAGATCACCCAACTAGTTGAGTGCAGGCGAGCTGCAAAAACAGGTCTGTTCAAGTCCAAAGGCTATGGTTTTTCCACTACATCACAATGTCTACAGGAAGCTAACTTGCAGTTCTTGGCAGACTTTGTCTTTCTTTTTTTTTAAACCTAAGCTGTTTTCAAGTAAATCACAGGAGAACTGAGTAGCACAGTATTTTATTCTTTTTTTTTCTATATTTTGGAAGTACATGTTTTCAAAAGGGATATGGTAGATGCTTTTGTTTAAACAACCATCATTCTATAACTAGAATATTTCCAAATAAGGGTGACTTCCAAAAATTATTTGCTTTCTTGGCAGTCTCCACACATTCTTTGTGAATGCAACTCCATTTCCCATCATCCTTGTTCAGCAAAGAATCATATGCTAATAAAATTTTGAAAGGTGTGGCTTGGTGATATTCTTTTCAAATTTGAAAGAACCAGACTTCCTGGCATCATAACTTCAAATCATGATAGAGCCAGCTGATAAGTTAAACATTCTGAAATTAACTTTTCTTGGGCTATAGTTTTGTATAGCTCAGATTGTGGATATTAGTTGGGGCTAGAAGCTAATGCTAAAGTCTGAAGATACTGCTATTTAAGCGTGTGCCTTTTAATCAGAATGAGCTTTTCTTCTTTTTGGCCAGAGCAGAAAATATCATAGTAAATTGTTGCATGATAAAAAGTAGGGTCAGGAGAGCTCACACTTAAAATTGTTATAGCATGCATGATTCTTAGACCTCAACCACTATTGTGCAAAACAGAACTATTTTGTATGACATCTATATTTTGGACTTTGAGCCTTATTTGTAGGGCTCAATGTAGGGGGGCTGGTGGGAAAAACAAACTATCACCAGTCCTTAGGGTCTTCATAAGGTTGGCAATATGCTCTTGGGATCCTCTGTAGTGCTGGGGGAAATGGGCTGAATAACAGTGATGAGGGGATAGGCATATGATTGTTAATCAGAGGTCTAAGAGATTGAGATGTCCAGTCTTCTGGCCCACATGGGCCCTTCAGTTCAGGTTGGTTTCCATGACTCTTGGGGCTCTGGAAATTTTGCCAACTCTGTATTCTAACCTGCCTGTCAAGAAGCAATTCACAGCTTTGCTTTCTATGGTCTTGATGCTTTCCTGCTAGAACTGTTGGGAATGAAATCAAGACTTTTCCTCTCTTCAAGAGTCTCTTATATTTCAGCTCTACTCTTTTCACCCAGCTTAGAAGAGTCCATTTCCAGACTGAGAAAAAGCTTTCTCCCATAAAGCATTTTAAAGATCTGTGCCTCTATGGGCTTAGACTTCTTGACTCCCTGAACTTACAAGATACTTCTGTTTTGTTTGTTTGTTTTTTGCTAAGTCGTCCTACTTCTTTCACCCACCAATGATAGCAGAGCCAGCTCCCTACTTAGATGGGGGGGTGCAGAATATACTGAGAAAAAATAGTTAAAACCCCCAAATATTATGCCATTGCTTTATCCACCTATAATCACTAAATTGCTTTTCTGTGAAGTTTTGTCAGTACTTAATGAACTTTGTTTTGGAGTACAAATAACTGTGATATGGTGACTCACAAAAATCTATATATCCCCGTGAAAACCAAGTCTTTAAAAGCTCCAGAATGGCAAGTGGGGCAGTGGAGCCACAGGGCTGAAGAAAAGGCTGATGTCCAGGGAGTTTCAATTTCTCTTTCTTGTGGTAGAACAGCTCCAGAGAAGTCACCTTTGATGGTCAACCTCAGCAGCTGGGTTGGACTCTGTTGTGGGTGCTCTCAATCTCCATGTTTTCATTACTTCCTTCTGACAGGCCTGCAATTCCAGGGAACCTCCAGCTCTTCTGGGCTAGCCTGTTTGGTTGAGGTCTGCAGTTTAACCAAGGGTCACTTAACAAGCAGCTGCAGGGGATGTGGCTCAGCCACATGGGAGCCATGTGGGAGGCTCTGGATTCCCTCCTCAGCTCCCAGAGGTGTGGGGAGAATCAATCACTTTTATATTGATTTAGGAATTTCTAATTATCATCGAAAAGGGATGATATTTTGTTGAGGATGTTATGAGAAGCTTGAATAAATTAATATATGTGGTGCACTTAAGGTAGTGTTTGACCCATAGAAGATATCCTATATTAGTTATTATTATAAATTATCATTACTTTAGAGGAATATCCCAGTAACATATGCAAAGAATATAAATGTGCGTGTGTAAACTAAAAGATATTGAAACATAGCATGTATTTACCTAGGTACTGGATGATCACTTCTTAGCTTCTTAAAGAACCAAAGAAACCATGGGTTCATTAAATACTGCAATGAATTTTAGTAGCAGTGTATAAGAAAGATGTCATGTAACTCAGAGGCTTCATTTTTTTTTAAAACAACCTTTATTTTATTTATGTATGATTTTGTATGTGGTGCTGAGGATCGAACCCAGTGCCTCATGCGTGCAAAGCAAGCGCTTTACCACTGAGCCACGACCCCAGCCCAGAGGCTTCATTTTAAATGTATGATTATGATGTGTTTGAAAATGTTTATTTTAGGGGTGGGGGTAGGGTCTCAGTATTTCCCAGACTGGTCTCAAAATTCTTGGCTCAATGATCTTCCCACCTCAGCCTCCAGAGAAGATGGGGCTACATGCCCACACCACTCCAGCTGTGAAAATGGTTATCTTTTCTAATGTGTAAAATTAAGAGGAGATTAATTTGAGGTAGAAAAAGAATACTCAATATCACTAGTATTTGAAGACTAAAAATTAAAGCAATAATGAAATATCATTATTCATCTATTGTTAATGGCTAGAAAAAAAATCTAAGCGCTGGTGAAGATGTTTCAAAGTGGGATTCAAACCACTGCCGCTAGCTGGACATTGTGGCTCATGCCTGTAATCCCACTACTTGGGAGACTGAAGCAGGTGGATTGCAAGTTCTAGGCCAACCTCAGCAACTAAGTGATACCCTGTCTCAAAATAGTGTTGAGGGAAAGGAATTTACTTGATTTATCTCTTGACTTATTTGTTAATTGAATTCTTTTTATAACAATATATTTCTTTATTATTAGATGTAAGTACACACATCAAAAAAAAAACCTTGAAATTCAAATTAGTTCAGCTAGGTATGATGGATGGCTCATGCCTGTAATCCCAGCAGCTCTGGAGGCTGAGACAGGAAGATTGCAAGTTCAAAGCCAGCCTCAGCAATTTAGTGAGGTCCTAACCAACTTAAGGAGACTCTCTCTCCAAAAAACCAAACCAGGACTGGGATTGTGGCTCAGTGATAGAGCACTTGTGTAGCATGTGTGAGGATTCTCAGCACTGCATATAAATAAATAAAACAAGGGTCTATTGACAACTAAAAAAATTTTAAAAACCAAACAAACCAAATCCAATGAAACAAAGGAACAAAACAAAACAAAACAACAACAACAACAACAAAACACCCCAAACTCCTATTAAGGAAAGGGCTGGGGATGAGGCTCAGTGGTTAAGTGCCCTAGGTTCAATTCCTGGTACCAAAACAAAACAAAGTCCAATAAAGGATTATGTCCTCTCAGGCTCTAGACTTCTAGTTTTGAGATAATAACTTTTTGCTTTATTTTGGGTAGAGCAGAGTATTTGTAAAATATGGTAATTCGTGAGATGTTGTCTTCCTCTGCTTCAGCTGTTGAATATTTGCTTTGATACACCATGTGAATATCAGCAAGAAAAGATCAGAGACTCTAGCAGAATATAGTGGATAATAGCAGATCAAAAGATGGATTACATTTAAAAAGGCAATATCAGCTTGAACATCTTAAGAAAAACTTTGAGGAGGCAAAAGTCAAGTTCTTGTACTTGGTGGTCTTGGATATCACATGAATATTTTCTGTCGCTCTTGATTGCCAAAAAGATTCTATTGTGGTTCTGCAAGCTGTTTATAGCCCTTCATGGGTTTGCTTTCTTTCCTAGGAGATAGTGACAAATGACATTTTGGAATACAAAGTGTATATCTCTGTTTTCTTTCTGCAATCAGAAGTCCTATGATTGCCTTCCAGAAACAACTGCAGACTCCATGTATATGGCCTTGGAAAAAGACTCCTCTGGCTTAAATAATGACTGAGATGCTGAAGAATACAAGATAACATTTTATGCATAAAGTCATTGTTGGTGTGGTTCTGGTCTTATTCATCTGATATACAATTGTAAATATGATATGATTAGCAAGATAGCTTGGGTATGATGTTGCAACAATGTAGTCATAGAATTTTTTAAAATTTTTTTTAGTTGTAGATGGACACAATACTTTTATTTTATTTATTTATTTGTATGTGGTGCTGAGGATTGAACCCAGTGCCTCACATGTGCTACGCAAGTGCTCTACCACTGAACTACTCCCCCAGCCCATAGAATTTTGATTTATTCCACAAGCCCTTTTGACATTTTATTATTTTCACCATTCAGCTCTTTTATTTTATTTCTAAGAAAAAATGTTATGGTTAAGTTATAGCTATGTGGCACCCCCACATTAATAATTTTCTATTTAATATTAATTTTTGACTGTCATAAAAGCCAAGTTTTACTGAATTAGAATCATTCCAAATCATTTTGCCCCTTAAGAAAACAAAATTGCTAGGCCTACAAGTTTCCAGTCTGGTTACTAATATGATTCAACCAGCCAGGCAGTGAACTCCAACAAAAGGCTGATTTTATCAGTTATATCAATCCTGTCTAAAGGTTTATAATTTGAATAAACCTCTTTTAGTAAACTAGTTTTCCAGAGTGTGTGCAGAAAATGAAGATACTATTGAAAACAGTGAAATAAAAGTTAGGGAAAAGGGGATGATCTTTAGATGTGTCCACCACATTTCCCTCCAGTTCTGTTTTTAGCATTTGACCGCACAATCTGTTCAAGTCTAGATAAATTATTGCTTCCCACAGGTCATCATTCTTTCCACTCATCTTGAAACCATTCATCATCATCTCCGAAGTATGTTTTGATTTATGCTGTGCTTTGTAAAGGATACACCCAAGGTTGGAAGTGAAATATGTGTCAGAGATGAGGAAGACAAAAATTAGATATTTGGTTTTGTTCATGTATACTCCCCAAGTTTGATTGTGTACTTAAATGCTTCTGCCCTGTGTGATTCTGTTCCTTTGGTCTAAAACATCCTTCGATTCCCTTGTAAAATTTGTTCTTCTACTTCTTCAAAATCCTTTAAGATTTGAATCAAGTGTCCCCTCTTCTAGAAGATCTTTCTTGGCTTTACCCTATAGGCAATAAATGATTCAATAACAATTCCTATTTTTTAGCACTTCCTAGGAGCCCTAGAATGTAGGTTTGAAGTCATTATCCTTCCTGATGGTCCCAAATCATCCCTTAATTCTCACAACTGCATAAAGAGGTATATATTAACCCAATTAACCAGAGCAATTTCGACTAACCTTGTGATTGGGAAATGTTATTTCACAGTTTTTTAAATTTGCATTTCCTGATATTATAAGGTTAAAGATCTTTCCATAGATTTATCAGCCAGTTGGATTTCTTTTTTTATGCATTGCCCACTTTCCCCTTTGAAGATATTTAATTTTAAATTTATGTACAATATAATTTACTCTTGGATATACAATTTTTTGAGTGTTGTCCAATGTGCAGAATTGTGTAATCACCAACACAGGTAAGGTATACGACTTGATACCCATTTGTAATTACCTACTGTCCATACCCAGGATCCCTATAAATTATTAATTCCTTTCCATCCTAATAATCTTACTTTATCCAGAATGTAATACAAAGGTAATTATACAGTATTAAAGATATGTCAATACCTTGACTCTGTTCTTCTTTTTCAAATTTATTGAGTATTTAAAAATAGCATAATAATTAGAATCATTGGGCTGGGATTGTGGCTCAGTGGTGGAGCGTTTGCCTCGCATGCATGAGGCACTGAGTTCGATCTTCAGCACCACATAGAAATGAATAAAATAAAGATACTGTGTCCATCTACAACTAAAACAAAATATTTTAAAAAATAATAATTAGAATCATCTATGAATGGATACCTTCCCCAAAAGTCTGTTAGGAATTTGATTAGTATTGCGCTGAACCTACAGATTATTTTGCTAGAATTAGCCTTTTAATATTATTATGCCAATCCACCAATATGGTTTATCTCTCCATTTCTTTAGGATTTGATTTTTTTCATTGATTTTTTTTAGATAGTAACATATAAGTCCTGTATATTTTGTTAGGTTTATATCTTGGTATTTAATTTTCTGAGAGCTATCATAAATATTACTACTTTTTCAAATTTTGAATCCAGTTCATAGATGATATATAGAAAAACAATACGTTTTGCCTATTAATATTATATACTGCAAACATACTAAATTCCATTAGTTCTGAAAGTATTTTTGTGGCTCCCTTAAGAATTCCTGTTTGACTCATGGGTTTTTGAGAAGTATTTACATTTCCAAATATTTGGGAATTTTCCAGGTTATTTATTTATTTTATTGATTGCTAATTTAAATTTATTTCATCACAGAACATACTTATCTATGATTTCCATTCTTTTAAATTTGTTGAGGTTTGACTAATGACTCAAAACATGGCCTATTTTGGCAACTATTCTTGTGGTCATAATTTTTTTTTTGTGTTTTCTGCTATTGTTGGGTGTTGTGTTCTGATAGTTTATATTATATCCAGTTGGCTTTTGGTGTTCTTCATTTTTTTATTATCCTTGCTGGTTTTAAGTCCACTATTTCTATTAACAGGGAGCTGTTATTTCCACTTATATTTGTGAATTTGATAATTTCTCTTTTCCTGTTCTACCAATTTTTGTTCTATGCATTTTTGTAGCTCACAGGATTATTATATAGGTTTAACTATTTCTTCTTGGGGTACTGAATCATTTATCATTTTGTAAATGACTTAACACCAAATCTGAACCTACAGATTATTTTGCTAGAATTAACCTTTTAATATTGATTATGCCTATCTACCGCTATGGTCTATCTCCCCATTTCTTTTCTTTCTTTCTTTTTTTTTTTTGGTACCGGGAATTGAACTCAGGGGTACTCAACCACTGAGCAACATCCCCAGCCCTATTTTGTGTTTTATGTAGAGACAGGGTCTCAATGAGTTGCTTAGTACCTTGCTGTTGCTGAGGCTGGCTTTGAACTCGCGATTCTTCTGTCTCAGCCTCCCAAAGTGCTGGGATTACAGGCATGTGCCACTATGCCCGGCTTCTTTTCTTTTTTTAAAATATTTTTAATTTTAATTTTATTTTATGTATTTATATGTGGTACTGAGGATCCAACCCAGTGCTTCACACATGCAAGCACTCTATCACTGAGCCATCACCCCAGCCCCTCCCCATTTCTTTTTTTTTTTTAATATTTTTTTTAGTTGTTGATGGACACAATGTCTTTATTTTATTGCTTTGTATGTGGTGCTGAGGATCGAACCCAGGGCCTCACGCATGCGAGGCAAGCGCTCTACCGCTGAGCTACAATCCCAGCCCCCCTCCCCATTTCTTTTAAACTAGATTTTTTTGTCCCTAGTAATATTCCTTATTCTGAAGTCTACTTTGTCTGATAATATTATCAATCCAGATTTCTATTTTTATTAATTTTTGCTTAATATATATTTTTCTATTATTTTATCCTTAACATCTTCTTTATTGTATTTACAGTGGATTTCCTGTGAATAAAGGAAGGATCCTGTGTTTTTCCTTATTTGAGGAGGAAATACTATCAGAGTTTTATACCAATTAGCATACTAGAAGCTGGTATAGTATATATACCTAAACATATAAAGGCTCAAAATAGAGAAATTTATTGCACATATAATCCCATGAGATTTCTCTGTTTATGGAGGAGTGGGGGAATCTCTGTCTTATGCACTTATTTGAGAAACCAGGATGGTGGTAGTTTTAGGGCCTCTTTACATGTGTCTTCTGAAGTCTCCCTTTGTGAGTCAATATTCTCAGCTGGAAAAAAGAGCATGGAGAATTGCACACCCTGAGAGACTTAGGTATGGCAAATAGAACTCCCTCTCATATTCCATTGGCTATTACTCAATCACATGGCTGCAGTTAAATGAATGATTAGCTGAGAAATGCAGTCCAGCTTTGTACTCCAAAAGAAGAGGGAATAGATTTTTCAGGACAGTTAGTTGTCACTTTCCATAGGATTTATCAGTGCGTTTGACTGCTATAAAATTTTGATTGATTTAAAAATCAAATTAAGGATGTTTACTTCTGGGTTCCTTAACAGTTTTTGTCATGTTGAATTTGAGTACATGTAGGATTCTGTAAATAATCATATGCAGTCTTCCTTTAATTTGTTAGTAAGTTTATATAGTTAGATTTTTGTAGTTAACTATATAGTTAGATTTTTCAATTCTAAACCATTCTTTCATTCTTGGAAGAAATGCTAGTATATTATATTAGCTTTTTTATTTTTTATTTTTTTTGGTACTGGAGATTGAACTCAGGGGCTCTCGACCACTGAGCCACATCCCCAGCCCTATTTTGTGTTTTATGTAGAGACAGGGTCTCACTGAGTTGCTTAGCGCTTTGCCATTGCTGAGGCTGGCTTTGAACTCGCGATTCTCCTGTCTCAGCCTCCCTAAGTGCTGGGGCGCCTGGCTTAGCTTTTTATATACTGATTAATTTTATATTCTTGTATTCTATTTAGGATATTTTGCGTCCATGCTCATATGTGATTTTGATCTCATACTATATATGTCACCTGAACCATAATTGTTTGGATTTGGTGTTAAGTCATATATAGGCCTCAGAGCATGAGTATGGTACTTTCCTTTCTTTCTAGTTTCCAAACAGTTCATGTCAGGCTGGGGATATAGCTCAGTTGGCAGAGTGCTTTCCTTGCATGCACAAGGCCCTGGGTTCAATCCCCAGCACCACAAAAACAAAACAACCAAACCAAACAGTTCATGTCAATAATAATGATCACTTTCTAATAGTGTTAGTGACTTGTACATAAATTTTTAGGGATCTGTTATCTACTTTGGGTGTGGTAATAGAAATGACTTGTTTACATATTCAATTTTCAAATGTTTTTATTGGTTCATTATTAATACCTAATACTGGGGTTCATTTTGACATAATTATGCATGCATGGAATACAATTTACTGTTTCATTTCCCAGTACTTCCTTCTCCCCCTCTTTCCTTCCCCTGTTCTACTTCCTCTACTCTATTATCCTTCCTTCTATTTATTTATTTATTGTTTATTTTTAAT
>CM053417.1:32239951-32371048 GCA_028644305.1 Xerus rutilus
GGTACTAGGGATTGAACTCAGGGGCACTCGACCACTGAGCCACATCCCCAGCCCTATTTTGTGTTTTTTATGTAGAGACAGGGTCTCACTGAGTTGCTTAGCGCCTCGCCGTTGCTGAGGCTGGCTTTGAACTCGCGATTCTCCTGTCTCAGCCTCCCTAAGTGCTGGGATTACAAGCGTGAGCCACCACGCCCGGCTTCTTCTTTTCTTCCATTGATTTAACTATTCTCTTTTATTTGCCTATCCTTTTTTAAATTTTTTTTGGTACCAGGAATTGAACTCAGGGGTACTCGACCACTGAGCCACATCACAAGCCCTATTTTGTGTTTTATGTAGAGACAGGGTCTCACTGAGTTGCTTAGCGCCTTGCCATTGCTGAGGGTGGCTTTGAATTTAGGATTCTCCCGTCTCAGCCTCCCAAAGTGCTGGGATTACAGGCATTAGCCATCGCGCCCGGTGTTCTATCATTCTTGAGGCAACTGCATCATTTTCTTTAAAAGGTTGACTTAGCTATTTACAGACATTTATCTGTCAATATAAATGAATATCAAGTTTATAAAGTTTTTCTGAAATTCAACTAAAATTTTGATTGATCTTACATCAAATGGATTAAATTGGAGAAATCTAGCATCTTTGTAAGAAGTTATTTCATCCAAGAGTATGGATTCTTTTCCCCTTTATTTAAATAATATACAATTCTCCTGTTATTGAAGTTTTCCCCCATAAAACATTCATTACTTTCATCTTTATATTATTTATAATTTATTTTGCTACTGTGACTACTCAGTTGATTGTCTACTATAAAGTAATGGAAATAGGTTTTGTAGGTTGATATTTTATCTGGCATTAATGATGAACTCTTATTAATTCTAATATACTGCAGTTTATTGAAACTGTTGCTATTGATTTTTAGATAGATTATCTTTTTTGCAAATAATTTGTTTCATATCTTTCCCTTTCTTACAATTTTAATTAATTAATTTTATAACATTGGCCAGGGATGAAAATAATATGTTAAATGGTAGCAATAATAGAAGAGAATTTTGGTCTTGTTTTTTATCTTAAAATGAACAGGTCTAAAGTTTCTCCATTAGTTATAATATTTTCCAAAGTTTTTTAAAAAAATTAACTCTTAACAAGTTAAGGGGCTGGGGAGTGTAGCTCAGTGGTAGAGTGTTTTTCTATCATGTGTGAGATATTGGGTCTGATCCCCAGCACTGCAAAAAATAATCCAAACAAATAAACCAAAAACAAGGTGTTTTATATTTCAGTTTGCTAAAAAATTTTTCTTTTATCTTCCTTTCTTTTTCGAAATGATATAAAGTCTAGTGTTTATTATTTATTGTGCACTTATGCTCCAGGAACTGTGTTATGCATTTTATATGCATTATCCTTTTTATCATCCAAATCATCTGTAAGAATTAAATATTATTATCCCTCTTTTACTCATGAGGAAACAGAACCTTAGTGAAGTTAAATTTTAATGTATTCAAAGAGTGATGGAAGGTAGTACTGAAATGTTGATCAGGTTGACTTCAATGGCAAAATTTCAATGAAAAGCAAACATCAAATATTACTGAGTACCTTTTGTATAAAGCCTTAAGTATTTGCAGTTTCTTCTTAGGTTCTTATTGGCTTCTTTCTACTAACTCAGAGTACCTTCAAACTTGAGTTAGAATCTTCTCAGTTTCACCATGACTTCTGGTTCGCTTGGATAACTTTGTTTCAACTATTCGTTGAGCTTTCCCTTCAACCTCAGGTCTTCCCATTATTGAAGAAGTTCTCACTACGTGCATATTGACTGAAGAAATGGCATTAAATTACCTTCTCAGTTAAATTTTATTATGCTGGGCAGAATCTAACTTTTTTAAAAATTTTTTTTAGTTGTTGATGGATCTTTATTTTATTAATTTATTACTTATATGTTGTGCTGAGGATTGAATCCAGTGCCTCATGCATGCTAGGCAAGCACTCTAACACTGAGCCATAGCCCCAGCCCGGAATTTAACTTTTCATGGTTGAAACCCAGGAAGTTTTATTAAATCTAGTCATTTTCTGTTGCTATAACAAGACATCTGAAGCTGAATACTTATAAAGAAAAGAGGGACAGGAACTGCAAGATGGAGGAGTAGAGAGAAGCTGTATTTCTTGTTGCTCAGTGACCTGGGATTCAAGCAGTGGGAATACTGCTTCTCTATGAGGTGGTGAAAGAGAGGTTTCACTAAAACTCAGTACTGGACAGTCAGAGCGCCTAAGAGACTACGAAATTTTGGGTACATTAAACTAAGAAAAGGGACAACATTGGGCTAAGCTGCTAGTGGTAGCAGCGGTATTAGCTCAGAAGGAGCAAAAACACTGAGAAACACAATATTCTTAGTGCAGAAAATCCTGAGATTGGAGGGGCAGTCTGCCCTAGGCTGATCCAGAGGTTGTACTGCACAATATACTGGTGCATGAAGGACACCTTATGTTTCCCAATTGTTCCAGAGAGCTGAGGGAGGAGCCATCTTGAGGCAACCACTTTATTGTATTGGCTTCAGGAACCCGGAACTGGGATCCAGGATCTGGGAGATTGGAGCTAGGTTTGATACATGGTCATGGAAGACACCTGCTGCATGACCTAGACTGTACATAACAAACTGACAGAAAAACAGACACAGAGAGTATTTTACCCAGGGGAGTATTTTCCAAGTCAGAAAGGCCAAGAAGAGTCTGGCTCCCTCCCCACTTTGAGTATGGAGGCTTGCAGGACCAGCTGAAGCAGTCAGAAATTTGAACAGACAGGTGTATGTATCTTTACTCCAGGTCTAAGCCCAGGAATTCTGAGAAGGTAGTATCCACAGGCAACTGAAGTGGTGAAGGATTGGCTCCCATACTTCATAAGTGGAACTCTGAGAAGACTTCTGTGATATAGTCTCCCTGCCTAGATTTGGAATTGCTGGGCCCTAGAGGTGCATTGATTTAGTACCCTCAAACTAGTTCCCATTCAATAAAGCACCTGGGGCCTGACTAAACCTAAGCCCTGCTATTGAGAGCTCTACTTTCAGAAGTTCCACCAACAGGAACTCCTCTCACAAAACTCTGTAGAAACTCCACCCTGAGAGTAGAGTTGAGAGTATATCCCATTCCACCATACCTCATACTGCCAAGAAGGGAAGCAGAGAATTTTTGAACTACAACTACAACATGGTGAGCAACACAAAAGGAAAGGTTTGACAGCCCATGGCTCCCACTCTTGTGCTCAGTACAGACCTCAAGAAGAAACAGAAAGACAGTTTGCCTACACTACAAAACATACTCAATAAAATATTTCATGAAGAAGAAATGAAAATAAAATTGAAAACCAGCAGAGGGAGGAACTACACTAGAATAGTCAATCAAAAGAGAATCTAATTCAACCTAAAAACTAGAATTAAATCAAAATGACATGGAATAAAATCTTCTCTCAAGAACAGCATCGAATGTAAATGGCCTACACTCATCAATCAAAAGACATAGGCTGGTAGATTGGATTAAATAATAAGACCCAACAATATGCTCTCCCCAAGAGTCTCACCTCATAAGCAAAGACATCCACAGAATGAAGGTGAGAGGATGAGAAAAACATATTATTCACATGGATCTCATTAACAAACAGGGGTTTCTATTCTTATATCAGACAAAGTGAACTTCAAGCCAAAGTTAATCAGAAGAGACAAGAAGGTCATTTCATACTGCTTAAGGGAATCATACAACAACAAGAAATTGCAATCATAAACATTTATGCCCCAAACAAGGGAGCATCTATATACAAACCTTTCTTAACATCAAGAATCAAATAAGGGGCTGGGGCTGCAGCTCAGTGGTAGAGCGCTTGCCTAGCATGCGTGAGGCACTGGGTTCAAGCCTCAGCACCACATATAAACAATAAATGAATAAAATAAAAATCCATCAACAACTAAAAAAAAATTTAAAAAAAAGAATCAAATAAATCAAAACACAATAATACTGGGTGACTTCAACATGCCTCTCTCATGACTTGATGGATCTTCCAAACAAAAAAACTAAATAAAGAACGTACAGGACTAAAAAATACAATTAATAACTTAGAGTTAAGAGACAAACATAGAATATTTCATCCTTTAAAGACTAAATACACTTTCTTCTCAGCAGCAGATAGATCACTTTCTAAAATGGACCATATTTTAGGCCACAAAGCACCTCTTTGCAAATACAACAAATAGAGATAATATTTTGTATTCTATCAGATCACAATAGAATAAAATTAGAAATCTATTATAAAATAAAAAAATAGAAACTACTCTAACACCTGGACACTAAATAATACATTATTGATTGATGAATTGATAGCAGAAGAAACTAGGGATAAAATAAAAAAAATGCCTAGAGGTAAATCAGAATAGTGATACATATCAAAATCTCTAGGACACTATGAAGGCAGTTCTAAAAGGAAAATTCATAACATTGAGTTCATAAATTAAAAGAATAGAAAGACACCAAATAAATAATCTAACATTACATCTCAAGGCCCTAAAAAAGAAGAACATATCAACACCCAAATCAGTAGAAAATAGGTGATAATTAAAATTAGAGCCAAAATCAATGAAATTGAGTTTAAAAAAATTCAAAATAATCAGAAAAACCAAAAAGTTGGTTCTTTGGAAGAATAAATAAATTGATAACCCCCTAGCCAAGCTAACCAAAAGAAACATGGAAAAACTCAAGATATTAATATACATAATAAAAAAGGAAATACCACTATAGACACTACTGAAATAAAGAGGATTATCAGAAACTATTTTGGAAATTTATTCTCCAATATTCTAGAAAACCCTGAAGACATCAACATATTCCTAGAGACATATGACCTACCCAAATTGAACCAGGAAAATATAGAAAATTTAAACATATCAATATCAAGTAGTAAAATTGAAGATGCCATCAAAAGTCTACCAACAAAGTAATGCCCAATACTCAGCCAAGTTCTACCAGACCTTTAAAGAAGAACTAATACCAATCTTCCTCAAATTATTCCACAAAATAGAAAAGGAGAGAACCTTTCCAAACTCATTCTATGAAGTTAGTGTCACTCTGATACACGAACTAGACAAAGACACATCAAGGAAATAAAACCTTAAACCAATATCCTTTATAAATGTAGATGTAAACATTCTTAATAAAATACTGGCAAATCCCATACCAAAATACATTAAAGAGATAATGCACCATGATCAAGTGTGTTTTATCCCATGGATGCAAGGATGTTTCAACATGCACAAATCAACAAATGTAATTCACCACATAACTAGACTTAAAGACAAAAATCACACGCTTACCTCAATAGATGCAGAAAAAAAGCATTTGAGAAAATGCAGCATCCATTTATGTGTAAAACAATAGAAAAACTAAGGATAAAAAGAATATATTTGATATTATAAAGGCTAGATATGATAAACCCAAGGCCAACATCATTCCAAATTGAGAAAAACTGTCTCCTCTAAAAACAGAAAGAAGACAGGGATGTCCACTTTCACCACTTCTATTTAATATAGTCCTTGAAATTCTAGCCAGAACAATTAGGCAAAAAAAAGAAACTAAAATGATATGAATAGGAAAGAAGAGCTTAAAGTATCTGTTTGCCTATGACATGATCCTTTATATAGAAACTCCCAAAAAATTCCACTACAAACCTTATAGAATTTGTAAATGAATTCAGAAAAGCATCATGATACAAAATTAACACCCATAAATCAACTGCCTTCCTATAAACCAATGCTGAATCAGCTGAAAGATAAATTAGGAAAACTGTCCCCTTCAAAATAGCCTCAAAAAAAAAAAAACCCTTGGGAATTAATCTAACAAAAGAGGTAAAGAACCTATACAATGAAAACTACAGAATATTAAAGAAAGAAATTGAAGAAGACCTTAGAAGATGGAAAGACCTGCCATCTTCTTGGATAGTCAGAATTAATATTGTCAAAATGGCCATACTACCAAAAGCACTATACAGATTTAATGCAATTCCCATTAGAATTGCAATGATGTTCTTCATAGAAATACAAAAAGCAGTCAGGAAATTCATTGGGATAAATAAGAGGCCCAAAATAGCCAAAGCAATCCTTAGAGAGAAAAGTGAAGCAGGAGACATCACAATACCAGACCTTAAACTGTACTACAGAGCTATAGTAACAAAAAGAGTGTAGTATTGGTACCAAAACAGGCATGAAGACCAATGGAATAGAATAGAAGACACAGAGACAAACCCACATAAATACAGTTATGTCCTACTAGACAAAGGTGCTAAAAACATGAACTGGAGATAAGATAGCCTCTTCAGCAAATGGTGCTATGAAAATGGAAATCCACATGCAGCAAAATGAAACTAAACCCCTCTCTCTCAACCTGCACAAAACTCAATTCAAAATGGAGCAAAGACCTAGGAATTAGACCAGAAACCCTGCATCTACTAGAAGAAAATGTAGGCCCAAGACTCCTAAAGCACAAGAAGTAAAATAAAAAATCAATAAATGGGATGGCATTAAACTAAAAAGCTTCTTCACAGCAAAGGAAATAATGAAGAACATGAAAAGAGAGCCTATAGAATGGGAGGAAATCTTAGTCACCTGCACCTCAGATATGGTGTTAACTTGCAGAGTATACAAAGAATCCAAAAAACTGAAACCAAGCCAGGCACGGTGGTGCACACCTGTAATCCCAGAACTTAGCGAGGCTGAGACAGGAGAATTGTGAGTTCAAAGCCAGCCTCAGCAACGGCAAGGCGCTAAGCAACTCAGTGAGACCCTGTCTCTACATAAAACACAAAATAGGACTGGGGACGTGGCTCAGTGGTAGAGTACCCCTGGGTTCAATCCCCGGTACCAAAAAAAAAATCCTTAAAATAAGTAAATAAATACATACATAAATATATAACCCAATCAATAAATGGGCAAAGGAACTAAATAGACACTTCTCAAAAGAGGAAATATGAATGGTCAACAAATATATGAAAAAATGTTGAATATATCTATCAATTATAGAAATGCAAATTAAAACTACTCTGAGATTTTATCTCACTCCAGTGCACCCACTCTGGAAAGCAGTAAGGAGATTCCTCAGAAAACTTGGAATGTAACTGCTATTTGACCCAGTTATCCCACTCCTTGGGTTTATACTCAAAGGACTTAAAATCAGCATAATGCAGTGACACAGCCACATTAATATTTTAGCAGCACAATTCACAATAGCCAAGCTTTGGAGGCAACCTAGGTGCCCTTCAACAGATGAATGGATAAAGAAATTATAACACACACACACACACACACACACACAATGCAGTATTACTCAGCTATATAGAAAAATGACTTTCTGACATTTGCTGGTAAATGGATCCAGAGACTATCATGCCAAGTGAAATAAGCCAATCCTCCCAAACCAAAGGTCAAATGTTCTCCCTAATATGTGGCTGCTAACCCACAACAAGGGGATGGAGGGGAAGAATGCTTCAGTGGATTAAATGAAAGGGAATAAAGCAAAGGGAGTGGGGAATAGGAAAAAGAAAGACAGTGGAATGAATCTGACATAACTTTCCTATGTACATATATAAATACACTATAGTGAATATCATCATCATGTGCATCCACAAGACTGGGGTCCTAATTAAAATATGATTTATTTCATGCTTGTGTAATATATCAAAATGGATTCTACAGTCATGTATAACTAAAAGAACCAATACAATAAAACAAGAAGAGAGGTTTATTAAACTCTCAGTTTGAAGGCTGAAAGTCTGAATTGGGTGATTTCATGTGTTTGACCTCTGTTGAGGGCTTCATGGTGGACTGCATCACAATGGTACGAGCATATGTAAGAGTGGAAGATCATATGATGAGGTGAGAAGCAGAAAGTGAGTCAGGGGTCCAGCTAAATTTTAATCACTATTCACTGTATGGGAACTAGCCAAGTTCTTCAGAGAACTACCTTACTCTCTTCTGAGAGCATCAACCTTATTGACCTAACCACATCCTAATAGGCTCTCACTCTTAGAAATTCCACCACCTCAACACAAGCAAGTGTGCAACATATGAACTTTTGGGTGACAAATCATATCCAAACCTTAGTAGAAGCCAACAAATCAGAAAATATTTTTGCCTCAAATCTTAACATATTTTAGTATTTTTTTAAACATATATTTTTTAGTTGTAGATGGACACAATGCCTTTATTTTATTGCTTTGTATGTGGTGCTGAGGATCGAACCCAGGGCCTCACGCATGCAAGGCAAGCGCTCTACCACTGAGCTACAATCCCAGCCCATATTTTAGTATTTTTAAAGTTTATTTTATTTTGGAATAATTATATATTGATAGAAAGTCAAAAAATATCACAAGGATGTCTTGTGTAACCTTTGCCCAGTTTCCCCCAGCAGCAACATACTATATAACTATAGTTTCAAACCAGGTAACTGATACTAGCACAATTCACACTAATCATTCATATTTCACCAGTTCTTCATGCATTCATTTGTGTGGGTATGTGCATGTGTGCACATGCACATGTGTACAGTCCTATGCAATTTTATCACATGTGTAGATTTGCAAGACCACTATTGCAGGGCAGATTTAGAATTGTTCCTATGGCCCCCTGATGATAGCCCATTTGTACTCATAGCTGTCTCCTCCATTCCTTTCCCTAAACCCTAGCAATCACCAATCTGTTCTGCACTACTAATTTTGCTGTCTTAGTATTATATCAATCGAATCATACGGTATGTAATCTTTTGAATTGACTTTATTTTCACCTAGCATAATTCCCTGGAGAGTCATCCAGGTTTTTCTGTGCATCAATAGTTCAATCTTTTCTATTGCTGAATGCCATCCCCTGAGATATATGTACCACATTTTAACTATTCACCTGTTAAAGAACATCTGGATTGTTTCTAGTTTGGGGCTATTAAAATAAAGCTGCTATAAATACCATTGCATAGGTTTTTGTGTGAAGATATTTTAAATTCTCTGGGAAAAATGATTAAGAGTCCAAGTGGGTCTCTTTCTTATTTTACATAAATATTCAAACATCTGAAATGTTTGAAATAACCATATAATTTCTCTCCCTTAGTCTATTAATGTAGACCATTTTACTGATATATATATTTTTGGTTTTAAACTATACTAGAAAGGTAGCCTGTACCCATATTGAGTTATCAAATAAGGAATTTGTGCCTACTTTACAAAATAAGGAATCATAAACCATTTGTGAGGAAAGCATTATTTTATGTAGATTAATCTGGCCAAAGGGATAGTGTTATGGCATGGATCTGAAATATTCCCAAGGGCTCATGTGTTGAAGACTAGGTCCTCAATATAGCAATGTTCAGAGATGGGGCTTTGGGGAAGTGATTGAATCATGAGGGCTCTGACTTCATCAGCAGATTAATCCATTGAGGGATTCATATTGATTGCACTATTGGGAGGCAGTGGAAACTCTAGGTGGTAGGGCCTAGTTGGAGGAAGTAGGTCACCAGGGAGGAGATATGTCCTGGAAGGGTTTATCTTGTCCTCTGTCCCTCCCTCCCTCCCTCTGTTTCCTGACTGAAATGAGCTGAGAAACTTTCTTCTACCACACCCTTCTGTTCCAAGCCAGCTGACCTTGGAACAAAACCTCTGAAACTGTGAGCCAAAATAAATCTTACCTCCTAAGGTTTTTTCCCCCCCTCAGGTATTTTGTCCCTGTGACTAAAAGCTGACTAACACAAGTAGAATGGATTGAAGTAGGAAGAAACAGAAGACAGATGAGGGGTGCAGGTAAGCAAAGGGGTAATGATTTTGTAGTGAAATGATTGGGAGCCAGGAGAACCAGGAGATTCCTGTGCTAATCTCATTTCTGTCACTGAACTTTTACCCAACTTTTACCAAGTCATTTAATTTTTCTTGACTTCTGTTATCTCACCTATAAAATAAATGATTTTTCCTGGATATATAAAATTTGTTATGGCTTTCAAATGTGCAATTTCATAACTCCAAACAATGAGAGAATGGCAGATTTTTCCTTTGGGAAGAAAATATAGAAGAAGGATATGCTGAAAAATCTTGAAGGTGAAGAATCTACTTGGCTCAGCCACTGAGTGAATGTAGAGAAGGAGATGAACTCTGAGAAAGCCTTCCAAACTTCAAAGCTGGTGACAGAGAAGACAATGTTTCAGTTAAGTGGAAATGCAACTCAACAAGATAAGCTCATTTTGTTGGAAAGACTTGTTAAATTTATTTTTGGACAGATTTTACCTGTGGATAAGATAGCTGTGTTGTACAACTCCAGGAGGCACTATTTTTATGGTATTCTATGTAAATGGCCTCCTCACTCCAGGAGTTCTATATAGTTTGCATAGTGATACCCAACAGTATTGACTGTGGATATCCACATAGAAATGTCCCAAAGACAGTTGGAGATGAGTCTGGTATTTGGGAAGGAGGATGCTTGAGCAATATTGGATTGGAATTAAATAGGTAGTGGTGGACAATACATAGAGACTGTATGCTTTGAAGAGAACAGTATGAGAACAGTACATTTGAGGCTGTGATCAAATGTATAATTCTGTTAGGCACTGAGGATGATTGTTTGAGCCCAGGAGTTCAAAACCAGCCTGGGCAACATAGTGAGGCTCTGCCTCAAAAATTTTTTTTGATTCAGTTGGATTCTTTCAGTATAACTACACTTAACTATTATGCATGTTTGTTTTGGCGTAATTTATTCTCTGTCTCATTCTGTATAAAACGTTGCAAAAATAATTTGTAGGGAATTTTTATAGCTGAATTACAGATTTGTCATTCCTCTAAAAATCAGATTATTCTAAAATTAACAAGAGGTTACATATCTATGGCCAAACATTTTGGTTGAAAAGTGATAAAATAAATTTATTGCCCCACAGATGCATTCAAAAGTTTTACTTTTATGAAAAAGAGATTAGGTTATAAAAGTGGGCAAGGATTCAGAAGTTCTTATCTTCTTTAGATGAAATGAGGAACTCCTCCTAAATTGTGTTCTGGTATATTCAGTCTGCACATTGCCATCATGAATCTTTCTGGTTGATGGTTAGTCTGTTTTTTAAAAAGTTTTATCTCTGGGGAGGATGTCAGACTGAGACTGAGTTATGGAGCATAAAAATGAAACTTACTATTGAGAGGACCACCTGGGTTATTTTTTAGTCAATCCAACTAATTTTCTTGGTAGAAGATGTATGGAACTTGGAACTTGGAAATTTGAACCAAACAAAAATACCCAAAGCTATCTATCTTCCTTCCTTCTTTCCTTCCTTCCTTCCTTCCTTCCTTCCTTCCTTCCTTCCTTCCTTCCTTCCTTCCTTCTCTCCCTCCCTCTTTCCTTCCTTATTTTTCCCATGCTGTTGATTGAACTCAGGGTCTCACACATGCTAGGCAAGCATTTTACAACTGAGCTGTATCTCTAGCTCTGAATCTATATTTTCTAATTAATGTGGACCATCAAAGTCAAAGTATGATTCTCTTTGGGGTATTTGTTTACCCACTGCTAAACACTGAATGTTTGTGACTCTTAAAATTCAGATGTTGAAATACTAACCTCGCTGTGGGATGGTATTAGGAGGTTGGGCCTTTGGGACCTAATTAAGTTATGAGAGCTTGTCCATCCTTTCTACCATGTGTAGAAATCCTTTATGAACCAGAAAGTAGACCCTCTCCAAACACTAAATCTTCTAGTGCCTTGATCTTGAACTTCTTAATTATCCAGTCCTTGCTGTTCTGCTATAAATGCCTAGATGGATTAAGATATGCATCTATTCATTAATTCCAGACCTCTTTAGATATTGAGCCAGTGTAGAAACCATGCAAGAAAATAAATGCATTACATTATAAACACAACTTATTTCACTCAAATCTATTACCCAGTTTAATCACACTTAAATTACTAGAACATCTTTTGACAGTTTCCAAAATATCAAGCCTGCCTCAGAATTAAAAAATCGCCACCATTGAGAAAATTAAAAATAATGATCCATGCGATGTGAAAACATTCTTGAAGACAACAAGAGTATAAAAAGTCAACCAAGATGACTTCTTTCAAAGATTGTTATAAGTGGGTTCAGTCATTATTTGATCATAATAGTTGTATAGTTTATGGGAAGAACACGGATTTCCTATCAGGCAGGCAGACCCAACTTCAATTATCAATTCTACCTCTTTAAAAAAAGTATGACCATGGGCCACTTGTTTGTCATTGCTAAGATTGCCATCATCTGCTAAAATTGAGATAATAATAATTTTTGTGAGAATCAAATATATGAAGAATATTTAGCATAATGCTAAATGAGTTGGACACTGGAAGGACCCTGAATCACTATCATTGCAAGAAGATCAAGTGCATGTTTTTATAAACTTCTGGGGGTCAAGGACTCTCTCTAAGATTCAGTGAAAACTATAGCTCCTCTCATTGGAAATATGTTCATATACATATATATACATTACATTGCAGAAATAGGATATGTCACATGGGGTATCTATGATATATTATATCCTGGCAGATTATATCTCATAAAGTATAAGCTCCTGGTCAATAGTCTGTAATAATTACTTCCCCTGATGAAATTAAATCACACTATCTGCAAGTCATATGACACTAATTTGAGAATCATTTTGTCTAAAAGTCTATTATCTTGGTATTGTTTGATTTCCAAGTGTTCTACCTGGAACCTTCCTCTTTCCTCAGTCTCTCTAGTTATGTTCACCCATTGTCTAGCCTTCAACTACTTTCTCTATAAGTAGTTAATTTTTTCTCTCCATCTTTGGGAAACTGATGAAGGTTCAAAACCTATATCCAGAAACATGCACATACATACATACATCCTTTCAGTTTTGCACATAATCTTCAAGGCATTCATGTGCCAGCCAAAGTCCATTTATGGATGCAAAATTAGGCCCCCTGGCTAATAGGGAACCACAAATCCATGTATTGAGTAGATCAGGTATTTGGCATTTGTACTTGGTTTGTAAATCTGTTTCATGTTTAATAGGCACAAAATTCATATTTTTTAAGAATTATATAATCCAGTCTCAGATTTTCCTGGCTTCTAGCTTTATTATGGAAATACTGATCATATCCCAAATGTTGAACATGTTGGTGGCTACAAGGAACTCTGCAGAGTGCAACATGATCCCCCAGACTTGTCTATAGCCTTTAGGGCACCATGAGTGAACAGCCAGGTACAGGCTTTTGTCCACTGTGCTCAACAGGGGACCAAGTCAATTTGTTTTAATTATTGCATTAAATCATGAAGGAAACAACCTCTTTCCATTAAGTCTCAGTCTCTTCTGAGCTAACCTGAACCTTTCATGAGGATAACTGTCAGTGTTAAGGGTTTCAAACCTTCATCTTCACATTCATCCTCCCCACGATGGCAACAGAGAAAGGACAATCAGTTGACATGGGCATCCTTGTGTGGGTCCTATTGGCCTCTACAGTGATATCCCCAGCAATGCTCCCCCGTCATTGTGCACTCTACTGGCATTCATTAAGAAATCCACAGCACATGAAATATAGGGTCTATATTCATCCCATTGAGTCCCAGGGTTACCCAAGTTTCTGCTGACATGACCTCACCACAACCCCTGTCTGCTTTTCCTGTCCTCTGAATCTCAGCCATGTCCTTCCTCCATTCCCTGATTAGGCTTCCTACCCTAACCTCTGCCTTGGGATCACTTTACTCCTCATGGAAGTGGCTTCATGATAGGCCGAGCTGCTCTCAACATTCAGCTGTTTTCCATATCCTCCACCTAGAGCATATGGAAACATCCGGAGCCATCTGTGCCAAGTAAAATCCAAGGGAGGGGCTGGGATTATGGCGCAGTGGTAGCATGCTCGCCTAGCACACGTGAGACACTGGGTTCGATCCTCAGCACCACATAAAAACAAAGATATTCTGTCCACCTACAACTAAAAAAAAAAAATCCAAGGGAGATATGGTCTTCTTTGCCTAGATATACTTGTCATCCATTTTTCCTTCTGTTATGATCATCCCTGGTTAGTGAAGGGAAGCTCAGGAAGGTGGTGTCCTTGAGGTCCAAAGACCAAATTGAACATAATTTCATGCTTTTTTCAATTTCCCCCAAACCTGTTGGAAAAATTTCCTCAGGTTCTGTCCTTATGATGGTGGGATCGATGGGGAGGGTTACAGTGGTATCTGACCTCTTTCACTTCCTTCCTGGCTTTTTACCTTCTTTCTTTCTCTCACCTTTCCAGATGTTCCACTTCTATTTCTGGATAATGTTCCCTTCACTTGCACTATATCTTGAGTTCTCCTCATCCAAGTAAAGCTCAAGAATCCTGATAGGCCAGCCTTGCCTTCTATCCTTTTCTCTGCCTCTCTCCCTTTTTTCCTCTCCTTCTCCCTCTCTAACAGATTCATTGTGATTTGATTTACACACTATAGAATTTACCCACTTAAAATGTACAATTCAATTGGTTTTAAAAGAAATTTATAGAGGTGTATAATTATTACTGCATCTCCAGGTTAAAATATTCTCAGTAGTCCAACTCCAATGCCAGGTATCCCCTAGTCTGCTTTCTATCATCATGGATTTGCCTATTCTTGACATTTCACAGCAATGAAATTATACTATATTTGCCTATTTGTATATGGCTGCTTTTATATATTTATTTTTTTAGTTTTTAGATGGACACAATATCTTTATTTTATTTATTTTTATGTGGTGCTGAGGATTGAACCCAGTGCCTCACACATGTGAGACAAGTGCTCTACCACTGAGCCACAGCCCTAGCCCCTGTATATGGCTGCTTTTAAGGTTCATCCACATTATATCCTATATCAGCATTTTGTTCCTTCTTAAGACCAAATAACATTCCATTGTATGGATATGCCTATCACATTTTGCTTGTTTGCTCATCTGTTGATGGACATTTGACTTTCCTCCGACTTGTTGACTTTTATAAATAGAAGTGTTACTTTTAACATTCATGTACAAGTTTTTATTTGAGTACTTATTTTCAGTGTTTTTGGATATATACCTTGGAACAGAATTGATTGGTCAAATAGTAATTCTATGTTTACATTTTTGGAAGAATCATCAAACTGTGTTCAATAATGACTGCATCATTTACAGTACCACCATCAGAATATATGGACTCCAATTTCTGCACATTCTTACCAACACTTACTATCATCTCTCTTTTTTATCATAGCCATTCTGTTAGATGTGACATAAAAAGAATATAAATGGAATTTAGAAATCTCTGGTGCCAAGATTGCTATTTCCCAGAGGACTTAAAAGAATGTAGTTTGCCTGTGTTTTGGAGGTCATATAAAAAATTTTCCCAGGCCAATGTCCTAAAGCATTTCCCTTATGTTTTTCCTAGTAATTCCATAGTTTCAGGGTTTACATTTAAGTGTTTAGTCCATTTTGAGTTAATATTTGTAACTGGTGAGAGATAGAGAACTAGTTTCATTCTTCTGCATATAGATATCAAGTTTCCCAACACCATTTATTGAAGAAACTATCCTTTCTCCGTGTGTATTCTTGGCTGCTACATCAAAAACCAGTTGGCTGCAAGTACATGGGGTTATTTCTGGGCTCTCTATTTTGTTCCATTGTCTATGTGTCTGTTTTTATGCCAATGCCATGCTAATTTTGGGTATATTTTGAGTTAAGGTAGTATGATGTCTCCTGCTTTGTTTCTTTGCACTCAAATTTGCTTTGGTAATTGGGGGTCGTTTGTGATTCTATGTGAATTTTAGGATTTTTAAAAAATTTTTCTGTGAAGAATAATATTAGAATTTTAATAGGGATTGGGCCTCAAAGCACAGACAACAAAAGCAAAAATAGACAAACAGGATTATAGCAAACTAAAAAGTTTCTGCATAGCAGAGGAAATTATCAACAGAGCTAAGAAACAACTTACAGACTGGTAGAAAATATTCACAAATGATACATCTGACAAGAAGTTAATAGTCATAATTTATAAAGAAATAAACTGAATAACCACAAAACCAAATAATATAATTAAAAATCAGCTAAAGACAACCAGTGCACATTCTGCAAAGAGAAAAGTCATTGGAGAGGGAAATGTCTGTGCTTCTAAGAGAAGCCACATATGATCAGCAAGAACTTGACCCATCCTGGCAGATGGCACCACTGGTAGAGGAAAGCTAAAGGAGCCAAGAGGCTTCACACATGTCCTCAAGAGTGATCTCTGAGGAATCTCAACTGACTCTTAGGAGTAGACAGGACAAGGTCAGTTTTGACCAACTTGGTCTTAAACACCTGGCAGAAAGAGTATAGCCTAAGCGCAGTCATATGTGGACATTTAAAAGGAAAAATGATGTTCTTTTAAATGTAGCTTAAGATGTATACTTGCGTCAGCCCTACCAAAATAAGTAAAGCTGGTATCTATAAAGGAAGGATTCTTGTGTGGAAGTGCCTAATAATAATGACCACAAAGGACTCAAGTCACAAGTTTGTCCTGAATTAATTTGATCCTGATCTCATAGGTTTATAAATCTTCCTAACCTCCTACATTGATAAACTTGATCTGTTTTTCACTGATATGAGTTACTGTCTTCATAGTTTTCAGAAACTGGATGAAATACTAATTGCTTTTGTGCTAATTATTTATAAAAAGTAGTGCTTTGCTGTTTTGTTTATTGCTGTCTTAGCATGATCCCTGCCCTATGGATGCCTTGTCCAGTGACCTGCCATCTGCCACTGTGAACCTCTGGACTGCCCTAATACTGAATACCCTTAAATGTCCACACCCCACCTGAATAAGAACAACGATTTTGGCTTACTTCCACCAACTCTGTCTTCTTTCAGCAGGAAGCAGCTTGGAGATGTCATTGCCCATTTTCTCATAGAAATGTAATGTAGAAATTGACAATGGGGAAATATAACAGTGGCCCAGTTTATTCTTTGAATATATCCTTTACTGCTCTGCCACTGCAATTTATTTCTAAAATGGACATATTTCTTTCTCTTCCTCTCTCCCTGCTCCTCCCTAATCTCTCCCTCTTCCTAATCTCAGGAGAAACAGGATCACCTTTCTTCTCCTTCTAGGCAGAGTTATCTGTCCCTGAGTACACACCCACCATAGGAACAAAGTAATCCAGACTTTGGGGATGGAACCAGAAGATCCCAGAAATGACTATCTCCCAAATTAACAACTCCAACAGAGAACATGTGGAATGTAGCCTTTGAATCATCTCTTTGAAAGCCCCCTGTTCCTGCTGATGGGCAGAATCACAGCCTCTGGGACAGGACTCCCCTGTGTTTCTCCTTGGCTAGCAAAACAATAAGCCTTCTTTTTCCTTTTTCTCAAAAAAAAATCAGCTAAAGACCTGATTAGACATTTCACAGAGTCTATACAAATGACCAACACATATATTAAAAAATTCTCAACATAAGGGGAAATGGAAATCAAAACTACCATGAGATATCATCTCACTCCATTTAGAATGGCTATTACCAGAAAGAGAAAAAATAACAAGTGCTATTTACAATGTGAAGAAAGGGGAACTCTTACACATTGTTGGTGGGAATATAAAGTAGTACAGATATTGTGGAAGCAGTATGCAGATTCCTCAAAAAATTGAAAATTGAACTACCATATGTACTCAGTATGTCCAAGACACATGTGTACTCCCATGTGTATTGCAACATTTTTTATAATAGGCAGGATATAGAATCAACTTAAGTATTCATCAACAGATAAAATGTGGTACATATACACAATGGAAAATGATTCGGCCATAAAGAAAGGATGAAATTCTGTCATTTCTAACAACATGAATGGATCAGAAGGACATTATGCTAAGTGAAATAAGTCCGGCATAGGAAAACAAATATTGCATGATTTCATTTATATGTGGAAGATATAAAACTTGATTTCATAAAAGTTGAGAATAGCATAGTGGTTACTAGGGAATACAAGGGAGAGGAGATGGGGAGAGACTGATCAATGGTACAACATATACTTACGTAGGGGGAATAAGTTCTAATGTTCTTTCGCACAGTACAGTGAATATAGTTAACAATAATGTATTATGTATCTCAAAATATCTAGAAGAGAGGATTTTGAATGTATTTACCATAAAGGAATGATGAAAATTCAAGGTGAGAGTTAAAGCCAATCAGCCTAATTTGATCATTACCCAATGATACATATACATGGATCAAAATGTCACATTGTAGCCTATAAATATGTAGAATTATCATGCATCAAACAAAAAATTTAAATAATGTTGTTACCCCAAATCATGCTAATCTTGTATTACAAAGTGATATTCAAAAATACTAGATTTACTTGACAAGAAACCCATGTAATTTAATGACAATATCCAGTAAGCACTACTTTTTTCCCATCTGGCTTCTGTCCTGCCTTAAAGCAGTAAGACCCACTAATTTAATGTCAGTGGGTAATGGAGGACATCTTTTTTTTTTTTTAAATATTTTTTTAGTTGATGATGGATCTTTATTTTTTTCATCTATTTACATGTGGTGCTGAGAATCAAACACTTTATTTTTTTCATTTATTTATATGTAGTGCTGAGATTCGAACCCAGTGTCTCACACATGCTAGGCAAGCGCTCTACCACTGAGCCACCACCCCAGCCCCAATGGAGGACATCTTAAGGCAGTATGATTTAACAAAAATGAAAGATATGTTGGTTGACGATTGGGGCTCATTGTTAGAGTGCATGACCTTGGGTTTGATCCCAGCACTACACACACACGCACACACACACACACACACACACACACCAGATATATTGATTGAATGATTTCCCAAAATATTATCAGTCATATGTTTGCTCATGGATATGGTTGTATATGGATTGGAGACAGTAAAATCTCAAATTGATTATGACCCTCTAAAACAATATGGTACCATGTATGGGGAAAGACATTGAAGGTTATTTGACCAAAGATGATGATAGGAGGAAGTGCCAACTGCATCAAGGAAGAAAGATGGTAATGTGGAGGCAACAAAAATATGCCCAGTGTTTCAAACTTCAAGAACATTGAAGTGAAGCCTATTTAACCAACATCTTCTGAAAAAAAGAATTATAAAGATAGGCGAACAGGATTGCTAGGAGGTAAACACTGGAACAATGGCTGCTGTGTAATCAAAGGGAAAGACAGCCTTTTCTGATCCTTCTCAGGTAGTAGCTAAAATAAATTTCTTTCTTTTATTCTTTTTCATTTTTGGGGGGTAGTACTTGTGATTGAATTCATGGGCACTGTATAATTGAGCTCCTTCCTCAGACTTTTAACTTTTTACTTTGAGACAGAGTCTCCCTAAGTTGCTGAGGGTCTCATTAAGTTTCTGAGGCTAGTCTTGAACTTGTGACCCTTCTGCCTCAGCCCCCTGAGTTGCTGGGATTACAGGTGTACACCACCATAATGGGCTTAAAATAAATTTCTCAAAGCAGAGAGCATTTGACATGGAAACGCAAGTAAAATCCTATTAGAATAGAGATAAATTTAAATTAAGGCTACAGAAAAGATCAAAATGAAGTCTTGCTGCCTTCTGAGATGGATAATAGTGATTGGGTTCACTATGGAAACTCAAGTTCTCACATTCTGGAAAGATGGTCTCAAGGCTTAGGTCTATGTGGGATCTCATGGAGAAAACAATCTGTATAGGAAGTTTGGCAGCAAAATATGGTGAAAGGGAGAGGGAACATTCGAGTCACACACAAGTTTAAAGCCTGGTTCTATGACTTACTAGCTACATAACTTTAGGCAAGGTGTTTGTTCTCCCTGAGCCTCACTGCAAAATGGAAATAATAATATTACCCCACATAGTTTTTAGGTGACTAAATGATATAACATCTATATGCACATGACAGGTATTCAATGTATAATATTTTTTGGGGGGTGTAACATTTTTATTTAATTAATTGATTTGGTACTAGGGCTTGAACCCAAGTGTGCTTCAACACTGAGCTACATCCCTAGTCCTTTTCACTTTTTATTTTGTGAAAGGGTCTCACTAAATTGTTGAGGCTGGCCTCCAACTTGTGATGCTCCTGCCTCAGTCTCTCGTGTCACTGGGATTACAGGTGTGTGCCACTGCACTCAGCAACAACAATGTTTTAAAAAGGGAGATAAGGAATGTTAGAAACTGAATCGAGCTGGCATTTTGAAATGTCAAATTCTTCAAGTTAGCAGCAGACACACACTGGAGAGAGGCAAGATGAGCAGTGTGCCTCATCTTCACGAAATCTAGCAGAGTTGGGCTTGAGACATTGCAGAAAATGATCATGAAGACAGTGGAAAGGATAGTCATTATGGGTGAATAAATAAAAGCCATTTGGTCTCTAGAAAATCATAACCTTATCTTCAAGCCATGGTGGAGCTTGAAGATACGTGTTGGCACTTTACAATATCCAACAGGATGCCCCCTTTCACTTGTCAACTGCCATACTGACCTTGCTGTTTCTTAAACATCCTAAGTCTGTTCCCACCTTGGTGTTTGTTCATAGGAGAACACGAGTTGTTCTCTCACTTCCTTTAGATCTTTACTCAAATGTCACCATCTCAGTGGTGTTCTCCCTGAGCACCACATTCAAAGGTGTCCCTTTCTCTCTTGTATTATGTTCTCTATATCACGTTTTACTATCTAACATACTGTCTAATGTGAGTTCCACAAGGGCAGATTTTTACCTTTCTAAAAAATTTTTTAAGCCAGGCACAGTGGCACATGCCTGTAATCCCACTGCTTAGGGAGGCTGAGATAGGAGAATTGCGAGTTCAAAGCCAGCCTCAGCAACGGCGAGACACTAAGCAACTCAGTGAGACCCTGTCTCTACATAAAACACAAAATAGGGCTGGGGATGTGGCTCAGTGGTCAAGTGCCCCTGAGTACCAAAAAAACATTTTTTTTAGATGGACACGACACCTTTATTTTATTTATTTTTATGTGGTACTGAGGATCAAACCCAGTGCGTCACATGTACTAGACAAGTGCTCTACCACTGAGCCACAACCTCAGCCCCAGATTTTTACCTTTATTGTGCAATGTTGTATTCCTCAGTGCTTTAAAGTGTACTCACATAGTATAAGTGTTTAATATTTTTGAAAGAATAAATGATTTTGTTCAATGTCAGTGAAGTCACATGCCTGGGATCAATGGCCAAGAAAATTGGAATAAAAGGAGTGGGAAAGGGAAATGAATGTGAAACAAGGAGTGAGGCAAATCCTCATAGAGCTCCTTGCTCTATGAGTTGCCTGTAGACCAGTGATAAGATCCACATATCAGTGGAAATTTAAAAAAGAAAGAGTTGATTTCCAATTACGGGAGGCCAGTTCAGGAAATTTGGTCCATGTTTTGAGGTCACTTTTACCTTGGTTTCTTCTCTATAAATTTGGCATCCTATACTGAAGGAATTGTCTACCAGGTTTGGGAGTTACATTCTCCCTGGCATAGTCTATATTCAGTATCCAGAGACAACTGTTACTATTATAGAAGGCAACTGTGTGAGCTTTACCTGTTAGTATAGCAAATACCAGAGACAATCAACTTATAGAAAATAAAAGCTTATTTTGGCTTACAATTTCAAAGGTTTAGTCCATGACTGGTTGGCTCTGTTGCCTTGGGCCTGTGGCAGGAGCATGTGGCAGAGCAAAACTCCTCACATCATGTCTGGTAGAGACAGAGAGAGAGAGAGAGGGAGAGAGAGAGAAAAAGAGAGAGGGAGGGAGGGAGGGAGGAAGGGAAAGAGGAAGAAAGGGAGGGAGGAAGGGAAAGAGGAAGGAAGGAAGGAAGGAAGGAAGGAAGGAAGGAAGGAAGAAGGAAGGAAGGAAGAGGAGACCAGGATCCCACAATCCCCCTATTCAAGGGCATGCCCACAATGGCCCATTAGACCCTGATTCTTTTTTTTTTTTGTACCAGGGATTGAACTCAGGGGTACTCGACCACTGAGCCACATCCCCAGCCCTATATTGTGTTTTATGTAGAGACAGGGTCTCACTGAGTTGCTTAGCACCTCGCCGTTGCTGAGGCTGGCTTTGAACTCACGATTCTCCTGTCTCTGCCTCCCTAAGTGCTGGGATTACAGGCGTGCGCCACCACGCCCAGCTTAGACTGCACTTCTTAATGGTTGCACACCTCCCATTAGCACTGCAGGCTGGGGGATGTTCCAGATCCAAGCTATAACAGCAATAATTTCCTTATTAAGGAATTCATATCACCCAGGCCCAGTTTCTGTGCTGGGAACTTGAAATTTTTTTCTGTGCCAACACTGGAGCATCTTCTGCTTTTCTGTGCCTGAATTACAGAATCTAGGAGTTTTCCTAGTTCTTCAGTGGGACCCACTCTGGTGAGGACCTGCCATAGCCAACCACATTAGTCATAACTGATGTGACTATAGCTGGCAAGAACAACAGATGAAAGGCAGATAGGTTTCAAGATATATAAAGAGAAGCTTAAGAAGCAGGAGCCAAAATTGGTGAAACAGAGCACAAAGCTATAAACATGATGATTCAAATGAGAAATGTTAGTACATGAGATGAAAAGGTGGAAGAAGAACCAGCCAAAGTTATTGGCTATTGTTTGCAGGGGAAGATGATGTTGCCAAAATTGATTCATGGCAATAAATATGTCAGAAAATGAAGGAACATCTTGGGAATTGTATCACTAGGAAGTTATAGAACTAATCAAGAATGGTCTAGTGCCAGTTCACTGTTCACTGCATGGCTCCCTTTACAGTGTTAGGCCTGCCAGGGTGGGCCTTTGACATGGTTCTCAGGAATTAGGCAGAAGGCAACTTGCCACAAGAGAAAGAAAGGCTGGATGTGATCAATATAGAATTGTTGGATGTTTTCAAGTTTTGGTGCTTCAAGTTTAAGAAAAGTGAAGATAGTAAATGGGGTTAGTTTCCAACCAACCACACCATGTAGCAACACAGTCTCAAAAAGTCTCACAGAAGAGCCATTTTCAGCCAATGTTATAAGAGAGTTTATGGGTCCTATCAAAACAGTGATGTTATGAAGGTAAAGAATTTAAAAAGTCACAATTCAAATATTGAAGCCAGGCGTGGTGGCGCAAGCCTGTAATCCCAGCACTTTGGGAGGCTGAGACAGGAGAATCGTGAGTTCAAAGCCAGTCTCAGCAACGGCGAGGTGCTAAGCAACTCAGTGAGACTCTGTCTCTACATAAAACACAAAATAGGGCTGGGGATGTGGCTCAGTGGTCGAGTACCCCTGAGTTCAATCCCTGGTACCAAAAAAAAAAAACCCAAACAAATATTGAAAAAAGGTGAACACCTGAATGATGCTAGAAAAAATGGTAGATGAAGTAGTCAAAGGATAGTTGAATTAGGACTGAAGAGTACTGACTTAATAAGGCATTTATAAATGCTGCTTATGGACTTGTTATTGAGTTTGCTCCTGGGATATTTATAAATATAAATCTGTATCATAAGGCTGGGAATGTATGTCAGTGGTAGAATGCATAAGGCCCTGGATTAGATCCCCAGCACCAAAAATAAATAAAAATAAAAAATCCATATTGTAAAGGAAAGGGTTGGCAACCTGTTTTTAGGGTGTGATTCTACACAATGAGCTACAAACCATAGAAATGGGCTTAAACCACGGACCTCAATTAAAACAATGTTAACATTGGAATGTGAAGCTGGTTATATTAATATTATTTTCAGTTTCTTCATGTTTTCTGTGAGCTAGGGTTTCTGAAAGGGGCGTGAGGGGGTGGGGGTTGCAGGTTTCTTTAGACTCCAATGCAGGGTAGATCCAGTCCCTCAGATGAATTTTACATGCAGAAACCAGTTCCACATCATTTAGACAGAATGTACTGAAGTGCAGAGAAATTGTTAATCAACAATCAAAACATAATGAAAATAATTTTTGGAAACAGTCTTGTGTTTAACAGTATGGTGTGGGGAAAGAACATTGACCTGGAAATCTGAGTCAATTCTGTTCCTAGGTCTGCCTCTGCCATGCATAGCAGAGAACGAACACACAATGTCCCTTCTGAGCCTAAATTGCCATGACAAGATCAAAACAAAACAAAACAAAACAAAAACCACAAAAAAACCTATATTCCCACAGAATCCAGGATGGAAGCCATTCAAATGAGGAAGACTTTGCATGATTCCTGTGCCCATATCCTACTTGTGCCTGGTGATATTATGAATGAAGTATCCCTCTTCCCACTATATTAGGAATCTTAGACTATTAATTTTCTCTGTTACCCTTTATCTTCAATTTCCCCTCGTCTGCCAGCTCATTCTCATCACCATTTAAACAGACTTCATTTCTTTCATCTTAATAAGCCCTCCTGGGATCCCACATACCCCTTCCATATCATTGAACTGTTCAGCATAGAAGAAATAATATATAGGTAGGATAAATCTAAGTTAAAATATAAAAACCTGTAGTTCTAAATCTGAATACAAGAATAATAGTTCTTATTATCCAAATCGAAGAATGATTTCCTTTTAATTTCAAGCTCTAATCAGTAACCAAAAATCACAAATATACTAATATGTATTTATGTGTGTATGTGTGTGTGTGTGTGTGTGTGTGTGTCTGTGTGTCTGTGTGGTTTTTGGTTTTGCTTACCAGGAATTAAACCCAGGGCCTTGCACATGCTAGGCAAGCATAATATTACTAAGTTATATCCCCAGCCCTTTTTATTTTACTTTGAGACACTATCTTGCTAAGTTGTTCAGACTGGCCTCAAATTTGTGATCCTTCTGTCTCAGTCTACCAAGTAGCTGGGATTACAGGCATGAGCCACCACACCTGGTTTTGATATGGTTTTAAACCAATAAAAGTAATAGTGAAGTGGGAAGGTGAAGCTAGCTAGATTAGCATGATTGATTTCCTCTGTATTTTCCCATGATTCTTTTGTGGCTCATGGTACATTTACTTTACCCTGTGTGTTAGTCAGCTTTTGCATCACTGTGTCCAAAATAACTTACAAGAATAATTTAGAGGAGGGAAAGTTTATTTGGCCTCATGGTTCCAGAGATTTAGTCCATGGTCAGAGGAGTCCAGTGCTCTGGGCCCAGGGTTAGGCAGGCCATCATGGCAGAAGGGCAAATGGAAAAAGTTTGCTCCATTCATAGTGGCCAAGGGGCAGAGAAAGGGAAGGGGGAGGAGCCACAGGGAAAATGAATAGATTCCAGGGCACACTCCCATGACCCATCTTCTCTAGCCATGCCTCACCTACCTGCACTTACCACCCAGTCCATTCAAACTAGAATGGACTGATTAGGTTATGGATCTTATTACCTAATCATTCACTTCTGCTTATTCTTATACTAGCACAGGAGCTTCTGGGGGACACCTTATATCCAAACCATGACACCATGTGATCAAGAATTGTGTGGAAGGAACTAAATAAGTACTTCACAGAAGAAAAAATGCAGTCAACAAATAAATGAAAAAATGTTCAACATCTCTATCAATTAGATAAATACAAATTAAAACTACACTTAGATTTCATCTCACACCAGTCAGAATGGCAATTATCAAGACTACAAGTAATAATAAATGTTGGTGAGGATGTGGGGAGAGAGGTATACTTATACTTTGCTGGTGGAACTGCAAATTGGTGCCACCACTCTGGAAAGCAATGTGGAGATTCCTCTAAAAACTTGGAATGGAACCACTATTTGATCCAGTTATTCCACTCCCTGGCATATACCCAAAGGACTTAAAATCAGCATACTATATTGACACAGCCACATCAATGTTTATAGGAGCTCAATTCACAATAGCTAAGCTATGGAACCAACCTAGGTGCCCTTCAACAGATGAATGGATAAAGAAATTGTGGTATGTATACACAATGGAAAATTACTCAGCCATAAAGAAGAATGAAATTATGACACTTGCCAGTTAATGAATGGAACTGGAGATGATCATGCTAAGTGAAATTATCCAATCTCAAAAAATCAAAGGCCTAGGAGCTGGGGTTATGGCTCAGTGGTAGAGCATTTGCTTAGCATGCGTGAGGCACTGGGTTCAATTCTCAGCACCGCATATAAATAAATAAAATAAATAAAGATCCATCAACAACTAAAAAAATTTTAAAAAATCGAAGGCCTAATATTCTCTCTGATATGCAGATGCTAACATATAATAAGGTGGGGGGAGGGAAAAACAGAAGTTTATTGGATTAGACAAATGAGAATGAAGAGAATGAGAATGAAGGGGGTGGGAATAGGAAAGACAGTAGAATGAACTGGACATAACTTTCCTGTGTTCATATATGAATACATGACCATTGTAACTCCACACCATGTATAACCAGAAGAATGGGAAGTTATACTCCATGTATATATAATATGTCAAAATGCATCCTACTCTCATGTATAACTAAAAAGAATAAATAAAAATGTATATGTATGTATGTTAAATTAAAACTGAAAAAATAGTTGTGTGTTTCATGGAACTATAGGGTAACGAGAGCCATTTTTCCATATGACAAATATATTCACTGAAGAGTTTATATGTTTTGCTCTGAGGTAATATTTGTACAACAGAAAAGCTGGAGTGGTTTCCAAAGTGTCAGTATATTAGTGTGTACCAAGTAACAGCTGAGTAAACATAACCAACATAATCAAAAAGCCAATTTGATGGCAACATATTAAGTATGTCCTGATGGTGGAGAATAACATGCATATTATGTTATTAACTGTTAATTGTAAATCCATACATTTTGGAAATCAAAAGTGTGGGCATATGTTTAGATATTTGATTTTTAGCATCATATTCCAATAAGGACTTTAATTTAATAATAAATACTCTAGATTCTTACATCATGCTATGTTCTTCCTCAATGCCACTGATTTGCAGGTAATACATATTTTTCATAACTAAACACCTTTGAAAATTTTGGCATGGAAAAGAGAATCTATTTTCCTGTTGATGAATGATCAGTACAATTGGTCAAAAATACACATTCCCAGGGGCTGGGTATGTTGCTTGGTGCTAGAATGTGTAGACATGTGAGCCAGAGTTCAAACCCCAGTACTAAAGAGAAAAACAAGAAAAATAAATACACAATTCCACATTGTATTCTAGAAAATACATGAACTCAGAATGAGGAGCTTCTTATTCATTTTCCCACTCATTGCATTTGCATTATTTTTTTCTAATCGCCTCTACCAAGGCTGTGTGATATATTGCCAAAAAGTTTAAATGTAGTATCAACTACATTGTAACTGCATAGTGTCTTTTTGGGGAGGGGGTAAAGGCGATTGAACCAAGGGTCCCATGCAGGCTAGGCCAGTCCTCTACCATTGAACTACACCCCTAATCCTGTTTATTTTACTTTTGAGACAGGATCTTGCTAAGTTGCTAAGACTGGCTTTGAACTTGAGATGCTTCTGCCTCATCTAGTGTAGTGGGATTATAGGCATGCACTAGTATGCCCAGCTATAATGTATAGTTTCAAATTGAAAAGGTAATTTATATATTGGCAAATGGGGGTGGCTATGTGTCATAGGATAGAATTCAGTTTGTGTGAAAAAGAATTAGAAAAAAACCACTAAAGCTATGTAACTAAATCACTTTATAAATTCCATACAAATCTGGAAAAATCTTGATTAAGTAGGAATGAAGCAAAATCATGAATCCAGAGACTTGACAGGATTTGTAAAGCTCAAACTAGTTTTTAACGTGTTTTGATACAGATCCTAAGAGTTTTATTGTGTGTGATATTTACTTAAGTGTCAAGCAGCTATCGTTACAAGAAGTAATTCAGTTCCAACACTTCTTTAAGGACAGAATGAGACAAAGAAATCAAGACATCTTGGTTTCTGTTTCTAATAAAAGCTATTTCAGGACTGAGGGTATAGCTGAGTGGCAGAGTGCTTTCCCAGCATGTGTGAGGGCCTGGGTCCTATCCCCAGCACCACAAAAAATAAAAATAAATAAAAGCTACTCATACAGTCTTTGGATGTTTAGTATTTTCCTTTGTGGCTTTCTGTTCATATGATACTAACTTCCTCAATCAGGCTTGGTGAGATTGGCCAGGTCAGTGAGGCCTACGACTCAACTTACCATTGGAGGATGATCAGGAAGGTAGAGAGTCAAGGTCAGGAAGATCAGGTAAAAAGTCACAGGAACCCAGCTGTAGGCACAAGGTTAATATGCAACACTTCTGTCTCCAGAACTATTTTGGACTGGGAGTCTTGGCAAGACTCTAGTTCTGTAGGAACTTGATGCCAAGCAGAAACTTGGACATATAAGAATTGTTGTAGAAACTAGAGTTCAACCCAAGTGGCTTTATCAATAACAACCATATCAGAGTGCTATTACCAGAATGAAGTGTATAAATAGAGCAGAACCATCAAACAGATTGATTTTTATGAAAAATAGATACTAGGTAGAGTTTCTTATATCCTTATGGTGTGTGGTTTGATTTTTAGCAGAGCTTGGAGTAGGGCTAATCCTACCAGCAGGATTATGTGGCCCTGATTGTGTTGTTGGAGGCCTACTAGGCAGAATTAGGCACATCATTGCTCACTAAATAAATCATCATTTGTTTAGGTTTAGTACAGGATTTGCACACTATTGCTTACTGCCTGTTTTTGTATGGCTCATGAGCTAAGAATGATTTTTACATATTTAAATTATTGAAAAAAAATCAATAGAAGAATAATATTTCATTAGACATGGAAATTTTATGAAACTCAAACTTCACAGTTGATAAAGTCTTATTGGATCAGAGCCATACTTACTTGTTTACATATTGACTGTGGCTGCTTTCATGCTACAGTGGCAGAGTTGAGTACTCATGACAGATACCACATGGCCTGCAAAACTTCAAATATTTGCTATCTGGACCTTTATAGAAAAAGGTTGCCAACTCTGGTTTAGTGTATCAAGTCTACTAATAAACAGAAATCTCATAGTTCAATATTTAAGTCTTGAGCACATTTAATTCTTTAAAGAGTTACATACTGTGCTGGTAGAAATAAAGACCATAGCCAGGAGAAGCCATCAATCAATGAATAGGATATTTCTGTAAGTATTGGTAGAGGAATTGAATGAAATGGTGTAAGTGGCTTTTCCTAGCCTTCTCTGACAGAAGCTACGAGTATTCTGCCTCCTACATCTAGCAAGCCAAATTCTGCCTAAAACCAGGAGAATATTAGGCATTCCCTTTTAGCAGTATAACTACTGCCTGAGGTCCTCTACATGTGATGTGTGCTCACTAATCTGCCTTCTCTTCTCTGACTTGCCAGTTTTGGGCTATGCTTTATGATTGGCCTTTTGCCTTGCCTTTCTGATTACTTATAATTCCTACCTTGAGGCTAGGCCTTACCGGAGTTCCAGTCTGATTGGTCTGGACCTGGATTATCTAAGAAATCCTTTCCCCTTCCAATGCCTCTGGGAGCTGGATATTGCTCTGTATAGTTTCTTCTTTTAGCTGGTATCATGTTCTAACAAAAACAGACCATCTGGTACCAGATCTTGCCCTGAAATATTTAGTCTTACTGTTTTCCCTTACCTCATGCCCAGGACCTGATCGTCCCTTCAATAACACCTGTGTCTCATTTTTTTTCTTTTTGGGGAAAGGGGTACTGGAAATTGAATCTGGGACAATCTACCACCTCACTACATCCACAGCCCTTTTTCATTTTTATTTTATTTATTTTGAGATAGGGTCTCATTAAATTGCGGAGGCTGGCCTCAAACTTGCAATACTTCTGCCTTACCCTCCAGAGTTGCTGGGATTACAGGTGTGTGCCACTATAACCAGTTAAGTGTGACTCATCTTTTGAACTCTGATTGGACATGCCAAACATATACTTGATGGTATATTGCTACAACTAAGATGGTCCATGAAATTTCAGTCTGGCCTTTTGTGAAATTCTTTCCTACCCTTTTCCTTTTCTATCTGCTGAGGTTCCAACATGCATTATTGCCCAATGCATATTGATTACAATAGTCAACAAATTATGGACAATTAGAGCTAGAGGGAATCTTAGGAGTTACAGAAAAGACCAATTTGGAGATCTACAAGGGAGAATATACATTTTGATTGACTCTAACAGCTAAGGAATTAAGTAGCTTCACATACTCTTAAGAGATGCCTTGGAAATAAAATTTTAATATAGTAAAATTTCTGCAAGGAGTCACTTATGAATTTATTTATTTGTGGTCCATTATAAAAAAGTCAATAAAACAAAAGTGAGAGAAAATAAAAATGACTGTGGTAAATCTGTCCATAAAAAGGAGAAGGAGCTGGGCACGGTGGTACACGCCTATAATCCCAGCACTTTGGGAGGCTGAGACAGGAGAATATGAGTTCAAAGCCAGCCTCAGCAATGGCGAGGTGCTAAGCAACTCAGTGAGACCCTGTCTCTACATAAAACACAAAATATGGCTGGGGATGTGGCTCAGTGGTTCAGTGCCCCTGAGTTCAATCCCTGGTACAAAAAAAAAAAGAAGGAGTAGGACTAAGAGGAAGCAGAAACCCATAATTTGAGGCTATATGCAAATAGGATTAGTTTTGCCAAGAAATCCTATGGTCTACCACTCCAACTCCCTGTGTCATTTCTATTAGTTTTCTCACAGACTCTATGACTAGTCTAATGCTTAAATCTTTCACAAGGAAAATCTCCAAATAAAATATCAAGTTGTACTTGTTCAGTTACATTCCAATTTAATAACCAGAACAGCACAGGTACTGACCAATTGGAAAGGATTCCAGCTTATAACCAGTCCCTCCTCTATAAAGAGCCTATATGAAAATAGAACTGAAGCACTTAGGGCGATTTCCCAAGATCCTCGCTGTTACAGGAAAGTGGTGGTGGAGGTGGGATGGAGGTGGGGATTTGTATAGAGTCTATCTCCCTTGTTAATTATTCAGAACCATTTCCCTGTAGGGCCACTGTTCATATCTTGTGTGTGACTGCCGAAGCAGACCACAGTATAGCAAGTCCAACCAGTTAAGCAATCTTAAAGATCAGTGCATTTTTCCTCTGAGTCCATTCTCCTGTGAGTGGTCACTAGATCATGAAGATGGTTGAATTGATTTGGTCAATCATGCCACAAGGTTTTGTGTAGCTATCACACATACATCTTTTTTCACATTTATTTTAACAGCCCATGCTCTGCTGTATCTTTTTTTTTTTTTTTGGTACTAGAGACTGAACTTGAGTATTTTACCATTGAGCTACATCCCCAGTTCTTTTCATTTTTTATTTTGACATAAGATCTCACTAAGTTACTGAGGCTGGCTTCAAACTTGTGATCCTCCTGCCTCAGGCTTCTGAGTCACTGGGATTATAGGCATGTACCACCATGCAGAGCAATTTTGTCACTTCTTAATATATGAAGAATTTGATAGCATAAGTGTATAATGCCTGCAACATAGTAGACACTACAGATTTTTGTTGCCTAGCATTTAATGACTAACTGTACAAGTCATAGTAGAATAATATAGGTATTATTTTGGAAGCAGAGTATGCTTTAGATTAGGCCAATGTTTCTTAGCAGGGGACAATTTTGCTACCTGATCCCAGGGGGCATTTGGCAATGTCTGAAGACGTTTTTGGTTGTTACAACTGAAAATAGCAGTGCTTCTGACATCTACTGAGTAGGGGCCAGGGATGCTGCTAAATATCCCAAAATGCAGCCGGGCACGGTGGCTCAAGCCTGTAATCCCAGCACTTAGGGAGGCTGAGACAGGAGAATCGCGAGTTCAAAGCCAGCCTCAGCAATGGCGAGGCGCTAAGCAACTCAGTGAGACCCTGTCTCTACATAAAACACAAAATAGGGCTGGGGATGTGGCTCAGTGGTCGAGTGCCCCTGAGTTCAATCCCTAGTACCAAAAAAAATAAAAATAATAAAAAAATAAATATCCCAAAATGCATAGGATAGCCTTTTATAAAGCATTATCCTGTCCAAAATGTTAAGAGGCCAAGGTTGAGAAATGCTGGATTAGGCAGATAATAGATATGGAACAGTTTATCTCTTGAAATGGAAATGAGGGGAGGTGAACAGGCAGAAGAGAGAAATTTAAGGATAGTAAAATTTCCATGTATAATACTATAGTAGTGGATGCATGTCATTATATGTTTGTCAAAATCCATGGAATGCACAGCACCAAGCATGAACCCTAATGTATACTATAAACTCTGGGTAATAATGACATGTCATTTTAGGTTCATCAATTCTGACAAATACACTACTCTAGTGCAAGATGTTCATAATGTGTAGGCTGTGCAGGGCTGGGGCAGAGAGCAGGGGTACATGGAATCTCTCCGTACTTTTTGCTTGGAACTTAAAAATCCTTTAAAATTAAAATATTTTTTTAAAAAAATTTTAGTTGTAGATGGACACAAATATCTTTGTTTTTTTAATTTATTTTTGTGTGGTGTTGAGGATCGAACCAAGTGCCTCCCGCATGTGAGGTAAGCACTCTATCACTGAGCTACAATCCCAGCCTGAAATTAAAATATTTTTAATAAAAGAGATGAAGTATCTGGAAACAGAGTTTTGGTTTTCAAAAATTAGGTTGCCTTATTCTGAAAAATTTTGGAAGAAGCTAGACTCGTTGTATAAGATTTACTTTACGCTTCAAAATGACAAATGTTGTCTTGTGACATATTTTCTTTAATTGTCTTTTTCCATGTAGTGTTTTTTTCTTTTTCTTTCTTTTGTTTTTCTTTTCATTTTTTTTTGTACTAGACATTGAACTCAGGGGCACTTGACCACTGAGCCACATCTCTAGCCCTTTTTACTTTTTATTTGGAGACAGGGTCTTGCTTAGTTGCTTAGGGCATCACTTAGTTGCTGCGTCTAGCCTCGAACTTGCTATCCTCCTGCCTCATTCTCCTGAGCTGCTGGGATTACAGATGTGCACCACCATGCCCAACCTCCTGTAGTTTTAAAGAAAGATATCATTTCATTTCCATTAACAATCTTAATTAAGACCAACTTCAAATTACACTTATGGTACTCTCAAATGCATGATTTTTTTCCCACTCAAGACCAGCTCCCATGACAGTTTTATGACATTGAGCTTCTAAGCAGTTTTAGGAAACCTTACTTATCATTTTTCTCATTTACTACTAGCAAGAGCTACTACTAGGAGAGCTGCAAAGGAGCTTCTAGTAGACCATGTTTTATTATGCACGTGAGAGCAATTATAAATTCACTTAAAACCTATTCTAAAAATTTCTGTGATGTGGAAAGGGAAGGAAAGGGTGCTGGTGAGATACTTCAGCCTGCAGCCTGCTAGACTTACTGGGAAGGATAGTCAGTACTAATCTGCCACAGCCAAAATTCCATTCATAAAGCAAAGAGTAGCATGATCTATAAAAGTTGTTTCCAATAATAGCCTCAAGGAAATGAAAAATCACAACCAATCTTTTTTCAGCAGACACTTCTTGAATTACAGACATATGAACATTATGAGGATTTTTAACATTTTCTGGTATTTTCCTTATTTTTCCTTTTTCCAGCTTTCAATGATTAAACATTAAGCACTGTAAGAACAAAGGCTAAGATTAAAATTTTAAACCTGTGAAAATGTGGGAAATGTGCAGAATAAAAGCAACAGCGTATGTCCCAAGCTGTATGTCCAACCTACTAAAATAACAGGGTATAGTTTAGCCAAGATTCAACATTAACAGAATTTAATGTTATCAGAATCTGTATGTCATTGTGACTTTTATGAAGAGATAAGATTTTTAGCTTTTCATTTTGCCAAGTTCAAATACTTAGCCTATTATTTCATTTCCAGGTATTTTTTAATGACTTAGAACCACAATCCATTATCACAGATACAGTTTATAAATAAGGAAAGCTGCATAGTTCCTCTGCTGATCTCCTCAAGGCCAGGAGACACATCTTATTTACCCAACATCATGATACTTACTTAGTGTAAATCCTGGCACCACAGGCCATGGTCAATGACTTTGATATGACACTGAATTTTATTGACTATATAAACATTAGTTCCTTCTAATCGTCACATGTGAAAATTGGATGTCAGATAATTACTCTAAATTAAATCTTCATTTAAATTTCACATGTTTAAATTTTGAGGAAATAAGAAAGTACACAGTTCTCACATAAGAATAAAAGTTTCTCAACTATGCTCTGCAGATGTCATTTTCTATTGGAAAAGAAGTTATGATGAAGAAGTAACCTAACAATTTTATCATATGAATGATTAGATAGCTCACAGCACAGAACTCCATCAATGTGAAATTTATGCGGGATTTATAAACTCATGCTATATTTACTCAGCAATTCCCTAAATTTGTACTGTATGATTATCAAGATTAGCCCATTGTCCAGTCATCCAGCAAGCGTCAATCCAACTTGTTCAGTTATTTCTAATAAAATCGCCAAGATCAGCTGGATTACTGCCTTTAAATACATTTTTCGTAATGATATTCAAACAATTCATTCCATTCAATAAGCCCCAATACTGCTGATTGGTCCAGTGCTTTGAAGATTATAGAGAAGTTAGTTTTTGTTCTTGTAGTTTTTGGGTGGGGAAATGAGGAGAGTTTTAATTTCTGAAGTGATATATGATAAAGAGATTTTTGCTTGTAGAGCTAGAAGGAGCTACAGTAATCTTTCCTTATCTTTTAGGAAATCAATTTAATATACAGCCTGATATACAATTTTAAATCTCCATGACAGCTAAGCAAAAGCCACTCAATAGACAATCATAAGTTGTAACTTCACTCACATTTCTTACTTACCATATGAGGCTGGATTTTATTCCTTCCCTCTTAGCTGTGGAAGGAAGAAAAAACTGGGGCTGGGGCTGTAGCTCAGGGGTAGAGCGCTTGCCTAGCATGCCTGAGGCACTGGGTTCAATCCTCAGCACCACATATGAATAATAAATGAACAAAATAAAGATCCATCAACAACTAAAAAATGTTTAAAAAAAACTGAACTAGTTTTCTATCAATGACTTCAGAATTGATAGCAATAACAATTTGCTAACTTTAATTCGTAAGGAACAGAGGATTGGTGGGTCCTGTGTTTTTTATATTTCTCCCAAAGAAATAAAAGAAACTTGATCTGAAAATTTTAAGTAGTTACACAAAGAATGATACCTTCAAATCTTAAATACCCAAAGAACAACAATGAACTAGAGTATTTCTCTTTTGAGAGGTAATTTCCACCTCTCTCGTTAAGTGGAGACATTTGCATTTATATGGAGACAGTGCAAGGTTTGTAGGCTCTAATTCAATGATGCTTAAACTGTAGTTGTGCATAATAATCACCCAGGGATTTGTTATGATGCAGATTCCTGGTCCCTACCCTGGAGATTCTGATGTAGAAGTAGAGTTTAGAATTGGAAGCCTGCTCTGTCCTCAAAAGGATGTTTCTACACGGTTGTTCTTCATTGCTATATAATTCACATACCACACAAATTCACTCATTTAAAATATATAATTCCAAGTTTTAAATTATTTCCACAATTGTGAAATCATCATCACAATCTAATTTTAAATATTTTTAATCACTCCAAAAAGAATACCCACACCATTTAATAGTCAGTCTTTACAGACATACATACAGACTCTAGCAAACTAATTTGTTTTTTGTCTCTATAGATTTTCTTGTTCTGGACATTTGAAACAAGTGAAATCATACCACATGTAGCATTTTATATCTGGCTTCTTTCACTTAACATAGTCCTCTCAAATATCATCCATGTTGTAGATGTGTCAGTATTTCATTCCTTTTTAGTGACAAATAATTTTCCGTTGTGTGAATATGAAATCAATCAGGGCAGAGAAACACCCAGGCAAGCACGGAATGTTTTACTTAAAGGATAGAAAAGAGACAGACTTCTGCACAGAAAAGGGGTCCAGAGCTGGTGTCCAAGGAAGTGGGGGTTGTCCTGCCCCTTTTATACATTTTAGAATTTCTTTGTTCTCGTGGCCTTTCCTCCCCCGTCCTGCGTTTGTGACCCGTGATCAAACTGACTCGTGACCAAAAGTTGGGCCAAAGGTAGCGAGATTCAAGGGCGGGAATGAAGCTGCCCAGGGGTCTAGGCAGGGAGGGAGCAGCCCAGGAGGCATTCATTAATAGCCCTTTGTTGGGAAAAACAATCCCCCACAGGCAGGTCGCTTTGACAACAGGTTGCAGCAGGTGGGAGGGCTCTGGAGGCATTAACATCTCAATCCCCTAGAGGCAGTCTCCACCTGCCCATACCCAAATCAGCTTCCATCTTCCTAATCTGACCGGATCCTCAATTTACAGTAACTGCCTGTCCTTTGTTCTTGTTTATCCATTCATCACGTGGTAGACATTTGGGTTCTTTTGACTTTTGAACTTAATCCATGTGGCATTGTTTCTATGTGCTCTATGTTTTTTTTAATCAATAGGATTTTATTAAGTTGAGGGAATATTTCTAGTCAAATGCCCTTGTAAGTAGAAATTGGTGGATGGTAAGAAAATGATGACTGGAGTGACCCACTGCCAGCGCCCGTGACGGCACAAAGGGAAACCGAGTCAGGCGAGGGAGCCGCGGATGAAAAATCACTCTCACACACACACACACAGAACAAGGCAAGAGACTCTCTCAGACTCTTCCTTCATTGAGCTCAGGTCCCTCTTTATATATGCTAAGAGGCCCTTTGTCCTCCAAGCGCTACAGGGTGCATAGGGTGTGACTATTCCATTAGCACCTTGCTGCTATTCACAGGAATGTGCCTATTGTTACATTATGGAACTTTGGCGGCCAAAAGCTCATGATTGAAAAACCTGCTATAGTTGTACTATGTACTGCGGAAGCCCTCAGGCCAGCTCTCTCTCACAACCCACTAAACCATTTGCTAGTGACTGGTGAAGTTTAAAGGTTTTCTGGAGAACTTTGATCATAGAATAGTTAACATTCTGTAGCGACAGCTGGAGAAGACAAAACAGAGCCCAAAGAAAGAATGCAATGTTTTACCCTCATTAATATAAGAAATACAGAAATGAGTGACTACAAGAAGCAAACCAGATCTCCATATAATGTCTGATCTCATCTGCCTTCTGATATGGTCAGTAGCATAGTTAATTATAGTGAGTTGAAAGTAATAGTTGGAAAATCAAAATGTAGTTCATTGTGCTAGAAAAATGTGAGAACGCTTAAGAGGAAACTGATTTCTTAGAACAAGAAATGAACCTAAAAATAAAGAAATAAGAGAAGAGGAGAAATGCTGTTATATTTTTTCCCCTCCTGCACCTTCTGAAAATAGTGTGCAGTTCCCACAAAGCATAAGCTACACTGTGTTCTGTTCAACTCTGCCCTTCAGCTCTTCCTCGTGTCATATATGGTGCTTATGCACACCTCTCTGGGTCAAACCATGCCTAGTTATTCAGCCTTATAAATAGTCCCTTAAATGCTTGAATGGACTAACTATGATAAATGAGTCCAAATATCAATCACATATATTTCAGTCCCAGAATGATCTAATCACCAGGAATGTAGGTTTTATTTTTCCTATCCTTAAAAGAGCCCATGATAATGAATTTGATTTGTCAGGGCTTTGTACAACCATGTTTCATAACCACTAACCAAATCAATGATTTAAAATTCACTCTTCTGATTGCCTTAACCTTCTGAAAAACAGCCATCTAAATTATCTGCATAGACATGAATTTAGTTGTTAAAAAAAAACACATTGACTTTTAAAATGTTCTCATTTTGAGTAGTACTGGCCAATCCTTAGTTTATGTCCCAGAGCTGGTTATATAGTTCTTGTACAGCAAAAGTAGGATATGGGGATTCTTTTTTCCTACTTATGAGAAGTTAGTGATAAGGAAGAAAATATCTTTGTTGATTTGTCAATCTAATAATCAGCAGTACTATATCAAAGTAGATTTACACATGATCCTTGCTTCAAAGAGTCCATCCTCTTGCTGAGAAAAGCAAGACATATGCATGGAAGAATTTGAGAATATCATAATGTATTACACTATCTCTGGCAAAGGAATTTAGACATAGGAGAGATAAACTTGGGCTCAAATAAAAATGACATCATGGATAAAGTGAGATTTAATCTGGATCTAAATTTGGGGGAGATTTGATCAGAATAAGGGAAGAGTATTTCTGGCATGGGCAACAGCATGAACAAAGGCTGAACTGAAAATGTTACCATAATGTGGAGTGAAGGACACATACTTAGAGACACACGAGAAGCAAGGCTTTATATGTTAGACAGGGCAAATTATAGTGGGTTGTGGAAGTTAGGCAGACACCCAGAAACTACTTCTACTGAAGCTGGAAGAATCTCAGCAGAGCTGGGTGTGTCCACCTGGATTTCATTCAAAGTGAGGTGCCTGCCTATTACATTAGTAGAGACCAAGAGTGCAGATATAGAGCAGGGCACTGTGACACACGCCTGTAATCCCAGCACTTTGGGAGGCTGAGACATGAAAATCACGAGTTCAAAGCCAGCCTCAGCAATGGTGAGGCGCTAAGCAACTCAGTGAGACCCTGTCTCTACATAAAACACAAAATAGGGCTGAGGATGTGGCTCAGTGGTCGAGTACCCCTGAGTTCAATCTCCAGTACCAAAAAAAAAAAGACAAAAAAAAAAGGGTGCAGATATAGGAAAGAGAGTGGGTAAGGAGCTTGCAGATGTGGCCAAGTCAATTCATGGAATAATTGCCAAATGCTTAATATGTGCATTTCAGACACAGAAATGGATGCTTCAGAGGTTCTAAGGATGAACAAGTGAGAGTCTCTGACCTCATGGAGTTTACAGTGTAGACATATGCATTCCTACGAGACCAGGAGGAAAGTAATGAGTGTTTTAACTACAAAGTACAAATGAGGTAAAGGATAGGCACAGAATGAGTATTAATTCTACCTGTGTAATAGAAGTGTCATTTTAGTTGGATATTAAAAAGACTACTCCTGGGGCTGGGGTTATGGCGCAGTGGTAGCATACTCACCCGGCATGCGTGAGGCACTGGGTTCGATCCTCAGCACCACATAAAAGTAAAATAAAGATATTCTGTCCACCTACAACTAAAAAATAAATGTTTAAAAAAAATAAAAAGACTTCTTCTTTAGCACTGACAGAGGAGTGGTTTTTCTCAAGGTAGAGAACAAACAGGGGTGATGGAATGAAGTGAGGTGTGCTTTGGAAAAGGCAAGAAGTTCTGCAAGTTAGGATAGTAGGACCCAGGGAAGAATAGCATAGGCTTGTGATAAGGCTGAAAATGTTGGTTAGGACCACAGGGAAATAAAAAAGTGAGAAAGAGGAGATTGAATTTAGCAAATGATTGGTAGGCAGTATAAATTCTTGAGAAGAGAATGAATTAATTTTTTAAAAATATTTTCTTAGTTGTAGATGGACACAAATATCTTTATTTTATTTATTTTTATGTGGTGCTGAGGATCGAACCCAGTGCCTCATGCATGCGAGGCAAGCGCTCTGCCACTGAGCTACAGCCCCAGCCCTGAGAATGAATTAATTCTCTCATATTTATTATTGTGAAAATTCCTTGGGCATGGAAGGTGATTAGTCTGACAGGAGCATACAAAACAGATTTGAAAGTGGATGGAAGCCGGGCACGGTGGCACATGCTTGTAATCCCAGCACTTTGGGGGGCTGAGACAGGAGAATGCAAGTTCAAAGCCAGCCTCAGCAATGGTGAGGCGCTAAGCAACTCAGTGAGACCCTGTCTCTACATAAAACACAAAATAGGGCTGGGGATGTGGCTCAGTGGTTGAGTGCCCCTGAGTTCAATCTCCAGTACAAAAAAAAAAAAAGAGAGGGGGATGGATACTGAGGTCAGGAAGGTCAATAAGGAAGAAGTCTGTTTCAGTAACCCAAGGTTAAAGAGGGCAGGGATATGAAAGAGGGAAAAGAGAGAAAGGAATTGATACATGAGGCACATTTCAAAGAAAAATATATAACACATTGTGATTAGCTTCATACAGGATATAAAATAGGTGGACAAACTAGAAGTGTCTCTTGTATGGAGTTCTAGTGATTAAGAGACTCTTGGTCAAAATTTGGTGAATAGAGAAATTATGTCAGAAGAATGAACCAAATGGAGATGATTGAGTTCCATGGTTTTTAGTTATAGAACATTTGAGGTTGTGTTTGACAGCTTTTTTGTCACTGCGACAAATGCCTAACATGAACACCTTAAAGGATGAAATTTTTTTTTTGTACTAGGGATTGAACTCAGGGGCGCTCGACCACTGAGCCACATCCCCAGCCCTATTTTGTGTTTTATAGAGACAGGGTCTCACTGAGTTGCTTAGTGCCTCGCCCTTGCTGAGGCTGGCTTTGAACTCGCAATACTCCTGTCTCAGCCTCCCTAAGTGCTGAGATTACAGGCTTGTGCCACTGTGCCCAGCTGGCTCTGGGATATTTAAAGCCACAAAGTTACATAAAATCTCTGGGGAATGGAAGTAGGAAGGAGCCAAATATTTTTGAATGTCTATTATATTCTAGACATTGAGAAGAAAATAGAAGAGTTAAGAACAGCATCTTCAGGGAAAGTCCAAAGTTAAGGGATAGGAAAGGGGTCAGCAAAGAAAAATAATTAGAAATTCTCCAAAAGTAGAAAGACAAATTGTATACTGTGTTGTCTCTGAAAACACAGGAGAATAATTTTAAGAAGGTGTAGAGGGTTCGAACAACTTGAGTATTTAAAAAGATTTAAAATGAGAATAAATGCCTTGCATTTGGTGAGGAACATTGGTGACGTTTAGTTCAGTTCTATTCTAGAAGTATTTCATGAACACATACTGTGTGCTGGAGGGCTAGAAACACCCTCATAGAAATTAAAGACATGTAAATTATCATTATAAGACAAACTGATAAATTCCAACACAGGGGAGACCTAATGTTGCACATAAAGAGGGACACCTGTCCCCGATTTGAGCAGTCCAGAAGGCTTTTCAGAGGAAGTAATGTTTACACTGGGACCCACAGGGTGAGTTGGGATCAACCAAATAAAAGGCAAATCAGATGACCCAAGCAGAGAATACCCTGTGTGGAAATTCAGAGAGAAAAGAAAGCAAGATCATTCAAGCAACTGAAAGTTTTAAGTGAGTAATTTTGTAGTGATGTTGTCACAGAGGTAATCAGGGGTCAGCTAATGAAGAATCCTACAGAGCTATGTCAAGGAATTTGAATTCAACCCAAATTGGCATTGGGAAGCTGCTGGAGTGCTTAAATGGGAGAGTGATACAATCAGTTTTGTACTAATTTAGAAAGCTCCCTATGATTACACAGGGACAGAGCAAGGTCAAGGTTGAGCAGTTATGAGGTTCTTATAGTAGTTTAGGAGTGAGATGATGTACCAATAAGGGTGAAGAGGAGTAGGTGGACTCAATAAATATGTAGGAGATAGAATTGACAGTTCTTGCTAATTAGTTGGTTGTGGGAGGTTTAGGAGAGAGAATAGTCAAGAATGACATCAAGATTTTTGGCTTGGATAACTGAGTGAATGCTGTTTAGGAAACATTGTTCAAGGAGTCGTTTTAAGATAGAATGATGGGTTGTTCAGTTTTATATATGCTGATTTGGGGCTACCTGCTGGATTAGTGGAAGCATTGACTACCTACGCACCTATATGGCTCCTGGTGGAGGTATAGAGTAGGCATTTTGGCTAAATGTATCTCAAGTTCAGAACACAAAGAAGAGATTTTGAAAATAGCAGCAAAGAGTTGATCATTGACTCCTGAAAGAAATATGGTGATTTTCCTGAGTGGAGCTAGGGAGAGTGGTGTTGAGTGAAAAGAGAAAGTGACCGAGGACAGAATACTGAGTAATACAAACATTTAAGGGCTGGGCAAAAAAAAAAAAAAAAAAAAAGAGAGAGAGAGAGAGAGAGAGATCCCACAAAAGAAATGGAAGGAAGTGTTGTGGGGTTCAGCAAAGAAATGAGACTACAATCTCAAGTCAGTAGCAAAGGGCCTTTTTAGAAGGGGGAAACCTGTCTTTAGGAGAGCAAAGGAACTGGTGGAGAGGAAAAAACTGAAGATACGGCTAAGGAATGGATAAATACTAGAACAAGGCCTTTTTTTCTTGTTTTCTTTGTTCTTTATATATATATGACAGTAGAGTGTTTTTGACATATTATACACACATGGAGTATAACTTATTTTAATTAGGATCCCATTCTTTTGGTTGTACACAGTCTTACTGGTTGTGTGTTCATATATGCACACAGGAAAGTTATGTCCAATTCATTCTGTCTTTCCTATTCCCATTCCCCACCCTTCCCTTCATTCCCCTTTGTCTAATCCAATGAATTTCTATTCTTCCCCCACCTTATTGTGTGTTAGCATCCACATATAAGACCTTTAGTTTTGGGGGACTGGCTTATTTTACTTAGCATAATCTTCTCCAGTTTCATCCATTTACCAGCAAATGCCACAATTAGAATAAGTCCTTTTAAACAGGGCAGCAGAGGCATGAAGATTCAAAGAGCCTCTTCTTCCTTGAATAAGAATGAAAATGGGCCAGGCCTGGTGGTGGTGCCTATAATCCCAGCGGTTCTGGAGGCTGAGGCAGGAGGATCGCTAGTTTAAAGCCAGCATCAGCAATTTAGCAAGGCCCTAAGCAACTCAGCAAGGTCCTAAATAAAATATAATAAAAGGACTGAGGATATGGCTCAGTGGTTAAGTGTTAAGTGTCCTTGGGTTCAATTCCCAGTACCAAGAAAAGAAAAAAAGTGAAGATAAGCAGAGAAAGAAACTTGAAAAAGGAGAAGAGATGTTTGTAGTTGATGAAGCTCATGGTGCTTTGCCATAATTTTATCAATGAAGTAGAGGTTGAGGTTTTCTGCAGAATGTAAATGTCAGGAAATGGAAAATGAATTCAATGAAAGAAAAAAGTATGCAATAAATGTCATAAAGTTGCAAATAATACCATTCTGGACAAATATTTCCTTAGAAATTAGCTGTGTTTTAACCTTTTTTTGAATGTTTCAGATGGTTGAATAACACATCAATATATTGAAAAGTCCTTAGATTTGCAGGACTAGTAGGTGCAGGGAATGCAAGACAGAAAGGTATGTTTTCGGATATTTCTCTCATCAATATAAGATTGGTTCACACATCCTAAAAGAAAGAGTCTGAGAGGCTATTCTTAGAATTAAATATACTTATACATCTTTAAGTTCCAGCATCAGTAATACGGTTCCAATATTTATATAGTATTAATAATTATAACAGCTACTGCGTAAGTTCTCCAGTTCTACCTACTATTTTCAATGTATCATACTAATCACTTCATATCTTGTGGTTCTCAACCAAGGCCTATTCTCTTCTCCACTCCAGGGGACATGTGGCAGTATCTAGAGACATTTTTGATTGTCATGTCTTTTTTGGGGAGATGGGGGTGCTGGAGATTAAACCCAGTGCCTCATATGTGCTAATCATGTGCTCCATCACTAACTTACATCTGCAACTCCAGCTTTCACATTTTAAAGGAGTAGCCATAATGCACAGGTTCCCACAATAGAGTATTATGTAGCCCAAAATGTCAGTGGTGGTGAGTTTGAGAGACTCTGCTTTATATCAATTATTTCTTGTAATCCTCAGAACAATCCCACAAAGGAAGTACAGTGGTTTTGTATACAGATAATAAAATGGAGAATTGGAGAGGTTAAGTAAATTTCTTAAGGTCACATTGCAAAGTTTCTAAGAAACAGAACCAGATTTTGAACCTATCTGTCTGATTCTAAAGTTAATTTCTTTTTTCTTTTTTGGTTGTTATGTTGGAGATTGAAGCCAGGTCCTTTCACATGCCAGGTAAGTGCTCTGCTCGTGAGCTTCATCTCCAGCCCCTAAAGTCAATTTTTTTTTTTTTGGTACTGGGGATTGAACTCAGGGGCACTCGACCACTGAGCCACATCCCCAGCCCTATTTTGTGTTTTTTGTAGAGACAGGGTCTCACTGAGTTGCTTAGTGCCTCGCCGTTGCTGAGGCTGGCTTTGAACTCGCGATTCTCCTGTCTCAGCCTCCGTAAGTGCTGGGATTACAGGCTTGTGTCACCGTGCCCGGCTCCTAAAGTCAATTTTTAATCACTATATACATTATCACTTTGTATGAAAGATACACTGACTACTTTATATCTCTTATAAATCAAAGTCTTTATATCTCTTACAAAATTCGCATATCTCTCAGAAATCATTTTTCTAAAAATGCATTTGTTAGTATATTAAAATCTGCATTCCTCCTAGCCACGTTTACCAAGGGATCATCACTCAACTCTATCGTTCTCCACCTGAAAATAGCAAAACAGCATCATCCTATAGAAAACAGACTTGAGTAAGGTAATCAGACATGTATATGCTAACATGATTTGTTTTTCCAGTTGTGGTTATCTTCCCATTAAATAAAAATGGTTTCATATCATGGCCAGTAGCAGATCCATTCTCAAGTTTTATTTGACTTCCACTTACAAAATGAATTCTTTCTGGGCTTTGGACCACAACTAGACTTCTGTACTGATACCATTCTTCGTGCAAACTGCCCAAGTGCCTCTTGACAATCGTGAGACAGGAGCCCAGACTCCAACCAAGGTATACAATTCCATGCAAGAAGCCTTTAGTGAATGTGGAGCTTTGGTGGTTCCATTTTCTTTGTTTTGTTTGTGCTATTTTTGAGCTATAGCAACTGTGAACTTTTCCTTTGTAGGACTATGCCAAGTAAATAAAACCAAATAAGTTTAATTATCCCTATAAAATTGTAGATTTCTGCAAAAAGGCTTGCATCCATGGTGGACATTTTTCCAATTTATGTTCCTCAGTATGTAAGTGTGCAAATAATTGTATGGTTCATATCTACTTCTCATATATTTCTTGAGTAACCTACTCATCCTCATTTCCTGGTACTAACTGGTTTCAAAACTAAAATCCCACATCTTGGGAGTTTCCTAAGTCTTAGGTAACAAGGACATTGGTCTCCTTAAATGTACCCAAACCCTAATAACCAGTTGCTAGAGCATAAAAGTTAATATTACTAATACTTCCAGTTGAGGTTAAGTGTCAGGATTCAGCTTGGTGAATATTGATCATCCTTTTTGGCCCTCACCTAATCCAAAGACGATTTTTGAAAGAAAAAAAAATCAAACCCTGATATTGCATCAATAGTTTGCTGTGGGTGGGATTCCTCATAGGGTGCCATTTGTCAGCAGATAAAGAACTTCACGTTGTAACAATGTTTCACTATCTTGTTGTCTGTATGTTAAAGTCACCTGAGATGCTTCATAAGCTCTGGCTTTACACAAGACTAATTAAATTAGAATATTTTGGAGTGGGATCCAGGCATCAGTGTTTTTAAAGTACTTCCAATGATTCCAATACACAGGCAAGGCTGAGAATCACTGCTGTGGCATTGCTATGGCTTAAATGTTTGTGTTAATGACCAATCCCTATGTTGCATTCTAATCACCCATGTTATGGTGTTAGGAGATAGAGCCATTGGGTGATGGTTAAGTCATGAAGACAAAGCCTTTATAAATGGAATTACTGCTCTTATAAAAGAGATTCCAGAATGCTGCTTTGCCTCTTCCATCATGTATGGATGCAGTGAAAATGTGCCATCTGTGAACCCGAAAGTAGTACTTCACTAGACACCAAATCTTCCAGCACCTTTCTATTAGACTTCCTAGCCTCCAGAACTGTGAGAAATCTATTGCCTATAAGCCACGTAGTTCATGTTATTTTGTTATACAGCCGAAATAGACAGGCATGATGCTTCCCTTTTTGTCATTGTGAATAGATATAGAGCTATTGGCTGCCTAGATTATATGACTGCAGGATTCTAAGAGGATCTCTGCTGTACCTCCTGGTCACATGTTGTTATCCTGTCCAAAATGCACCACTGAAGACCAACAACATTCCTTTGAAATCATAATGGTAAGAGCAGGAAGGAGCAGAAAACAATAACTATTAACTTTTTGTAGGATTTTCTGACTTCAAGGGACTCTAATTCAATGGTTTGTAAGGCTTACCTATCTTTTCATTTGTGCCTATCCATAGATGGAAGTCCACATGTGGAAGGGCATTAAAATGACAAAGTATTACCATGGGCAGGCCTAATGCCTATAATAAAGGCAGTTTTGTAGTGGATTGGTTGAAACTAGGCTTCAAGGGAATTACCTAGTTGAGGTCAGGAATGCCAAGAGGAAGAAGACAGATACTACATGAGGAGACACAAGGGGAGTGAGCAAATGCGTCACCTACCTCCTGAGGGTTACAGGTAAGACTTGAAAATGAAGTCAGGCCTCCTATCAAAACAACCTAAAAGATGCAGCTACTTTTCCAGAGGCATTAATATGGCCAAGTATTCTTAAGTAGCCCGAGAGTGTAAACCTATGTTTGTTTATGCCTCACATTTTACCTTTTCAATAACATTACAGTGGAGCTAGAATAGGAAAAGGAGGACTCCAAAAACTTCACCCCTTGAAGTAAAATAAGATCCTATTGCCTTGTCTGGGTCATAAAGTATGGCCAGAAAGTTTTCCACTCTTCGTCTTCCAGGTTCAATGAAGTCTGAGTAATGATCAGAGTCAAGAATTCTACTTAGTACCCTGCAGACAACACCACTGAAGTGATTCTGACTCACAAAACCATCCCTGGACTATCTTCTCCAGCAGTTGTCAAAGTGGCTGAAGTTCTGCCATGAGAAAAACATTCCTTCAAGTATTGAAAACTGGGTGGCATTAAAGAAATTCTTGATTAAATGAGACAAGCAATACCTTATATTAGGAATTCTTATCCGGAAAACAATATCCAGGCTTCATTTTTAGATCTCCAAGCTGGTTGCTTCTGCAATGCCCTGCTATCTTCTACTCTTCTACTTTCTGTATCTTTTCTTCCCTTTATCTCTCCTCCTCTTCTTCCTTTTTTGCTCCTCCTCCTCCTCCTCCTCCTTCTTCTTCTCTCTCTCTCTCTCTCTCTCACACACACACACACACACACATACACACACACACACACACACCACACTCCACACTCTTGGCTTAAGCCTTATCAGCCAAGACTTTGTCAGTGATTACTTAGCAGCTAGCTGAGAGCAAGATAAGGTACTAGGGAGGAGGGGCAGATGCTATGAAAGAAAAACCATTTAGGGGATGGAACTGAAAAACCTTGACTATATCCTGGTCCACTGATTTTCCAGTGGATTGGACAAGTTAGGAATCAAGGATTACATATACAAATAAAGATCAGCCAGAGAACCATGTATATCTCTTAGTTTCAGGAACAAAATAATTGAATTTGTTATGTTTAGGGATTACTGAGGGTCACCTGAAGTGTATTGTATAATAGGGCTGTTCTGTATCTCTTTACTCAATGGAAAATAATCAGATCTCAGGAATACCAGTGAGTTGTCTGTGCTGTGAGACTCAAGAAAAATTCCATTTTTATCATCTCTGAATGATAAAGCTCAACATTCCTAAAATAGTTAGCTTAAAGCAGCAAAAGTCTAAATCTTTCTCAAATTCATAAAAAGATAAGCTTGGAAACACATATAGCATTGCTGGAACATTGTAATGGATTTGCAGCTATGCAAGATATAATTCAGAAAAAGTTAAAAAACAAAATATGGCCTTTGAAAACTTTCACCTTTATGGGAATCTTAGCAATAACACTAGAACAGGTATGTCATAAAACAGCAAAAATTATGGAATCCAAGCAAACAGCGATAACTCTGGAATATTGGTAGTTTTAAGGAATGCAAAGTAGTTAAGTGTGAACATCTTCAGTGCTGGAACAAGAAATGGGGGGAAGATCAACTTCATATCTAACCCCCAAATAATTCATTTGGTTTCATTGGTTTTTATCAGGAATGTTGGTTAGTAAGCATGCTGAGAGTGAGGATTTAGAGAAAAAATGTGCTGTGTCTATAGACAGCAAAATGCTGAGTGGGTTTGATTCAAAATTCACCACAGGCCAGGAAAAAGATTTTGCAAAACTCTGGCCCCTGTTGCTCACACATGGCCTCAGCCGTGTGTAAGCCTTACATTCACTACTGCATTTGGTTTTCAAAGAGCAGGGTCATTTTCTCAGCCTACACTTCTCATTAAGTTCCAAACACTTCCTTAGGATATGAAACCTCCCCTTTCTCTTTCATCACTCTTGGTAATGCCAGCTTGTTTAGACAATACTGAAAGGGGCTGCTCTTTGGTGCTCAGACAGGATGTTCCATTGATATATCTTGCTAGAACAGCCCATAAGCATTTGTCTGTTGGTGTCTCATACAAACGCGAACTGTTTCTCCTCAGACTGAATTAAATGTTTTATATAAAAATTGTGTGATGTTTTCAGCATTCACCCAAGAAGAATTTAGTGATTACTTAGTCTGTGCAAGGCACTGGGCTAAGCTCTGGACACTGGGCTAAGCTTGGGACAGAGTGTGCAGGAAGAGGGGAAGCTGGAGGACGTGTCGATGAGACAGAAAGATAAACAAGCTGTAGCAAGTGCCTTTAATAATAGCAGCAAATAATTATCGAACAGTTACTCTGTGCCAGACATGGTACTAATGACTGTCTATGAGTTAGATGACTTACACTTTCCAACACTACTGTATATTCCCTTTTGTAGTTGAGGAAACAGATTCTGAAGCTAAGACCAAAGTCACATAGCTAGTGATGTTCCAAGTTTGAGACTGATCAATTTATTGCAAAGTAGATTTTTTTTTGTTTTTGTTTTTTGGTACCAGGGATTGAACTCAGGGGCACTCGCCCACTGAGCCACATCCCCAGCCCTATTTTGTGTTTTATGTAGAGACAGGATCTCACTGAGTTGCTTAGCGCCTCGCTGTTGCTGAGGCTGGCTTTGAACTCGTGATTCTCCTGTCTCAGCTTCCCTAAGTGCTGGGATTACAGGCTTGCGCCACTGCGCCCGGCTAGCAAAGTAGATTTGTAAACATTCTAGGCTATGCCTTCAAGGACTTAAAGCTGGCAGGTAAAAGAAGCATAACTCAATGGCTTCCAATAAAAGGCACAATATTTTAAAGTCTACAAAAGATATAGGCAAACCACTATGGGAGTACAGATTAAAGAGTAATTAATTAGCCGGGCGCAGTGGCTCACGCTTGTAATCCCAACTGGGATATTTGTCTTTAGATGTTTAAGATAGAAAGTTCAACTGGACACTGTGGCGCATGCCTGTAATCCCAGCACTTTGGGAGGCTGAGACAGGAGAATCGCGAGTTCAAAGCCAGCCTCAGCAATGGCGAGGCGCTAAGCAACTCAGTGAGACCCTATCTCTACATAAAACACAAAATAGGGCTGGGGATGTGGCTCAGTGGTCGAGTGCCCCTGAGTTCAACCCCCAGTACCAAAAAAAAAAAAAGAGTAATTAATTTCTGGGGAAGTTTTATGAAGAGAGTAATAATTAAACTGGGTCTTAAGTGATAAGTAGGATTTTGGTAGATGGAGATGAAGGAAAGGGTATTTCAAGTAAATGAGTTAAGTCACAGGGTGACAAGTGCAGTTTAAATGGGGCATTACAATGAAAAGTCTGTAAAATTGGCACCCCAGTGCCACATACTTTGAACACCAAGTCAAAATGTCAGGATTTTATTCTTTCTATAATAAGCAATGGAAAGCCAATAATAGTTTCTTGTGCAGGCAAGTGACATAAGCAGATCTGCAGTTCAGAAAAAGAATTCTGGTGGCAGCTTCAATAAGGAAATGAGTATCAAGTAGATTAGAGGTCAAAGGCTAGTTGTGTGACTAAGGATATTTTCTAGGTGAGGGATTGGGTACGAGATTGAACTGGAGTGTTTTCATGGGGAATGAGAAGAAGCAGCTAATCAGAAACAGTTTCATAGTTTGTAATGACAGGAAATTGTAACTGACAGCGTATGAGAGAGTGAGAGACCTGAAGAGGATATCAACATTTCTAGCCCAATTGAGTAGGTAAATTGCCATGCCTCTGGCCAGGAAATTGGCATAGAATAAAGAGTAAATTTGGAGAAGGGAACCTAGACCAAGAATTGGGTGATTCATATGGAGCAGTAGGCAGTTGTTTGTAATACCTGAAGCTTGGGGAAAAGGTAAGAATATAAACTTGTGATTTATCCAGAGGAACAATTTTGTCTAAACAGGACAAAACTACCCAGATAGAATATAATTAGGTAAAAGAACATTTTCTGTTTCAGATAATAGGATAGATTTGGAGAGAAAACTTTTCTAATAGAGAACGTCTAAAACTTTGGATACAATATTTAAAATGTTGTTTTTAAAGTGGAGCTGAGCTGAACTTAGGGGAAATAATCAGAAGCCAGAGACTGAAGCTTGGTTTTCTCAAGGTAATCAAGCCAGAGATTGTCTTGAGAGTATCTGCTTATCCCTGGTGAACTAGAGTTAGCATTAAAGGACAGACTGTGTGGTAAGACCAAGGCAAGAGATAAAACATGGGACCCAAGAAAGGCAGTCAGGCTGACTGAAGACTCTGTCATAAAGCCAAAATCCTCTAAATGTGACTACCTCAACGAGTAGCCTAGAATATGCCCTATCTCTAGATGAGATACCCTCCTGCCTAGGAATTAGTAAGGAGAGTGTAGGAATAATGTTTCCTCTGAGAATTCTCAACCACTCAAATTCTGGGGAGCAGAATACTATCTCTGTGACTTCAAAATCACCAAGCAGAAAAGTTAGTTTACGGTGGTCCTTGGTTAATAGCACCCCCTGCCCATGCACATTACAGTAGCAAGTGAAAATTTCCTCTGGAAGAATTTTAAAGTGGCCTCAAAGAGTTCTCCCAGATAAAATTCCAAAAAGCATGAGCTTACAATGAAAAAAAATCACTAAACCTACAAAGAAAACCAAGCCATTATGAGTGGGAATCTGTAAAACCTATAAAGATAAGAATGATCAGACATTAGATATAAAATGTTTGATGTGCCAAAAGAAATAAAAGGGAATCTCAAGTTGATTAAGAAATAAGAAATTCTGAAAACTGAATAGGTAGATTGGGAAAAAGACACAAATGGGACTTGGAGAAGTGAAAAAAATCATAATTTAAATACAAAATAGAACCTCCTTGGATACATTAAACATAGAACTGAAGAGAACTTAATAATTGGAAAACACATCAGATGATATTGCCCAGTAAGAAGCAAAAAGATAAGAAAAAATTGATAGACATTAAGAGAGATTGAAGATGGAATAAGAAAGTCTAAACAACATCTGTTTGAAGTTTTATAAGGCAAGAAAAAAATGTTAAAGCAATAATATATTCAATGAGATAAAGTACAGCCGGGAGTGGTGGCCTATGCCTGTAATCCCAGCCACTTTGGAAGCTGAGGCAGGAGGATCACAAGCTCAAAGCCAGCCTCAGCAACTTAGCAAGGCCCTAAGCAACTTAGTGAGATCCTGTCTCAAAATAAAAAATAAAAGGGCTGGAGATGTGGCTCAGTGGTAAAGTACCCCTGGGTTCAATGCCCCGTACCAAAAAGAAAAAAAAAAAGAGAGATATATAAAGTGCTAAGAACTTTTCTAGTTTTAACATAAACGATAAGAGGGGGAGAAATGAGCACTACCTTGAAGAATATCAACACTGAAAGGGTAGTTTTAGGGAAAAGAATTCAGAAAAGCAACAGCCAAAAAGAGCCAAGAGAATTCAGTGTCATGATGCAAAGAGGGCGTGTTTCAAGAAAGCCATGGTCATTTTTTTCAAACTGCTAGGGCCTGAACCAGGGCTTTGTGCTTGATAGGCAAGTGCTCTACCATTGAGCCATACCCAAACTCCATGGTTAATAATAATTTTAATGTTGCAGACAAGTCATGAAAGATGATAATCAGTAATCATTTGTAGTCTGCTATGTGTCAGGCATAATGCCAGGTGGACACAAAGATCTTTGTACTCAAAATTATGGCATAAATGGAAATAAAGGAGCATAATTCAATGTGATCAAGGCTATAATAGATATGAACAGAAATGGAAATAAAGGAGTATAATTCAATGTGATCAAGGCTATAATAGATATGAACAAAAGGAGCGGAGAGAAGGAGATTTTCCTCCTACATGAGTATCTTTCTGTCTAATAGCACTCCTTAGTTGTTTATCTCATGGCTATTTTCTTTTATAATTCTGAATACTCATTTGTGTTTCACCAAAATATCCCCTTTAAACACAGACTAACAACTTTCCTTCTTTATCTACATCATTTGTGGCATGTAATATTCAGTGAAAGCCCAGTATCTGGTATGAGCCTGAACGGCAGACTCCTAAATAACATTTATATACCTGTTCTCAGAGTCTGGCCTAAAGAGTATAGGCTTTTTGTAGTGTGTGTGTGGTTGGGATACTGGGGGATTGAATCCAGGGACACTACCACTGAGCTATATCCCAAGCCCTTTTTATTTTTTATTTTCATTATTATTATTTTTTTGGTGGTGCTGAGGATTGAACCCAGGGCCTTACGCATACGAGGCAAGCATTCTATCAACTGAGCTATATCCCCAGCCCCCCTTATTTTTTATTTTGAGATGTATTCTAAGTTGCTAAGGCTGACCTTGAACTTGCAATCCTCCTACCTCAGCCTCCATGGTGGCATGTGCCACCATGCCTGGCTAGTACATACTTTCCATCTCACTGCCCTCAACTTAGTGCGGGATCTCATCATATTAACTTGGGCTTTTCATAGCCTTTATATTTTAGCTCTGATCATAACATTCCCAGTTCAAATCCTCATTCATCTTTTTTTTTTTCTTTTTGGTACTGGAGATTGAACTCAGGGGCACTCGACCACTGAGCCACATCCCCAGCCCTATTTTGTGTTTTATGTAGAGACAGGGTCTTATCGAGTTGCTTAGTGCCTCGCCATTGCTGAGGCTGGCTTTGAACTCGCGATTCTCCTGTCTCAGCCTCCTAAGTGCTGGGATTACAGGCTTGCGCCACTGTGCCTGGCCTCATTCATCTTAATACAACCCTGTTCATAGCATTATGACTGCATAGTGGAGACATTCAATACATAAATGTTGAAATTAAAGAATGATTGATCTAAAATTAAACAAAGGTAAGTTTCCATTGTCAAATGAATAATTCAATTTCCAAATCAATTAAAATTATCATTTGAAGTTATATTTTATCTATTTGGTTGCTTGCATTCCTCTCAAATTGATTCTAGAAAATACTATAGTCAGGAGTTAACTGTGTGTGTCCGTATGTGTGTATATAAAGAGAAGTTATCCTTATATTGTAAGTTTATATTTAATTCAACAAGGATTTGCTAAATGTCTACTGTGTTTCTCTGTAGAAAATATAAAGAAATATGTAATACAAATAAGTAATTTTGCCCATCACACAGGCAGATTTTATATATATATAAACAGAGGTCAGATAAAGTACAATATGGATGAAATGTAAGAGAAAATAGTATATCTAAATTGGGAGGGAATAAAATATGATCCCCAAAAGTAGATGTCATTTGAACTAGCTCTTCAATGACAGATTTGGTTTGGTAGGCAGAGATTTTGGGGCAAGGTTGGTGGGAGGAAGGAAGACATTCTAGGCATGAGTATAGCTAAGGAGGAGGAGTGGAACTTGTTGAAGTAGATCTGTTCAGAATTGCATTAATCTGTGAATAAAATAAATTTGATTACAGTGGCTGAAACACATGAGGGTCTATTTGTCTCGTGTCATGAGAAGTCCAAAGGTAGGCGGTTGCTAGTGTTGGTTTAGCAGCTCAAGAATGTCAGGGCTGTTTGTAATTCTCTTGACCTTTCCCTCATAGTCCCAAGATGTCTGTCGGAACTTTAGGCATCACACTGAAATACCAGACAGTGGGCAGTAGGAAGTCAAAGGCAAAAAGGGCTTCCCAGAAGTCCCACCCCATGACTTCTGCTTATAGTTCATTGTCCACCTCTATCTGCAAAAAAGACTAGGCAGCCTAGATATTTTTAGCTGAACACATTATTACAAGGAGGCATGGCAGCACAGATATTGGGTAGGCAGCAGCCTGTGCAACAAAACATAAATCAAGTTTTGTAGGAATAGGAATATCATTTCTGAAATATCACCCAACCAATTTGGAAAGGATTATGTATTTCTTGTGCTTACCAGCATTTTTGTTGTTCTGTAGTTTTCCATTTACTTTCCTGTAATGAAATCTATGATCAGGATAGAAGGTGCTATAGGAGACAGAGACAGACCATGGTCAATTGCTTGGGTAAGACTTCCCAGAGAAGGGATACCTGAACTAAGCATAGGAAATGGATGCAGACTAAGGCTGGTAAATGAAGGGCAGTTTTGGCAAAGTTCCAGAAAAAGAAGGAAGATGGAAGTTTCTGGAAAGTGTAGGCATTTTATGCTGGACAATGCAGACTGCAAAATGGATATGATGAGAAAACAGAACAGTGAGCTAGGTAGGGGCTAAATCATGAAGACTTGTAAGCTGTAGTGAAGCTATATCACTAGCTTTTAAATTTTTTTATTTCTTATTTTTTTGAGATGCTAGAAATCGAATTCAGGGCCTCATGCAAGCAAGGCAGGAACTTTACCACTGAGCTGTGATCCTCAGCCCTTATCACTAGCTTTTAAATTAAAAAAAAAGCAACAAAAATATTTTCTCAATTATTGCTGAATCTGTCTTTCTTGATAGTTTCTTTGTAAAGGCATCTGGTTCATTTCACTATTTACTGTATTCCCAGAGCCTAGCACTATGCCTGATCCCTGAGGTCTAGCCAATAACTCTGTTTTTTACAGAATGAATTTTGAAAACCATTGCATTAAATGTTTAATGAAATCTTTGTTGATGCCAATCTTTATCCTTTAAGCTGAGATCTCTTAATTACACACAGAGGTGACACTCTGTATTGATCCAGGTCCTCCAGGAAGTAGACAAAATGATAGGATCAAAAGTACAAGAAAACTGGATGTGGTGGTGCATGCCTATAATCCCAGTGGCTAAGGCAGGAGGATCTCAAGTTTGAGGCTAGCCTCAGCATCTTAGTGAGGCCCTATTTAAAAATAAAAAATAAGAACTGGGCACAGTGGTGCAAGCCTGTAATCCCAGCACTTAGCGAGACTGAGACAGGAGAATCGCGAGTTCAAAGCCAGCCTCAGCAACGGTGAGGTGCTAAGCAACTCAGTGAGACCCTGTCTCTACATAAAACACAAAATAGGGCTGGGGATGTGGCTCAGTGGTCAAGTGCCCCTGAGTTCAATCCCCAGTACCAAATAAATAAAAATAAAAAAATAAAAAGATCTAGGAATATATCTGTGGTAAAGCACCCTTGAGTCAAATCTCTAGTTTAAAAAAAATCACAAGAAATTTATTAGGGGCACTCCCTTTGAGAAAATGTGGAGGGAGAAAGGAGAGTCTGGGAGAAGCCCCAAACTGCATTGCAATACAATTTAAGTCTGATGCTGAATAAAGGAGAGAAAAGGAAAGGATTTAGGAAAGTCACCAGGGAGACCGCTAGACAAAGTCATTAATCAAAAATTCAGTGTCTCCCATGAGTATGCCTGTCTAGGATCCCTGTTGTGCCCATTTACTGACCAAGAGAAGCCCGTAGAAAGCATGGCCTCACTGCAAATGGAACGATGCTTTCAGAGTGCAATGGTAGCTTGGTCACTCTCCCTGAAGTCAGAGATCTGAGAGATCATTCTCAGGCTGTCAGACCTGCCAAACTCAGCATCTTCAGCAGGGCTTCTCTACTACTTAGTGTCTTACTCATACCCTAGTTATGAGGGTCTGCTCTTACCTCCATCCTTGTCTTCAAGTTCTAATTTATAGCCTAATTTTGTAAATTAAGCTATATATATGCTCTGGGACTGAGGTCTGCCTTGCTTCCTAAATCCTTCCAAGCATTAGGAATCTGCCCCTGAACTAGAGCCCTCATGATCAGCTCCTCAGTTCAGGTGGACAAATATCCCTTACTCCAACTGTATACCTGCATGTTGCCTGCTTTTATTGTAGGATTTTAAAAATAATTTGAAAATTTTATTTAAATTCTAATTAGTTATACATGACAGTAGAATGCATTTTGACACATCATACATAAATGGAGTATAATTTCTCATTCTTCTGGTCATTGTTGGATATTTTTAAAGATAAAATTCTACCTAGTTGGCAAGCATGATGGCACATGCCTCTAATTCCAGTGACTTGGGAGCCTGAGGCAGGAAGATTTCAAGTTCAAAGCCAGCTTCAGCAATTTAGCAAGGCCCTAAGCAATTTAGTGAGACCCTGTCTTGAAATAAAAAAATAAAAAGGGTTGGGGGTGTGCTTGAGTATTTAAATGACCCTGGTTTTAATCCCTAGTACCAAAAAACAAACAAACAAACAAACACATTCTACTTTGTTATTTTCATCACAACCTTCTGGGTTTCTGGAACCCCTCTCGTCAGATACAGATGTTCTGCTACCTAATGTGCTGCTCTGGTAGTAGGCAACTTTTCCTACAGAGTAGGTTCATCCATTATCCCCAGGCTCTGGGGCTAACAGAGGAGGTTTCATAGCTTGCTCAAGGCCACACAGCAAATGTAGCAAGGCTGAGATTTAAACCAGGACTGTGTTATTGTAAACCACTATCTAACACTGCTTCTTCTTTCCAGAACTAGTCATACTGTACTGTAACCATGTGTTTACTTGTCCATCCATTCCCCTCCCTCAAGATGACAGCTTCACAATTCACAGTAGCAAAACTGTGGAACCAACCTAGATGCCCTTCAGTAGATGAATGGATAAAGAAACTGTGCTATATGTACACAATGGAATATTACTCAGCATTAAAAGAGAATAAAATTATGGCCTTTGCAGATAAATGAATGGAGTTGGAGAATATCATGCTAAGTGAAGTAAGCCAATCCCAAAAAACCAAATGCCTAATGTTCTCTCTGATAAGTGGATGCTGATCCATCATGGCAGTGTGGGTGGGGTTGGAAGAATGGAGGAACTTTGGATAAGGCAAAGGGGAGGGGAGGGAGAGGAGGGGACATGGACGTAGGTAGGATGGTGGAAATGAGACGGACATCATTACTCTAGGTACATGTATGATTGCACAAATGGTGTGACTCTACATCATGTACAACCAGAGAAATGAAAAGTTGTGCTCCATCTGTGTACAACGAATCAAAATACGTTATACTGTCATGTATAACTAATTAGGACAAATGAAAAAAAGATGACTGGTTCATAACAATAGGCCCAAGACATTGATAATCTAGTAGGCAGTTCAGAAAAGCCATCTGAAATAAATGAAGGGGGAAATGAATGAACAAACAAATGAACCCTCATCAGTCAAGCTGATGTCTTCCCAGATCTTTCCCAGTCCTAATTTTCTGAGGGCTTTGCAGCTCTAAGAGGCTCTGATGTCTCCCAGTGAAACCACAGCTTCCAGGATAACACTTCATTTACCCTAAACCTTGAGCTGCTTGTGAATCCACTAAAGGATTTGAATAGTTCTGGAAATATGAGACAACCTGCTTTCTGCTCAATAAGGAATAAAAAGCTAAACAAACAGAAGTCTAAGACATGTTTCATCTTGGTGAGATGGGGGTTGCACCAGGGGCCAGTGTGGTCATACTGCCTAAAGGCAGCTCCCAGTGTCACTATGCAGAAAAGGAAATGACAACAGCTTTTAGACAAGAATAGAAGGACAAATAAAGATTTTATTGAGAAGCAGGTAAATTGGTTGGGACCAAGAAGCCTGTAATGGCCCAGAGATGGCAAAGGTCCTGTATGGCAGCCACCTCCCTTATAAAAAAACTTGGTGGATTTGATGTTGTCCCTTAGTCTGGACCTTCAAATGCAGCATGTTCTCCTAAAGATGAAGGACCTCTTTGTTCTGTGACTTTTTCATCTTCACAAGCCAAGTGGCCTTCAAAAGCATTGATGGCTTGACAGCAGAACAAAGTTCTGGTTTTGTGTATCTCTAAGACTCATGGAAACAATACAGAGCCCAATGGAACACCTTGCACCTCTAACGTTGCCTTTTTTTTTTTTTTTGCATATTACGTGTTTAGCAACATAAATCTGTGGAGATATTAATGAAGTGCAGAAAGAGAAAATTTTTATCTAGAATTTTTACCTCCCCCATTCTGATAATGTATACGAAGTTATAGCAAAGACTTAGAAGCCAAACACATGGTTTCTGAGTCTGATAGCTCTGTTCAGAATAATAGCTTTGCTATTTGCTAGCAGTGGAAACCTAAGCAAACCACTTAATCTCTCCAAACCTTAGTCTACATTTATCTAAAATGAAACTGGACAAGATTATTGAGATAGTATATGCTGTCTAGCAGAGTAATAGCTCATAGTATGCATTTGGTGAATATTTGTTAAAAAGAGTTAAAGTAAAGGCTGGGGCTGTAGCTCAGTGGTAGAGTGCTTGCCTAGCATGCGTGAGGCACTGGGTTCGATCCTTAGCACCACATATGAATAATAAATGAATAAAATAAAGATATATCAACAACTAAAAAATATTTTTAAAAAAGAGTTAAAGTAAGTATTGTTACAGATTTCTCTAGTCCTATGTGAAGCATAAAGTCTACATCAGCAACAGACCTGTATTCTTGCATCTATGACAACCAGGCTTTCTCCCCTGTTTGCTGAAGAAATCCAAGGAGAATTAATTAGTAAGTCAGCATTCACCATGGGGCAGAGGGTGAGTGGGAAGGAAAGGAGGGAAGCAGACATGAAAGAAATGTCAGATGTGTTTATTCTCAAAGGGGCTTTGAAAAGCTCAGAGCTGCAAAGCAAGGCTTTCTTACTTCTTAGGATCGATTGCTTGATTCTTCACCACTTGTGTGGCTACTGTGGCCTCTCTTTCCCAGACATGCTTGCCACCTGGAAGGAAGCAGCAAGCATATTATATATTGCAAAAACTACTTGAATTTAGTGGTAAGAACTTCTTAGGGCAAGCTGGGCACAGTGGTGCATGCCTCTAATCCCAGCTGCTTGGGAGGCTGAGGCAGGAGGATTATAAATTAGAGCCCACTTGGACAATTTAGCAAGATACTGTCTCAAAATAAAACAAACAAAAGGGCTGGGGGAGCCAGTGCAGTGGTGCACGCATGTAATCCCAGCACTTAGGGTGGCTAAGACAGGAGAATTGTGAGTTCAAAGCCAGCCTCAGCAACAGCAAGGTGCTAAGCAACTCAGTGAGACCCTGTCTCTACATAAAACACAAAATAGGGCTGGGAATGTGGCTCAGTGGTCAAGTACCCCTGAATTCAATCCCAGGTACCAAAAAAAGGGGGTGGGGTGGAGATATAGCTCAGTGATAGAGTGTTTATCATACAAGGAGCCCCAGGTTCAATCCCATCACCACACACGCAGACATAAAAATAATAAATAAATGAACAAATAGAGCTGAGGATGTAGTTAAATGGTAAAGCACCCCTGGGTTCAATCCCAAGGACAATAAAATAAACTTCTTAGGACATAAACTAGTATCTATAATTAATGTATATGCTCAGAAAACTGGAAAGAATAATTTTATTATAATATATAGAGCTAACTTATTGTAATATGTGATTGCTAATCACTATGCTAAGGACTTCATGTATGTCATTTGATTCAATCTGCACATTATCACCACTTTACAGATGAAGTTATTTAAACTCAGAGAGGTGACTTCTCTAAGGACAACATATGACTAGGAATTCATTGGACATATGACCAGGAGTCACATCCAAGGAAGTGTGACTTCAACTTTATGCTCTATTTTGTTTTAGCCTATGTTGTTATTAAACATGTTTAGATAAAACAAAGTAGATAAGAGAGTATAGCGAATTCACATGTGTTCATCACTCAGCCTCAACAATGACCAACTCATTGCCAATCTTATTTCATCTCTATTCACCCATTCCCCACCCAATACATATGTATGCATTCATACAACATATACACAATTTCATATATTTTCATTGTAAACATTTCAATAAATATCTTGAAAAGAAATGCACTCTTTAAAAATATAATTATAAAGCTGGGCGCGGTGGCACATGCCTGTAGTCCCAGCACTTTGGGAGGCTGAGACAGGAGAATCGCGAGTTCAAAGCCAGCCTCAGCAACGGCGAGGCGCTAAGCAACTCAGTGAGACCCTGTCTCTACATAAAACACAAAATAGGGCTGGGGATGTGGCTCAGTGGTCGAGTGCCCCTGAGTTCAATCCCCAGTATCAATATATATATAAAATTATAATATTTATAAAAGTTGATAATGGGGAATGGGATGTGGCTCTGTGGTAGAGCATTTGCCTCCTGTATGTGTGGCCCTGGGTTTGGTCTCCAGCACTGCAAAAAATAAATAAGTTGATTATGTCTTGATATCATTAAATGTCTAGTTCATAGTTTATTTTCCCAATTATGTCATGTTTTTTCACATTAGGTTATTTGAATCATAACCCAATTTCCATATCATGTAATGATGTTTTGTTGATATATCAACTCTTAAGGTCTCTTTTAATCTGTAGGTTTCTCTCTCTTTTCTTGCCATTTGTGAAAAGGAATTGAAGGCCTATGCTCTTTGTTAGGTCAGATCAGGGTCCAAGATGTCCAGTCAAAGGGTCTGGTCAGGGCAGTTGCAGTCAGCAGCTGCAAAAAGGAGCGGCCAGCCAGACGCTGACAGTCACCAGTAGACACACCTCCTGTCAATCAGCGGGTTTTCCTGACCTATCCAGGAAGGACTCTGGCCTTCTCTTCCTGCCCCCAAGCCCTCCCCTTCCTGACCGGGCCTTTTGAATTCTCCCTACACCGGAGCCCCAGCGCCATTCCTCCCAGACACACTCTGATGGACGGAGGATTCGTCGGAGAGCGTATATTTTCAATAAAGCCTTGCAGAGCAGCTTTAATTCATCTCCTTCTGGTCGTCTAGTCTTTACACTCTTAACTACATAATATGGTAGCTGTGTCCATCTTAAGAGTCATATCTTTGAAGAAGATATTCTCTTCCCCAATGTATGTCTTGTATTAAAAGTGACTACCCATCTTCCTGTAGGATAGAAGGTGATCAAACTTTTTAAAAACACTGTATCTTAGAAATGTCTCATTATTCATTGGAAACACTGAACAATAAAAAGACACCCTGTTTTGTAGGTGTTTATTAAATGACATGGCTTCAGGACAGAAAAACCAGCTCTCAGAAAGGTTCTCCTATCCCACTACCTATAAGGCCTGAAGTTCCAATGGTAATGATTGTTCTAAGACCTTGTGTCTTTAAGTATCATCAGTGAATTTCACCAACCACTAATGCTTTCAAAAGTCAGGTTTTGACAGATTAGGTAGGTGGATATACTACAAGGAAAGGAGAAGAAGCCTAACATCATGCAGGGAAAGTATATAGCAGACTGTGTGGGGAGAAGAGTGACCCAAGGAACCAGATACCTATTCGGGGGTGGAAGATCTACTGGGGAAGAGAGAAGTGATAGGAGTATACATTAGGGTTTTTTTTTTCTTGTACCAGGGATTGAACTCAGGGGCATTCGACCACTGAGCCACATCCCCAGCCCTATTTTGTATTTTATGTAGAGACAGGGTCTCACTGAGTTGCTTAGCGCCTTGCTGTTGCTGAAGCTGGCTTTGAACTCGTGATTCTCCTCCCTCAGCCTCCTGAGCCACTGGGATTGCAGATGTGCGCCACCGCACCCAGCTACATTAGGGTTTTGCTGTTGGCTTACCTTGATTATATATCCAAATGATATTTAAACTAAAAGCAGTATGATATATTTGAAAGGCTGATGGTCTCTCACTCTCTCTCTCTCTGAATGAGTTTATTTGAAGGGATAGGAAAAGGCATAGGGGGCACTCTCAAGGGAGAGATTGGGTCCTCTCAGAGAGAAGAGCAATCGTGGCTGAAGTTCTCATCAGTGGCTAAATGAAAGTACTTGAGGTCCATGCTGGGCAGTAGTGAGCAATTGCTGATGGCAGGGAGGACTCAGATGAGAAGCACACATTTGCAAGCTAAGGTGCCAGTCCTGCTCCCAGGGGTGCTGCTTCCTCTCCAGCTGGTACTAACTGCACTCTGCTCGTCTGGACTCATACAGATGGGAGCTTGAACAAGGCAGCTAGCAGAAAGGTGCCAAAGCAGCCCCCTCCCCTAGAAGGACTCCCCCATGTTGATGCACCCAAGGTGTTATGATCTGGCTATGAGGTGTCCCCCAAAAGCTCCCATGTTATAATGCAGGAATAGTCACAGGTGACATGATTAGATTATGAGAGCTGGAAGGAAGTGGGTCCCTGGGGGTGTGCTCTGAAAGGGTGCATCTTCCCTGCTGTCCCTTCCCCTCCCTCTCTCTGCTTCCTGGCCACCATGAACAGAGCAGTTTTTCTCCACTGGGCCATGTTCTGCCTCACTGTGGACCTAGAGCAATGGACTTGACTGACCATGGACTAAACCTCTGGAACCATGAGCCAAAATCAACTTTCCCTTTTCAAAACTGTTCTTGTCAGGTCTTTTGGTCACAGCAATGCAAAGCTGACTAATACACAAGGCAACAGCTCTTTCCCAGTCAGTGCCTAAGTATTTCATGATTTCAGCCACTCCTCTTGACTACAGATTGAATCTCAGCCCTATCATAAATAATATTTCTGCTTTTTTTGAAAGAAGATTGGCAATATGATATTCTGTAGAAAGCTGTTAAGTCTTGGGATAGATTCTAGCCCCATCTTAACCACTAACTAAAGCAAGTCACTTACCTCTTTCTCAATTTCATCATCATAAAATGGCACTAAAATTCTTACTCTGTTTACCTCACAGGGTGTATAATGTTAAACAAGAACATGTATATGCAGGTGTAGTAAAACCAATCATACCTTAGATCTGCCAGGAATTATTAATTATTATTAAATCTCTAACCAAAATATGGCCATGCATGCACAAAGGGGATGAATGGGCTTTGACTTTCCCTTTTTTTGATAAAATATTATGACAATTAAATCACTCCAGGAAAATTTCTGAGCAACATGGGGCTAACATGATAACCAACCCCAGAAGTAAGCAAAGAGCATGACATGACCAGAGGCAGTTTGAAAATTCTAACCTGTGCTTGGCAGTCTTGATGCTCATGTTTTCTCCCTGCAATATGTTTAACTTGAACAGTGTGGCTGAACCTTCCAATCTGAACTAGAGCTTCCTTGGGCCAGAAACAAAGACAAGTCAGTTCCAAGGCTGAGGTTCAAATAAACACATCCTGAGACAGCTGCAAACTGGAAAGCAAATTCAACAGCTACTGGAATGGCCCCATTAATAAAGGCCCTTCTCTGACACCTTAGCAGCCAAGAGTCCAGAAGCATCTTCCTTTTTGGAAGGAAGTGAATTGGTTAACAATAGGAAGAAGCCTGGTTAACCCAGTTAACAACTTGAAGAAGGAAGCTGTTTGAACTAGTTTTTTCTTGAGTAGTTGCTGATGAAGGGAAGGATTTTTTTAAGCTAAAATGTTGCTGTTGTTTTGGCAAAGCTGTTACACATAATAATGATTTTTCAAAATGAGCACCAAGATTTTCATTATTTTCTTAAACAAGACCCATTCCTCAAAGATTTTTTCTTTCTTCCTTATTCTTTTCTTTCCCTTCCATTCCATTTCCTTCTTTCCCTCCCTCCCTCTCTTCCTTTTTTCTCTCTCTCTTTCACTCTCTCATTCTCTCTCTTTTTCTTCTATACTAGCGTTGGAACCCAGGGCCTCATATGTGCTAGGCAAGCTTTCTACCACTGAGATGTATCCCCTTTAAGTTTCTATTATTGAAACAGGTTCTTCCTAAGTTTCCTAGGCTGGCCTTGAACTTATGATATGCCTGCCTCAGTCTCCTGAGTTACAGGTATGTATCATGGTTCCCAGCTCAGAGATTTTTTTTTGAAAAACAAGAGAGGATAGCTGCCATGGGACTGAGAAACTGAAGTTAACACTAGCTCCCAATTCCCTTCTCTGCATTATTTCCTCAGGTTCCCAGGGGAAGGAGTTCTTAAGATATCAAGAAAAGGACAAGGTGTGGACATGGAGTTGGGACTCTACAGTATGTAATTAGAATTTTACACCTATTAACTAGAATACACAAATAAATATCAACCCAGTAGAGAAACAGAGTCTCCTGTCTTTAAAGTTGTTCAGATGATAGAACAAAGTCATTGACACTTTGTCAACTAGGCGAAATAGCGTCTTATGGTTCTTGGAGCTGAGAGGGGTACTAGAGACCTTACTGCATCCTCTCTTTGACAGATAATGTAAGAGGAATCGACTTGCTTAAATTCAAACTATGAATTAATGAACTCTTCTTCTAAACGACACTAAACTATCCAAGGGGTAAAGGTTAGCCATAAATTGTAAATGTCTACATTCCTTCTTCCTCAGATAGGTTCCCAAATTCCCCACCGTTCACACATTCTCCTCTGCTGCCTACACCATTCTCCTATCCATTATCCAGTCTCTTCCTAATACCTCCTATTCCAACTTTGCTAGTCTTTCCATTACTCCACTCACTGTCTGTTTTTCTAGAAGGAAAGAAAGTCTTCTACCCATTGGTATTGAGGATGGTTTATTAGGTTTTCCAAACGTGGGCTTGATTTTTATAGTTTAGAGTACCTTTAGGTATGGAATCTGGGAGGAGTTTCCTGAGACTGCACCAAAGGAGAAGCGTTGGCAAACTACAACCTGGAGGCCAAGTCCTGCTTTCTGTTTGTTTTTGTATGGTATACAAAGAATGTTTTCTTTTTAAAAATTTTAATTGTGGTTAAAAAAAAAACCTCACATGACATAAAATTTACCACGTTAACCATTTTTAAATATACAGCTCAATAGTGTTAAGTATATTCATGCTGTTGTGTAACAGATTTCTAGAACTTTTTCATCTTACATTAAATAACTTTTTTATACATTAAAAAACTTTAATTTCCCCATTCTCATGGCCCCTGGTAACCAACATTCTTTGTTTCTGAGTTTGACTACTTTAGATGCCCCATATAAGTGGAATCATATAGTATTTGCCTTTTTGTGACTAGCTTGTTTCACTCAGCATAATGTCCTCAATGTTCATCCTTGTAGCATGTGACAGGATTCCTTTCCTTTTTAAGGTTGAATAATATTCCATTGTATGTACACACTATATTTTGTTTATTCATTTATCTGTCCATGGACATTTGGTTTTTCCCTACCACTTGATTATTGTGTATAGTGCTAACATGAAGGTCTCTATGGGACCCTGCTTTGAATTCTTTTGGGAATATAACCAGAAGTAGTCTTGCTAGATCACATATAATTCTGCTTCTGAAGAAACATCATACTATTTTCCATAGTGGTTGCACCAAATTATAGTTTATTATGTACAAGTGTTCCAAATTCTCCACATCTTTGTCAGCATTCATTGTCTGTTTTTTTGTTTGGTTTGGAATTTTGATGGTAGCCATTCTAATGGGTATGAGGTGATATTGTGGTTTTAATTTGCATTTCTCTATGATTAGCGATGTTGTATATCCTTTTATATGCTGATTGGTCATTTGTATATCATGATTAGAACTATGCTAAGTTCTTAGCTCATTTTTTTTTGCTGTTGAACTATAGGATTTCATTATATATTCTGAAATATTAACTCCTTATCTGATATATCATTTACAAATATTTCTCCCACTGCATAGTTTGCCTTCTCACTCTCATTTGTGTCTTCTGATGCATGGAAGATTTTTAGTTTCAAGTTTCATTTGTCAATTTTTCTTTTGTCGCCTGTGTTTCTGGTTTCTTTTCTTTTTTTTGGTACCAGGGATTGAACTCAGGTGTACTTGACCACTGAGCCACATCCCCAGCCCTATTTTGTATTTAATGTAGAGACTGGTTCTTTTTTTTTTTTTTGGTACTGGGGATTGAACTCAGGGGCATTCAACCACTGAGCCACATCCCCAGCCCTATTTTGTGTTTATTTAGAGACTGGGTCTCACTGAGTTGCTTAGCGCCTCGCCAGTGCTGAGGCTGGCTTTGAACTCGTGATTCTCCTGTCTCAGCCTCCCTAAGTGCTGGGATTACAGGCATGCACCCCTGCGCCCGGCTTCTGGTTACTTATTTAAGAAATCACCATTAACTCCAATGTCATGAATATTTTCTCTTATGTTTTCTTCTGTTAAGAAAGTTTTTAATATTTTTAATGGATGAAAAACATCAAAAGAAGAAAACTATTTCTTGACATGTGAAAATTGTATGAAATTCAAATTTCATAGACCACAATAAAGTTTTATTGGAACACGGCCACACCAATTCATTTATCCATTGTGGTTACTGTCATGCTATAACAGTAGAAGTAGATAGTAGTTGCCACGGAGACTAAATATAGGTCTCTCATCTCCTCACACTGCTGCTCAGTGAGCTGTAAATTACAGAGATGCATTCATAACTCTGTAGCATTTTAAGTGTCATGCTTACTTCCACACTACAGCCTTTTAAAAAAACAACCAGCTATTTGGGAGGCTAAAGCTGGAGGATCATAAGCTTGACGGCAGCCTGGGCAACTTGGCAAGACCCTGTCTCAAAGTAAAATAAAAATAAAAGGGTCTGGGGATGTATCTCTGTGGTAGAGTGCCCCTGGGTTTGATCCCCAGTGCCACAAAAACAAAACAGTGCATATCTATTATGTCAAATAAGAAAAACATAGTAGACTTTGTCATATTTTTAGGGCATATGGAAGTGTGGATTATTTAGTTATCTAATGCTTAGATAGCTAAGCATTGTGTTTTTTATGCAATGACACTACAGTTACAGTGTACTAGAAGAATAAATACATGTCAACATTACCAGACTAAACACTCTTCACAATATTCAGTATTCCCTACTCATAGGGAAACAATGGCCAGAAAAATCAGAAAGTTAAAAGTGGACTATCTCATCACAGCAGAATTTCTTGACAAAAATAAATAAATGAAAATGAGTCTGTCACCAAAGTAAGTTTCCAAGTGGCTCATTTATTAGCCAAACAAATAAATCCATTTACTGATGGTGAGTTAATTAAATCATGTTTTATTGCAACAGCTAAAGAAAATAAACTTGTTTAAAACTATTAGCCTTTTGGTGAGAACAGTTGCTCAAGAGTTGAGGACTACAGGAATAACATCAATAATCAATTAAAAATAAGCAAATGATTTTGAGTTGTTTTCTTTGACTCTTTTTGTTTTTGGTGTGATAGCCAGGAATGCTCTATTACTGAGCTATACCCTCAGCCCATTTTTAAATTTTTATTTGAGAGACAGAGTCTTGCTAAGTTCCCTGCCAAGGAAAACTGTTTTAGTCAGCTCTTTCACTGCTGTGATTAAAAGGCCTGAAAAGAACAATTAGAGCAGGAAAAGTTCATTTAGAGCTCATGGTTTTAGAGGTCTCAGTCCACAGCCAGCCAGCTCCATTGCTCTGGGCCCAAGGTGGGCCAGAACATCATGGCAGAGAAGTGTGGTGGAGGAATTAGATCAGGACATAGCCACCAGGAAGCAGAGAGAGAGAGTCCTCTCCTCACCACGGACAAAATATAAACCCCAAAGTCGTGCTCTCATTGACCCACCTCTTCTAGCCACACCCTACTTACCTACAGTTACTATTCAGTTAATCCCCATTACAGGGTTAATGCACTGATTAGTTTAAGATTCTCAAAATGCAATCATTTTACTTCAGAATTTTCTTGAATTGTCTCATACATGAGCTTTTTGGGGGACACCTTGTATCTAAACCATAAAAGAAACCTAATATCTGTGACAGTGCTTAGGCTCCTCAAACATATTTCGCTTTGGGGCTCCCTAATCATTCTACTTTCTACTCTCCACATTATTTAAGATTGAGGCAACCATTGTCTCAATCTGTTGTTTGAGGTTCTTAATCTTTCTGAAACAGGAACCTACAGCAGTCAAAAAAAATCATCTGTTTCACTCTCATGAGGCCTGATGGGTATTAATTTGAACATGATGTGATTGTCAACACTGATGATCCAGATTTTCTGAGGCTAGATTTGTAGTACAAGTATCCCCACTAGAGGGACGAAGCCCTGGCTTTCTGTCACACAAGACAGAGAGCTGGCTACTACCTTCTTATTTTGTCACCTTTTTATTTCTGTATGGAGTTACATGATATAAAGAAGCCCCATAAAGATATCGCCTAGTGATGAACTGGAATAAATAACTGCCCAGAGACCTATTAAATTGTAGCCTCCAGTTATCTCTGTCTTTGTTTATAAGAGCAGTAATTTAGAAATTACAGATGTGCTGAGTTACTAAATACTCTTTGGGGGAGTATACTAATTCAGCAGTATCTAATTCAGTAACTATGCTCCTCTGAAACCACTTTGGTGAAAGTGATTTTTAGTGGACCTACAAAGGACACATAATTTGCTTTCATAAGTTTTAATGACTTGAAATGGCTTGAACTTTGGCTGCATGTGAAGCAAATTGCTTTACATTCTTACTTTTTATGTATTACTTACACTACTTTACTAATATTTGCATTCATGGATTAGAGAAATAAACACCACAATGTGGATATTGAAACAAAGAAGAAGCTTAGAAGTAATTTGTGAGCAAGAAATAAAAGGCAGGTAATTAGTCTCCAGGGTGCATATTATGTCCCCTCTGCCCCCTCCTCTGTATTGGGGATAGAACCCAAATGCCCTCTACCACTGAGCTACATTCCCAGCTTTTTTATTTTTATTTTGAGACAGAGTCTTATTAAGTTGTGATGCTGGCTTTGAACTTGGTATCCTACTGCCTCAGTCTCCTGAGTTGCTGGAATTACAGGTGTGCACCACCACAGCCCATTATTATGTTTTTGTTTGTTTGTTTGTTTTAGTTTTCAAAACACAAATTCGCAATTTTTCTTGCTTCTTTTGCATAAACATGGTCTCACTAATACAGAATTTATGGCTTGGTAATTTTAGGGATAGTTGTTTATTTTTATTAGCCATCTATAGTGGCTATTACACTGAACCTTAATGGGATCAGTCGTTTGCAGATTACCCAAGCTTTTTGAAAAATAAAGCTTCACTCATCAGCCCAGCCCCCACAATCCTTCCCAAGGGAACACCTGTTTCATTAAATGGTGTTTTATTTTGGTATTCTTCATATGAACTCCCCTTTTTAATTATAAATGGCCCATGAAGATCCATGTTGACTTCTGGATAGAGAGTTTAACTTTCAGAAAATGTAAGCAAAGCCAAATATTCTATGCTTATGCCATCTTGTCATATCGAGGATGTGGGTGCACTCTCATAGCCATCCATCTTTAGCAGATGGATAGAATCTTTAGCAGAACCCACCCTTCAAATTGAGAAGAAAACCAATCATGTTTAATTCAGAAGCTTGTCTTGTTTATATGTACTAAAGGCTGTGCTTTTATAGTTTATACTCAATCCACAGTTGTTTCTTTGCTACTAAAATTGTTTCATTTATAGAAAACAATCAAATAAATCAATATTTCATAGTGTTCTTAGAGAACACTGTAACTTCTAGGTATATTAGTATCTGAACAAGTCCCAAGACTGCTAATGGAAAACAATCTCCATTATAAAGGACCTTACATTCATGATGGACTAAAATGGTGGTTTGCAATCCTAACTGTATGTTAGAATAGATATCCTGGTGAACTTTTAAGAATCCCAATCTGCAGTCTTCATCAAAGACCAATTAAAGAAGAATTTCTGGGGTAGGACTCATGCATCAATGTTTTTAAAGCTCCCCAGGTATTTCCAGTTGGCAGCTGTGGTTGAGAATACTGGACCAAATAAATACATGACATAGAGACCAGTACAAATAAGGAAGTCTGAAGTTTCATGGTCATCGTAAAGAATGTACAGTGAATTCAAAGAAAGTGTCTTATTAGTTGAGGAGGAAGAGATGGAAATGGCCTAAACCTTGAAAACTGGGCAAAGGGGAAGAAAATATTTCTGGTGTCCAGAAAACAGAAAAATTTGACATTTTTCGTTATGGGATAAAAAACAAAACTGATGATGAAGGGAAGATATTCTCTAGCCCCTCTTTATTTTCTAGTTCTCTCCTCTCCCACCACATGTAGTTCTTTTTTAAAAAAATTTTTTTTAGTTGTAGATGGACACAACATCTTTATTTTATTTATTTATTTTTAATGTGGTGCTGAGGATCGAACCCAGTGACTCACGCATGTGAAGCTAGCACTCTTCCACTGAGCTACAATCCCAGCCCCTACATGTAGTTCTTGACATCATTACATAGTGAGTTTTAAACATCAGAATGGATTATTGATGGAGACGCATTTTTTAAATCGATAAAATTGTATATATTTACTGTGTACGAGATATATTTTGGAGTACATATATATTGTGAAATGACTAAATCTAGCTAATTAACATATGTAGCTTCACCTGGTTATATTTTCATGCTATGAACACTTTATAGCCATTCTGAGCATTTTAAATAATACAATATATTATTAACTGCATTCACCATATTGTAGAAGCATTCACCATGTTGTACAATAGAGCTCTCAAATTTATTCCTCCTAACTGAAATTTTGTGTCCTTTAACCAGCATCTTCCCAACCCCAACCATCCCCAAACCACTCAGTCCTCAGTACCCACCATTTTACTCTGTACTTATATGAGATCAACTTCATTAAATTTCACACATGAGTGATATCCTGCAGTATTTGTCTTTCTGTGCCTGGCTTATTTCATTTAACATAATGTCCTCCTGTTTTATCCATGTGAATCACTAACTTTCTATCTAGAAAGAAAGGGATCAAGCTGAGAAGAATATAGAAATATCTACTAAGGAAGTGCCCAGACTCAACATCTTTGAATCAAAGTACAAATTTATAGCCAGAATGTGTGTGTGCTTATGTGTGTGTATTTATATCAAATACGTATTTTATAAAGACTAGTTCCTTTCTATAAACAATACCCACTCACCTTCCCAGTAGTAGGTAACAAAACAAAGTAATCTACATTCAGGCAATTCATAAAACTCTTGAAAAACCAGTAACTTACTTTTCCATAATTATTGTAAGACAATAATTGGCAGTTGAAACAGTCTGACACTTCTTTATTAAAACTGGAAATCCTGACCCTTGATGACACACTAGATCTTTCAACATCAGGCATATAATGATTTAACAGCACCTTGCTATGTTCCAATATTAAGCAATGCAGGGCCTCAGAATTAATGAGGAAAACAGCTGGGAAGATGCAGGGGTAGAGGAGATGACTTTCCATGTTGTTCCATGGCATGAGACCAAGGTAGTGGATACACAGCTTCTCAGTTAAGTGAGTGAAAGAGACATTTCACTGGGTTTTTATACTGGACACTCAGAGCAGCTTGGGAACTCGGGAGGTTGGATACAATAAAATAAAGAAAACCCACTGCCAGCAGTAGCTTCCAGAGCCCACCTGCCAGGGGCAAAGGGAAGGAGACTAGAGAAAGCCGCATTTCAGATAGTGCCATGGCAAGTCTTGATGCAGAGAAATCTGAGTTTAAAAACACTGCTTGAACTTATGTGAACCATGAGGCAGCAAGCCAAGCAGGTCCTTGACATGCACAATTGGGTGTTAATTATGTACTGTATCTCATCTAGCTGCAAATTGCTGAGGAGGGAGCCATATTGGAGTCCATGTGCCTTCCATAACATCAACAGGACTCAGGAGGTCAGAAAACAAACAACAAACAAAAAACTACACATGCTTATCATTGTATCCCAGCGGGTGCCTAGTTTGGGATGGTGTCTGGCATAACATGAAAGAAATGGGCATGGAGTGGACTGTACCTAGGGGGACTTGAATTGGAAGGGCAAGTGGGAGCCTTTGTGTCTTATGGCTCACGTAAGCACCTGAGGCAGCCTGGGCATGAATGCATTCAGGAACTGCACTCAGGAGAGCTGACCTTCTGGGCACAGGTAAGTACAGGATAGCTCCTATGCCCCATGATTGTATTTCTTGGGAGGCAGCTGAGAACTAAACCCATAGAAGTGATTGGGCAAAGTCTAGCTCTAGGGGCAGATGCACCTAGTCTCTTCAAAGAAAGCACCTTTTAACCTAGCCTGACCAGACCTGAGGTCTGAAGAGATCTCAGTGCCTCCTGCCTGATCCCTCCTTATGGAATGCACTACAGAAGCAGTACTCTGGGAGTGCACAGATCTAGTATGAAGGGTCAAACTACAAACCAAATGTATACCCTAACCCATTTCACCTCCTACTGGCAAGAAGGGAAACTGAGTCCTATGTCAAATAGATTCAATCCTAGGCCACACCAGCTGGTGACTCAGAGAGCTAAACAACAGGTAGAGGTTAACACCCCCCACTCCTTGTTCTCTCTATCAGTACTTCACTCAAGAATAATTGGCAAGAGTTGGGTGCAGTGGCACATGCCGATAATCCCAGCGGCTCTGGAGGATGAGGTAGGAGGTTCAATGATATAAAAGAAGATCTAAGGAAGGAATTAAGAGCAATTACAGGAGATGAAAGACCATTTAATAAAGAAATAGAAACAGTGAAAAGAAACCAAGCAGAACTCCTAGGAATGAAAGACAATGTCAAGCGAATTAAAAACTCACTTGAAGGCATCAATAACAGACTAGATAGTGTAGAAAACAGAACCTCAGCCCTTGAAGACAGAAGTTCAGGCACTGAAGACAGGCTTTATGTTCTACTCATCTGTGAAAAAGAATGGAATTATGGCATTTGCTGGTAAATGGAGAATATCATGCTAAATGAAAGTAGTCAAATTTAGAAACTCAAAGATGAAGTGTTTTCTCTCATGTGTAGAAGCTAGAGTAAAATAAAGGAAAGGGTGGAGGGAATGACAAGATTGCCTAAATAACCAATCAAATACAAATGAATAGACCAGCAAAAGGAAGTCTAGTAGAGGAAGGAGAAAGTGGCTAGGACAGGAGGGAAAAGAGGGCATCATGAACTAAAATTGATTTCTATGCATGTATGAGTTTGTCATGATGAACCCAACTACTATGTATAATCACAAAACTCTAAAAACATTAATGAGGAAAGATTTGTATATAGTTAATACTTATATAGCTTTTAATATGGGCCAGTTGTTCCTTTAAGTGCTTTAAATATACTATCATATTTCCTCCTCATAAGAATCGAATACTATTTTATCTCCATTTTACAAAGGAGGTCATTGGAGGTACAGAGAAGTTAAGCTACTAGTGGAAGATTCCAGTTAAGCAAGTGGTGGAGCTGAAATTGCAACCCAGGTAGTCGGGCTCCAGAGTCCACATTTTAATTAAGCCACATTAATTTTGCCTTAATGATTTTTAATTATAGAAATACTGATGAATTTTCTCTTCACTATTTTCTAGAGAGAACATCACATAACCAGTTATTTCTTTTATCAATTTTTCTATGCACTGAAGTTACATTATTTAGAATTTTTCCATTTTCACTTTTCATTAGCTTTAATTATTTTTATCAATTGATGTATTTATTCATAAGAATTATAATGAAATTTATTTTGTACATGTATAGTTTTACTCTTATGGTCATTATTTCTACATAGTCCAATTTTCCTGGGTCATATTTAATTAATCTATATTTTACAGGAATTTGTTCTTTATTTAATTTTCAGTTAATGACATATTTTGCTTAGTGTATTTTTATTCATTTCCCATTTTATTTCCATGATAAGTTCTAGAAGTCTAATTTTTCTGGTCAACTTATAGTTTTCTTACTGAAAAGATGTGATTCTTAGTTTTTCTTTTTCTTTTTTTTGAAAAATATTTTTAGTTGTAGGTAGACATAATACATTTATTTTATTTATTTTTATGTGATGCTGAGGATTGAACCCAGTGCTTCACACGTGCTTGGCAAGCACTCTACTACTGTGCTATAACCCCAGCCTGATTCTCAGTTTTTCATCTACAACAGATGAACTCTTAAAGCTCTGTTTTGGTGAGGGTTGAGATCATTTTTTCAAATTTTTTACTTAGTCCATTCAGACTGCTAAAAAAAAAAAGAACACAAACTGGTTAGCTTATAAACAATAAAAATGGATTTCTCACAGTTCTGGAGGGAAGTCCAAGGTCAAGATACCAGCAGATTCTATGTCTGGTGAGGACCCATTTCCTGGTTCATAGGTGGCAACTTTTTTCTGTGTCCTCTTATAATGGAACTGGCAAATGAGCCCTCTGGAGTCTATTTTGTGAGGGCGCTAATCCTTCTCATAGCATAATCATCTCCCAAAGGCCCTACCTCCTGATACATTGGTGGTTAAGATTTCAACATATGATTTTTCAGGGAACCCAAATGTAGGAGCACTCTCCATACCTTCAACCCCTCCCTTCCATCTTTCCCCATTCTATACTAATAGACTGTCCTCTTGCCAGAATGCACCCGTTTGTTTGTGACCTTTGGATCTGATTGGCCCAAGAATGTATTTAAACTTCTATACTTTCTGGAATAAACGGTGTTTTCTGCTTCTTACTCTGGTGTCCCTGCTTCTCACTCCGGGTGTTTCTGCATCTCACTGGGGCAGAGCAGATTTTTACCTACACCCTGGGGTCTGGGTGAGTGACCCCGGAAATCGCCACCATCCAGAGAGATCCCATATTGTCTTACCCGGAGACCCCTTCTTTCTCCGTCTCTCTGGACCCCAACTCGTCAGGAAGGCCCATGTATCGCCCCCATCCCCCTTTTAAGAGATACCCAAACATTCAGACCACAGCACAGGTGTACTTTAAAAACATTAACTTGCTGGAGGTAAGTGAGGAACACAGTATTTGAAGAAGTAGGATGGTAGTAGAATGTTTTTTGGAAACACTGTTGGGGATTATATCCATACTTGGTCACTTACAGTGACCTTGGGCAAATGACCAAACCTTCAAGCCCTAATGCTTTCATCTATAAAATGAGGATAAGATTAGTACCTGCTTCATCAGATTATTAACATCAGGTTGAATGAGATAATGCATGCAAAAGCTTTTAGCACACAGCCTGGCTCATAGGAACAGATTGATAAAATTTAACAGGTCAGCATCATCACCCATAGCCTTTGTTCTTCCATTACACCCTACATGGAGCTCCTCAATGAAGGGGAAATGAAATTCCCAAGAAGTGCAGAATATTCTTGGTGAGACAAACAGATAGCTCTGAAAATAATTATAGAAATACTTTGCTAACACAGTCTGAGGCACTAAGTAAGTAATAAGCAAATGTTAGTTACTATTATTTGTATTCCTTCTCAGCAAGCTTCTCTGGATGAAAATAGATGATACCTTGTGATAATTTCTTAAGAGTAGCATATCCCTATGAACAAACCATCTACACAACAGTTATGCCAGCAGTAGCTCCCTAATTATTGCATCCTCCCAAAGTGGGTTTAGGATAACTCCCTAGTGACTTCATCTTCCATAAGAGAATAACCAGAAGACTAATTTTGGGGTCACTGAAGTACAATTTCCAAAGACCCTGATAGGTTCTGGGTCCCCCATATTATCAAATGTATGTATTTATTTTGAGATGGGGTCTTGCTATGTTGCCGAATTTGGTCCAACTTCTGAACTCAAGGAATCCACTCACCTCAGCTTCATGAGTACCTGGGATTTAAAGCATACCCCAAAATGCCTGACTTCCCAAATTCTTTTGCCTCTTTGCTTCTTGGATGGGGTCTGAGATGTCTCCTTAAGATGTTTATGCCTTGAGGTTAAGTCTAGGATATGTTGAAAATATAAATTTAGTTTGAGATGGTAGTAATGGAACTTATTATTTCATGGAACTCCCTCCATTTGCTAGATACTCTATATATAATCTCACAAGAAGCCTTTCATAAGCAGGTATTATTAACCTCATTTTCAAATGAGGACATGGATGGTAGGAGCTTGAGTATTTTATCTAAATTCCCTCTTTGCTATTTCTCTTTCTTTTTTGCATATTTATTCTGATTGGATTAAATAAATCTAAACTGGAGGCTATGGACAAACTAGGAAACAGTTAGAGTGTTTTATATGTCAAATAAGTTCAATGAACAGGTTGATAGAAAGTTTCTGTTGGGTTTAGGATTAGATGCTCAGCTTTTCAGATTCACAAAGCCAGTTTATTTGATGCACCAGAGTGGTTAAGTTTGAAGGACTGCTCCCCATTAACTACATTTGTAGAAGACTGGCATATAAACCAGGGAGTCGTTTATTAATTTACATCTGGATCTGGTGGGATAATGCACATCTGTCATTTATTCACGGAATTCCTTCTAGATGGGCATGTCACTGAGGGAACCAAATTATGGAAGGGAAGATTGCTTGGTAAATACAGAATCTGAATGGAGGGAAAGGGTGTTCTTTGGTTTTATAGTTTTATTTTCATCAAATAAGCGTGTTTAGATTGATGTTCTTGGGTTCAAGGTGGTTGTTTCTAAGTAATGCATGGACAGGGCCAGAATCTACTCTTTTCTGAAAACTGACAAATTATTTCCCCCTTTTCCATTTTTTAATCCCCCGTTTTTATTTCCATCTTCCTCTTATACTTGCTCAACAACCTCCTGTCATGCCAGGGAAATTCCAACACAGTGGAATAGATTACAATTTTTCAGTCATCACATGGTAGGTTTCTTGACTGACCTTGAGAAGGACTCAAGTTTTTCTGACAAGATTCCAGGAAAACTTTTCCTATATTTGATATTTTTATAAGCCTTCTCCCAAAGAAAATCTTCTTTAGTAAGGCCATTGTCATCCAATAGTAATCAATTCCACTGAATTTCAATTTTTATGGCTTATCTTTTTTTCTATAACACCATTCATCCAACCAAAGCAGACAGAGAGAACTTTAATGCTGTTCCTTGTGCATATAAGGCAGGAGGGAGTATAGGCAACGTAAGAATAATACTAGATCATCAAAGAAAATAAAACAATCTTCTATTTTTTAGTCTGGCCTGTAATTCAACTTTTTTTTTCACTCTAGAACTGTGATTAGTAGATATATCTGTTTCTAGGAATGAATTCTGTTTCTTTCCAAATCCCTCAGATGCCAGCCAGGGAAATGAAGACATTTTCTAATAATCTATCTTTTTGACTGCCAGTTTGATTCAAATTAATTGAGCAGCAAATTTTGAGACACCACAACAGACACCAGAGACACTTTACTTGGCACCCAATACACACTGCATTTTCCTGAGCTATGCATTTCCCCATAAATGAAAAGGAGAACTACAATTCCTTTTTTAGAACTACAATTCTCATTCCCCATGTTAGAGAATCAATAGCTTTAAAATTTTGTCCTCTGTAGTTATCCTCACCCACCCTATATATAGGCAGAATACATAACTGAATTGTTCCTCATACTTATATCCACTTTATTTATATTCAAAATCTGACCAAGTCTTAGCAAATGAAACTTAAAAGGGCAGACAGGTCCTTGAAAATATAGATGAAGGCCTGTATCTAGTAAGGGCCAAGAATTTGGAATTTCTTAGGGAAATAAAGAGTCTTTAGGTCTGAGCAAATGGCCATACTGAAGTCAGCAGGGCAAGCACAGATCCTATGACTTTAAGTCATTTCTCTTGGGTGAAAGAGGCTGGCCTGGGTATCATGCCCACTGGACTGCTTCTAGGGCTTATCTCAAGGCCTCTCAAAGAGAGACTTTTAGTTCTGTATTCTTTCCTCTTGTTATTCTGCATGGTCTCAGTCCTGAATTCATTAGCCCTACGCATCTGAATTTATGTGTATTGTGTATGTGCACAGGTGAATGAGGTGGGTGGGGCCTGGAAGGATTATGGTATGGAGGAAGCAAAGAGAGAGATTGAATTTACTGAAGCAGTTTAATTTTTTGATTCTAAGTAAGAAAAAAACCCTGCTGATTTCTTTGAATCTATAGACATTTCCCACTTCCAGTGCTTGACTTTTTACTTCCTGTGGTATCAGATTGCCCCCACCTTGCTCTTTGTCTACCATCTACAGACTTGAGTTAGATTCCAATCTATTCTAAATCAGAGGCCAAAGGCTAACCCAAAGCATCTCCCAAAAATACATAGGCACGTGACGGACGTGGCGGCGCATACCTGTAATCCCAGCACTTAGGGAGGCTGAGGCAGGAGAATCACGAGTTCAAAGCCAGCCTCAGCAACAGCAAAGCACTAAGCAACTCAGTGAGACCCTGTCTTTACATAAAACACAAAATAGGGCTGGGGATGTGGATCAGTGATCGAGTACCCTTGAGTTCAATCCCCAGTACCAAAATAAATAAACAAACAAACAAAGAAATACATAGGCACTTGATGAAATTTTAATCTGATCAAAGGTTCTGTAGTTTTCATTGTAGAGATCTTTCACTTCTTTTGTTAGATTGATTCTCAAATATTTTATTTTGGGAGGGGACTATAGTGAATGGGGTAGTTTTCCTAATTTCTTTTTCAGTGGATTCATCACTGATACATAGGAACACATTTGACTTATGGGTATTAATTTTATATCCTGCTACTTGACTGAATTTATTTATTAGTTCTAGTAGTTTTGGATCTTCTAAATATGAAATCATGTCACAGGCAAATAGTGATAGTTGGAGTTCTTCTTTTCCTATTCATATCCCATTAATTTCTTTTTTTGTCTGATTGCTCTGGCTAGAGTTTGAAGGACTATGTTGAATAAAAGTGGTGAAAGAGGGCAGCCTTGTCTTTTTTCAGTTCTTAGAAGGAATTCTTTCAATTTTTCTCCATTTAGAATGATGTTGGCCTTGGGTTTAGCATAGATAGCTTCTACAATGTTGAGGTACGTTCCTATCATCCCTAGTTTTTCTAGTGTTTTGAACATGAAGTGGTGCTGTATTTTATCAATTGCTTTCTCTACATCTATTGAGATGATTATATGATTCTTGTCTTTAAGTCTATTGATGTGATGAATTATGTTTACTGATTTCTGTATGTTGAACCAACCTATTATCCCTAAAATAAACCCCAATTGATCATGGTGCACTATTTTTTAAATATGTTTTTGTATGCAATTTGCCAGAAGATATAGGACTAAGATTAAAAACATAAGATAGAATTAATCACATTGGTTTTCTGCATTCAACAAAAGCATTTCCCAAATAAAATGGATGATAAAATGGAAAGAAAATCAGAGAAGGATAAAAGAGTACAGAAATGAAAAGAATGTACAAAATTAAACAAGTTTTTAAACATTGTTTTAAAATTAAGAAACTGACTTCGTGTTTCATCTCTGATATGTTAAGTAATAAAAAGTCATCAATCTTATCCTTACAGTAACAAAAATGTCTGAAAAATCAAATTACATTTCTTGAACCCAACAATGTACTGCTAGAGCTGTCAACTAGTATATATAATCTTGAAGAATGGCTGGGGACAGAATATGGGCTAATTTTTTTTTTTTGACTTTTCATAAATGCTCTATAATTTGCTTTGAAAACAGGACAGCTCAAAGGGAAAGATTGGAAGGAGCAACACAATGTCTAGAGAGAAAAACTCTTTTTTCTCCCCCAAAAATGAGTTCAGAGAGGCTGGAGTTGGCCCTGTCCCCCCTACCACGGGCTCAGCTTCCTCCATCTCAGCTGCCCACAGCTTGGCTACCACCTCTCCCTTAAGAACACACAGCGTTGGCCTACCCAGTAGGGCTACATGTTCCATTCCAGTCAGAATGAGATATAAAGGCAGAGCTGAACCAGCTAAGAAAGCAGACCCTGGTCCCATCTTAGTTTGTATCGAATATGGGCTAATTTGAGATTAAGGAAACCTTGGGGTCCTGTAGACTGAGGGAAACCCTCACAGTTCCATAGTTCCACAGTTTTCCTTCCAGATAACCTACCAGTTTCCCACTGAAGATTCAAAAAAGACCTCATGTCTCTGATAGGGTTAGGTTGTGAATTTTAAAAAAGTCAATTAAAGATAAAGTTTCAAAAAAATATTGGGAATATTGCAGTCAGAGACGGGAGTTAGGGTGCCAGTAGGGTAGTACCCATTGATGAAACACTTGTGAAAGTTGTAGTCTTCAGATATAGACCCACTTAAAGATTGGATAAGATTAGAAAAATTCATTTATTCCATATCTGACCTGCACAACAGCAAGGATATGGTATAATAACAATCAATTACAACTGAAAGAGTTGTAATACATGGATTCTTTCTCCCTGAAGTAGTGTTTAAGAAAATTCAAACAGTGAGATAAAAAAGTACAGGATGAATACTTCAAGCCTCTGGTACCTTTAGCTGTAAGCAAGCATTAAACACCAAACAAGTCCTCACCAGATAAAATAAATACTCCTATCAGTGGCCTATTTACCACATTTTTTATTATTCAATAAAACATGTCTGGTTTTCAACAAAAAATTACAAGGCAGGCCAAAGACATGCTAAAATGTAGTCTGAAGATAAAAATCAGACTCAAACATATCATACATGTTTGAATTGCCAAGTTAAAAAAACTAAAGTAATTATGATTAATATGTTAAATACTCTAATGGGAAAAAAGTATACAGCATGCAAAAACTTACAAACTATGTTAGGGAAAATGGAAACTTTAAGAATCAAAACAAAATTCTAGAAATCAAACATGCTGAAACAGAAAGGAAGAATGCCTTCTGATGCCATCAATTAAATTATGGCCAAGAAACCATGTTCTTGATGATAAGCTAATTAAAAATTTCCCAAACAAAAATGCAAAGGAAATAAAAGCAACACAAGAATTGTGGGACAATATCAAAGAATAAAGCACACATAATTAGAATACAAAAAGAAGAAAGGAAAACAGAGCAGAAAAATATTTGTAGTAAAACTATCTGAAATTTTTTCAAAAACTAAAGTGAGATAAAAAGCACAGATTTTGAGAGAATATCAAGTAGAATAAGTACCAAATATAAATAGGTGAATAAATAAAGTAATACCTAGTCATCTCATATCCAAATTACAGAAAACCAAAAACAAAGAAAAATTTTGAAAGAAGAAAGAAAAATAATTATCTTACTTATACAGCTATAAAAGAATAAGGATAAGAAATTCAATGGATAGCACAATAACCAATTTTTATCTTCAGCTGATGTTCCTAACACAGTCCTTTTCTCCATTGTAGGCATAGCCCTGAGCCAATATCCATGTGAATTCCACAATTTGAGTCCTTTTTTAAATTCAATCTGCCAGTCTATGTCTTTTAATTGATGAGTTTAGGCCATTAATGTTCAGAGTTATTATTGAAATATGGCTTGTATTCCCGTTCATTTTAGTTTATTTTTGGTTTTTAACTTTACTTGGTTTCTCCTTTGATTGGCATTTCCTTTAGTGTAGTTCCTCCCTTTGCCAATTTTCATTGTTGTTTTTCATTTCCTCCTCATGGAATATTTTGCAAAGAACTCTCTCTAGTGCAGTCTTTATCACTGTAAATTCTTTGAACTTTTGTTTATCATGGAAAGTTTTTATTTCATCATGAAATCTGAAGCTTAATTTTGCTGGATATAAGATTCTTGGTTGGCACCCATTTTCTTTCAGAGCTTGTATATGATGTTCCAGGATCTCCTGGCTTTGAGAGTCTGGGTTGAGAAATCTGCCGAAATCTGAATTGGTTTCCCCCTGTATGTAATCTGCTTCTTCTGTCTTGCAGCTTTTAAAATTCTATCTTTATTGTGTATGTTAGGCATTTTCATTATAATGAAATTGACAAAACATAACAATTGTAAATATTTATGTTCCAAACAAGGAGCATCCACATACATCAAACAAACCCTTCTCAACTTCAATAATGAAATAGATTGCCTTGGTGTGGATCTGTTGTAGTTTTGTACATTTGGTGCCTTATAAGCCTCTTGTATTTGATTTTCCAATTCATTCTTCATATTTGCTAAATTTTCTGATAATATTTCAGATGAGATTTGTACATTCCTTTGGTTTGTATCTCTGTGCCTTCCTCCATCCCAATAATTCTTAGATTTGGTCTTTTTATGTCATCCTACAATTCCTGGATATTCTGTTCTTGGTTTCTTACCATCTTCATTGTGTGGTGAACTTTATTTTCAAGATTGTATATTTTGTCTTCATTGTCTGAGGTTCTGTCTTCCATGTTGTCTAGTCTGTTAGTTATGCTTTCTATTGAATTTTTAATTGGTTTATTGTTTTCTTCATTTCAAGGATTTCTGCTTGGTTCTTTTTCAAAGTCTCTATCTCTTTCTTGAAGTAATCTTTTGCTCCCTGTATTTGCTCTCTTATCTCTTTGTTGGAATGATCAATGGTTGCCTGTGTTTGCTCTCTAATCTCTTTGAGTGATCAATTGTTGCCTGTATTTGCTCTCTTATATTATTCTGTGCTTCACAGATCATTTTAATTATATGTGTTCTGAAATCCTTCTCTGACATTTTACCTACTGTGCTGTCAATGGATTCTATTGTTGTAGCATCTTGGTTTGTTCGGGGCATTTTTTTCCCTTGTTTACTCATGTTGTTCATGTGTCTTCCTCTCTATCAATGTTGAGCTGAGGTATTACATTTTCTACCCGATAATCTTGTAGTGTCCCTGCAAGTTATCAATACCTCACCTCTGGTGTAACCGGGCCTGCAGGGACCTTGGGGATGGTCTTCCTGGTCCTGGCTGTTGACTCTAGATGGATGTAGGCAGGGACAGCCACTGGTTGGGAGATGGGGGGCCCACTGTGCGGCCGATCTCCTCCTCGGTGCATTCGCGGTTGGTTTCCTCCTACAAGCAATGGCCCTGGGTCGGTCTATTTGATTCTTAAAGTTGAGAAGGGTTTGTTTGATGTATGTGGATGCTCCTTGTTTGGGACATAAATATTTACAATTGTTATATTTTGCCGATGTACAATTCCCTTAAGTGGTTTGAAGTAAAAAGAAGTAATGTACTTCTTTGTCCTTTCTGATTAACTTTGGCTTGAAGTCTACATGATCTTATATGAGATAGAAACCTTTCTTGTTTGTGCAACCAATGTGAGTGATATTTTTTGCCCATCCTTTCACCTTCAATCTGTGGATATCTTTGCTATAAGGTGAGTCTCTTGGAGACAGCATATTGTTGGGTCTTGTTTTTTAATCTAATCTGCCAGTCTATGTCTTTTGATGGATGAGTTTAGGCCAGTAAAACATTCAAGGTTATTATTGAGTTATGATTTGTATTCCCAGTCATTTTCGTTTATTTCTAGTTTTTAATTTGATATAGGTTCTCCTTTGATTGATTAATTCTTTAGTGTAGTTCCTCCCTTTTTTGCTTTTCACTTTTTAAAAAATATTTTTAGATGTTGATGGACCTTTATTTTATTCATTTATTTATATGTGGTGCTGAGAATCAAACCCAGTGTCTCACACATGCTAGGCAATTGCTCTACCACTGAGCTACAACCTCAGCCCTGTTTTCCCTTTTTTTTTCCATCTTCATGGAATATTTTGTTGAGAATGTTCTATAGTGCAGACTTTCTGGTTGTGAATTCTTTTAACTTTTGTTTATCATGGAAGGTTTTTTATTTCGTCTTCAGATATGAAGCTTAGTTTTGCTACATATAAAATTCTTCATTGGTATCCAGTTTCTTTCAGAGCTTGATATATTGTTTTCCAGGACCTTCTGGCATTGAGGGTCTGGGTTGAGAAATCAGCTGAGATCCAAATTAGTTTCCTGCTATACATAATCTGATACTTTTCTCTTGCAGCCTTCAAAATTCTATCCTTATCCTTTATGTTAAGCATTTTCATTATAATGTGTCTTGATGTGGATCTGTTGTAATTTTGTAAATTTGGGGTCCTGTAAGACTCTTGTATTTGATTTTCCATTTCATTCTTTAGGTTTGGGAAATTTTCTGATATTATTTCATTGAAAAGATTGTGCATTCCTTTGGTTTGTACCTCCATGCCTTCATGTATCCTGATAAATCTTAAATTTGGTATTTTTATGTTATCCCATAGTTCTTAGAAGTTCTGTTCATGGTTTCTTAACATCTTCTCTCTGTGGTCAACTCTACTTTCAAGATTATGTATTTTGTCTTTATTGTCTGAGGTTCTGTCTTCCAAGTGGTCTAGTCTGTTGGTGATCCTTTCTATTGAATTTTTAATTTGGTTTGCTGTTTCCTTCATTTTAAAGATTTCTGCTTGTTTTTTTTTTTCAGAATCTCTGCCTCTGAAGTGATCTTTCACTTCCTGTATTTTCTCTCTTATTTCATTCCTTATATTGTCCTTTACTTCATAGATCAGTTTAATTATGTACATTTGAAATTCCTCACATTTCTTTCACTGTAGTGTCAGTGGATTCTGTTATTGGAGTATCTTGATTGTTTGGGGTAATTTGTTCCCTTGCTTTTTCATGTTGTTTGTGTGTCTACCCATCTAACAGTATGAATCTGAAGTAGCAGATTCTATCCTGTGGACTTATAGTGTCCTTGAAGCTTTCTAGTACTCACTGTTTAGGGGGAGACAAATAATAACAGCAACCAATGCAAACAATATACAACATTAAATCAAATAGTTTCTATTATGACATCTACAATGTTCATTATCACAATAAACAGATATGATATAATCATTTCTTGCCTACAATAAAAACAGCAAGTTTGCAAAAGTATTTACAACTTCAAATGGTGGACTGGGAGGGAACAGAAGTGATATAGGATGTGATGATTGTGAGGGAGGAGAAGACAGAAGTAAAAAATTAAAGAAAGAGTGAAGGAGAGATCAATAGAGATTGGCTGTCAGCAGAGGAAAAGAGAGAATCAAGGGAAACAGGTAGGAGAATATATATAGATATAAATATATAGATAAATGTAGTGAAAATTTTTTAAAAATTAAAAATTAAAATAAAATAATGCAAAATAAAACTAAAATACACTATTCAAACATCCTAGTTCACAAAAAAATAGTCCATAAAAAATATCTGGCATCAAAAATGCTAGTAATGAGAAAAAAAGGAAATATGAAAATGTATAAATGTCCATGTGCCATTGATGTCACAATTAAACAGAGAAAAAGAATTTTGAAAAAAGGAAAAGAAAAAAAGATCCTGATGAAAAGTTAAATTCTTTCTGTTGGAGTTCAAAATATTCTCATCTTCTCTTTTCAGCAGTTTTAGGTGGAGTCTTCTGGAGTTTGATGCTCCACCCTCTGGAATGCTGGAGTGAGAGCGGTAATCCTGTAGGTGGAGTTCCTGCATGCAGGGTTTAGGTAGGGTTTGGGCTCCAGGCTCTTTGCTGAATGCTGATTGGTCTGGAGATTTTAAGTCAGTGCACCTCCAATGCCCAGTACTTGCTGGTCCACAATGGAAGACTTTACCCCAGGGATCTTTCCTGGGTTCCATTTATGTGGTAGGGGAGCTAATTCTTAGTCCCCTATGTCACCTTCAGACCCCAGGTTTCCTAGTCTTGGATTCAGTCTCCAAATAATCTCTCCCACCCTCCCTTCTGAGTTCCCAGCCTGTCCTGTGTCTCTCCCAGCCGTTCCTGCAAGCAGCCAGATTGGAGGGGCAGGGGTAGAGCTGAATGGGTTTCCACAACCAGTTGTCCCCTCTGTAAACTTCTCTCCAGGTTTGATTTTCTTCTGGTCACTTAAGTTCACTCTATGTCGTACAACATGTGCATATTAGGTCTATATTTTGGGCCAGAGTCAGGTTTGCCAGGAATTGGCTCCTTCAGATGCTAGCCCCTGTGCCACAGCTACAAAATGGCTCCTTTGTCCTCCACACAAAACCTGGAGAGGATGATGGCTTCTTTCCCCAGCACACAGATATTGTGCAGTGTGTCCTTCAGGTTTGTCAGGCAATGTCCTTGATCTTTAAATGCTCCATACCCAGACACACCTTGGGCCTCCCCAAAATTGGGTTCCTTTAATTCCCTTATCCCTCCACTATGCTCACTGAGGGACCCCTCTGGCTGGTGCTTTCAGCCTGGCTATGTCAGTGGCTGTGCTGCTGGGAATTTTTTCTTTGTTATATCCAACCTCCTGTGTCTCTGGACTGCTTTGAATGCCCAGTTTTAAATTCCAGTAAAGTCCCCCTCCTTTGGTTTTGTTCACCCACCTTGTAGAGAAGCTGCCTGTTTGCTTTCTTGGTTTTGTGCCATGAAGCAGCCAGGAAATTGACCTCCTCTATTCCTCCATCTTGTATATCCATGTTTTCTTCCTTTTATTTCTGACCTTACTCATTTTCCTTCTCTCTGAGGAAGGTTTTTTTTAACATATCTTGCACGGCAGATCTACAGGCAACAAAATCTCAGTTTTTTGTGAGGATATCTTTATTTCTTCTTCACTTTTGAAGGATAGTTTTCCTTTCCAAAGAATTCTAGATTTTTCTCTAGGTTTTTCTCTTAACATTTAAAACATGTTTCACTTCACTTTCTTCTAGTATGGTTTCTGAGGATTAGTGGAGATAATTCTTCGCCTCTCTGTATATAAGGTGCATTTCCCTTTGCAACTTTTAAAATATTTTCTTTTCTTTTTTAAATTTATATGTTTGCTCTTTTTAGTCATACATGACAGTAGAATGCATTTGGACATATTATGCCTTTGGGTTTTTGAGATTGGCTTATTTCCCTTAGCATGATCATCTCCATTTCCATCCATTTATTGGCAAATGCCATAATTTCATTCTTCTTTATGGCTGAGTAATATTTCATTGTGTATATGTACAACATTTTCTTTATCCCTTCATCTGTTGAAGGGCACCTAAGTTTGTTCCATAGCTTAGCTATTGTGAATTGAGCTGCTATAAACATTGATGTAGCCATGTCAATATAGTATGCTGATTTTAAGTCCTTTGAGTATATGCTGAGGAGTGGGATAACTGGTCTAATGGTGGTTCCATTCCAGGTTTTCTGTGGAATCTCCATACTGCTTACCAGAGTGGTTGCACAATTTGCAGTCCCACCAGCAATGTAAGAGCACACCTTTTCCCCCACATCCTTGCCAACATTTATGGTTGCTTGTATTCTTTATCATTGCCATTCTGACTGAAGTGAGATAAGATCTCAGTGTTGTTTTAAATTTGCATTTCTGTGATTGCTAGGGATGTTGAAAATTTTTTCATATATCTGTTGACTGATTGTATTTCTTCTGTGAAGTGTCTGTTCAGTTTCTTTGCCCATTTATTGATTGAGTTATTTGGATTGGGGGGGGCATGTTTTTTGAGTTATTTACATATCCTGGAGATTAATGCTCTATCTGAGGTGCAGGTGGCAAAGATTTTCTCTCATTTTGTAGGCTCTCTTCACATTCTTGATTATTTCCTTTGCTATGAAGAAGCTTTTTAGTTTGACACCATCCCTTTCATTGATTCTTTTTTTTTTTCTTTCATTGATTCTTGATGTTACTTATTGTGCTTCAGAAGTCTTGTTGAGGAAGTCAGTTCCTAAACCAACATGTTGAAGATTTTGGTCTACTTTTTCTTCTGTGTTCTTATTCCTAGGTCCTTGTTACACTTTTTTTGGGGGGGATGGGTGGTACCAGGGATTAAACTCTGGGACACTTGACCACTGAGCTACATCCCCAGCCCTATTTTGTATATTATTTAGAGACAGAGTCTCACTGAGTTGCATAGCATCTCACTTTTGCTGAGGCTGACCTTGAACTGTGATCCTCCTGCCTCAGCCTCAGGATTACAGGCATGTGCCCCTATGCTCGACCCTTGATTGACTTAGTTGAGTTTTTGTAGGCTGAGAGATAGGGATTGAATTTCATTCTGTTACATATAGATTTGCAGTTATCTAAGCACCATTTATTGAAGAGACTATCTTTTTTCCAATATATGTTTATGGCACTTTTGTCTAGTATGAGATCACTCTATATGGGTTTGTCTCTGTATGTTCTGTTCTGTGCTATTGGTCTATGTGTCTGTTTTGGTACCAATACCATGCCATTGTTGTTACTATAGCTCTGTAGTATAATTTAAGGTCTAGTATTGTGATGCCTCCTGCTTCACTTTTCTTGCTGAGGTTTGTTTTGTCTATTCTGGACTCCTTGTTTTTCCAAATGAATTTCATGCTGTTTTTTTCTATTTCTATGAATAATGTCATTGGAATTTTAATAGAAATTGCATTAAATCTGTATGGTGATTTTGATAGTATAGTCATAAAATATTTTGTTTATCTTTGAATTTTTGAAATTTGAATATTATATGTATAGCTATTTTAGTGTTTTGTTTTGTTTTGTGGTATTTATCCTGCTTAGTGCTCTCTGAGCTTCTTTTATCTATCATTTGGTATCTGAGAATAATTTGGAGAAATTTTCAGTCATATATTTTTAGTTGTAGATGGACACAATGCCTTTATTTGATTTATTATTTTTATGTGTTTCTGACAATAAAACCCAGTGCTAGGCAGACATTCTACTACTGAGCTACAACCCCAACCCTTTCAGTCATTATTGCTTCTCATATTTTTCTTATTCCTTTCTCTTTTTCTTCTACTTCTGCTATTCCCATTACTCATACTTATACTTTTTGTAATTGATTCACAATTATTGAATATTGTACCCTGTGTCTTTAAAAATAATCTTTCTTGATCTTTATTTTTGGGTTTAAAATTTTCTATTGTCACATCCTCAAACTCAGAGATTCTTTCCTTAGTCATATCTAGTCTACAAATGAACTCATCGAAGGCATTGTTTTTTTTCTGCTACACTGTTGTCGATCTCTAGGATTGGTGTTCATCCCTCTGCTTACATTACCTTTGTGTTCATGTATGTTGTCTATTTTTTCCATTAAAGTCCTTAGCACATTAATTATAGTTTTTAAAAACTGCTGGTCTGATAAATCCAAAATTTTTGCCATAAATGATTCTGGCTCTGATGCTTGTTTAGTTTCTTTAAACTTGATTTTTTTCCCCATTTAGTATGTCTTGTATTTTAACAATGTACTGGGGACAAAAAAATGCTATAAATGTGTCTTTGATAATGTAGTAGCAAGGTCTGGGGGGAAATGGGATTAGGAGTAATGCATAGCAATCTATTTTGATTCCAAGTCACCTGCATTCTAATCTCAGGTTGATTAGCTGTGTGACCTTGGAGGAAATCCCATGATAGGTAAAATTGCAATGCTATTTCTCTATGATTCCCATCCTCTGGTTATGTAATCAAACACTAATCTGCACTGTGGGTGAATGTAACTCAGTGGTAGAGCACTAGCCTAACGTGCACAAGGCCCTGGGTTCATCTCTAACACTGGAAAGAAAGAAAAGAAAAAAGGAAAATAACACCAATCTAGATACATGTGAAGGGATTTTGCACATGTAACTAAGTCTGCTAATCACTCACCTTAAAATAGAGAGATGAACCTGAATTATTAGGATGAGCCTATTGTAATCACAGGGGTCCTTAAAAACAGAAGAGAAAGGCATAATTTTTAGACATGATAGATAACAACAAAAGAGGTCAGACAGAATGGGAGATCAGATAGATGCAAAGCATGGGAAGGACTACACTCATAATTGCTACCTTTGGAGCTGGAAAAAGGGCAGTCCCTAGAAGTCTCTAGAAGCTAAAAAAAAAAAAAGCCTTCAACTGTCATACAAAAAAGTGAGGGGGGGGGGCTTCAGTTCTACAACTAGAAGGAATAGAATTCTGTCAATATCCTGAATGAACCTGGAGGTGTGTTCATCTCCATAGCTTCCAGATAGGAATGAAGCCTGGCCAACACCTCGATTTTGGCCTGTGAGACCATAGACAGAGAACTATGTGAGCCATTGTGTGTCTGGACTTTCGACTTATAGAACAGACATCTGATTTATGATTTTTAAATCACTAAATTTGTTTTAACTTTTTATGGCAACAACAGAAAACTAACATACCTTTTTCTGATGTTGAATTTTCTCATTTGTAAAATGGGGATAATGTCAGATTTCAAAAGTTCTTGCAATGATTTGAAAGAATGTATGTAATGTTTCTTTGGCATAGTGCTTGAAACACATAAGCTGTTGATAAATGATAGATATTGGTCGCTCACTGCTTCAGCTACCATCTTAGTCTGATAATTCCCAAATTGATTTATAGCTCAGCTCTTTCATTGGCAGTTTGGTTTTCAGGGCTCCAAAGGGCTATTAAGTCAGGGAGACTGTAGGGTTTGTAGGTTACAGTCCTGGTAAGAGAAAAGTTGCTTAGCTTAACAGTGTGCTGACCCTGCTGCATTATGCAATGATCCACAGGAAAAATGTTCCTGAGGATATGTACTTATATATTAATAGTGATTATCTCTGGGATGTAAGGCTCTTTTGTGTTTTAAAAATATTTCTTAGATTTTCCATAAGACATTCTTATAAGGCTCTTAACAGTAAGAGAATAAAACATTCTTCAATCTAAAAATACTATGTATAACAAGAGAATGACTCCAGTCTAGGATGCAAAAGGACAGTTCGTCTTCCTGGAATTTTCTATTGTATCCTGTAATGTTATAAATTAAAGCATACCTGCAATCAAAACCAGAAATAATTTTTAGGTGGGCAAAAGTGACAGCAGGGTCGGGTGCATTGTCACAAGCTGTAATCCTAGCTACTTGGAAGGCTGAGGCAGGAGGATCACAATTTAAAAGTCAGCCTCAGCAACTTTGTGAAACTCCATCTCAAAATAAAATAAAAAGGGCCGAAGATGTAGCTCAGTGGTAGAGCACCACTGGGTTCAATTCCAGTACCAGAAAACAAAAAGTGACGGTAAGGATTTTGTTAAATTGTCTTAATGAAAGGTGATGCTAGTCAGTTAACTGCTCCCCTTGTCACCTACTGCTGGATAATAAATGAATGAGTTGCCAAAAGGGTAAGTCACTCCTGGCAAACTTCAGAACCCAAGCCTAAAATGCTGAGGATTGAACCCTGGGGCACTGAAACACTGAGCTACATCTCCAGCCCTTTTTATTTTTTATTTTGAGACAGAATCTTGCTAAGTTGATTAGGGCCTCACTCAATTGCTGAGGCTGGCTCTGAACTTGCAATCCTGCTGTCTCAGCCTCTGGAGTCCTAGGGATTACAGGCATGTACCATTGCACCTGGCCTTTTTCTTTTCTTAGAAGTTTAATCCATTTGGGCTGCTATACCAGAATACAATAAACTGGGTAGTTTATATACTATGTATGTATTTATTCCTCACAGTTCTGGCAGCTGGGGAGTCCAAAATCAAGGAACCAGCCAATCTAATGTCTGGTGAGTGCCTGTTTCCCAGGTTGTGTATCTCACTGGGTCCTCACATAGTGGAAAGGGGAAGCGGTCCACCCCCAAAGCCTGATCTCTTCCCAAAGTTTGTACCTTTAAATAGCATAAAATTGGAGATTAATGTTTAAATATATAAATTTAGGGGGGATACAAACATTCAGTCTATAGCAGGAACCAACATTTATTCTCCCTGTACTTTTCTTGTGTAGCTGTTGAAGTTAGATGCTTTTGGTCCTACGGCCCTGAAAATCCGCAAAACCACCACTGTTAAATCCCCTGGACCTCAGGGTCAGTTTTGGGAATTTAGAAATACAGCAAAGTCAGGGCCCAATAAATTCCAGATTCCTAATCTCATTTCCTTTGTCAGAGCCCTCACAGACTGATCTAACTTTAGGTTGTGACCTACTGAATGTTTAGAAAAAGGGACGTCAGCGTGGATCTTCTCCCTTGGCCACGGAGAGGCCTGCAGTGTTGCTTTCTGAGAGCAGGCAAGAACAGCCTTGCTGCCCACCCCAAGAGATGCTTCTAACTGATGCAAAAGCTTCCTTCCTTCCTTCCTTCCTTCCTTCCTTCCTTCCTTCCTTCCTTCCCTCCTTCCTTCCTTCCTTCCTTCCTTCCTTCCTTCCTTCCTTTCTTTCTTTCTGGAGAGGCCTGCAGTGTTGCTTTCTGAGAGCAGGCAAGAACAGCCTTGCTGCCCACCCCAAGAGATGCTTCTAACTGATGCAAAAGCTTTCTTCCTTCCTTCCTTCCTTCCTTCCTTCCTTCCTTCCTTCCTTCCTTCCTTCCTTCCTTCCTCCCTTCCTTTCTTTCTTTCTCTTTCTTTTTTTTGGCACCAAGGATTGAACTCAGGGGCACTCGACCACTGAGCCACATCCCCAGCCCTATTTTGTGTTTTATGTAGAGACAGGGTCTCACTGAGTTGCTTAGCGCCTCGCCGTTGCTGAGGCTGGCTTTGAACTCGTGATTCTCCTGTCTCAGCCTCCCTAAGTGCTGGGATTACAGGCTTGCGCCACCGTGCCCGGCTGCAAAAGCTTTCTAAGCTGGTTCCCACTGAGACTTCTTCAAGACTGAGCAGGACAGAAAAGTTTCCTGCCTTAAAATGTTTCTAGTCTAGCAAAGGAGGCTGTCATTAAACAAATATACCTGAGTAATGAGTGATGCAATTAGTTTTAGTCTCCTCTGCTGCCTTATGACAGCAGGGTCCATGTCTGTTGAGTCCACTACTGTACCCCAGTGCCTAGCACAGTACATGACTCAAGGTAGATAATCAATAAATATGTGCCAAATGAATGAACCTATGGACTAACAAAATAATTATACAAGTACTTAATCAATTTTTTGGTTTTATTTTATTATGTGGTGCTCTTTTTTAAAAAAAAAATTTTGTAGTTGCAGATGGATAGCATGCCTTTATTTGTTTATTTTTATGTGGTGCTGAGAATCTAACCCAGTGCCTCACACATGCTAGGCAAGCACTCTGCCACTGAGGTACAGCCCCAGCCCTATGTGGTTCTCTTTATGAATAGAAATTCCCTTCCTTATTTATCTACTTTGTATTCTCTGTATCACCTTCTTTTATTTTATTGGTTCTTTTTAGTTATACATGACAGTAGAATTCATTTTGATATAATTATTCAAGCATGGACTATATCTCGTTCTAGTTAGTACCCCAGTCTTGTGGAAGTACATGATGTTGAGATTCACTGTGGTATATTCATACATGTACACAGGAAAGTTATGTCAGATTCATTCTACTGTCTTTCTTATTTTTATTACTCTCTTGGGGGAGGGGGCAGTTTCCAGGGATTGAACTCAGGGGCACTCAACCACTGAGCCACATCCCCATCCCTATTTTGTGTTTTATGTAGACACAGGGTCTCACTGAGTTGCTTAGCGCCTCACTTTTGCTGAAGCTGATTTTGAACTCATGATCCTCCTGCCTCAGCCTCGTGAGCCTCTGGGATTATAGGCATGCACCACCGTGTCCGGCCTCTCTTTGCTATTTCTATCCCCCTCCCTTCCCTTCATTCCCCTTTGTCTAATCCACTGAACTTCTATTCTTCCCTCCCACCCTTTGATAAGTGCTTTGAGTGAAAACTGCAGTGCAATTTTAACGTGAAACTAGAGGATCTAACCTGACTGTGTTTTTGTTTCTTTGCAAGTGCTTGGGATGGAACCTAGGGCCAAGTGCTGTACCACCAAGCTATACTCCTAGCCACTATCCTGGTTTGAGTGGCAAGATACTTATGGAATAGTGCCTTAAAGTGTTTACAGGCCTTATGAAAGGTGAGATATGTCAGTCCATAGAGTCCCTGAAAACTGGGGTGGATATAGAAGGAAGTATATGAAATGGCTCATCATAACTACAGGATATCTGAGGGGGCAGAAATAGTAATATGAATGTAATTATTAAACCATGTATTCGATTGTTATGTTCTGGGGTCCTTACTTCTCTCCACTAATTAACCATAATGTGCTCATCTTAGACTATAGGTATTTTCATATTTTCTTCTATTCTCAGCATTAATTTGCACATCTACATATATCCCTTCGAATCTGCTTGTTTATTTTGTGAACAATTATCTAACCATGGAGGGCTTAAGGTAGCACATTTTTGTACCACTGAGAGAAATTATAGGCCTTTCTATATATGGCTGTACACTGAGTAATTAGATAAGTGGGACGTTACTGTATTTTGTTTACCCTAAATTGTGTTGATATGTTTTTCTACTCTTTAATGCTTGGAAACAACCTTGAACTATATTGAATATTACGGGTTCTCCATTGTTGTTTGGATCCATCCAGTTCTTACTCTTAATCTAGGGGAGATCTAGATGCGAGGAAGATTGGCATTTAAGGAAAATATATTGTAAATGAAGCACAACTGAACACCCTTAATGCTCTGTACAATTCAATCTTGAGGTGCTTGCAAAGAAAGAAAGTTGGGGGTGTATATGGTGTTTGTCCATTTTCAAGTCTGCAACATCCATTCTGTGTTTTGTTTGCTGAGAAAAAATATTTCAAAGGCATCTCAGTCCCTTTCACTCTCACTCATTCCATCAAACTTGAGTGGCTGTCTTCAGCCCCTCCTAACACCTTGTTTCCCCTGATTTTCCTTCTTTTCCAGGTATATATGTATGGGAGATAGAGGGGATAATAAGAAATAGAAGAGAAACAAATTAAGAAAGAAGTACTTCAAGTCTGGGAGTACTGCTCAGTCGTAGAACACTTGCTTAGCATGTGTGAGGCCCTGGGTTCAATCCCCAGCATTAATACATATAGTTTTCAATTCACCTCTAAGTGCCTAAGAGGACACAGAATGATATATTTTCATAAATGAATACTAAAATAACTGGCTAGATTATCACTAAGGCACGAATACCTTATAGAAGCCAACCCAACATTCTGGAAGTTTTTTTTTTATTTTTCCTAAAAACAGAAGGAAATTTAATTTGCCAATTAAATTATTTAAATTGTGTCTGTGTTGCAAGAGCTGACTGGTTCGTGAACTATGTATATATAAAATGACTTTCAGCTCTGAGATTTTTTGATTTTAATCTTGAATGTTAAGTGTGTGCTCGGCTAGGATAAACTTGAAATGCCTAAGAATATCAAATAAGAACCTATGAAAAAGAGATGCTGTTTGGTGACAAAAGATGCAGTCAGGGAGAGAGTGGGCACCACACTTTTGTGTGTTTTTAAATTTTCTACACTGGGAATTGCTCCTATTTCTTACAAAGGAACAGACGTCTATGGGTCAGACCCCCCACCAATGTCCAATCTGAATATATCACTTTTATTCAATGCATGGGGATTTTTATTATTTTCAGAGAACAAAGTGTGCACACAGACTCATGGTAAGGGAGAAAGCTTATTTGTACCTACTTTCTTGTTTGAACAATTACTAAGCACCATATTCACCTGAACAGTTCTTACCAATGAAAAGCATTCCTCATTAGCCCGTTGCTTTCTCTAATGTCCAATGCCCAGTGATTTCATTTTCATTAAATCTGCATTTGATGCTTTACAAAACCTGGAAAGGTCATGATTAGTAGAATTTTTGAGTAAAGGGTAATTGCATGAAAAGATTTTCATTTTCTCTTTATGTAAGTCTTCTGTGCTTACCTAGGAGAAGCTTTTGCCTTTGATATTTGTGTATGCTCCTTTTTGAATTTGCACAAAATTTTTTTATTGTTAAAGCCAAGTTAAAATTGAAACTCCCCAGGGAATTAAATTTGGCTTTTTGTTTAGACTTTATAGAATTCTAATTCCAGACTGAAGGCCATTGAACATTAAAATGGAGGCTATTTCATCTATTTTTTATTTTCTTTTCTGCTCTAAACCAATTTGCAGAAACTTCTTCCGCTCCATTTTCTCTGGGTTTTAAGTAACTTTCCTTTTCTCGTGCTCTCTCTTTCTTAGGTTTACTGATTATTATACCTTTGTGCAGTTCCACTCTTTATTGAATTCTTGGCCCCATCTGTCTCCCCCATGTCTGCTTTCCTTTCATTTAGCCCCCAAAGGCAACCTGGCTAAGAAATCGAGTTCCAACCTAAAAGGGAGCAGTGCATGGAAATGAAGTGCTGAACCTGTGCCCTGTTCATTCTTGATTTATAGGTTTAAAACAAAAATCTCAAGATTTTTCAAAAAGCAAATCTGGAAATGCTGTTGAGGATAGGTTTTGGCACCAGCACACTCTTCTAAGGCAGTGTTTGCGATGACTTCATCCCTTTAAAATGTGGTTCTTGTGATAGCCACACATGCCTTAGGTCGCTTGAAGGAAGTGTCCTCTGATATTCAATAAACAATACAAGCTTTCTCCATCCTCCCATCTCCAGACACTTCTTGGTCAGCACAGTGTTTACTAAAATGGCCTTCAAGAAGGGCTGAGTAGCTGGATTGTTGAAAGGAAAGACACAATTTAATGTGTGTGTGTGCATTTTTAAAAATTTTTATTTTAGGAACACGCATTAGCAGACTAGACAGCTGCGTAGAAACACAGACAGTTGCTCCTTTAATTCTGTGTTATTATCAGAGTGTGTGAAGGTTAATTTGCCAGTTGTTATAAAGTAGGCCAAGCAATTCTGGGTGTAGACTTGGATAACTTACTTTCCCCTGTCTTCCCAGTTTTCTAAGTGTCATTTAGGCAATTCTGCCAAGTTGTAAGAAAAGAAAAGTAAATGAATGAAAATGCAGCAATAATTTTGTACAAATCTTATTAAATCAACCACAAAGTAATCTATTTTGGGTGAGTTTCTGCACATACTAATACAGAAACTCATACTAAGGAAGAGGCACTGGGGCAGCATAACTGCATAAAAATTAGAAGTGGTAAAATAATATGAAACTATTAATCATAACAAAACACTTCAAATGTTTATGTTTTAGATTTTTAAAAGTCCTTGCTATATGGAGGTTACTTTTAAATAGTGACTCTCAAAGGAAAGGGCACTGATAGACATTGAGTTAATAGGACAAGCTAAGTACAGGGCTAGTCACTTAGCATATTTAAACTCATTAGAGCCCACAACAACCCTGTGAGATAGTTATGATTAGTCTTATTTTATTTATTTTTTGTACTGGGGATTGAACCCAGGGGTGCTTAACCACTGAGCACATCCCCAGCCCTTTTTTGTACTTTATTTAGAGACAGGGTCTCACTCAGTTGCTTAATGCCTCACTTTTGCTGAGGCTGGTTTTGAACTCATGATCCTCCTGCCTCAACCTCGAGAGCTAGGATTACAGGTGTGTGCCACCACACCTGGCTAGTCTCATTTTAAAAAGCAGTAGAGTAAGGCTCAGAGAGGTCAAGTGACTAAGATCACATAGCTAGGAAACAGCAGGATTGGGATTCAAATTGATACCTGTCTGTGTCTATTTTATCTTCTAAATTTTTGATGGCATAGCTCTAATGTCATCACATAGCATTAATTACATGATTATTTAAAATTTTCTTCTATAAAATTTTCAAAACAAATAAAAGATTATCTATGTCAGGGCTTAACTTCATTAAGTGGCTAACATCATCATAGACAGCAAATTAAATTGTGCCCCAGTTGACATTTTGTTCTTAACCTTATTGACTTATTGAATGAATTCCATCTTCACTAAGCTTTTCTTAGCATATCAAAAATGTCCCTACCTTCTCATAACCAGTCAGTAAATCTCAAGAACAAAATAGTAATGTTTCTCTTGGGCCTTATGGTTTTGATATGTATATTTGTGTACAAATGTGCCAACACAAAATATTGCTCCACAATAATTCTTTACTCCTTTTTCTTTTGGTACCAGAGATTAAACTCAGGGGTACTTGACTACTGAGCCACATCCTCAGCCCTATTTTGTGTTTTGTGTAGAGACAGGGTCTCACTGAGTTGCTTAGCACCTCACCGTTGCTGAGGCTGGCTTTGAACTCGTGATTCTCCTGTCTCAGCCTCCCAAAGTGCTGAGATTACAAGCGTGAGCCAGCATGCCTGGCTTCTTTACTCCTTTTTTGTCCAAATGTCACATGGAAACCCAGAGATGTATATTAATTGTTATGGCTCCTCCATTTACTAGTTGTATGACTTAAATTAGTTAACAATATTAATCTCAGTTTCTTCATCTAAAAAGTGGGAATAAGATCTCTACTTACTTCACAGATTTTGACAATAATGAGATGAGGAAGTCCAAGTTACTAGCAAAGTAGTTGGTCGATAATAAACCAAACTCAAGATGAGCTAGTGGTATTTAGTTACCTTCACTACGAGGAAGCAGTGTACACACTTGTTAGAAACCTAGACTTTGGAGTTTAACTACACCAATTTGAGTCCTAGCTTTACTACGTAATATCTATGAGACATTGGTTGTGTTACTTAACATCTCTAAGAGTCAATTTTTAATTTAATTTAATTTTACAGTGCTGGGCATTAAACCCAGGGCCTTGTGCATGCTAGGCAAGTGCTCTACAACTGAGCTTCACCTCCAGCCTGGGAGTCAATTTTTTAAATATAAAGTGGGACAATAATGCTATATTCCCTCTTTTGGTATTGGAGATATTAAATGAAATAATGCACATAAAATACAGTGTGTAGTGGATATTCAATAAGTGTTATTTTCACTTCTTTTTTTAAAAATATTTTTTAGTTGTAGATGAACACAATATCTTTATTTTATTTATTTTTATGTGGTGCTGAGTATCAAACCCAGTATCTCACTCATGCAAAGCATGTGCTCCAAAACTGAGCCACAGTCCCAGCCCTATTTTCACTTATTTTCAAACATACAGCCAATTACATTTCCAAGGTCATTAAATATTACTATTGACTAACACTTGGTGAGGACGATAACAATATATTGCATTTTCAAAAATAAAATTCAGAATCTCCAGAACCAGAAAATAAAAAATTAAAATTCAGGAAATTCCAGTAAAGCACTAATCTACTAATGCTTTGACTTATACTAATTTCCCATGAAGATCAAAGAACAAGTACATTGTTAACAAGATATTTAAGACCAAAGGAAGATGATAAAATTGTTAAACATATTTTATGATGACTAAAAACCATGAACATGCTATGTATCAGTACAGAACTGTCCAGTGTGGATAGAGCAAGATAAAAAGATTCCTACCTCCTAGTTCTGCCTTTTGCATCATTTCACTACAAAACTTTGAGTGATTCTCTTAAACTCTTCTTTTTCACCACATTGGGAAATGATTTTGCCTAACTCACTGGGTCATTGTTATCATCAAATACAATAAGGAACCAGAAAGTACTCAGTAAAGCATTGAATGTGAAACAAAAGCATAGATCCTTTGTTACTTACAAGTGATTCTGGTTACTTTTGTGGTATTCTTACCCCTTTTTGCTATTTAATCACAGCACAGCAACCCAGATTTTAAAAATGCAGTAATCAAAGACGCTTAATAGGAAAACTTACTTGTGAGATATTTTAAGGCAAAAACTTCACTCTATTGTATGAATTTGGGGCTTTTTGACTAGATGGGTAGAGATTTTTATAAAAGATTCTTGTTCTTTGGATCAGAGTAGGGTTTTAATTGCTCTCAAACCAGCTGTCCAGATCATAAGCTGTTATTTTTCCCATTAAACCTATCACCTGCTCCAAATGTACCAGTAAGATGAGTGAAACATTTCAAAACTCTTGCTCTTGGCTGAAACCAAAACATCTATTGTGTGAAAGGATAGAAGCAAGAAATATTTTCTGCCTCAGCTCAAGTAAGAGCTTATATTGAGAAGGATCTCGAGGGGTCTAGGGAAAAGATTATGAAACATGTCCCCCTCACTAGCCAGGCAGCTGGGGATAAATTCAGGAAACAGCTATTTTTCTACAGTAACTGTCTTTGTTTGAGGGTAATAGGATAATATGGCCCAGTGGCAAAGACTTAAAAAGTCCTGAGTCCCAGTATTCATTCTGCCACTTACTAGGTATTTGACCTTGGGAAAACAACTCCAAACTCTCTAAAGCCCCAGTTTCCTCATCTGTAAAATGGAGGATAATATCAGCCCCAAAAGGGTGATTTGACAATTATGTAATTTATATGAATAACTTTGCTTCCTGACAGACATATAGGAAGTGTTTAGGAAATCTTAACTGCTCTTACTTATCATCATCATCAGCATCATTATCCCTATTATTATATAATTAGGTGGTTCTCAGCTTAGAATTTGGGTTTGTACCTCATTAATTCTCTCAGAAACAAAGATGTTATTAAATATGCCTTTTCATCATACCTTTTAGCACACACATCTGTTTAGAGTCATTTTGGAGGTGTTCTGTTTCTGACCCTCTTAAATCACCCTTTTTACTTCACTGATTTTTATTTATTTGGGGCATGAAGTAATTCACCATGCCTAGGCACTGCCTGGAGTCAACTAGTAAGGGGTTGGGTTTGACGACCTCTCGGCTGCCTTCCATCCTTGAGAATCTATGATTCTATGAGTCAGTGTTCAGGGAAAAAAATGAAGGGCTGTTTGGTGATGAGTGACAGTTCTGTCCTAAAAGAACAAAGAACTTACTCACTGTGCCAGAAGCCATGTTGAAGATCACAGGATCGTGAATTATAGCTCTACTACCCTCTGGCAGGACAGGAAATGAATTTCATAGACAAATTGTACTGGGAGAGAGATTATGGATTAAAGGCTCTCATATTCATGACTTCCAACCAGCCAGCACATACGACAATCTCAAGTGCCAAAGGCCACCCTTGTATACTTGGGGGAAGTGGTGGAAATAGTCTTAAAAAGAAGCTGGAGAGTAAAATTCCAGCCAAGACAATATTTCTGAATCTTTCTCCTTTTCTGGCAATAGCTATGATAAAGAGCTCAAAAGCCATCATCAGTAAACTTGTGGCTTTTGAGGAAAAAAAAACCCATAATGATGGAATTTAAATGCTACCCTGTCTTATTCCATTTACCATCAACTGGGGGTTGCCCAGCAGGAGAAATGAGATCATTTCCCTCTGAGTGGCTAGCTGAGCTTGCCCACATTCATTCTTCTTCCCACATCGTGTTTTAGCAGGCATCAACACGTCAGCAGCTTCTGAAATGTGCCAGATCTGGGGAGGCAGGGCACCGTCACTACTGCATGGAAGAGTTCCTTACCTCTGCAGTGGATTCATCCGCCACTGTTTTTCTTGTTTCCTTGTCGAATGGTGGGAGGAGTTTAAGGAAGACCTTCTTCCTGGAATACTGCTTGGCTAACCTTTGGATCCACAGAACCCACTAGTCAGCTCTCCTGATGCATTGTAAACACTCCATTTCTCCTCAGCATTTTTTTAATAGTACAATTTTAAAAATATTCTTTTAGTTGTTGATGGACCTTTATTCTATTTATTTAAATGTGGTGCTAAGAATCCAACCCAGTGCCTCACACAGGCTAAGCAAGTGCTCTACCACTGAGCCATAACCCCAGCCCCCCTGCATTGTTTTTAAGTGTCCCCTTTCTCAATTCTGTTTCTTAAACAGCTGTGAGCCCGGAGAAGCTGCTGATATTGGGATGGAAAGGCAGAAGTTGTCCATCATTCAAAGAACACAAGCCCCACAGCTAGGGGTGTAGCTCAGTGGAAGAACACTTGCCTAGCATGTGTGAGGCCCTGGTATTGTCCTCAGTACCACATACACACACGCACGCACACACACACACACACACATGCAGCACCAAAACAAAACACAAGCATCCTAAAATATGAATTGTTGATCATTGTGATACCAGAAATACTAAACTTTTTAGCTTTGCAGACTTAGTAAGTATCTGTCTGTCTTTTAGAAATAAAATGTGTTTTTATTGTGTGGTATACTACATGAGTAATGCAGGAGTAAGTACAGTCTGTTTGTGAAAATTCATACACTGAACTATCTAGAATGCAATGTGAGTCTCCCTTCAATCTCACCCCTGCATTCCAATCTTATCTTTTCCTGAGAAGATTCTACTGTTAGCCATTCCATATAACCCTCCAGACCTTTTTTTACCTACCTTTATACATAATTATGTACCAACTATATGAAGCATACAGATAACTCTTGGTTTTCTCCAGTAGAAGTGTACTTAATGCTAGTAAGCTCTCCTTGCCCCACACATACATTTTATCTTACCCAATTCTAGCACTGAACCACTCAGCTGAGTTTAGGAAAGGGTGAATGAATGGTTGCACTAGTAGACATGTGTTTGGATATCTACGTCAGGCTGTATGCCAAGACCAAAGATTATTGTTTCTGGACTACCTATCAAATTTACCCTCTACTCATTTCTTTCTAGCAATTATACTCTAAACTGTTCTTCACCTTTTGCATTGGAAGGTGAATGAAGAATCTGGAAACAGATTTGCAGCACTGAGCCAATTACCTGGGGCAATGTTCAGTACAGGCAGGTTGGACACACATTCATATGTTTTTAGTTGAAAGGACCCTTAGCATCCTTCTGGTATTCAAAGGGAGGAATGGGAGTTGGGGATCTAGCTCAGTTGGCAGAGTGCTTTCCTTGCATGCACAAGGTCCTGGGTTCAATCCCCAGCACCACAAAAAAAAAAAAAAAAAGGAGGAATGGTGAAGTTAGACTAGAAACCAAGTTTCTTGATTGCTAGTTTAAGTTCTTACTGCATGACCACCCTGACCCACTAAAATTAGTTTTGCTTTCATCATAATATTAAGATGAAGGTACTATGAATTGAATGTGTTCCTCAAGATAAAGTATTAAAAACTTAATCCCCAAAGCAACAGTGTTGGGAGGTGGAGCCTTTGGTGAATTGTTTAGGTCATGAAGGTTCCACCTTCATGAATAGATTAATGCCATTATAAAAAGGCTTGATAGGGGAAGTTGGTGAGAATCTAAACATGGTCCAGTAGGTAAGACTGGCTCTGTGTGAAATTCTGAAGCACCTGGGATTAGGGAGCCTTTCCTTATGTTGCTATCCAGCCCACAAATCTTCAATGATTCTCAATTTCTTGCCATTAATCTGTCATGTCTAGTAGAAGAGGGTGTTGACATATTCTGTGTTGTCCTCAATGGGAGAACTAGAACGAGTAGGCAGAAGGGATAGGGAAGTTTATCTCAGGGATTAACAGAAGTTCCTCTAAACAACAAGAGATGTTACACAATGAAACAGCTTGCTCAAGTACTGAGCTTCCTACAATCAGGAACTGGGAACTACCTGTCAAGGATGTTATAAAAAGGAATCATCCTTTTAGGATGTAGTAAACCACTGACAATCTCAGCACTGACGAAAGCCAGCCCCTTTTGAATGTTGGCTCCAGGCCAGGCACTCTCCTTGTTGTTTTCATATGTTGCTTCATTTGTTCTTATATCAACTGTGGTAGATAGCATTTTACCTCCATTTTCCACTTGGCTCTACCTTTGTGATTAAGTGCATAGGCTCTGGAGTAAGACCATGACTATATCACTTACTGTATAAATGATTTTGAACAAGATGCATAGCCTGTTTGATCTCAATCTCCTCATCTTTACAGCGGAGGGAAGAATAGTATCTACTTCATTGGGATGTTGTCAGGGTTGGGTTGGGAGATAACATATAGAGCATACTAGACACAGTAAATTCTCAGTGGTCACTATTAGACTTGTCTTCAGTAAATTATATGCTCTTTCCTCTAAAGCTCAAGAAATAAAATCAAAAATCAATAAGTGGGATGGCATCAAATTAAAAAGCTTCTTCACAGCAAAGGAAATGTGTCAGCACATGAAGAGAGAGCCTAAAGATTTGGAGGAGATTTTTACTAGCTACTACTCTGACAGGGGATTAATATCCAGGATATATAAAGAAGTTAGAAAACTCAATACCAAAGAACAAATACTCCAATAAAAAATGGGCAAAAGAACTAAACAGACATTTCTCAAAAGAAGAAATACAAATGGATAACAAATATCTGAAAAAATGTTCAACATCTCTAGCAATCAGGAAAATGCAAATCAAAACTGCGTTGAGGGGGCTGGGGTTGTGGCTCAGTGGACGGTGCTTGCCTAGCATGCGTGAGGCACTGGGTTTGATTCTCAGCACTGCATTTAAATAAATGAAAAAAAAATGTCCATCAACAACTAAAAAAAATTTTTTAAAAAACTACATTGAGATTTCATCTCACTTTAGTCAGAATGGCAATTATCAAGAATACAAACATAATAAATGCTGGCAAGAATGTGGGGATAAAGGTACGCTCATACACTGTTAATGGGACTACAATTTAATACAACCATTTTGGAAAGCAGTGTGGAGATTCCTCAAAAAACTAAGAATAGAACCATCATATGACCCAGCTATCCCACTCCTCAGTATTTATCCAAAAAAACTAAAATCAGCACACTATAGGGACACAGGCACATCAATGTTTATAGCAGCATAGCTCACAATTGCCAAGTTATAGAACCAGCTGAGGTGCCTGAATGAATATATGAATGAATTAAGAAGATGTGGTATGTGTACATACACAGTGAAGTTTTACTCAGCCATAAAAAAAGAATGAAATTATGGCATTTGGTGGCAAATGGATGGAACTGGAGATTATCATGGTAAGTGAAATAAGCCAGACTCAGAAAGTCAAGGGTCAAATGTTTTCTCTCATATGAGGAAGCTACAGCAAAGTAAGAGGAAGTAGGGGTGGGTGATCAGATGTCATAAAGATAGATCAGTGGAGTAGAAAGAGGAGATTGAAGAGGAGGGAGGAGGGATGAGAAAGGGGAGGAAATGCAGAATGAATGTGACAAAATTAGGGTATGTGTATGTATAAATATACCACAGTGAATTCCACCTTTGTGTACATCTAGAAAGCACCAACTAAAAATAAATAAACTGGGCATGGTGGAGTATGCCTGTAATCCCAGCAACTTGAGAGGTTAAGGTAGGAGTGTCACAAATTTGAGGCCAGCCTTAGCAACTTAGCAAGGCCCTAAGCAAATGAGTGAAACGTGTCTCAAATTTTTTTTAAAAAATGAAAAGGATTGAGAATATAGCTCCATGGTAAAAAGCACCCTTGGGTTCAATCCCCAGTACCAAAGAGAAATAAATAAATAAATAGATAAATGCCTACATACATGCATGGTAGCATAGAGGAAGGGGAATAGAGGGAGGAAGGAGGGGAGAGAAAGAGGAAGCACTGGGGACTGAAATGGAGTAACTAAATGTCATGCATGTATGTCAAAATGAACCCAACTATTATGTATAACTATAATGCACTAATAAAAGCATAAAATATTATATGGTCTTTGGGGAAAGTGGCCACATTTCTTTTTTTTAATATTTTTTTAGTTGTTGATGGACACAATGTCTTTATTTTATTGCTTTGTATGTGGTGCTGAGGATTGAACCCAGGGCCGCACGCATGCGAGGCAAGCGCTCTACCGCTGAGCTACAATCCCAGCCCCGCCACATTTCTTCTGTATCTCTCATCTCAACTAGCTCAAACTAGCCATAAAGAAAGTATTCTTTCAGCTGGGCGCAATGGCGCACACCTGTAATCCCAGCACTTTAGGAGGCTGAGACAGGAGAGTCGCGAGTTCAAAGCCAGCCTCAGCAACAGCGAGGCACTAAGCAACTCAGTGAGACCCTGTCTCTACATAAAACACAAAGTAGGGCTGGGGATGTGGCTCAGTGGTCGAGTGCCCCTGAGTTCAATCCCTGGTACCAAAACAAAACAAAAAAAGTATTCTTTCAATGTGTACTTATGGCCAATGATGTTGTACTGAACTTTCCCCAAAGGTTCTCCATGACACTTATATTTATCACCATTAGTGTATTCCTATTAACAATTTTTCAGCTCTTCTCCATTCTCCACTTTTTCCTTTTGTGAACTCCTCTTCCATTTATTTCTCTGGGACAGTACATAGCTAATCACAATGATTTGTAAGGTATAGGTTTGTTTGTGCTTTCTAATCACTAATAACCCCAGTTGCTAAGTAAATGAAAAACATCTTTTATTTTAGTTGTAGATAGACACAATACTTTTATTTTATTTGTTTTTTATGTGGTGCTGAGGATCAAACCGAGGGCCTCACACGTGCTAGGCAAGTGCTCTTCCTCCGAGCTACATCTCCAGCCCTTGAAAAAACATCTTTACTGACAACCTCCCTAAACTGTGGCCCAGACTTGCATTGTTCTGACATCCTGCTACACTGCATGCCTCCCTTATATATGGAACCTCAGAACCTTGTATGTTCTGTTCACAGCTTATAGATTTCAAAGCATTTCCTTAGTACTACTTATAGTTTGCTTTGTTTGAGAAAGTTGCATGAAAGAACCTGATACAGAGACAACTGTCTGTTGGGAAGCTCTTTTTTTAGAGTCCTTTGATATCATTCTCATCTTGGCTTATAAGCTTTACATGAAAGGAGGGGGGGTGGGGAGAGTTTCCTTTTCAGCATAAATTGGTAGCTGTTCTTAGAGATCATGCTTCTGAAGCCAGGTGCCGCCACTTAGCTTAATGTTTCATGATGTGTCACCCTGCAAATTATGAGTTGTTTGAATTGATTTCCTCCACACAGCTGAGCTACAGCTTTTGTTCTATTGATGTTTGTCTCAATTTCTGAATGTGTGTTACTTCCAGACAGAAAAAAAATCACATGTCTTGTAAAGAATGTCATTAACTCACAGAGCTTAGTCTGTGATTAGAAGGTTTGGGGGATATGCCTTTTTTCATCCAATAGAGCTACTCTTAGTTTAAACACTACTGCGAATTCTTAAGTATTTTTTACCTTCTTTGAACATAATATGCCATATCCTTCTATCTGTAAAGCCAGGTTATATTGAGTTTTGAAAATAGGGATTTATTTTTACATTCAATTGTACAAATATTTTCTGAGCACTTAACTCCATGTCTCAATTAAGTGCTTTGGAAATAGAAGCAGCATGGATATTGGGCCTGGCTTTTAGTGAGCTTCTAATCTTTTGGGAGATTCAAAACAAACATTTATAAAAACAGAGAGCACCCTAAGTTTTTTCTTTTTTCTTTCTTTCTTTTTTTTTTTTTGGTACTGGGGATTGAACTCAGGGGCACTCGACCACTGAGCCACATCCCCAGCCCTATTTTGTGTTTTATGTAGAGACAGGGTCTCACTGAGTTGCTTAGCGCCTCGCCGTTGCTGAGGCTGGCTTTGAACTCACGATTCTCCTGTCTCAGCCTCCCAAAGTGCTGGGATTACAGGTGTGCACCACTGCATCCAGTGCACCCTAGGTTCTTAATCTATGTTCTACATTGAATATAAGCAAACACCTCCAAAATAATGATGGCCTCTGAGGTTGGTCACTCTGCTGATGAATGGAAAAACCACAGTGAAGTGGGCTGTTAACCTTTCTCTAAGAGCATCAGGGCTGCTCTGAGCAAGCCAAACTATCCAGTTGTCTGCCAGCACTTGTTCACTTGCATGTGGCTATGAGGAACCACACACATTTTCATGGAGGAATTGCATCCCAGCCTCTACACCTTCTCCACACACAAGCCACACATACTCACACTTTTCTGGACACTGGAGCTTGAGTTTGTGTTTTTCTATTATTTCATTGACCTGTTTGAGCCTTCCTGAATTTGAGTATTAAGATTGTGATTGAGTTTTGAGATAGAAAAGGACATAAGATGGCCTTTAGTTTCTCTCCTCATTTTTCATTGCTTTGGTTTTTTCCATGGAAATGCAAGCTTGACTTCACTGCAACCTCAAAAGGTAGCAGTAGATAGCGCAACAACTACAAACCAGTAGAAACGAATGAACACTTCTACATACATATTTGATAATGTATAAGTAGGAGTCACATCAATAGCTGTTATTCCTCCTCCTGGCTGCTCAACATCCTTTTCATTCTATCTGAAAAGATAGATTTGAAATTGCTTATGATTTTTATGCAAGTATGCACCAATTTCAGGAAAGTGGGTTTCTGATGGCAACTATTTTAGGGAATCTGCTAAATTATTAAAATAAATATCTTCATGACTATGCCAGTTACTTTGGTAGCTTTCTTTCTTTTTTTAGTGCTGGGGCTTGAGGGTTCTCACATGCTAGGCAAGTGCTCTACCTCTAAGCTACATCCATAGCCCTCTTTTTTCATTATTAAACTGGCTACAGACATTTCTACTGTGGAAAATAATAGAGTTGATACAAGCCCTGCCTCCATTACTTAGAAGACAGATATTCTTTTTTTTTTAAATATTTTTTAGTTGTTGATGGACACAATGTCTTTATTTTATTGCTTTGTATGTGGTGCTGAGGATCGAACCCAGGGCCTCATGCATGCGAGGCAAGCGCTCTACCGCTGAGCTATAATCCCAGCCCAGAAGACAGATATTCTTAATCACTACATTCTCACAATAGCCAGTTGGAAGGATGGATCTGCTGATTTTGGAAGGAATGGCTGGGCGAGCATCTGTACTGCAGACCCCACATTTGGGATTTCTGGGCTGCGTGTGCCAGTTCTAGGTGAATTCGGCAGCTGTGCATTGGTTTTCTTCCTTGGAAGTTCACCTTGCCCCACAATACAGAGCTGCTAGGTAGTGTCTGGCTTGACTTTTGCTTTGCTCTGAAACTGCTCCTGCAGGAATGCTGATGTCATCCCTCGTGCATGCTGGTAAAAACATTACTGAGTCTTCGGCCAAATGCCATTTAATGCCATACTGATGCCAAATTCTCAACAGACAACAAGTCTTAGGGAATGTAAGGAAGAAATATTAATAGTGATTGAAATGAAGCAGCAAACACTGATTGGAAGAGGAAGCTTTAAAATATGACTAAGATTGGACTAAAAATCTTAGGCAGACCATGCATTCTGCAAATCTGCAGGAATGGGCCAATGGGTTTGATAATGTAAAATCCCATACTGCAGAGATTTGGGACTGTTGTCTGTAGATACTTCAATCAAACCAAAAAAAAAAAAACACCTCAAGATATATGCATTTTCCACACCTGCATATTAACTTATTACTAATGAAGACTATGCAGACGGAAGTGACAGCATTTAGGATAAAGAAAATAATGCCCCGTATCTCTGCTTAAGGTTGTACATTCTGCATAGATGCTCTGGGTACATGGACAGGAGGTGGGCATGTCCCACTGGCACAGGCAGTGTTGTGCATTTTTGTAATTTATCCACTAAGAGGGGACTTCTTTTTTTTTCCAATTCATCTGCCGCCAGGAAATGCCATTTTGTAATTTGCCAGAAAGCACAGTATGTGCCAGTAGAGGTCCTAGCACTGCTGCAGACTTGCAGAATATGATGTTGGAAAAGATTCACACTGCCTGCTATCTTTAAGCAAGAAAAGATATCAGTAATTTTCTTCTTTATTAAAAATTTTCTGTAGAAATTCCTATGGCTTTGTTGGATAACACATTTCAGCCTTTTCATATTTTTCTCCTCCTTTCATTTTGTTGGGACTAATAATAAATCATAATAATTAATAGCATATGCCATACTGATGGAGAAATTAAAGCCAAGTTCAAAACTAAGGAACATGCAACTAAAGTCAATTATGGTCTCAGTAACTGGTTTCATTTGTATTTGGGCTTCTTATAGAAAGAAGGAAATTTCAAGTGGCACTACTGCTAGAAATTTGTCAGATCATATGATGTTAAATCTAAGCAATAGAATACTTACTACTGTAATGAGACTCAGAAGATTTGATTTCTAGTCTCAAGATTTACTAAGTGTTGTGGACGACTCTATATGTGCCTCAGTTTACTTGCCTATAAAATGACCTGATTGTTTTTAATGATTCTTCTAGCTCTCGAATTCTTGGATTCTATCTCATTTTACTAAATTCACTTGATGCCATAAAGTAGATCAGAAATAATAATCACTTGGTTTAATTATCCTTCAATACATAACATAAATATATCCCTGGATTATTTTTATTTGTTGGTTAGAGCAACCTTGAATAAAAGCAATTTTACTTTAACACTACCTTATATCCTATAGCTAAAGATGTATTCCTTGGGCTTGAATTTTTATTTTATTTTATTTTTTTTAGTTGTAGGTGGACAGAATATCTTTATTCTACCTTTATGTGTTGCTGAGGATCAAACCCAGTGCCTCACGCGTGCTAGGTGAGCACACTACCACTTCGCCATAACCCCAGCCCCCTGGGGCTTGAATTTTTAAAAGTACATTCCCAGAATTGGAAAAACAGGTACCCCCCACTAAAGCAGCTTGGTTTACAACCTAGTTGCTTAAAAATCCCAGACGTTCATACCAGTTTCCCTTTCTGAAACTTTGATAATAATCTATCAAAAGTGCAGATGGTGAATCATTCACTCCCCTCCCTCTTACCTATAAAACTCTGTTATTATACTCTTGCCTTGTTCAGGTAGAACTGATGTTCCTCAGTGCAAGTAACCTTAAACAATTCCTACTCCTTTCCCAACAAAACCAAGGAAGGAATACATAGAAGAAAGGAGGGGAAGGAGAATAACTGTTACTCCTGGGCCTCTCCTTTTCTCCCCATAATGGCCCCTCAGATCTCACCAGAAGATATAAAAAGCCTTGAATTCCCACTACTATTCTGGAGTTTGTTTTTAGCTGTACATTTGATGGTACCATTAAACAGTGGGGCTTGAAGCATTTTGAATGAGCAATTCTTCATTTAATGCATTTTACATTTATTCCCTACTTTATAAATTATGCGATGGAAAAATGTGGTATTGGAGTTCTCCCATAATGAGGCCTAATTGCACAATCTGGGGTAAAGTGATAGTAAATGACTTGCTCAAGGTCAAGGAAGGTATGATTTGTCCACGGAGAAGCCAGAAATAGAACTGAGGTCTTGCTGACTTTCAGTTTAGTTTAGCATCTCATAAACCACATTCTCTTTCCTCTGCACATTTTAACTCTTGTGGTTTGCCATGGGCCCAGATATTAGACAGCCTACAAACCTAAGCAACCATCAAATGGTCAGAGACAGTAAAAAGGGGAACCATGGTGAAAAAAAGTATATGTCATCGTCAGTAGCAAGACTACAAAGTTCATTTTAGTGGTAGAAGTAGTTAGTCTACCTTTTCCTTTCTGCACGCATTTTCTTTTCTAGCAGAAAGCATGATTTTTTGTTTGTTTCAGTCAAAAGCATATTTTCAATGAAAAAGTCATATTGTCTTTATATATTGTGCCTGCATCTGAGGTAATGAAGTATGGAGTTCATTTGTGAATGTTTTGAATGGCAACATCTCCTTGAAATTATTTTTGCTGGGAACTCAAATGAACATTCTTTCAGAACAGTCACACTGTTGTAATTGGCAAACCTCTGAGACGGTATCTTGGGAGGGAAACAACACGCAATTGGGAAGGAATACAAAATTCATAGACTTGCAACTTGAATTATCTGTTTCATCTCCCATATTTTCATGTTTAAAACCTTCTCCAGATGGAAAGACAAGATCTTAGAATCGTTAATTGTGAAAAATATGTGTTCTAGGCAGCAGGACATCACTTTTTTATGACATCTTTTGTGTGCCTGTATCTTATTACCTGTTTCTTCAAAATGTGTCTTATTTCTATCAGAAGATATATGTAACTACTTTTTTACTTGACTATTTTTTTACTCGACTGTTTAAAAAATTTCCTTAAATGTCTTTTTGAGGAAGTAATGAATTTTTCTCCCATAGAATCATGACATACCTCTTGGTTATGGCTCAGGCTTTGAGTCTATTTAAGGACACCTGCATTGCTCAATCCTAAAATTACCACATGACTCTGATCAACTTTGAAGGTTTAAATAATCTATTTAACTAACTAGATGTATGCTGCTTCATCTTCTGATAAGGACTGTAACCCCTCTGAAGCTAATTTCTACTAATGATAAAATCCTTCAGTTAACAAGGGAGTGGTGGAATGACTTCTTAGAAGCACTGGCTATGTACAGAAAGCCATCCCCTATGAAAAGAACTCAATTCTTAGGTGTCTTTGCAAATGCCTTATGACGGTTTTGCCCCTTCTTTTATAAAATTCCATTGATTCCTCAGAAAAGTGGCTTTTTTCTAACCTCCGGAAATATGCCTTCCTGGGATCCCAGGGGCGATTGCCTGGGTCAGGTTAAGACAACCTCGAAGCCAAATGCTGCTGTGAGTTTTTCTAATCCCACAGAGCCCTAGGAAGAGAGCATGGCTACCTCCACTCAAAGTCAAGTAATAGGAACACATAAAACTAGTGCAATTTCATTGGGAAGTTTAATTGAGTTTTGTTTTGTTTTTCCAAATTCATTTTCCTAACTCAGATTACAAGAATCAAAGTGGGATGTGATGTCCTCCCAAAAGCTCTAGTGTGTCACAGACCATGAGACTGTTGTTTGCTTATGCTTTAGAGAAAATAGTATGTCTATAGTTCATATAAACAGAGAAAACAACTCATTTTCAATAACATACTTGGTTTTCTTACTTGAAAACTGACTTATGTGGATGAATACCCTCTGTCAATTTAATTTTAGATGACTTGTACCTTCTGTTTCTAATGCATTGCATCCCAAAGCACTAAAATATTTTTTCTCTGCCAGTCATCGTAATATTAATTACACAAAATAAAAAAAGTTCAAGGCTGGTCAAATGCTTCATTCAATTTCAACAACTTGAAAAAGTTGATATAAGAAAGAAGAATTATGCTACTTGGAAATATTTCTGAATACTGTACTCATTCAGGGCTGCTAGCAGAGCAAAAGAAATTTTGTTGAGCTTAGAAAATAATAAATTGTGCTTGTTTTTACTTACTTTCATGAACCAAATTTTAATAACCTTATGACATTTAAAGATTCTATGATGAGAGACTTTAATGGCTAAACTGAGAAATACCAACCAGACAAGTACTAGGTTGTTAATTATCTCTAGCTATCAGCTGGTGGTTGCTAACATTATTATTGTCACAGATGTTGTGCAAATGTGTAAGATAAAGTGTAGTCTTTTAATTTTTTCTTATAGATCAAAATTATAACCAGATTTCATTTATATGTACTCTTACTTCCTCCTCTCTACCACCTTTAAAAGCCATTTGGAGTCTAAACTTCTTCCTTAGGGATTCCAACTCATCCTGATTAAGAAAATCAACAAAAGGCCATTAAAGGGTCCAGGAAATGCTTATCACTTAACATGCATTAGTTCATTTAATCTTTAGAACAACCTTGTGTAGCAGGTTTTACATTTATCTTAATTTTACACTCGAGGAAGCTGCGTTACAGGGAAGTTAAGCAACAGACTCAAAGTCACAGAGCCAATAAGTGACAGAGAAGGTTGTAAACCTATGTCTGACTGATTCTAAAGACAGATCCTTCTATCATCCCCATGTTTCTCTTCTCTTACCTCCTATAACACCATAATTCTCACTATACAATTTTATGCTAAACTGGTTTAAAACCATCCTGTTCTTTAGTTTTATCTCCCTACCTACATGCTAATCAGGGTGAGGAGAGGCAGCCTTGCCAACTCTAGCTACCTCTGTGCCTCTAGATGTATAGAACAGACTTAGTAACATGTGACTGGTTTTTGTCTTCAAAGTTGTTTTAAAACTACTCTGGAAAGATGTGACTGATTTTAAAAGTTCTTGTTATTTTTTGTTGACTTGATAAATCTTCCTGCAAAATATCCTTTTTCCATTTCCTTGTGATTATGGTGATTATGATTTCAATCATTCAGTTGAAACTTCCTAACTTTCCCTTGAATATGAGAGGTAATGGTAGTAAAGAAAACACTTTAATAAATAATTACATCAGCTCTATATTTTTGGAAGGAAAGACTTAACATGAAAAATTAATTACAAATCATAAAATGTTTAAGCTGAAGAGATCTGTGAAATCATTGCATATTTTATCTGCACCACTTTTCATGGTTCTTACATCTCTCTACTTTGTATTTCAGTCCTTTGGGTACAAATCTCCTATTATTATTATTATCATCATCATCATCATCATCATCATCATTATTGTCATTATTATTATTAGAGATTGAACCCAAGGGCACTTTAATCTCAGTCCTTTTTATTTTATTATTTTTGAGACAAGTTCTTACTAAATTGCTGAGGGTCATTCTAAGTTGCTGAGATTGACCTTGAATTTACAATCCTCCTTCCACTGTCTTCTAAGTCACTGGGATTACAGGCACATGCCACCACACCCAGCTCTACAGATCTTCTACTTCTAAACTTACAAGATCCTCAAAAACAGAAATGCATATATAGGTTATATTCCAGACATTTTTTTCAATTCCATGAAGGGTCTTGCATCATATCTGTCATGTATTCAGTAAACAAAAAATTTGTGAAATGAATGAATCAAATCCACCCCTCTTAGTTTCAACAGATGTGGAAATGGATTCACAGGTGGTTTTTTTGTTTTTGTTTTTGTTTTTTGTACCCAGGATTGAACTCAGGGGTATTCAAACTCTGAGCCACATCCCCAGCCCTATTTTGTGTTTTATGTAGAGACAGGGTCTCAGCTGGGTGCGGTGGTGCAAGCCTGTAATCCCAGCACTTAGAGATGCTGAGACGGGAGAATCCGAGTTCAAAGCCAGCTTTAGCAAGAGCGAGGCGCTAAACAATTCAGTGAGACCCTGTCTCTTCATAAAACACAAAATAGGGCTGGGGATGTGGCTCAGTGGTTGAGTACCCCTGAGTTCAATCTCCAGTACAAAAAAAAAAGAAAGAGAGAGAGAGACAGGGTCTCACTGAGTTGCTTAGCGCCTCGCCATTGCTGAGGCTGGCTTTGAACTTGAGATTCTCCTGTCTCAGCCTCCTAAAGTGCTAGAATTACAGGCGTGTGCCACCGCGCCTGGCTGATTCACAGATATTTATATGACTCTAAGATCATACTGCTAGCTCCTGATAAAACCAAGTGTAGAACGCTGTTATTCTGATTAAGCCAATGATTTTTCCACATCTTGTTTCCCAGCTCATTAAAAATGGGTATGGAATTTCTCTGAGCTAGCATAATACATCATTTGCCCTCAGTTAAAACTTTTGTTGACTTCCTATGGATCTACTGGGAATATACCCTTTGTGGGAACCAGTACAAAGAACAAACATAAAGCACAAAGAAAAAAGAATTATTTGTTCCCTCTTAGTATTCTTGGCCAGAATAGGTTATATATTTAGTAACGATATGACAGATTTAAGCTTAAACACTAAGAGGCAAGTCAAATTGTAATAGTTTAGGTGACTGGGATATATATTAAGGAATTAGGCCAATCTCTGCCAAAACTTGACTTAACTCTACGTGAATGTGTTTGTGGATGTAAAATTAAGCATAACATGAAATGTCATTCTGAAAATTAACGACTATTAAGATTAAATCATATAATAATAACATAAGCTTTCAGCAAATGCAGAAATATCTTTTGTGAACTTGATTAAGGGACATTAAGTAAAAATATTTTAACATTATATTATAGGAAGCAATCATCAGTAAGAAATATGGACTAGGTGACTAATTTATAGTAGAATATGGGAATTGAAAGATAAGAACCTGGAGTCCCTGTCCTTGCAAATTTACAGTGTAGTGTCAGAAATGAGACATGTCTATAAACAGATGACTACAAAGAAGACAAAGAGGGTGACTATGAAGTAAGCATTAGAATTTGGCCTTTATACTTAGTCAATGGGGAGCCTTACATGCTTTTGAACAGTTATGATGAATGTATATAAAGTGGTGTTTTACAAATGTTAACCTGATATAGGTATGCATTGAAAGATGAGAGAAGTATGTATAGGAAGACCAATTTAGAAACTGTTTTGCAATAGTCCACATGAGAGGTGTTGCAGATGCAGAGTAAGGTGAGAATAAAGGCTATGTAAGTAAAGAAGAAGACTTCAGAGACATTACAAGGTCAGAATCTATGCCTTGATGAGAAAATGGATTTATAGACACAGATGTTAAAATGGACCCCAAGGAGAAAAGTTAGTTCTTTGTGATTGACTTTATCATATTTGTTTCCTCGGCTGGTTTGAATCTGCTGCAATGCAGAAACTTTCATATATTATCTTTAGATTGCAATACCCCAGAAGAAATTAGGCAGTATTATTCATGTATTTTGGCCTTCATATCAGAAAATCATTACAAATAAAGGAAAATGGAGGATTTCATGATGGCAAAATGGAGTACTTTAAGATCATAAATGGAACTGGAACTCCTAGTAGTACATAGCACAGTGCTGAACACACAGTAGATGCTTAACAAGCACTGGAACCAAATATAGTTGTTGATTTGGTATACAGATTAAAGTTTCACTTCTGGCTCTACCAAGAAATAACCCTATGACCTTTGGAAAATCACTTAACTTTTCCATATCTCCATATCCTATTGGTACTGAGGACCTGAAATAATTCTTCCCACTGTCCTGGGCCCTGAAGAGATGATTCTAAATTTGAGTTTGACATTCATCAAATCCTTCTCTGTAGGCAAGCTTTACTTCCAGCCCCTACTCAGGACCTGGATCTGTAGTGAGTTGCCTAGACTGGATTTCCTGTGTGCTCACCATGTCTTGCCATGCTCCAACACTCTCCTCTCTCTTTCTTTTGCACCATCTTTCTTCCTCCCACCTCTTTGGTTCAACTCTTTTTTTCTCAGTGCTAATCTCAGCTAGGTGTTAAAAGTAGAAGAAATATTAGAGTAGTTTTGATTTGCATTTCTCTAATTGCTAGAGATGTTGAACTTTTTTTATATATTTGTTGATTGATTGTATATCTTCTTCTGTGAAGTGTCTGTTCAGATCCTTAGCCCATTTATTGATTGGGTTATTTGGTTTTTTTAGTGTTCTTTTTTGAGTTCTTTATATATCCTGGAGATTAATGCTTTATCTGAGGTCCATGTGGTAAAGATTTTCTCCTATCATGCTAAGTGATATAAGCCAATCCCAAAAAAACCAAAGGCAGAATGTTTTCTCTGATATGCGGGTGCTAATTCACAATGGGGGGCAGCTAAGGAAGAAAAAAGTTATTTTAGATTAGATAGAGGTGAGTGAAGGGAGAGGAGGGGGTATGGGGTTAGGAAGGATAGTAGAATGAATCAGACGTTATTACACATTATTATCATATAATTATAATTATATATTGCATATATAATTATATGACCAGTGGGATTCTACATAATGTATAACCAGAAGAATGAGAAATTATACTCCATTATATATGATGTATCAAATTGCATTCCACTGTCATGTATAACTAATTAAAAGAAGTTTTAAAATTTTTTCAAAAAGTAGATGGATGGATAAAGAAAATGTGGTGCATATACACAATGAAGTATTACTCAACCATAAAGAAGAACAACATTATGGCATTCACTGGTAAATGTTTTCTCTGATATGCTAGTCTAAAATTAGTGAAAAAGGCAGAGATGGGGGGAGAATTTCATCAAAATAAAAGAAAGCTCAGTGAAATAGAAGAAAGGAATTGAGGGGGAGGGGGGACGAACGCGATAAAGGAAAAACAGTGGAATGAATCTGACTAAACTTTCCAGGGTACATATATGAATATACTACAGTGAATCTCACCTTCATACATATCCACAAATACTAATTTTACCAAAAAATGTAAATAAATATAAAGATCAGTAGAGTAGTGGAAAGAAAACAGGGAGAGGTAGAAAGGGGAGAGTATGGGTAAGTACGGGGAACTTAATTGGAGCAAATTATATCCCATTCATTTATAATTATGTCAAAATGAATCCTAATGCTATGTATAACTATTATGAACCAATTGAAAGAAACTGAGAAATGTGATCTAACAATTTGATACTAAGATGAAAGACGAATCACTTGAAAGTCCTCAAGAATCCTCTAACTTTAGAAAAGGGATCCCATTATCCTGAGATTTCAGACACAATAAAAGATGAGCTTCAGGAGAGAGACATTTAGCAAGACATGCTTTTAAATCATATTATGTAAACCTGGCCCTGTCATGCAGATGGGCTCAGATTCAGGAGTACAGATTTTCATCCAAGTCATGGAAAGCAGACTAAAAAGTGGACCATATTTTTAATGTTCACATTAGACCACCTCCTCTTCAATTTTCACTTGTCCCACTCTCTGACTTCTGTCAACAGTTTGACAAATATTTATTTAGCACCTATTCTATATCATACAGTGTTGTTGGTAGTGGTGTTTTCTATGTTTGTTTTTGTTTTTCAGTGTAGGGGATCAAAGCCAGAGTCTCATGCAAGCTTGGCAAGTGTTCTACCAATGAACTATACTCCCTGCCTTGGTAGTGCTGTTTTAAATACAAGTTGAATATAGATTCTGCCTTCAAGGACCTTACAATATACTATGAATGACAGAAATCTAATACATAGGTACTTGGAAATGTATTGTCAAATATTTCACCCAAGTTGGATGAAAGCCTTCAGGGAAGGCTCTCCCAAGATCAAGCTTCACCAATTTATTTCAAGGTCTACTGTACAGGGCCAGTGTATATCTTCATAGCTTGGCCTAATGTATGCAGTCAGTATATCAGAAACATCCATTCTGGACTTAAGGCACAGAGGATTTAGTTTGGAAAACTAAAATGGTACATGTAACTTGCTGCAGATTATGTTAACAGTGGCATCACCAAAGCCAATTACTTTAATTGTGAAAAGATATACTTTTATCATCTGGTTCATTAGGTATTTTGAAGAACCTAGCTCTGAATAAAAAGTTCTTTCCCATTTAGTGTGTGTCCAAAAGGCAAAGCCATTAATTTCCATTAATTTGAGCCTTCTAGCTTGACCTTCTATAAACTCTTGCTTTAGTTCATTTAAGCTGTACATCTATCTAAAGATTAAAGAGTTTTTATAGTCTAGTAGGAAAAAAAACCCAAAAGGGTTTTTATTTGGTGGTTGTCTCCTAATTAGGTGCAAAAATCATCAGAATGAAAACATAGTTCATGATGATTTTCTGTTAAAGTGATTAAACTGAACTATGTCTATATAAAAGCTAGTCAAAGTTCAATTGAACTGGGAGTATGAGAAAAGCCTTGGGCATTTTGGAGGCTGCAAAGTACATGGAAAAAAAGTCTTCCAAGTTCAATGTATTCTGTGAGGGACTATCCAGTTCCAAGGGTAAAATGTGGGAGCTGCATGTGCACAAGAAGCACAGTAGCCAAAGCTTCTCCTGCAACCGCCATCACCCTCCAACCTCACAGGCCTTGGGTCCTGGCCAAACAGACACTCGCTGGGGAATAAAGAGTCTGATCTGTGAACATTTTGCACGATGTAACTGAACCTGTTGAAAGAAAAACCCAGGAATGAACTTATCCTTCTTACATCATTTTCATGAAGATTGCCAGTTACTGAAAGATTTCTATGTGTAAGTGTGTTCTTTAGATGCACATATGCATATAATCAAAGACACAAGCCTTTTGGTCTCCAATATTGATACCACTGCTCCCAGCCTCTCAATTTTTTTAAAGTGCTAACTGGCTGTAATTGGCACCAGACACTTCAGAATGTAAGTATTTTATATTTGTCAGTATTTCCTTTGCACTTCAACCTAGGCTACTTGCTGGCACTCTGACGCCTCGCTGACTGGCCGTCGGTCATATGAGTAGCAAATATACAGATGAATATACCATGAAATGACTTAAGGCACTGAAACAGATGTGCCTCTGAGCATGAGTGACAGTACAGACAGCAGGGAGTAAAGCTGCTGGTAGGTGGGCTGACTCAGGCTGGAATGAAACTCTACTTTCTTGTGAGACATGATGTACTCCAGAAACTTCTAAGAGAATCTAGACACAGTGCTAGACCCCTTTCTGCCTCTCATCATCCCTTCTCAAAAATCTCTTCTCTGTTTTCCATCCTCAACCCTCACTCCCACCCAATATACATTTACATCATTGCTCTGTCGTTGTCTGTCACTTTCCCTCTTGCTGTCCCTCCTTCTTTCCTCCTCTTTCTCATACCTCCCATACACACACACTAGAGTCTCTAGACACCAAATATGCTTTCCTATAAAATCTACCAACTTTGAAACTCTGCCAAAGTTCCAAAATATTACTCACCAGCAAATTCTTAGGAGACAGTCCCTGGGCATAACTTCTATAACCAGCTACCATGCCATATTGTGTGGTTGACTATGGCCTGTGTCCCCCTAGGCCTTCTTTACACTCTTGGAGGAGCCTCAGTACCATGGTATCAATTATTATCATCCTTTGTCATTTATGGAGTGGTCTTTTTTTTGAGAACAAAGTAACAGCATTATAGCACAAGAAGTAAAACCAAGAATCAACAAATGGGATGGATTCAAACTAAAAAGCTTCTTCTCAGCAAAAGAAATAATCAATGAAGTGAACAGAGAACCGACATTCTGGGAACAAATCTTTGCCACACACACATCTGATAGAGCACTAATCTCCAGGATATATAAAGAACTAAAAAAGCTTAACACCAAAAAAACTAACAACCCAATCAATAAATGGGCCAAAGAGCTGAACACAAACTTCACAGAAGAAGATATACAATCAATCAACAGACATATGGAAAAATGTTCAACATCTCTAGCAATCAGAGAAATGCAAATCAAAACTACCCTAAGATTTCATCTCATGCCAGTTAGAATGGCAATTATCAAGAATACAAACAACAATAAGTGTTGGCGAGGTTGTAGGGAAAAAGGCATGCTCATACATCGCTGATAGAACTGCAAATTGGTACAACCTATCTCGAAAGCAGTATGGAGATTCCTTAGAAAACTTGGAATGGAACCACCATTTGAGCCTGCTATCCCACTCCTAGGTCTATACCCAGAAGACTTAAAAACAGCACACTACAGTAAAGCAGCCACTTCAATGTTTATAGCAGCTCAATTCACAATAGCTAAACTGTGGAACCAACCAAGATGCCCTTCGATAGATGAATGGATAAAGAAACTGTGGTATATATACACAATGGAATATTACTCAGCAATAAAAGAGAATAAAATTATGGCATTTGCAGGTAAATGGATGGAGTTGGAGAATATCATGCTAAGTGAAGTAAGCCAGTCTCAGAAAACCAAATGGCGAATATACTCGTTGATAACTGGATGCTGATCCATAATGTGGGGAAGGTTATGGGAACAATGGTGAATCTCTGTTCACAAGGGTGTAAGGGGGGAGGGGGCATGGGGACAGTAAAGGTGGTGGAATATGATGGTCATCATAGCCCTAACTTTATGTACAACTGCATATATGTTGTGATTCTATACAACTTACAACTAGAGAATTGATATATTATCCTCTATCTATGTACAATGAATCAAATTGCTCTCTGTTATTATGTAAGCCTAAATAGAACAAATAAATAAATTAAATATGAAAAAACCCCAAAGTAACAGCATTTATTTGAGTAATAGAAAGAAAGCAGAACGCCCAAAGGGGAGGAATCCCAAGAGAGGAATACCAGAAAGTAGCTATTATCTGGAGGTTTATAAGGACCTATACCGTTAAGGAAGCTAGTTCCCTACCCAATCTTGCCTAAGGCACTCAGTGTCAACAAGCTCTTCACACACCCTTTGGTTCATTTAGGTTACCATGCTCATTTTTTGTTGTTGTTTTTTGGTTATGTAGTGTTCTTGTGATGAAAAAGGGAACAATAGCTTTGTACCACAGTGTTTGGAACATATATTCTGCTATCTACCAATACTGACCAGATATTTATTAAATTCTACTGAAGCCATACATCTCTTCAAGATTCATTTTTTTTGTCTTTTCCCCTCCCTCTCTCCTTTCCTCCCTTTTTTCCTTCCCCCTTCCCTTTCTTTCTCTTCCTTCCTTCCTTCCTTCCTTCCTTCCTTCCTTCCTTCCTTCCTTCCTTCCTTCCTTCCTTCCTTCTCTCTCTCTCTCTCTCTCTCTCTCTCTCTCTCTCTCTCAGGTGGTGCTGAGGATGGAACCCAGGGCCTTGTGCGGATTCATCTTTTAGTCTGAGAAAGATATTTAGTGGAATGCCAAAACAGTGTCATCTATGGCTCTTCAGAGCACTATGATTATTTACGGAGGCAGACAGGAAAACATTCAAATGACTGATTCCAGGTCCAAGCCATCTTTTATTGATTGCAGCTCAGCAACAACTCAGGAAAAATATAATTAAGAATAACACTTCTGCTTACTAGATGTCAGTTACTTTTCTAAGTGATTTACATGCATTATTTCATTTAAATCCTTAAAATAGCCAGGTGTGGTGGTGTATGCCTATAATCTCAGTGGCCTGGGAGGCTGAGGCAGAAGAATCACAGGTTCAAGGCCAGCCTCAGCAACTTAGTGAGGCCCTAGCAACTTAGCAAGATCCTGCTTCTAAATAAATAAAGGGCCTAGGGATGTGGCTAAGTGCCCCTGGGTTCAATCCCTGGTACCCCCAAAATAAAAAAATTAAAAATCCTTAAAACAATCCTAGGAAATATGTAGTGATATTATCCCCATTGTACAAATTAGAAAACTGAGACAGAAAAATTGAGTGACTTGCCCAAGGTTACACAGCTAGTAATTGGCAGTGAGAGGATTCAAAGTAGTCTGGCTTTAGAGTAAAAAAGACCCTACCAGCTGTGCTAAATAAAGATCTAAGGCTCATGCACATGGATCCTGTTTACCTAGAGTCACTCCCATGGTATGATGGCAAATTCTTTCTTTGATTATTGGCCACTTGTCTCGGGGGCCAGTTTTCAAGAGATTGTTATTTTCAAGGCTTCATTTGATGTTCATTTGGATCCAACTTCATATGGAAAAGGGATTTTGGAGGGAGAGAGTTGAGGAGCATGTGTCCCTTACCAATGGATGTCTTCTCTTTACTTCCTCGTCTCATGGTCCTCTTAAGAATGTCTGTTATTTTTCTTCTATTCCTATGTGAACTCTAAAATAGATCACTTCCAGCAATATAAATGAAATCAATGATCAGTTCAGGATTTATGGATTTGCCTTTGTTTCAGGTATGGTCCAAAGACCATCTGCATAAGAAGCATCTGTGAACCTTGTTTAAAATGTAGATTCCAAGCTGGGTTCAGTAGTGCATATCTGTAATCCCAGCACTTTGGGGGGCTGAGACAGGAGAATCGCAAGTTCAAAGCCAGCTTCAGCAAGGGTGAGGCGCTAAGCAACTCAGTGATACCCTGTCTCTACATAAAACACAAAATAGGGCTGGGGATGTGGCTCAGTGGTCGAGTACCCCAGAGTTCAATTGCTGGTACCAAAAAACAATGTAGATTCCAGCTAGGCATGGTGATGCACACCTGTAATCCCACTAACTTGGGAGGCTGAGGCAGGAGGATCACAAGTTCTAAGCCAGCCTGAGCAACTTATCAAAGCTCTTAAGTAACTTAGTGAGACTCTGTCTAAAAATAAAAATTTTTTTAAAAGTATTTATTTATTTTTTTAGTTGTAGGTGCACAGAATATCTTTATTTTATTTTTATGTGGTGCTGAGGATCGAACCCAGTGCCTCACGCATGCTAAGCGAGCACGTTACCACTGCGCCATAACCCCAGCCCCTAAAAATAAAAAATTTTTTAAAAGGACTGGGGATGTAACTTAGTGGTAGAGCTCTCTGGGGTTCAATCCCCACTATACTACCAAAAACAAATGTAGACTGCAGTCACCTATGCCAGACCTGCTGTATCTCTGATGGTAGAGTCTATACATCTGCATCAGCAAAACACTTCACAGGTGATTATGATATGCCTGAAAATATGAGAATCACCCCTCCATTGAATAATGGTCCCTGGAACTGATGGCCTATTGGACCTGGCTCTACAACTAATTTCCTAGGTGACTTTGGTGAATCAATTAATTTCTCTTGACCTCAGTGTTCTCATCTGTAAGAAAGGAACAAATGTCTTCTTTCTATCCTCTCAAGGTTGTATGACTTACACATAATGTGTGTGAAAGTTCTTTAGAATTTTTTAAACACACATATCAATCATCATTATCATGGGTGGGGTCAGGGAGAATAGCCTCAAAAAGAATGCTGTTGGCAAGGACTGGAGGCAAGGTAATCCAGTTTCCCAGTTTCTTTCTCTTTCTCATCAGAGTCCAGACAATGGATTATAGTATTATGGAATGTCAATGTTATTTCCAAGTCCTAGCCTCCCCCCAACCCCCGTGCTTTTACAGTTTATTGTTAGCAGTGAAGAAGTTTCTTCTCTTCCACAATATTCCTTTAGGTGAAAAACCTGTCTGAGCAGCTTGAGATCAGCTCCAGTGATCAGTGCCCAACATGACACTGTCAATCTATTAGACATTGAATCTTTCCCTTTACTTATTAGGAGCAAATGTAAGTAACCAGTAGTCATCTGCATATTAGCAAAGATGGGAATACAACAGATATTTTTTGTATTCATTCATAATAGGCATAGGGATGGCACATGTCATGGGCAGGAATTTTTTTTCAGTACTGGGAATTGAACCCAGGGATATTCTACCACTGAGCTCTATCAACCCTTTTCATTTTTTAATGTTTTTTGTGGTTTTTTTTTTTTTGATGCTAGGGATTGAACTCAGGGGTGCTTTACTACTGAGCTGTATCCCCAGTCTTTTTCTTTTTTACAGTGTTTCACTATGTTGCTGAGGTCATGCTAAGTGGCTGAGGCTGGCCTTGAACTCGCAATCCTCATGCCTCAGCCTCCTGAGCCACTGGGATTACAAACCTATGCTGCTGTGCCCAGTTTATTTTTTATTTTGGGACAGAGTCTTGCTAAATTGCCCTGGCAGACTTTGTTCCTGCAATCCTCCCCACAGGCAGTAATCTTAATAGGCACAGAAAATATTATTCTTTCCTTACACTGAAAGTCTTGGTTTATTCAGGCTGCTACAACAAAATACCTTAGACTGGATGATTGAGAAATAAAAGAAATTTATTCCTTAAAGTTCTGGAGGCTGGAAAGTCTAAGACTAAGGCACTAGAACATTCAGTGTCTGGTGAGGGCTATTCTCAACTTCATAGATAGTGCCTTGTTCCGGCATCCTCACAAACAATGGGGGCAAACAAGCTCCCTCAGGCCTCTTTTATGAGCACACCATCCCATTCATGATCCTAATGACCTAATCTCCACCCAAAGGCTCCACCTCTTAATATCATCACTTTAGGGATTAGGTTTCAACATCTGAATTTGGAGGGGACACAAACATTCAGTCCACAGCACCTAAGGGTCCAAACATTTGTTTCTGATAAAATGGGGTATCCATTTATTTTTAAGGTGCACTACTCTATTTAGGCCTCCTTTGTTACCCTCCACTCTCCCGAGTTTTAGTCTAAGGATTTCATAAAGCCTGTCAACACTTCTAAGATTCAAATTGGATCTCAGATTTTGTCCAAACATCTGGCTTTCAATTTCCGAGTGCCTCGGTCACTTCAGTCTCTTGGAACAAGAAAGGCCGTCTATTCTTGTCCATTCCCTGAGTGCTCCATCCCAGTGACTTTCTGTTCTGCCATTTTGATTTTCCACTCAGGAAACACATTTCATGAATTTTAACTTGCAGAGCAAAGGCTACGGCTGAGATGACCCCCAAATTCACACAAATACTCCACCCAAGGCAAGCAAATGCTGCATGGGAAGTCACAAAGAGGAGGAAATAGAGAGAAGAGACAAAAGGAAGCTTTGACGAGCAGTTCAGCCAGGCCAGCCCTTGGAAGAGAGCCAGTGCTGGGGAAGCAGCAGCAGCTCTGGGCTTCAGTCAGTCTGGAATGCACTTCAATACAGCCCAGCCTCCATCTCGTTAGAGGCCTAGCGTTTGATGATTCAGCTGCTTCCCGGCTGCCAGGAGAGATTTGGCCAACTGTTTGAAAAACACTGTCTGCCCCCGACCACACTTGTTTTTATTCTCTGCCTGTTGTCAGGGGCCTCTTCTGAAATGGAACACCTCAGGAAATCAGACTCAAACTCTGAGGAGTATGCTGCCTCTGGTGCCCCCTTTTCAAAGGCAATTAAACCAAAATAGGAATTGTTTGCAGCAAAGTGCTTTCCTAGTGATGTTGAAAGCAGACAATGTGTTATCAGGAAATGATCTCTCACTAGATCTCCTTTAGATCAAATGAAAAACATAGTGCGCTAGCAGGCTCATCAGACATTAAAGGCACAGCTAAGATGGGCCTTCGCAGAACTCCCCATATATCAGTTTGTTCAAAGATGGAGGTTAAAGGGCAATGGAGACAAGCATTTGGGGAAGGAATTGAGCAAGAGCCTCAGCTGTAGGTTGGACATTTGAACTTAACTGTTTTGCTTCTGAGAAGTCCTTTACGGCTGCAGGCATAACTTTCTGACAAAGAAAGCTCCCTCTGAAAGTGGGCTTCGTCATCCCCAAATGAGTATATTACCTTTAACATAGCTTTGTGATTTAGAAGATGGTTTTGGAGTCAGACTGCCTGGATTTGCAACCCAGCTCCACCACTTATTATTCTGTAAACTTAAAGAATTTGGTGACTTCTCTGTGCCTCACTTTTCTTTTTATAAAATGGGGCCAATTGTAGTAGTTCCTTCATAAGCTTTTGAGATTCAGAGCATGAATGAGTTGATACAGGTAGAGTATTTAAAATGGGGCCTAGCATATGATAAGCCTTCAATAATGGTATTAACTATTATCATTATTATGTCCCTGAAGGTATTCTAGCCAAACCCTCTCATGTATCACATAGCACAGTGATTGAGAACACAACTTTTTTGTAAGATAGCCTTGGTTTGAATCCCAGTTCCACCATTTACTAACTATTTGAACTTTAGTTACTCAACTTAATGTAAGCCACAGTTTCCCCATCTGTAAAATAGGGATAAAAATGTACTGATTTTAGAGGGTGTTTGTGAAGATTAATAAAGTATGTGATAAACAATGTAAAATGATTAGTGGGGTAGCTGGCCCAGAGTAAGTGCTCAATAAATGATAATGAATAATATGGTATGTCTAAGACTCCGTGACACTAGAAACTCCATATCTGTTTTATTTTTTTTTCCTGGTCTTGGCTCTGTTTTACTGTATAATATTTTAAATATTTGACCCCCATTAAGAGGTCCTTATATCCAAGAAGCAGACTGAAAAGCTATTATCTCTCTCCATCTCCAAAAAATAAATAGTGGTGTTGTCTTCAATAACTCCTTGCTCAGGAGTTATCCAAGAGGGCAGGAGATGGAAAATGGAATTCCTCTTTCCTCAACCTTTACATGCTTAAATTATCTCAATAGTCACTTGGGCCAGTTAGCTGAAAGGAGAACCAATTGGAAGTACAACCAGGATAAAGTGGCAATTACCAGTCTCTTTATAAAAATGTTTGATTATTTATCAGGCTTTAGGTCCACTCAGTAGTACTCAATTTATTCTTTATTCCTCTTGCATGATGAAAACCTGAGTGGAAGAGGTAGCAAGGAAGAGAGTTCCTGACCCTCAAAACCTCATCTGTGTAACAACAGGTACCCCGGTGCATGCCTGTAATCCCAGTGACTCAGGAGGCTGAGGCAGGAAAATCACAAGTTTGAGGCCAGCATTGGCAGTTTAGTGAGACCCTCAGCAACTTACTGGAACCCTATCTCAAAATAAAAAATAAAACAGACTGAGGATGTAGCTCATTTGTAGAGTACCTCTGGGTTCAATCCCCAATACAAAAAAAAAAAGGAAAAGGAAAAGGAGCAAATATATTTGATAACTTAAACATGTAAGATACTATAAAGTGTATTCTTGATATTTTAACAACAAAAAGCAGTGAATAATTAATAGTTACTGCAAACAACAGCCCATGTGACTGTAATTCTTAATTGTTATTTATTGGGCAAAACTGTTTCCTCTGGCAGAGATTTCTGGGTCAATTTTGAAAACCAAGACAAGTATAGCTTGCTAGGCTATGATAGAAACAGCATATGCAAGTCCTGTCAGCAGTGTCGTAAAGAAGAGCACAATGAAGCCAGGCACAGTGGCGCATGCCTGTGATCCCAGCACTTTGGGAAGCTGAGACAGGAGAATTACAAGTTCAAAGCCAGCCTCAGCAACGGCGAGGTGCTAAGCAACTCAGTGAGACCCTGTCTCTACATAAAACACAAAATAGGGCTGGAGATGTGGCTCAGTGGTCGCATACCCCTGAGTTCAATCCCCGGTACCAAAAAAAAAAAAGTATTCTTTCAATGTGTACTTATGGCCAATGATATTGTAGTGAACATTGCCCAAAGTTTCTCCATGACACTTAATGTCTTGTTTTATCACCATTAGTGTATTCCTATTAATAATTTTTCAGCTCCTCTCCATTCTCCACTTTTTCCTTTTGTGAACTCCACTTCCATTTATCTCTCTGGGATAGTACATAGCTCATCATGATGATTTGTAAGATACAGAGGTGCTTGTGCTCTCTATCACTAGTAACCCCAGTTGCTAAGTAAATGAAAAAAAAAAACAAAAAGAAGGGCAGGATGTATCTGCAGAGGTTTCATGGATGGTTACACTTTGTCCAAATGGGGTGGGAGAAGACAGATTATATCTCAAAGGTAAAGTGTTTTTTCTTTCAGCTGTGTGGGTTTAAAATCTTGAGATTCAACTTACCCCAAGGATGATTTAGCCCCAGAATGGTTTATGCCATTTTAAATCTGAACTGTATCAAAATCCAAGCTTGGAGTGCATGTTTTCTGACCAGGTGATTTTCTTGATCAGGCAGTTCATTCATAGAAACAACTTCATGGTTAGATTTTATGTTGTGGTAAAACTTAATGATATAAAATCTGAATAAAGGAACTAAGGTAGCTCAAAGAGATCCCTTGATCTCCCTAATGGAACCACCTCCACCACCTAAATATTTCTTGCCAGTCCTGTGGCCATATATCTGAAGTCAGAGCATTCTCTTCCTGGGAAGTGCTAGAGACACATAGTGTGAACAGGCCTATATTAACCATATTTGCAACATGGATGACAATGTTGATTTTAGGAGAAAAGTCTATAGAACACCTAACAAAGCCCTAATTTCCCCAGAATGATTGATCAAGTTTTTTTGAATAAGCAATTTTCTTAAAAAAATGGGGGGGAGCGCGGGCACTGGGGATGGAACCAAGGGCCTCAGTGTATGTTAAGCATGTGCTCTACCACTGAGCTATACCCCTGGCTCCTAAATTCTTTTTTGAAATGCTCTTTTTAAAATTTAAAGAGTCCCTTGTTTTTCAGGTGCCCTAATCAGGATAAGGGCTGACTCTAACCTTTGAGAAGAGCTCCCAGCTGCCACCAAATCCTTTGATAATGCCTGAAAAGTCCTCTTCCCCCTGAGCAACAAGAAATTTATTTTGCCTCAACTTGAGAAGCAGGCAAAGATAAAAGCAATTGTTAGAACTTGTGAGAGAGCAACACCTTCTTTATACAAGGGAGTTGGAAGTGTCCAGCCCATCTCAGCACTGGTATGCAACTGATCTTCTTTGACTTTTGGTGAACTAGTCAATCAGTTGACTTACTAATTCATTTTTTAAGTCATTTCCGCCCCAAGCACACATTACTCACAACTTCTTTCTTCTCGTTATCCCTTTCTTCCTCATGTATTTATTGACAATAGTGTCATAGTAGTATCATAGTATTATTACTGTCCCAGGTACCAGTTTGTGACTAGGGTTTGTAGCATCTATTTTCTTACTATTTCCAATCTCGTGTATTTCTTTCTAAATCAGTGCACACCCTAGATCTGAACTGAGCTCTTTTGGCTTTTTTCCAAGAGACATTACTCTTTTCACATCACTTTTCCACAAAAATGATTTGAGTTCATTTGTACTCTATTACAACTTCTCAAGATGTATAACTTACTCTCCCAGAGTTCTTAGAATAGATATTATGTACATCTCAGTATTATAGAAATATGAATTTCAAATCACATTAGAAAAATGTATTACATTGAAATGTCAAGACTTTACAACAGCATTATTGAATAAGGAACTCCAATAACATTATGAAATCAGAAAGACAAACATAATTTCTGTAAGTTGTATGGAGGAAGAGCTAGATTCCTCTACTTAAGTAGCCTGATGTGGTGGAAAGAGGACTAAAAGTAAGGGAAGGGAAAAAGACATAAATATAATTCATTACATATCTCTATTATGCTCCATGTCATTTAATTCAGTTTCTACATGAAGACTTAGATTTGGTTCTGCAGTAATTATGCACAAGTATGGCCAAATAAATTTTTAGCAGTGCTGCTCCAATTGGTCAGTGCCCAGTTGTTAAATACTTGAAATAGCATTTAAAACCATCCCAAGCCTACAAAATAAGTATTAATCCTACAAAGTAGTTTTTTGGTCTACATTTCAAAGAGAGGCTTTACGTGATTAAGTGAATCTATAACCAGAGATAGAGCTTTATGTGAATTATCTCATTTACTTCTTTTAAATGTCTTTTATGAGGTATTATCTCTTATTACTGGGTATTATCTCAGTCTTACAGATGAGGAAGCTGAGGCTCAGAGATTAAATTGCCCTGAACTACTCAGGCAAAGAAGCAAGAGTTGGAATTCAAGCCCAAACAATCTCAGAGAAATACATTCATTTCACTAAATGCAGCTACCTCCAGAGATCTCTGTCCTAAATTTGCCACTAAGCTAGTCCTATGTCCATTTATTGAATTTTGGGGTTCTTAATTTTGTATTGTTGATCTCAGTGATCTCTGAGTTCCTCTCCAGCCATCACATTTTATGTCAAGGCCTAAGTTAAAGTCTTTGTTCAAGAGGCCAATGAGACATTTGTGTATACTCTAGTCATTCCTGAAGTGATTTCATTAGATGACCAGTTGTATTATTTTCCTTGATAAGTACTCTTTTACATAAATAGGGGAGGAACAGTTCAGTGGTCTAATTGGGTACTTTTCAAGGGTGGGCCCTGTGGGAATTGAGCATATTGAAGATAATAGTTGGTTGATTCTGCTTCTGTAACTAAAATTCCCAGGGAGCAAGGCATTTTGGCCTCAGTGTCTATATTGGGCAACATCATTTCTGAGGAATCTTTCTCCCTCTTGTTTTGTACCACAACCATATTTTTGAGAAGTAATATAGTGGAGTGGAGGCTTATAAGCAGTCAACATCAGAAGACCTGGATTCTAGACAGGGTTCTTCCATTCCCTCACTGTGGGAGCTCAGGCAAGGAGCTCCCCTTGTACTCTCATTCTTTAATGCTCATAAAGTTGTTTCCAATATCAAACGAAATAATAGTGTTAAAGTGATTTTTTCTGTTTTTTTTTTTAACCCCAGAACAGAGGATTGAACCCAGGGCCTTGTACATGATAGCTGGGCAACCACTCTGCCACTGAGCCACATTCTCAACCCCTCAAAATGCTTTTTAAGTGATATTTTCCTTTCAAAATATATTATTGCATTCAATGTTTGACTTCTTACAGAATTCCTTTCGAATCATAGAATATTAGCAGGGAAATAGGTCTTTGATATCTTCTTCAGTGATTAGAAAAGTATGTTATAAATAAAACCCCATTTCAATAGAAATCTTATTAGAAAGAGCAATAAATAAAAGAATAGGGGCTAGGGATGTGGCTCAGTAGTAGTGCTGCTTGCCTAGCATGTGTGGGATTCTGAGTTCAATCCCTAGCTGTGAGAGAGAGCTGGCCTGAGGGCTTCCGCAGTACATAATACAACTATATCAGGTTTTTCAATCATGAGCTTTTGGCCGCCATAGTTCCATAATGTAACAATAGCCACATTCCTGTGAATAGCAGCAAGGTGCTAATGGAATAGTCACACCCTATGCACCCTGTAGCGCTTGGAGGACAAAGGGCCTCTTAGCATATATAAAGAGGGACCTGAGCTCAATAAAA
>CM053417.1:32371548-32433566 GCA_028644305.1 Xerus rutilus
TCCGCAGTACATAATACAACTATATCAGGTTTTTCAATCATGAGCTTTTGGCCGCCATAGTTCCATAATGTAACAATAGCCACATTCCTGTGAATAGCAGCAAGGTGCTAATGGAATAGTCACACCCTATGCACCCTGTAGCGCTTGGAGGACAAAGGGCCTCTTAGCATATATAAAGAGGGACCTGAGCTCAATAAAAAAGAGTCTCTTGCCTTGTGCTGTGTGTGTGTGTGTGTGTGTGTGTGTGTGTGTGTGTGTGTATGAGTGATTTTTCATCCGCGGCTCCCTCGCCTGACTCGATTTCCCTTTATGCCGGCGCGGGCGCTGGCACCTAGCAACATACATACACACACAAACACACACACACACACACACTCACAAGATGGGAACAGTATGGCTGTTCTCATTGAAGCAAAGGAGAGTGTGTTCAAGTCTCTTCCAATTCTGCTTTTTACCTTCATAGAGTCCCCTTGTCCTTTGTTCAGAACCCTAGGTTCCTATACAAACACAGTTGAAAATCATTTATATAATACACATCCTCGTGGTCAGATGAACCTGAGTCCCAGAGAAGGAAATAGACTTGCCTTGCACCATCCACTTCATAGAGGAAGAGCTAGGATTAGAAAGCACACAACTTGCATACAATAATGATAAACTGTTCTTATGTAATGGTAATTTCAGTGAAGACACAGACAAGAATACTATATTGGACATAGAGTGTTGAACTGGGGTAAATACACTTTAAATAGATTATTTTGGTTTGGGTATTTAGGAGTGAGGGATATAAACCTAGATAATCTGGCTCCAAAACCTATGCTCTTTATGGTTTTGGGTGTTTTGTTGTTGTTGTTGTTTGGCATTTTTTCTTTTTCTTTTTTCTTTTTGGTATCAGGGATTGAACCCAGGGGCACTTAACCACTCAGCCACATCTCCAACCCTTTTTAATATTTTATTTAGGGACAAAGTCTTGCTGAGTTTCTTAGAGCCTTGCTAAATTACTGAGGCTGGCTTTGAACTTGCAATCCTCCTGCCTCAGCCTCCCAAGCTGCTGGGATTTCAAGTGTGTGCCACCACCCCACACTGCTCTTTATGATTTTGAAGCACATACCATAGTGTCTTCCACATAGTAGATGTTAAATATGTTAATCATCTTCTGGTCTTACTGGAAACAGGAAATATCTGGACAACCATAAGTCAGGGAGGTAAAGAAAAGGGAGAGAGGGAACCAAAACATTTTATTTTAGAACAGATCAAGAGGCAAACATGGAGTTAATATTCCTATTCTTAATCACCTTCCCTACTTCCCACTCTTCTTACCATCTCCCTCATCCCCCTTGAAAATCATCCAGTTTGATCTTCGAGTCAATGCATTAGAGCTGGCTGCCTTCCTGCCATAGGACCTCATCCAAACCTACACCCACACAAGCCATGTGTCTACTCCCTCCTGTATCTCATTAAAGGCCATGTTGACGATCCAAACAGAATGGGAAAATTATGTTTGGGGAGAAGACTGTATGCCTGGATACACTTGGCTGGGGCAGAATTTGCCTGTCTGCAGAAGTTCCCTCAGATGAAAGAGGGAATTCTGCTTCCTATCCTCTCAGGATATAGTCTGTAATAAAGTTGCATTTGCATTACACTTTATATTCTCCAAAGAACCTTTGCAGATGTTATCATGTGTGATGTTCACAATAAACTTGTGAGTGAGGAAGAGCTAGTTCATTCAATAAGTATTGGATGCATCCTACTATGTGCCAGGCCTTGTGCTAGACCTTGGCTGAAGTGTCTAAATAAGGTTAACTCCTACTCATCCTCCCAGCTCAACATGAATGCCAGTTTTTCGGAGAAGACCCCCCCCCAACATGTCCTTCTTGTATCTATCATAGGGCTCATCATAGGATCATTAAATTATGGATTTATTTATTTATTGTCTGCCTTCCCTACTTGCACTGTGAGCTTCAAGAGGGATAAGACTTTGTCATGTTCTCCACACTGGGGAAGATTTCACAGTCTGGTAAAGGGAAACAGACAAGTACACCCAGAAGCACAATAAACCAGTCTCAATGCTTTGGAAGAAGTCTGGTTAGAATGGGAGCTTATCAAAAGGAGGGGCAAATTCTATTCTAACACCCTATTCTTAGGGTGTTACATCTCAACTGGATATTGAAAGTGTATATGAGGACAAAGATGGTAAATACTTTCCAGAAGAGAAAGCAACATAGTATGATGGAGGCACAAAACAACATGCCATATTCTAGGAACTGTTAAGTTCTTTGGTAATTTCTGGAGTTTGTAAGAGTGAAGGGTGTGAATTGGTGAGAGATGAGCTTGAAGAAGCAGGAGCCAGATTAGGAAGAGGATTTTGAATGCTGTGCCATCCAATTTGAATTCATTCCACTCATGATAATGCCAGCTACCATTTATTGACTATTTCCCCATTCACAATACCAATAGCTACTATTATTGACTAATAACTTTGAGCTGAGTGTTTTATATACATTTTAAAAACTTTTATTATAAAAAGTTTACACATATGTAGAAATAGAAAGAATGGTATAATGAACTTCCATATATCCATTACTCACTCAGCTTAATTACCAACTCATGCCAATTGTTCTGGTATCTTAATCCATTTCTTGCTGCTACTTTTTTTTAATAGTACTTGACATTGAAACCAGGGCCTCATGCATTCTAGACAAGTGCTGTACCACTGAGCTATATCTGTAGCCCCATTTTCTGTTGTTAATTAACACAATGCCACAGACTGTATGAGATAAAGCAAAATTTATTTTGGCTAATGGTTCTGGTCCAAGGTTGAGGGGCTGCATCTGGTGATAGGTTTCTTGCTAGCTGTCCCAAGGTAGTACAGGACATCACATGGTTATAGATAAGGAGTTCATATGAAACCTAACTAAACTGGCTTTTATAGCAGATCCACTCTCTAGATAGCCCATTAATCCATTCATCAGCACAAGGCCCTAAGCACCTCTTAAAGGTACCATTTCTTAATATCTCATAATGGGGATTAAATTTCAACATGAGTTTCAGAGGGAACAACCCCTATCAAACCATAGTATCTGGTAATCTATTGCATTTTTTAAAAAAAATCTTCCAAACTTAGTGGCATAAAACAAGGATTTTATTTATCTCCTACAATTCAGGGAGTCAGGAATTAGGCAAGGCTTACCTAAGCAATTCTGCTCCTTGTGCACCAACCGAGGCCACTCAGTAGTACCCAGCCGATGGATGGGCTGGCATGAAGGGCCAAGACAGCTTTACCACCAATTTGGTGGCTTGATGGGAATGGAGTACCTAAATATAGCTTCTCTGGCATGGTGCTCTCGAGGTAGTCAGAGTTCTTACTGTCTTCTCCATAAACAAGTGTCCCAAGAGTGCTAGGTGGATGCTTCATTGCCTTTTCTGGCCTCATCTCAGAAGTCGCACAGTATCACTTCTACCATTTTGGTTCTAAGCAAGTTCTACTTATCCTTAGTCTTGCTAAGATTCAAGGGGAGCAGAATTAGACTCAGCCTCTTAAAGAGGGGTGGGTGGCAAAATTACCTTGTAGAACAGCATATAGGACAGGTGATATTATCTTAGCCATATCTGGAAAACACAGTTTGCCACACTAATCTTGTGTCATCTATTCCCCCTTCCACACCCTCTCCACTTCTATGGGCTATTCAAAAATAAATCCTGTACATACCTTTTCATCTGCAAAACTTTCTGTGTATACAGACTCATTTAATCATCACCCCACCTCTATGAGGGCAGACATTTTTATTGCTATTTTACTAATGAAGAAACTGAAACCAAAGTCACAAAACTAGTAATTGGTTCAGGCAAAATGTGAACCTAGTATATTTGGTTCTAAAGCTTATGCTTTTTCCATATTGTTATTTTATAACAGGGAATCCCTGAGGGATTATAAATAGAGAAATAATATAATCTTGGCCTGTTGAAAAGATCTTCCTAGTTGCAATGTAAAAGGTAGGTTGAAAGGGGCCAAAGTGGAGACAGAAAAAAACAGCTGAAAGGCTGTAATTAGTCTAGGCCAGCAGTTCTCAAATTTTAATGTGCATATGAATCACCTAAACATCTTGTTAAAATGCAGATTCTGATTTGGTAGGTCTGGAGTAGAGCCATAGATTGTGTTTCTAACAAGCTGCTGCTTGGCTGAAGACCACATTTGGAGTAGCAAGGGATTGGGTTCAGAATGAGGAGAGCCTGAACCATGGAAGTGATGCTGGAGAAAAGGAGTAGCAGAGAAAAGAAGGAAGGATACACAAGAATTGCTTGTTGAGACATAGTGCCATTCTCATTTTCCAATTGATTCAAAAGGAGAGTTAAGGGAGCTCGAAGATTACATACCTAGTTGCAGCTAATCTATGATGCTAATGCAAACCTATTGATTCTCATCCCAATTATTTGCCACCCAAGGGAAATCACACAACACAGCCACAAAGTAGGAATGTTCCAAGTAAAACCAAAAAACTCAAGTCTTGTACCAATGCATTACACACAAATTTTCATTCACATTTGCTCCATTTTAAATTTATCTCTCTTATCTATTTCTTAAATTCTTTTTGCACCTGCCACTGTTTGTCTAGCATAAGGTAGAACATATGAATAAAATATCATGTGTTTTACTGTATAAATTTAAATAAAGCAGCATTTTCTGGTGTTTAAATACTAAGATAACTGGATGTGGTGGTGTACGCCTTTAATCCCAGCTGGCTGAGGCAGGAGGATCTCAAGTTGAAGGCCAGCCTACAAAAAAAGAGTGAGAGCAGCTTGCCTAGCATGGATGAGACCCTGGGTTCAATCCCCAGGTACCACTGCCCCCACCTTGCAAATACTAGGATATTCAGGCACTATACTACTGAGGTGGAGCATTTCTACCCTGGATTTGAATAAAGGAAAACTTTACAGAAAGGGTAGGATTTGACTTGGATTTCACAAGATAGGAAGGATCTAGACAAAATGAAAGGAATGACACAATAGCATCAAAACAAAATAAAATACTTGGGAATCAATCTAACAAAAGAGGAGAAAGACCCATATAATGAAAACTACAGAACACTAAAGAAAGAAACTGAAGAAGACCTCAGAAGATGGAAAGATCTGCCATGCTCTTGGAGAGGCAGAATTAATATTGTCAAAATGGCCATACTACCAAATCTGTTATACAGATTTAATGCAATTCCCATTAAAATCCCAATGACATTGTTCATAGAAACAGGAAAAGCAATCATGAAATTCATTTGGAAAAATAAGAAATCCAGAAAAGCCAAAGCAATCCTTAGCAAGAAGAGTGAAGCAGGAGGCATCACAATACCAGACCTTACTACAGAGCTATAGTAACAAAAAGAGCATGGTATCGGCACCAAAATAGACAGGTAGACCAATGGTTCAGAATAGAAGACACAGAGACAAACCCACATAAATACAGTTATCTCATACTAGACAAAGGCACTGAAAACATACATTGGAAAAAGATAACCTATTCAACTAATGATGCTGGAAAAGCTGGAAGTCCATATGCAGTAAAATGAAATTAAATCACTATCTCTCACCATGCACAAAACTCAAATCAAAGTGGATCTAGGACCTAGGAATTAGACCAGAGACACTGTGCCTAATAGAAGAAAAAGTAGGCCCGAATCTTCATCATGTTGGATTAGGTCCTGACTTCCTTAACCAGATTCCTAAAGCACAAGAAATAAAATCAAGAATCAATAAATGGGATGGACTTAAACTAAAAAGCTTCTTCTCAGCAAAGGAAATGATCAATAACGTAAAGAGAGAGCCCACAGAATGAGAGAACATCTTTACTACACACACATCAGAGAGAGCACTAATTTCCAGGATAAAGAACTTAAAAAACGTAACACCAAAAAACAAACAACCTAATCAATAATGGACTAAGGAACTGAACAGACACTTCTCAGAAGAAGATATATAATCAATCAACAAATATGTGAAAAAATGTTCAACATCTCTAGCAATTAGAGAAATGCAAATCCAAAGTACTCTAAGATTTCATCTCACTTCAGTCAGAATGGCAAATATCAAGAATACAAACAACAATAAGTGTTGGCAATGTGGGGGAAAAGGTACATTCATACATTGCTGGTGGCATTGCAAATTGGTGCAACTACTCTGGAAAGCAGTATGAAGATTCCTTAGAAAACTTGGAATGGAACTACCATTCAACCCAGCTATCCCACTCCTTGGTCTATACCCAAAATCATTACTTAAAATCAGCATGCTAAAGTGACACAGCCACATCAATATTTATAGCAGCTCAATTTGCAATAGCTAAATTGTGGAACCAACCTAGAAGCCCTTCAATAGATGAATGGATAAAGAAACTGTAGTGTATACACACAATGGAATATTAGTCAGCATTAAAAGACAGTATAATTATGGCATTTGCAGGTAAATGGATGGAGTTGGAGAACATCATGCTAAGTGAGGTAAGCCAATCCCAGAAAAACAAAGGCTGAATGTTTTCTCTGATAAGTGGATGCTGATCTACAATAGGGAGAGGAGGCACAGGAAGAATGGAGGAACTTTGGTTTGGGCAAAGGGGAGGGGGTGGGGAGGGGACATGGGGGTAGGAAAGATGGTGGAATGAGATAGACACCATTACCCTAGGTACATGTATGATTGCACAAATGGTGCGTCTCTGCATCGTGTACAACCAGAAAATTGAAAAGTTGTGCTCTGCAGCTCAGGAGGCTGAGACAGGAGGATTTCGAGTTCAAAGCAAAAGCAAGGCCAAAATGCATTCTGTTGTCACGTATAATTAATTAGAAAAAATTTTAAAAATTAAAAAATGTTCAAAAAAATGAAAGGAATGAAGGAAGCATTTCCAGAGGTACAAGGGTGGGAATAAGATCATGAGGCAGGAAAATACACAATGTGAAGTAGAAGCCAGTCTTGGGGTTGTATGCCTGTAAGTCCCAGCTACTTGGGAGGCTGAAGCAGGATCCTTTGAGCCCTGGAGTTAGAGGCCAGTCTGGGCAACATGGCAAGATCACATCTTAAAAAAAAACGAAAAACAACAAAAAAAAAGCTCATGTCTTCCACAACGTGAACTGCATATATGAGTTACATACTAAACCTCTGCTTACATGCCCCCCCCCACTGCCAAAATATCAGCTATAACAAAAAAGGGAACTATGAGCAGCCTTTTCTGCACCCATTGTTTTGGAGACAATTCCTATTTCTACCATATAGGGAGGTGCAAGTGGGAATGAGGTAGGAATGAGATGTAAAGTGACACCAAGGAGAGGAATAGTATAGCCACATGTATGTCTGCCTATCTGAATGGGCATGTGTTTAATGACGATCTACCTCTGAGGGAACAGAGGAGGAGGCTCTAGCTATTTTGTTCAGGCCCTAATCACCACTTCCTCTCCTCTCCAGGAAACATTCACAAATGCAGGGGCTTTACATATAATCATTTAAGAAAATCCCAGAGTGTTTTCTAAAGCCGTTGCACTATTTTACAATCTCATCAGCAATGTACAGGGGTTCCAATTTCTCCATATCCTGACCAATACTTGTTATGATGTGCCTTTTTGACCACAACCATCAAAGTGGATGTGAAGCAGTATCTCATTGTAGATTGGATTTGCATTTCCCTGATGGCTAATGATGTCAAGTATCTTTTCATGTCTTATTTCCAACTGACTCTTCATTGCTGATTATAGGCATTTTTTTTGGTACCATGGATTGAACTCAGGGGTACTCGACCACTGAGCCACATCCCCAGCCCTATTTTGTGTTTTATGTAGAGACAGGGTCTCACTGAGTTGCTTAGCGCCTCACCATTGCTGAGGCTGGCTTTGAACTCGCGATTCTCCTGTCTCAGCCTCCCAAAGGGCTAAGATTACAGGCATGCACCACCACCCCTGGCTAGGCATTTCTTTCCTACCTCTGGAAACATGGACCCAAAACACCCAAGTGATTCTACTCTTATGTATGTATCCCCAGAGAATTAAATACATACATTCACATCCCAAAATATATACAAGAATATTTATAGTAATATTATTAATAAAAATTCCAAAGTAGAAATGACCCAGATGTCCATCAACTGATGAATGGGTAAAAAAAAAAAAGTAGCACATGATGGAATGTTATTCAGTTATAAAAAGGGATGAGGTACTAATATATGCTACCAGATGGATGAACTTTGAAAATATTATGCTAGGTGAAGAAATCAGATACAAAAGGTCACATGATTCCATTTATATGAAATATCCAGAATAGGTAAGTCCATAGAAATGGAAAGTAGAATGATAATTACCAGAGACTTGGGGTAGGGCAAATGGGGATTAACTGTTTAGTGATTATGGGGTTTTATTTTGGAATGATGGAAATGTTTTGGAACTAGATGCATGCCACCAAATTGTTCACTTAAAAATGTTTAATTTTATATTAATTTCATCTCAAGGAGTCAACTGGAGACAGCTCTAGCACATGACTGCCTAAATAATTTTTTTCTCTAAAGGTTCCATTGAGGCTATGAATATAGAAATGATCAGCAACTTGAATGGGCAAGATATGAATCTCTCCCTAGAGGACAAAAATTCAATAACATCACAGATGTATTATTTCATAACCTTTCTGCCTACCTCTTTATTTATCTTGCTACTTAACATTTCTGGAATATTTACTACGTGTCAGACACTGTACTAACACTCTCTTCTCTTAATTCTCACAATAATTTCACATAGAAGGAAATCAAGGACTAGCAATAACCATGATCATACACTCATTTAAGAAGTGACAGTTGAGCACAGTGATGCACGCCTATAATCCCAGTGGCTCAGGAGGCTGAGGCAGGAGGATTGTGAGTTCAAAGCCAGCCTCAGCAAAAGTGAGGCACTAAGCAACTCAGAGATCCTGTCTCTAAATAAAATACAAAAAGTAGGGCTGAGGATGTGCTCATTGTTCGAGTGCCCCTGAGTTCAATCCTGGGTACCAAAAAAAAAAAAAAGTGGCAGAGATGGGATGTAAACTTTGGTCTACCACAGCCTGTGCTGTTACTTTCCAATGCAAGTCTAGGGTAGCCATGGAAATGGTATATAGCCATATTCCTTGAGTACCTTCAGATCATGAGGAAACTGCAAATGGTGAGCACGGCTGTTTGCCAAAGGCTTCAGTCCTATTTCAAAATGGGTGGCCCTAGAGCCTTCTGAGGAACTGTGGGGCTGCTTAGCAGTCTGAAATGACGTGGTCAGCATCATGGGGCTTGCCTTAATCTGAGTCTTCCTTGGTCATCTCATTCAGAAAATTCAAAGAGGAATTTAAATACTGGAGGCAGGGGTTGTAGGGAACTGTGATATATATTACTTTCAGGGACCTTTAGGGCCATCTGCTCTGAAGAAACAAGCTTATAGAAATAAATGACTTCCCTGAAAGCACATAGCTGGTTCAGGCAAGCATTACAAGTAGAGGAGGATGTTACTTGAAGTTTATCCTTATCCTCAACCTTGCCATTTTCCCATTCTTCCTTTATGTTCTTTCCTCAATTCTTTAGTCAGGATATGCCTTCATAAGAATCTAGTACACTCATTCACACCAAGGTATAGTAAAATGTATTCTTTTTTTTGGTACTGGGGATTGAACTCAGGGGCACTCGACCACTGAGCCACATCCCCAGCCCTATTTTGTGTTTTTTTTTTTATGTAGAGACTGGGTCTCACTGAGTTGCTTAGCTCTCGCCGTTGCTGAGGCTGGCTTTGAACTCACGATTCTCCTGTCTCAGCCTCCCTAAGTGCTGGGATTACAGGCTTGCGCCACCGCACCCAGCATAAAGTGTATTCTTTAAAAAAACCCTTTATTGTGGAATTTTCACCTATTTTATTGATACTATGTATTTACATAAACTTATCTATTTTATATATAATTACATATACAATTTATTGAATGGGTGATTTATTGATTGATGGATGGATGGAATATTTTAAAGCAAGTCCCAAACAGCATACCATTGCAGGGAAACACAAGGCCACATGGAGCTGAAGGCAGGAGACCTAGGCCATATTTTACTTAGCTCTAACACTAACTAGCTGTATGATCATGGAGAAGTTAAGTCCTTAGTCTCAGACTTCTTTCTCTAAAAAAAAAAGAACTAGATTTTATTACTTTACAACATTAAAATTCCATGACTATTCAAATTCCTCCAGGGATATTTGAATTTTAAAAGGGAACAAATGTTTAATGTCCCCCAGTTATCTGGCAAAGGAAAGTGGTTTTGGGGAGCATTAGTTAGAGCAGTGGGGATGGGAGAGGAATTGTTGAGAGATCTTTAAGTCACACTTTGCAAGCAGCTGCCAAAACATCTCTACAGAAGGCTGGTCTTGCCTACAACAACTGCCAGCTGTGGCTCTGAGAAATGTAAAATTATGCCACCATTCCTCTTTACTAGTGGACTTTCAAGATTGTTCATTTAGCCTGAAGTTCATCTGTCCGAATTAAAATGTGAAAAGCTGGGCACAGTGGCGCATGCCTGTAATCCCAGCACTTTGGGAGGCTGAGACAGGAGAATCGCGAGTTCAAAGCCAGCCTCAGCAATGGTGAGGCGCCAAACAACTCAGTGAGACCCTGTCTCTACATAAAACACAAAATAGGGCTGGGGATGTGGCTCAATTGAGTGGTTGAGTACCCCTGAGTTCAATCCCCAGTACCAGATAAATTAATAGAGAAACTGCTGTAAAGATAATATGTGTTCCATCCTCAAACAAATGTCCATTTTCTGAAGTATTCAAACATTCCACAACTTGTTTTAACTCTTTTGAGAGTTCTTTTCTTTCTTCTAATGCGGTTTGTGGGGAGGTGGACAGAGAAAGGCTGGTTTTCAGAAGTTGAATGCTGCCATCTGCTGACTGATAGGCAGCACTCAGATGGAAGAGGGAAATCGACCAGACAACAAAAAACAAAACCCCACACAACTAAAGGAATGCCATTAGATACACAAACTAAAAATTAACTTTAATATTTGTATGCCTTATTATTTTACCCACAAATGTATTTTTCTTGATATAAGTAAAATACGGTTATTTCATAAATTTGTAAAATATGGAAAAGTGTATATGGAAAAATACAAATTTCCTATAGCTCTCAAATTCTAACATGTTGGTGTATTTTTTGCAATCTTTATTACTTATTTTTTTGGTGCTGGAGATTGAACCTAAGGCCTCAAGCATGCTATGCAAGCACTTTTCCACTGAGCTATACTTCCAGCCCGTGTTTTACATTTCTGGCAATATTCTGACTTTCACTCAAAATTCAATTTTTTCATATCCTGTTTCATTCAACAAATATTTAATGGGGACCTTCTACATATCAGGTTTTGGTGAACGGCTGGAGATGTAACTTAGAGTGCCTGCCTACCATACGTAAGGACCCTGGGTTTGATCCCTAGCACCACACACACATGTGCGCGCACACACACACACAAATTTAGAAAGTGCCTGCCCTGACAGAGTTTTCCTCCAAGAGTAGTCAAGGCCCAATAAACAAATGAAGATATCACGACATGTTAGAGCATGATAAATGCTGTGAAGCATGACAAGTGAATAAAATGTAATTGTAGTGCTTCTTTAGGTACAGGGTAGTCATAGAAGGTCACTCTGAGGCAGTGAAAGAAGTGACATTTGAGCTGCAGTCTGAATGATGAGGCAGAGAGCCACACAAACTTGTGAGTGAAGAGCCTCCTAAGGGGAAAAGTGCTCTAGGCTTATGGAAAGGCAAGTGCAAACGCCCTAGGCAGGGATCTGTTGTTTTAGAGGCTTGCAAGGAAGCTAGTGTGGTGGGAAAGGTGTGTGAGAGATGAAAACCAGAAGGAAATAAAAGAGCACAGCCAAGAATGAAATCCAAAAGGGCCAATCCTTGTACAGAGCCCTTTGTAGGGTATTCCCCGCTATCAATCCATTTAACATAACAGAGCTGTAGCCTGAAGGATGGGCAGTAGAGACGAGAATGCAGGGCTGGGAGCATAGCTTGGTGGTAGAGTGTATGTTTATCTGAGTCAATCCTCAGCACACTCACAAAAAAGGAGGAATGTACTAGAGAGGCGAGGAGGGAGTCTGACATATTAAAAAGGAAGAAGCAAAGAGACAGACAGCTGGAGAAAGGGAGACAGGAGGTAGGCGCTATAACTTCATGAGACCCTTGGTAGGAATTTTAGTTACCACTTAGGAGTAGAATAGTTATCATCTCAGACTTTAGAATGCATCAGAGTCCTCTGAAAGTATTGTTAAAATGCATATTGCTGGGGTTCACATCCAGAGTTTTTGATTCAAGAGGTTTGAGGTAAGGCCTGAGAACATGTAAGTTCCCAGGTGATACTGATAAAGTTGGTCTGAAGATCACATTGAGAATAAAATGCTATGACTGGTACCAAATGAAGCAAAAATGGAAAACCCAGTCAGCCCATTTCTTGGTTAACATACTGTCAAATGGCGGAGTGCTAAACTCTTGGCATTTTCGAAATTGATGTTTTGTGCTCCTGTACTTCTAATGTTATTCAAAGTAGTGGACAGAGCTATGTTATACCTCTGCTGTTTGATAAAGACACCATTTGGAACTTGGACAATATTACTAGGTTCATTGCCTTATCCTGTTTCTCTTTATCCATTAGCAAGCAAGACACTGAAAATAATATTTCTAACCAGTATTCTGTCAATGATGGTGTGAGAAAATAAGCTGTTTCTGGTAGTGGAGATGTCAAATGGTGTACCTTTCTGTGCAGCAATTTATCAATAATATGTAACATTCTAAATATGTACTATTTGATCTCAAAGTTCTAATTCTAGAAAATTATCGTATGGAATGAATGAGAGTATACTACAAAGATATAAGTACACTGAATCTTATCATAAAGCATAGCTTATAAAAACTTGCTGGACAGGCTCGGGTTGTGGCTCAGTGGTAGAGCACTTGCCTAGCACATGTGAGGCACTGGGTTTGATTCCCAGCACCACATAAAACTAAATAAACAAAATAAAGGTATTGTGCCCATCTACAACTAAAAGTAGTTTAATGTGAGAGAGCTGGCCTGAGGGCTTCCGCAGTACATAAGTACAACAATATCAGGTTTTTCAATCAAGAGCTTTTGGCCGCCATAGTTCCATAATGTAACAATAGCCACATTCCTGTGAATAGCAGCAAGGTGCTAATGGAATAGTCACACCCTATGCACCCTGTAGCGCTTGGAGGACAAAGGGCCTCTTAGCATATATAAAGAGGGACCTGAGCTCAATAGAGGAGGAGTCTGAGAGAGTCTCTTGCCTTGTTCTGTGTGTGTGTGTGTGAGCTCAATAAAAAAGAGTCTCTTGCCTTGTTCTGTGTGTGTGTGTGAGTGATTTTTCATCCGCGGCTCCCTCGCCTGACTCGGTTTCCCTTTGTGCCGGCGCGGGCGCTGGCAGTTTAAAAAATAAAATAAAAACTTGCTGGAAACAGCTTGTCCAGCAATGAGAAATTAGATATATATTGTGGAGAGCTTTGCTGTGGAAGAACTCTTAGTGACAGGAAAATAAATATGGAGGTAGAGATTACAGCATTTGTGTGTGTGTGCATGGGGGAGTGGTTGTACTGGAGATTGAACCCAGGGCCTGTGCATACTAGGCCAGCACTCTACTACTGTACTACATCTCCAGTCCTTTGTATTTTGAGAGAGGTATCACAAATTTGCTGAAGCTGGCCTTGAACTTGTGATCCCTCCTGCCTCATCCTCCTGAGTAGCTGGAATTACAGGCATTTGCCACCATGCTCATCTATGTGTGTGATTTTTTGTTATTTTATATTTTCTAAAATTTCTGCACTGGCCATGTATTATTTTTGTAATCAGAACAAACATTCTCCAAATCACTTGACATTAGGAAGCCTCATGTACACTGTCTTTCTCTGTATTCAAAATTAGTACTTGGCAACTAATCCACAGCAAAGGGCTACAGATACAGTTCAGTGATAAAGCACTTCCCTAGCATGCATGAGGTCCTGGGTTCGATCTCCAATAACACACACATACAACACACACACACACCTGCAGCAGTCTATACAGTCCTTAAATCAAACTGATGATCCTTTTTCTTCTTGACACAACGTTATAAGTAAAGAGAGTCTTACTAGCTGTTAATTTGGTTCAGAAAGCAGTGCCAGAGTAGATTCCATCTTTTCTCACATCTCTATACTATACTACATTTTCCTTGTGTAAGCAAATATTAAATGTGATAACAGAATTTTTGGGGTGGGGTACCGGTTATTGAACTCAGGGGCACTCGACCACTGAGCCACATCCCCAGCCCTATTTTGTGATTCTCCAGTCTCAGCCTCCCAAAGTGCTGGGATTACAGGTGTGCGCCACCACGCCCCACTGAGAACAGAATTTTTTTAGACTAAAAAATAGCAGCCTTACATGGAAGTATCATATAATTACAAACTCATCATTATCAGTTTACTCTAGCAACAGACTTAACACAGGAGTTAAGGTCCAAATTACACTTTGACAATTCATATCAGAATCACCATTACTTGCACCCCAAATATCAACGGACAGAAAAAGAGTTACATTTGCATTTAAACTTTATTGATTTAATATCTTCACAGAGGAATTAAAAGTTCTTATAATAAATACATGTCAAAAATAAAACCATAAAATCTTATAATAATGTAAAAGCTAGGATACAAATTGAGCACTTTAATAACCAGAGTAGAATTTAATCTTACAAACTTACTTTCGTGGCATAGAACATTGAATCATAACAGATCCTTATCAATTACCGTCCTATATTGATGAAATGGAGTCTGGTTAGGACTCACATAGGTTCTAGAGCTTAAGGAATAAAGTCAAAACAAAGAAACAAATTCTCTGATGCCAAAAATTCTGGAAACATAGCTATTTTCCTAAAAATCTCTCATTTGAAATCACCTCCTTCTTGCTCACTTTCCTGTTCTTTTATGCAAACAAAGCTAAACATTTTTTTCTCATTTACTTAGTCTTGACAGATTACTCCATTAAAACTTATATAAGGTGGGCTAGGACTGCAGCCCAGTGGCAGAGTGCTTGCCTAAAACATATGAGGCATGGGGTTTGCTCCTTAGCACCACATAAAAATAAACAAGTAAAAACAAAGGCATGCTGTCCATCTGCAATTACAAAATTTTTTAAAAAAAACTTATATAAGGCAAAATACTTTAATAAAACAGTACAAAGTTAAGTGTTGAACGAATGTATATAGGCTCTTGAATATAATTCACTACAGTCTTCCTGTTAACAGTAGACCTTTAAGAAGAAAGGACATTTTGGTTTTCAGTTGATGACAGATCCTGATTTTCTCATAATTTTCAGCTTAGAGAATCTCTCGTTAAGTGAAAGCTTAGTCTGCAAAGGAGAGAAAAAGCTTTGACTTTGGGGGTTAGTAACCTTACAAAATACTCATGAAATGTGGCTACTAAAAAGAGACAGAGGATGGCTGGAGAAGACTCTTGAGGGAGATACTGAAGTCTCTTTAATTTGAAGAAATTGTGTGGAGTGCATCTCTGTGATTCTAGAAGCATAAATAGTTTACCTGATCTTCAGTATACCACATCTTAGAGGTCACATCTTAGTTCTTACAGGTTAAATTGTGGAATCAAAGGGCTTTAATAAGATAGCAGTGAAGAATGCATATTATTATACCACAGAGTAAGTGGATAAGGTTACATGACAGAATGAGGGTCAGACTTACTTATACACAGTGAAGATAAAATACTTCAACTAGGGCTGGGGTTGTGGCACAGTGGTAGTGTGCTCGCCTAGCACGCGTGAGGCACTGGGTTCGATCCTCAGCACCACATAAAAAAATAAAGATATTAAAAAATTTTAAAAAAGAACTTCGGCTATGCCCAGGGTGTTGGTGATCTGCTTTGTGAAGACAACCCTAGAATCAAGTGATTTCCAATTGGTGTTATTAGTCTACAACTGATGAGAATACTTCAAAGACTGTCTGAGACTTAACTTCCAGTTTCACCTGCATATAGACTGCCACTGAGCCCAAGTTTCTTTCTCCGTTTTCCAGAAATACCCTTCTCATCCCAAAACCTTAATTCGATTGGTACTGTTCTGAGGCACCGGTAGTTTGAATTTATTAGAATATATTGCCTATTTTCCTCTTATGAGTTATATACTTGTATGTACAACACAATCAGAATATGGATGGAGCAGTGTTCCCTGATTAATTTAGGCTGTTGCCAACTGAAGAACGGCAGAAAATTCTTTCAGTTTCAACCCCTGCTATGAAAATCTTTAAAAATACTTTAGTACAGTTTCTTGCTTTAGTACATGGTCTGGTAAGTGTAGCTGTCTCCCTGACAAGTGAGAATCATGTGGCGCCTTAAGGCGGCCACAGTTGTAAATGTATAGTAATTTGGGCTAAATCCGTGTTTGACTTGAAGTTCATATAAAAAAATAACTAATCAAGTTGGATAATTTTCTTGATCTTTGTGCCTTTCGCAAAGGTAGAATATAGGGAAAAGATTTCTAGTGTATTAAAAGCTCCAGATAAGCTCTGGTTTACCACACTTTTTCTATACATAAAAGATACCCTTATATATATCAAGTAGGCCTAAAATAGACATGAATTCTTCAACATCTAGTAAACAGATTTATTGTACAATTCTGTTACATTTACCTGATTACCCAGTGCTCGAAAGTTGAAATTCAGGAATATTCCTTTGGGCTGGTATGAAGAACTCTTGGTTGTAGTGTATTTAGTTCTCATTTGAAAAGCTTCAACTCCACGACTCACATATCTGTCAGTTAAGCATAATATTTAAAAATATATACATGATAGCTACTAATTAAGTGAGCTACTATGGGCCTTTCAACTTAACCTTCTAGATCTTATTTGTACCAGCTATGGATCCTAATTAGAGTAAGATATACTCCATGCTTGTATAAATAACTCAAATTATACTCTACTGTCATGTATAACTAAAAGGAACAAAAATACAAAAGAAAGTATATTCAAGAATCTTTGTTTCCTTTTAACTAGGTGCAATAGTGCATGCTTGTAATCCCAGTTACTAGAGGCTGAAACAGGAGGATCCCAAGTTCAAGGCTAGCATCAGCAACTTAGCAAGATCCTCAGCCATTTAGTGAGAACATGACTCAAAATAAAAAAAATAAAAAGGCCTGGGTTGTGCCCCTGTGTTAGATCCCCAGTATCAAAAATAAATTAAAAAAATTTTTTTTTGAGATTCCTTTTAGGTTGGAGCCAAGATGGTGAAATAGAGGGAGACTGCATTCCTTGTCGCTCTGACTCGGGATTCAAGCAGAGGAAATACTGTTTCTCTGCGAGACAGCCTTCACTGCCCACCGATCCTCTGCTCTTTGCTCACCCCCACCCTCCTTGATCACCAGCCCTTTGCTAGCATTTTGCCTGCCTTTCGCTTGCAGATTGTTTACTGGACTGCCCCAACCGTCTGCCGGTTATCTGTTTGCCTGCCTTTAGCCTGCCCATCACCAGCCATCTGACATCCGTCTGCCAAGTGCCCACCATTTGCCTGCAAACCACCCGCTGCCTGTTGCTGCCTGAAAGTCCATTGTCAGGGTATCCACAGGTTTGGTTACACGTGGCTGCTGCCATCTTGGGACACTAGTCAGGGCCTGGAAGTCCAGGGCCAAGGCATCTGCATTGCTGCCACCACCCCTGCCATCTCGGGGAGCAGCTGCCTCAGTGTGGGGACACTGACCAGGGCCTGGAAATATACTGTTGGAGTACCTGCAGGTCTGGTTGCACCTGAGGTCTTCCTGTTGGTTGTGCAAGTGGCTGCCGTTTGGCTGCCTCTTTGCAGGGCCGCTTCTTTCTGTGAGTGCATCCCTGGTGGCCTCTCTGCAATGGCATTGGTCTCTCAATGGCGTTAAGGTCTTGGGACTGCAGCAAGGCAGAGCCTAGGGAATCTGAAGCCCAGGTCCATCAGATTGCAGCTGGGTCTGCCTGGGCCAGTCTGGGCCTGGCAAGCCTGTGGAAAGCCCGAGGCTGGGGGCAGTTGGGTGGGGGACCGACACAGGTTGGAGAAATTTGAGAAAACCGGGCTCTCTCTAGCTCAGTGAGTCCTGAAGTGCACAAGGATGGAAGGGTCCAGCTACAATGGGTGGGAAAAATGGAAGAGGGCATGAGGGTCTCTTGCTATTGGCTCGCCCAGCCAACCTGTCAGGCACTCTTGGACTGGAGCTACCATCAAACTTCAGACAACCCCACCTATTGGTGGAGAAAGGAAGCTGAGAAAATTTCTGAAAGCCAATGGAAGCAATTGGTCAATTTTCCATGAAGACTTTTTTTTATTCCCCCTCTCTCTCACATCTCTACTATCTTTTAATCCAAATATTTTTCATGCATCAATTTATTGAGGAATGGGATATTACAGTTTTGTTGTGTATTCTTATATTTTTACTTTTTAAAAAAACTGTATATATTTTTCTCACCTGTTTCCCTGAATTATCTTTCTCACCTCTCTCATGCTAACAGCCAACCTCTATTAATTCCTCCTTCACTCTTACTATAAATTTTTACCTCTAGCTTCTCTCCTTCTCCCTCATAAACATCACATCCTGCAGTACTTGTCCATCATTGTCCATCATTTGAAACAGGAAATCCTTTTAACAAACTTACTGTTTATATTGTAGACAATAATTGAACACATCACTTCTGTTCATGGCAACAAAACTGTAGGCATCTAAATAGAAGCTAATTGGTTTAAGGTTGCATATTGTTTGCATTGGGTATTTTTAATATTGGCCTTCCCCTTAAAGATGAGGTACTGGAGGCCTTTAGGGACACTATAAGACTACAGGGTAGAAACTGTACTGCCTCAGATCCATACTGCTAGATGAGAAGACACACAAACAACATGAAAAAAACAAGGGAACAAAGTGCCTCAAACAAACCAAGATGTTCCAACAAGAGAATCTGTAGACAACACAGTAGAAGAAATGTCAGAGAAGGAGTTTAGAAGTTACATAGTTAGGCTGATCCTTGAAATAAAGGATGGTATTGGAGAGAAAATACAGGAAGTGAAAGATCACTTCAATAAAGAGGAAGAGATTATAAAAAGGAATCTCAAGCAGAAATCCTCAAAATGAAGGAAACAATAACGCATATTAAAAATTCAATGGGGGAGCCGGGCACCGTGGCTCAAGCCTGTAATCCCAGCACTTAGGGAGGCTGAGACAGGAGAATCACAAGTTCAAAGCCAGCCTCAGCAATGGCGAGGCGCTAAGCAACTCAGTGAGACCCTGTCTCTACATAAACACAAAATAGGGCTGGGGATGTGGCTTAATTGAGTGATTGAGTGCCCCTGAGTTCAATCCCCAGTACCAAAAAAAAAAAAAATTCAAGGGGGGGCTGGGGCTGTAGCTCAGTGGCAGAGCACTCACCTAGCATGTGTGAGGCACTGGATTCGATCCTTAGTACCACAAAGATTCCATCTATAAAAAAATAAAAGTGTTTTGTCCATCTACAACTACAAAAATTTTTAAAAATTCAATGGAAAGTATCACGAACAGACTAGACCACTTGGAAGACAGAACCTCAGGCAATGAAGACAAAATATACACTCTTGAAAATTAAGTCGACTGTACAGAGATGATGATAAGAAACCATGAATAGAACTTCCAAGAAAGGCGAGATAACATGAAAACACCAAATTTAAGATTTATCAGAATAGACAAAGGCATGGAGATACAAACCAAAGGAATGCACAATCTTTTCAAGACATAATATCAGAAAATTTCCCAAATCTAAAGACTCTTAAAGCTCAAGAAGTAGAATCCAGAATCAATAAATGTGCCAGGTGCGGTGGCTCACGCCACTAATCCCAGCACTTTGGGAGGCTAAGACAGGAGAATTGTGAGTTCAAAGCCAGCCTCAGCAATGGGGAGGCACTAAGCAACTCAGTGAGACCCTGTCTCTACATAACACACAAAATAGGGCTGGGGATGTGGCTCAGTGGTCAAGTGCCCCTGAGTTCAATCTCCAGTACCAAAAAAAAAAAAAATCAATAAATGTGATGGATTCAAACTAAAAAGCTTCTTCACAGCAAAGAAAACAAAATCCATAATGTGAAGAGATAGCCTATAGAATAGGAGAAAATCTTTACTACATACACCTCAGAGATAGACCTCTAATCTCCAGGATATATAAAGAACTTAACACTACTTAAATGTAACACTACAAAACTTAACACTAAAAAAAAGGGGAAAAAACCAAATAACCCAATCAATAAATGGACTAAGGATCTAAACAGATACTTCACCAATCAACAAATATATGAAAAAATGTTCATCATCTCTAGCAATTAGAGAAATGCAAATCAAAACTACACTGAGATTCCATATCCCTCCAGTCAGAATGGCAACTCTCAAGAATACAAGCTAGAGCAAATGTTGTCGAGAATGTGGGGGTAAAAGTACACACACATTGCTGGTGGGACTGCAAATTGGTGAAATAATTATGGAAAACAGTACAAAGATTCCTCAGAAAACTTGGAATGGAACCACCATTTGGCCCAGTTATCCTACTTCTAGTTTTATACCCAAAGGACTTAAAATCAGCATGCTGAAGTGACACAGCCACATTAATGTTTATAGCTTAATTCACAATAGCTAAACTATGGAACCAACCTAGATGCCCTTCAACAGATATTCATCTGGAATGAATATATAAGCAACTCAATGAGAATGGAATGGATAAAGATATTGCAGTATATATACACAATGGAATATTACTCAGCCATTAAGAAGAAAGTAATTATGGCATTTGCTGGTAAATGGATGGAACTGGAGAATATTATGCTAAGTGAAATAAACCAATTACAAAGAACCAAAGGCTGAATGTTTTCTCTGATAAGTAGATGCTAATTCACAATAAAGAGGGGGGAGGAAGAATAGAGGTACTTTGGATTTGACAGAGGGGAGTGAATGGAGGGGAGTGGTTATAGGGGTAGGAAGAATAATAGAATAAATCAGACATTATTACCCTATGTGCATATACGATTATATGACTGGTGTAACTCTACATCATGTGCAACCAGAAGAATGAGAAATTACACTCCATTTACGTATGACGTGTCAAAATGCATTCTACTATCATGTATATAACTAATTAGAATAAATTTTTAAAATTTTTTAAAAAGACCCTTTGGAGAAACTTACAAGAAACCAGCCAATCACCAAGTCACTCTGGCTCATTCTTTTTAGGCGACCTAGAGTAAACTTTGCTCATTATAATAAATTCTCTGCCCAAAGGCAGTCCTGTTTGCAGTTATTTGAACGTGATATATGTCCTCTTAGTGAGCATGCTCAAGAATGTGCCCAAGACAGGCACAGTGACGCACGCCTATAATCCCAGCACTTTGGGAGGCTGAGACAGGAAAATTGCGAGTTCAAAGCCAGCCTCAGCAATGGTGAAGTGCTAAGCAACTCATTGAGACCTTGTCTCTACATAAAACACAAAATAGGGCTGGGGATGTGGCTCAGTTGTTGAGTGACCCTGAGTTCAATCTCCAGTACCAAAAAAAAAAAAAGAATGTGCCCACCTCTACATGTGATGATGAATCTTTCCTATATGAATATGTATAAGCTTTCCCAATAAAAGCTTTTGCATTCTTTGAGGAGAACACTGATTTAAAAATTATCTCCAGTGCTCTCCTTACTTGCTGTGTATAAATAAGCCTCTCTCCACTTTTTTATCTCCTGGTTGTGTTCTTTGGCTTTGTACTCACCAAGATGCAAATCCATTATGACCAGTTACAGTAATTTGTTTAAACATCAACAGAAAATGAATATGCTAGGCTTTTCAGGAGTTGAACCTCTTCTTTAGTTGCAGTTGTGGAAAGACAATATGAGAGAGGAGAAAACCTACAGGTTTTGTAGACACAATTCAAATTTGAATATAGCTTCTAGCTCCCATTAGTTGTATGACTTCAGGAAGATGAAATAGCTTCTTGAGCTAGGGCTATATCTCAATGATAAAGCACTTGTCTAGCATGCAGGAGGCTCTGCATTTGATCCCTAGTACTGCAAGAAAAACAACAAGCCCCTCTTGAGCCTTAGTTTCTCATCTGTGATATGGAAATATTAATAGCCTGTACAGGACTGCTGGGTTAAATTAAATCACAAATGTAAGTGTTTACTTGGTGCATTGCTAAGCACATGATAAGCATTCAGTAAATGCTAGCTATTTTTTTAAAAATATTTTTTTAGTTGTAGATGGTCACGATATCTTTATTTATTTATTTATTTATTTTTATGTGGTGCTGAGGATCGAACCCAGTGCCCCACGCATGCAAGGCAAGCGCTCTCCCACTGAGCTACAATCCCAGCCCTGCTAGCTATTTTTATTAATCTGCTTCTAAGTCTACTTTACTTTCGATCCTTTCATAGGTACCTTCAAAGGAAGGTAACAGCATTCTTTCCTTTTCTGGCTGCTTAGATGCTCCTGAATCACTGGTCGTATTTAGCACAAACCATCCCAAAATATTACTGTAGGAGACCAGACTATGCTGCCTCAAATGTACCATAAAGATTATTTAGAGCTAATTAGTTTGAGAAACAGAAGACATAGGTAAAACTTCAAAAACAGAGTAGATGTTACCTTTTGTAAGAAAAATGTATACATTTAAAGGAACTTTCCATTTGTAAGGGTGTTTCCCATCTTGCCTCAGAGAAGGATGAGCAGTAAAGAGTTTTAAATCTTTTTTGGCGGGGTAGGTACTGAGATTTAACCCAGGGGTGCTTTACCACTGAGCTACATCCTCAGCCCTTTTCAAATTTTTTATTTTTTATTTGGGGACAGGGTTTCACTAAGCTGCTTAGGGCCTCTCTAAGTCACTGAGGCTGGCCTTGAATATGTGATCCTCTTGTCTCAGCCTCCCAAATTGCTGGGATAACAGGTGTGCACCACCGCAACCTGCTAAGAGTTTTAAATCTTGAGATTGAAAATGAGAAGCCAGGAGTGGTGGCGCATGCCTGTAATCCCAGCACTTTGGGAGGCTGACAGGAGAATCATGAGTTCAAAGCCAGCCTCAGCAAGGGTGAAGCACTAAGCAACTCAGTGAGACCCTATCTCTCAATAAAACACAAAACAGGGCTAGGGATGTGGCTCAGTAGTTGAGTACCCCCGACTTCAATCCTTGGTACTAAAAAAAGAAAAGAAAAGAAAAAAAGAAAAAATTTCACAGCAACAAATTCTTCAGGGTGACAATTCCTGCATGCTTTAAGCAGATAGAGTACAACATCAAGACATTTATACTCACCATAAAAAAGTGATGCATGGAAATCTCAAAAGTAAAAAATAAAAGCAAGCCAGGCAGTTTTAAGAATTTTCTGGTTCTGCATTAGGATTGTTTACAAAAGTTGTTGAGGATTGTTCAGACTCTAAGGCCCCCTGCTGGAATTTATATTTAATCTCTTTTTTTCATAATTCCCCTTAAGGATAAATTACTTTTACAAATGTCTGTCTGCAATTACCTTTCATAAGTTCTTTTAGTTTCATTGGAGTTGCGCTCATTTTCTGGTGTTACCTAAATGGAAAAAGTTGAAACAAATCATGCAAAAGCCATCTTTAACTTAGCACAAGATGTTTATTGTCCGTATTTGAAATTGAATCAGTATTTTCAGTTATAATATTCTCTTTGCTTTACCCTTAGTCTAATATTCAATTTCTGACTTTTTGCAACAAATTACAGATGCAAGAATGTCAAAGCCCAACAGACCTTTAGAAATCAAGCAGTCCAATTCCCTCTCAGTACATATAAGAAAGCTGCAATTCAGAAGAGTCTAATGATTTTCCCAATGCCCTACAGCTAGTAGTGAACTGGAGGAAAAGTCTGTAGGATATTAATGTAGCCTGGATCCAAACACTGATTATCTGGAGCTAGGGAAATGAAAAGGGTGGCCTCAAAATTGCCATATATATGTAAAATTTTATACAAAATATATATTATATAAAATATAAAATTTGTATACAAAATATTTATAATAAATCTGATACTTTGACTGTATTCATGAGGTAGGGAACTGTATTATCCAATAACTTAATTTTAGAAAGTATCACTTCTATGTAAATTAGACACTTCAAGTCAAAGTTAAATTTTTAAAAATAATTAACTTATATCTCTTATTCCTATAATTACTTTCTAAGTGACAACATATGTTACATCTATATTTGGTCAATGAAACAGACCAAAGCATAATCAAAGTTTTTAATTCAAATGTTAATTGGCCCAGATCACTCTAACTGAATTGGTTGCAGTGCATTCAGTTGTATGTAGCTGGTGTTTGGAATGGTACTGCTATTTTTTTTTTAATATATTTTTTTTTAGTTGTAGATGGACACAATGTCCTCATTTATTGCTTTGTATGTGGTGCTGAGGATCGAACCCAGGGCCTTACGCATGCGAGGCAAGCGCTCTCCCGCTGAGCTACAGTCCCAGCCCCAGTACTGCTATTTTTATATAAAATCCTAACTATAGTTTGAATTTTCAGGTAGATTTGGTATTAAAAACCCTACGAATAATAAGATAGCAACAAGAAGTCCATAGAGCAAGAAGATTGTACAAGCAAAATAACACATAGAGCTATTCTTTTTTTGGTACTGGGGATTGAACTCAGGGGCACTCGACCACTGAGCCACATCCCCAGCCCTATTTTGTGTTTTATGTAGAGACAGGGTCTCACTGAGTTGCTTAGCGCTTTGCCTTTGCCGAGGCTGGCTTTGAACTCGCAATTCTCCTGTCTCAGCCTCCCTAAGTGCTGGGATTACAGGCATGTGTCACTGCACCGGGCTTACATGGAGCTATTCTTTTTTTTTTTTTTTTTTGGTACTGGGGATTGAACTCAGGGGCACTTGACCACTGAGCCACATCCCCAGCCCTATTTTGTGTTTTATGTAGAGACAGGATCTCCCTGAGTTGCTTAGTGCCTCATTGTTGCTAAGGGTGGCTTTGAACTCGTGATTCTCCTGTCTCAGTCTCCCAAAGTGCTGGGACTACAGGTGTGTGCCACCGTGCCCAGTTGCAGCTATTCTTAAAAGTTAATGTTTACAGATCAAATAATCTCTTATTGGAGAGTTCATGTTTAGGTTGGAAGCTATAGTAGAGCTTTCAAGTAAATATGCTACTGTATGCAGCCTTAAATTCAGGATAGATGTGTGTCTAATGGCAATGTCTCCATGAGTTAAACAGGGCTTCCTGGATGCACACCCCATACTGTGCTGACTGAAAAACATTTTAAAACCAATCACATCAATGTGAACATTTGATTATTATAATTAATAACCTGATATAATCATAATCATAGTAAATGAAATAGTAATAACTTCCATGTAGAGAATGCTTACCATAATCCAGTCTTTATCTTAAAATATCTATATATTTTTCAATTAATCATCACTACAACTTATGATATAAATATAATTCCTATTTTACAGTTAAGAAAATAGCCTCAACAAGACTTGCCCCCAAGATTCTTCAGCTACCATGTTTCTTTGAATCGAAAATATGATGACTATAACGTGCACTGTTATTTTAAGTACCACTGAAAATATGTAATACATTGTCAACTTAAATAGGGTATAGGATTTAATATAAGGCACTTTCTGATTTGAGAGATGGTAAAACCTGAAAAAATGTATCTTAAAATTCATGAAATATGGTATTAAATGCTAGAAATATGATTCCATCTAAGTGTAAATGTAAAGTTCCTGTAATTAATGACTACACCATAATGCTTACAGATCTTTTGATATCTTATAAATGTCCTTTTTTTCTGATCTCTTGATTTGACAACGAAAACTAAGACTGAGAGCAAGGGAGGTGACTTAATCAAGGTGATAAACACAGCTAGTCAGTGCAGTAGCTAGGAAGGGAAGCCAAGTCTCTGAGATCCACACTAGTCTTCTCATTCTATACCATATCGCCATTTATGCTAGGTAGAGAATTACTAGAAAAAATGCCAGAGTATCATGGGCAGAAATAAGTATTTGGTGTTTCATAAAGGGAGTTACATCTACTCAATAAAATATTTGACCTAAATACTTATGTCAAACACACATGTTTTGTATTAAAGATAGAAATTTCCAGCAAAATACTTAATTAGCTTAATGAATATATTATTTATATCATTTCTTGCCATTGTTTGTTCAGAGACGTTTGGTAAATAATAAAATAAAGTCAATGTCCTAGGGATACAATGATGGTTAAACATATTGTTTAAAATAATACATGCTACTAATAATTATTATTTGTATTGTCTTTTCTTGCCTTTTTTTTCTTTTTGGTACCAGGGATTGAACTCAGGGATACTCGACCACTGAGCCACATCCCCAGCCCTATTTTGTGTGTTATGTAGAGGCAGGGTCTCACTGAGTCGCTTAGCACCTCACTGTTGCTGAGGCTGGCTTTGAACTCGCGATTCCCTTGTCTTAGCCTCCCAAAGTGCTAGGATTACAGCCCAGGCATGCACTACCACACCTGGCCTTTTCCTGCTTTTATATAATGCCCATTTAGAAGGTAAATAACATAATGGATTATATTAGGGGTAATAGAAAGAAAGAGAGAAACTTTGGCAAGTAATTGCCTTTAAGGCTGGAAACACTTGGCTATTCATGTAGATATATATGACAATGTGTGGCTTCTTCATATATTGATGTTGGTAAGTAAGTTTAAAATTTATGAAAGCAACCATTAATATAAGTATATGTCAAAACTAATGGAAGAAACAAAAAGCTGCAAAGGGAAAGCCTAGTCAAATGAAAATGATATATAAAACCATATAAATTCTGAGCTATCAAGTTGATACTTACCCCTCGATTCATATTCAGTAGGTTATTTCTTTGTTGTACCTGTCTCTGGAAGTATTCATTCCTTCTTTTCATTGCAAAAGACCTGACATCAATCATAAAGAATGCGAATTTAAAAGGCAATCTTTTACTTTGAAAGAAATTATTCAGAATACATGTTTTCAAGCAATATTCTTTTATTATTATACATTGGAAAGTTAACATTTTTATGATGAGATCATTGAAAATTAACTCTAATCCAAGAAAGTAATCCCAAAATGTCTAAAGTGAAAGACACAGACTATTGAAACCAGCAAGAGAAAAGTGATTCATCACATTCAAGGAAATTTTCATAAGATTATCAGTAGATTGCTTAGAAGAAACTTTGCAGGCCAGAAGAATGTGGAATGGTAATATTCAAAGCCCTGAAAGAAAAATAAACTGCCTGGGACTGGGATTGTGGCTCAGTGGTAGAGCGCTTGCCTCGCATGTGTGAGGCACTGGGTTTGATCCTCAGGACCACATAAAGATAAATAAAATAAAGATATTGTGTCCATTTACAACTAAAAGCAGTATTTTAAAAAAAGAAAAATAAACTACCAACCAGGAATACTGTATCTTACAAAACGGTCCTTCAAAAATGAAGGAAAGAAGCTGAAGATATATTTCAATGGTAGAGCATGTGATTTAGCATGCATGAGGCCCTGTGATCAATTCCTGGCACTCACCCACCAGTTCATGGCCACTAAACCCATTCTACAAGAAATACAATGGGGAGTCCAAGTTGAAATGAAAGGATATTAGACAGCAACATGAAGCTATACAAAAATATAATGTTCTCTGGTAATGGATAATATAAGAAAAAATATAGTAACCCATATTTCTACAATTTTGGTGCGTACAATTTATAGCCAAAACAAAATAACTATAAATGTATGTTAATGAGCATACAATATGCAAAGATGCAACTTATGGTATTGATGACATAAAGTGGGAATGGTTACAGCTGTAAAGAAGTAGACTTTTTATGTACAAAGTTAAGTTGCTATCAGTTTAAAAAAGAACACTATAGCTTAAAGATGTTTTATGTGATTGCACTAGTAACCACTAAGAAAAATCTCTTTAAATACACACAAAAGAAAATTAGAAGGGAATCAAAGACTGTCAATACAAAAAAAATCAATAAAACATAAAACAGCCATGACTGGGAAGCCATCTCCAAGGTCCCTGCGGGCCCAGGTACACCAGAGGTAAGGTATTGGTAACCTGCAGGGACACTACAAGATTGCAGGGTAGAAACTATAATACCCCAGATCAGCACTGCTAGAGAAGAAGATACATGAACAACATGACAAAACAAGGGGAGAAAATGCCCCAATCAAACCAAGATGCTACAATAATAGAATCCATTGACAGCACAGTAGATATAATGTCAGAGAAGGAGTTCAGAACACACATAATTAAAATGATCTGTGAAACACAGAATAATATAAGAGAACAATTACAGGTAACAATTGATCAATCCAACAAAGAGATTAAAGAGTAAGTACAGGCAACAACTGATCACACCATCAAAGAGATAAGAGAACATATACAGGGAGCATAGAGATAGAGATAGAGATGCTGAAGAAAAGCAAGAAGAAATACTTTTTTTTAATGTTTATTTTTTTTAGTTGTAGGTGACAGAATATCTTTATTTTATTTTTATGTGGTGCTGAGGATTGAACCCGGTGCCTTATGCGTGCTAGGCGAGCATGCTACCACTGCGCCATAATCCCAGCCCCAGAAATACTTTAAATGAAGGAAGCAAGAAACCAAATAAAAAATTCAATAGAAAGCATCACCAACAGACTAGACAACTTGAAAGATAGAACCTCAGACAATGAAGACAAAATATTTAATCTTGAAAATAAAGTTGATCACACAATGAAGATGATAAGAAACAATGAACTGAATATCCAAGAATTATGGGATAACATGGGAAGACCAAATGTAATAATTACTGGGATAAAGAAAGGTGCAGAGATACAAATCAAAGGAATGCACAATCTCTTCAATGAAATAATATCATAAAATTTATTAAACATGAAGAATGAATTGGATGATCAAATACAAGAGGCTTACAGGACACCAAATGTACAAAAACTACAACAGATCCACACCAAGGCACATTATAATGAAAATGCCTACCATACACAATAAGGATAGAATTTTAAAAGCTGCAAGAGAGAAGGAGCAGATTATACACAGGGGAAAACCAGTTCAGATTCCAATAGATTTCTCAATCCAGACCCTCAAAGCCAGGAGATCCTGGAACAACATATACCAAGCTCTGAAAGAAAAATGGGTGCCAACCAAGAATCTTATATACAGCAAAATTAAGCTTCAGATTTGATGACAAAATAAAAACCTTCCACAATAAACAAAACTTTAAAGAGTTTACAGTGAGAAAGCCTGCATTAGAGAATATTCTTGGCAATATATTCCATGAAGAGCAAATGAAAGACAATAATGAAAATTGGCAAAAGGAAGAACTACACTAAACGAAAAGTCAATCAAAGAAACCAAGTCAAGTTAAAAACCAAAAATAAACCAAAATGAACAGGAATATAAACCATATTTCAAAAATAACCCTGAACGTTAATGGCCTAAACTCATCAATTAAAAGACATAGACTGGCAGATTGGATTTTTAAAAAAGGCCTAACAATGTGCTGCCTTCAAGAGACTCATCTCATAGAAAAAGACATCCACAGACTAAAGGTGAAAGGATGGAAAAAAACACACCACTCAAATGGACTGTGTAAACAAGTAGGGGCTTACATCCTCATATCAGGTAAAGTGGACTTCAAACCACAGATAGGAGGGATAAAGAAGGTCATTCCATACTGCTTAAGGAAACTATACATCAATAAGACATAACAATCATAAATATCTATGCCCCAAACAATGGAGCATCCATATATATTAAACAAACCCTTCTCAATTTTAAGAATCAAATAGACCACAACACAATAATACCAGGTGACTTTAACACATCTCTCTTACCACTGGACAGATCTTTCAAACAAAAACAAAACAAAGAAACAATAGAACTCAATAATACAATCAATAATTTAGAATTAACAGACATATATAGAATATTTCATCCATCAACAAGTGAATATACTTTTTTCTCAGCAGCACATGGATCTTTCTCTAAAATAGACCATATGTTATACCACAAAGCAACTCTTAGAAAATACAAGAAAATAAAGATACTGCCCTGCATTCTATCACACCATAATGGAATGAAATTAGAAATCAGTAATAAAATAAAAAATAGAATCTATTCCAACACTGGGAGACTAAATAATATGCTATTGAATGACGCATGGGTAACAGGAGACATCAAGGAGGAGAAACTATACATCAACAAGACATAACAATCTTAGAGGTAAATGAGAACTCTGATACAACATATCAAAATCTCTGGGACACTATGCAGGCTGTGTTAAGAGGAAATTTCATTGCATTGAACTCATTCATTAAAAGAAGAAAAAGTCAACAAATAAACTACCTGATATTACATCTCAAAGCACTAGAAAAAGAAGAATAAATCAACGCCAAAAGAAGTAGAAGACAGGAAATAATTAAAGTCAGGGCTGAAGTCAATGAAATTGAAACAAAGGAAACAATTCAAAAAATCAATAAAACAAAAAGCTGGTTCTTTGAAAAAAATTGATAAACCCTTAGCCACCTTAATGAAAAGGAGAGAGAAAATACAAATTTCTAAAATTCGAGATGAAAAAAGAAATATCATGGCAGACACTATTGAAATACAGAAGATAATTAGAAACTATTTTGAAAGCTTATACTCCAGCAAAATAGAAAACCCTGAATACACTGACAAATTTTAGAGGCATATGACCTACCGAAAGTGAACCAGGAGGACATTCACTACTTAAACAGATCAATTTCAAGGAAGGAAAAAAAAGACACCATCAAAAGCTTACCAACCAAGAAGAGCCCAGGACCAGAGAGATTCTCAGCCAAGTTCTATAAGACCTTCAAAGAAGAATTAATACCAATACTCCTCAAATTATTCCATGAAATAGAAAAGGAAGGAACCCTTCCACACTCGTTCTATGAGGCTAGTATCACCCTGGTTCCAAAATCAGACAAAGACACATCAAGGGAAGAAAACTTCAGACCAATATCCCTGATGGACATTGATGCAAAAATTCTCAAAAATTCTGGCAAATTGCATACAAAAACATATTTAAAAGATAGTGCCCCACAATCAAGTGTGGTTCATCTCAGGTATACAATGTTGGTTCAACACATGGAAATCAATAAATGTAATTCATCACATCAACAGACTTAAAGACAAGAATCATATGATTATCTCTATAGATGCTGAGAAAGCATTTGACAAAAAACAGCACCTCTTCATGTTCAGAACACTAGAAAAACTAGGGATAGTAGGAACATACCTCAACATTGTAAAAGCTATCTATGCAAAACCGAAGGCCAACATCATCCTAAATGGAGAAAAATTGGAAGCATTCCCTCTAAAAACGGGAACAAGACTGGGATGCCCTCTTTCACCACTTCTATTCAACATAGTCCTTGAAACTCTAGCCAGAGCAATTAGACAAATGAAAGAAATTAAAGGGATACAAATAGGAAAAGAACTTAAACTATCATTATTTGCTGACAACATAATTCTTTTTTTGTAAAATAATTTTTAGTTGTAGATGGACACAACACCTTTATTTTATTTATTTGTTTTTATGCGGTGCTGAGGATCGAACCCAGTGCCTCGCACATGCGAGGCAAGCGCTCTACCACTGAACCACAACCCCAGCCCCAACTACATGATTCTTTACTTAAAGGATCCAAAAAATTCCACCAGAAAACTTCTAGAATTAATAAATGAATTCAGCAAAGTAGCAGGATATAAAATCAACACCCATAAATCAAATGCATTTCTATACATCAGTGATGAATCCTCTGAAGGAGAAATTAGGAAAACTACCCCATTCACAATAGTCTCAAAAAATAAAATAAAATACTTGAGAATCAATTTAACAAAAGAGGTGAAAGACCTCTACCATGAAAACTATAGGACACTAAAGAAAGAAATTGAAGAAGACCTTAGAAGATGGAAAGATCTCCCATGCTCTTGGATAGGCAGAATCAATATTGTCAAAATGACCATACAACCCAAAGTGCTAAACAGATTCAATGAGATTCCAATTAAAATCCCAACATCATTCCTTATAGAAATAGGAGTAGCAATCATGAAATTCATTTGGAAAAATAAGAGACCCAGAATAGCCAAAGCAATTCTTAGCAAGAAGAGTGAAGCAGGAGGCATCACAATTCCAGACCTTAAACTATATTACAAAGCTATAATAACAAAAATGCCATGATATTGGCACCAAAATAGACATGTAGACCAATGGTATAGAAGAGAAGACACAGAGACAAATCCACATAAGTACAGTTATCTCATACTCAGCAAAGGTGCCAAAAACATACATTGGAGAAAAGAAAGCCTCTTCAACAAACAGTGGTGGGAAAACTGGAAATCCATATGAAGCAAAATGAAACCAAATCCCTATCTCTCACCATGCACAAAATTCAACTCAAAGTGGATCAACGATCTAGGAATCAGACCCGAGACCTTGAGCATAATTGAGGAAAAAGTAGGCCCAAATCTTCATCATGTCGGATTAGACCCTGACTTCCTTAACAAGACTCCTAAAGTGCAAGAAATAAAAGCAAGAATCAATAAAAAGGATGGATTCAAATTAAAAAGCTTCTTCTCAGGAAAAAAAACAATCAATGAGGTGAACCGAGTGCCTGCATTCTGGGAGTAAATTTTTGCCACCGCATATCAGATAGAGCACTGTTCTCCAGGATATATAAAGAACTCAAAAAACCTAACACCAAAACATCAAACAATCTAATCAATAAATGGGCTAAGGAGCTGAATAGAAACCTCTCAGAATAAGATATACAATCAATCAACAAATATATAAAAAAGTTCAACATCTGTAGCAATTAGAGAAATGCAAATCAAAACTACTCTAAGATTTCATCTCACTCCAGTCAGAATGGCAGTTATCAAGAATACAAAAAACAAGTGTTGGTGAGGATGTGGGGGAAAAGGCACACTCATACATTGCTGGTGGGACTGCAAATTGGTGGAACCAATCTGGAAAGCAATATGGAGATTCCTTAAAAAACTTGGAACAGAACCACCATTTGACCCAGCTATCCCACTCCTCGGTCTATACCCAAGGGACTTAAAAACAACATACTACAGTGATGCAGCAACTTCAATGTTTATAGCAGCTCAATTTACAATAGCTAAACTGTGGAACCAACCTAGATGCCCTTCAATAGATGAATGAATAAAGAAACTATGGTATATATACACAATGGGATATTACTCAGCATTAAAAGACAATAAAATTATGGCATTTTAAGGTAAATGGATGGAGTTGGAGAACATCATGTTAAGCAAAATAAGCCAATCCCAAAACCCAAAGAATGAATGTTCTCTCTGATAAGTAGATGCTGATCTATAATGAGGGAGGAGTCATGGGAAGAATGGAGAAACTTTGGTCAAAGGAGAGGGAAGGGAGGAGATGGGACATGGTGGCAGGAAAGATGGTAGAATGAGGTGGACAACAATTCCCTAGGTATATGTATGACTGCACATATGGTGTAACTATATTGTGTACAACCAGAGAAATGAAAAGTTGTGCTCCATTTGTGTACAATGTATCAAAATGCATTTTGCTGTCATGTATATCCAATTAGAATAAATAAATTTTTAAAAAAGCATGGGATATAATTTGTTCAAATTCAGTCCCCAGTATTTCTCCTTTTCCTCTGCTCTTCCATCTCTCTGTTCCCTTCCTCTACTGATCTTCCTGTTATTTAATTTTAGAATTTTTTCTTTTGGTTTGTGTATATATAAATGATTGTGAGATTCATTGTAGTGTATTCTTATATGTACATAGAAAATTTAGGTTAGATTAATTTCTCTGTTCTACCCCTTACACGGTTTCTTCTCCCTTCCCCTCAGTCCACTTCATCTAGCTAAGTGGTCTTCCTTCCTTTTTTGATAGACCCCCTCCTCCCCAATTTTCCCTTTCTCTCTGTAGAAGGAAGATTATAGCTATGAATGTATATATTTTTATAGAAGAAAGATTTCAAATGAACAACTTAACATTATACCTCAAGAAACTAGAAAAAAACAGCTCAAAGCTAGTGGAAGGAATAAAATACTAAGTATTATAGCAAAGATAAAAGAGAAGACTCAAATAACTAAAATCAGAAATGAAAGAGACAAAACAACTCATACCACAGAAACAAGAAGAATTGTAAGACAGTACTATGAGCAACTGTTAAAAAATGGGAGAGCCTAGGAGATATTAATAAATTTCTAGAAATACATAATCTATCAATATTGAATCTTAAAAAATAGAAATTCTGAAAAGACTAGTAATGTATAAGGAGACAAACAGTAACCAAAACTCTCCCAACAAGGAAAAGCCCAGAACCAGTTGACTTACCTGGAAAATTCTACCAAAACTTTTTTGGAGGGAGGCCTGGCACTGAAGATCAAACCCAGGGTCTTATGCATGTTAGGCAAGTATTCTACCACTGAGTTACAACCCTGGCCCTTATACCAAACATTTATAGAATTATCAATATCAATCTTCTTGAAACTCTTCCAAAATATGTTAAAAGAACTTAACACTTGTAAGCTCACCATATGAGGCTATTATTACCCTAATATTAAAGCCAAACCTACTACAAGAAAACAATAGACCAATATCCTGGATGAATATTGATGCAAAAAATCCTTAAGAAACTACTAGTAAGACAAATTAAATACCACACTAAAAAGATTATAAACCATGACCAGGTGGGATTTATTCATGTAATGTAAGTATAAAAAATGAATTAATGTAATATGCCGCATTAACAGAATAAAGAACAAAAAGTACATTATCACTGATCCAGATCATTTCTGCATTAATGCATACAAGCATTTGATTAAGCTTCAACATCTTTCCATGATAAAAACAATCAACAAACTAGGAATAGAAGGAAACTACCTCTACATGATAAAGGCCACTTATGAAAAGCTGAAAGCTTTTCCTCTAAGATCAGGAACAAGGAAAGGATGCTTGCTTTTACTCTATTCAACATAATATTAGAAGTCCTAACCAGAGCAATCAGGCAAGAAAAAGAAATAATAAAAGGCATCTAAACTGAAACGGAGAAAGTAAAAATATCTCTGTTTGCAGATGTCATGATCTTATATGTAGAAAACCTTAAAGGTTTTACATACACACACACAAATCTATTAGATTTTTTTTTCTTGCAGTGCTAGCTAGAGATTGAACCCAGGGCTTCATGCATGCAAAGCATGCACCGTACCATTGAACTACACCCCCCACCTCCAAAAGCTATTAGAACTAATAATCAAAGTCAGCAAAGTTTCAGAATACAAAGTCAACTCACAAAAACCAGTTGCATTTCTGTACACTACCAATGAACAAACCAAAGAGGAAATTAAGGAAAGAATTTCATTCATAATAGCATCAAAAAGAACAAAATACTTACGAATAGACCTAACCAGGGAGGTCAAAGACTTGCATGCTGAAAACATCAATGAAAGAATTTTGAAAAGACATGAATAAGCCAGGTCATGGTGGTGCATGCCTGTACTCCCAGATATTCAGGAAACTGAGGCAGGAGGAACACAAGTTTAAGGCCAGTGTAGGCAACTTAGTAAAAATTGTTTCAAAATAAAAAAAAATTAAAAGGGCTGGGGATGTAGCTCAGTGGTGGAGTACCTGCCTAGCATGTGAGAGGCCCTGGGTTCAATCCCTAGAAACACACACACACTCACAACACACACACACACACACACACAAAAGACACAAATAAATGGATAGGTATCCAGTGTTCAAGAATTGAAAGACTTAATACTGTGACAATGCTCATTCTACCTTAAGTGATCTACAAATTCTATTGAAATTCTATTCAAATTCTGTTGAAATCCCAATGGCATTTTTTGCAGAAATTTAAAAAAATCATCCTAAAATTCACATGGAATCTCAAGAACCCAAACAGCCAAAACCATTTTTAAAAAGAACCAAGTTAGAACGCCCAGGCTTTCTGATGTCAAAACACATTACAAAGCACCATACTGGCATAAGGACAAATATAACACTGGATTAGAATAGAGAGAAAAAACTGGGTGTGTTAACACACACTTGTAATCCCAGCGGCTTGGGAGGCTGAGACAGGAGTATCATGAGCTCAAAGTCTGCCTCAGCCAAAAAAAAAAAAAAAAAAGTGAGGTGCTAAGCAACTCAGTGAGACTGTTTCTAAATAAAATACAAAACAGGGCTGGAGATGTGGCTCAGTGGTCCAGTGCCCCTGAGTTCAATCCCTAGTACCAAAAAAAAAAAAAGGTAGAAGAATAGAACAGAAATAAACCTTCATGAATATGGTCCAATGCTCTACAACAAGACCACTCAATTGGAAAAGGATAGTCTCTTTTAACAAATGATGTTGGGAAAATGGGATAACTATGAGCAAAAGAATAAAGTTGAACCCTGTGTTATACCGTGTACAAAAATAAACTCAAAATAAGTTGAAGACCTGGATATATGACCTAAAACAATAAAACTCCTAGAAGAAGAAGGCTGGTGATATAGCTCAGTGGTAGAGTACTTCTTTAGCATATGCAAGGCCCTAGGTTTAATCCCCAATACAAACATTTTTTAAAAGGCACAGTCCACAAAGTGAAATGAAACTCTACAGAATTACATATCAAATTACATATTTGATACGTGATTAATATCCAGAATATATAAAAGAATTCTTACAAAACAAAAACTCCAATAACACAATAAATGGGCAAAAGACTTCAACAGACATTTCTCCAAAGATGATATACAAATGGCCAAGAAGCACATGAAAAGATTCTCAGCATCATTAATCACAATCAAATGCAGATTAAAACCACGAGATACCACTTTATACCCATTGGATTGGCTTTGCTCAGAAAAATAGAAAACAAGTATTGGCAAGGATATGGAGAAATCAGAACCATTGTTCACTGCTGAAACTGTAAAATGGTGTAACTGCTATGGAAAACAATATGGAGGGTCTTCAAAAAATTAAAAAATAGAACTAACATATTATCCAATTTTCCCACTTCTGGATGTATGTCAAAAAGAATTGAAAGAAGAGTCTCAAAGAGATCTGCACATCCATGTTCATATTACATATCATATTCATATTATCCATTTATAATAGTCAATAGAAGCAACCTACATATCTACTGATAGATGAGTGAGTAAATACAACATTGTATATATATATAAAATGGAATATGATTTAGTATCCTGTTACATACTACAACACGGATGAACCTTGAGAATATTACGGTAAGTGAAATAAACCTGTTAAATGTTGTATGAGTATATACCTCATGTATGAGTGTTGGAGGCAGGCTCTCTGGATCCGGGAGCTGCCCTGCCCTTTCGAGATGGCGACCTGGCTATATGCCAGAAACTTGCAGTAAACAGGTGGACAACTTAAGGAAGTGCACAGCATTGGCTGGTGGTAACATCACTGTGCATGCTTGGCTCGTGGGCTATGCCTGCTCTAATACACGCCTGTATTCTGCTCATGCATTCCCCTGGTGCTTGATAATGCTATTCCTGCTAATTGGTTGTAACTCTGCTCGGTAATCCTTCCTGCTGTATGAAAAAGTATATAGAAGGAGGCTGGGGGGAAGGACGAGAGAACAAAAGAGAACCAGGAAGGCAAGAAGAGCGCTCAACAAGAATAAAGATTGCTTTCTGAGAACAACGGCGTGATTATTGTCTCCTGCCGGCGGGCGACGATATATGAGGTTGTCAAATTCATAGAAAAAGAAAGTAGAATGGTGATTAACAGGGAAAAGAGAGAAGAGGGGACTGTTGCTTTATGTGTTTAGAGTTCCAGATTTCCAAGATGAAAATGTTCTAGAGATCTGTTTGCAAAACCATGTGAATGTACTTAACACTACTGAACTACACCCTTAAAAGTGGTTAAGACTAGGAATGGTGGTATAGCTCAATAGCAGAATGTGTGCTTAGGCCCTGAGTTTGATTCTTAGCACCAGAAAGAAAAAAAAAAAGGTAAGATGATACATTTTATATTTTTAACCAAACTGATTAAAAATGAAAAAAAAAAACGAACAAAAATCATTTTTCATGAGCTAATATTTTTAGTTGGTATATGTCTTTAAAGTCATGTAGTTCAAGTTTTTTCTTTCCTATATTGGAAATTGAGACCCAGTGATATTAATTAATTTGTCTAATATCATATTTTGAGACAGATTTTGGACATGGAGTCATGTCTTCCTATTCTTAGGTTGCGTCCACTCACTCATGCTACTCATGCCCCCCTTAAAGGGCAATTCCTTAGAAAAACAGACCAGATTCTCATTGGCTTTTTTTTTTTTTTTTTTGGTACCGGTGATTGAACTCAGAGGTACTCAACTACTGAGCCACATCCCCAGCCCTATTTTGTGTTTTATGTAGAGACAGAGTCTCACTGAGTTGCTTAGTGCCTCACCATTGCTGAGGCTGGCTTTGAACTCGCGATTCTCCTGTCTCAGCCTCCCTAAGTGCTGGGATTACAGGCGTGTGCCATCCTGCCCCGCTCCTAATTTATCTTTCAGAAGGTTCGTCACCGATGTATAGAAATATATTTGATTTATGGGTATTGATTTTATATCCTGGTACTTTGCTAAATTCATTTATTATTTCACTGGCATTTTTTTTAAGAAATGAGAGAAATAGTGGCAATTAGGGAACAAATGAGGCTAGGTGAAAGTGAAGAATTTGAGAACAAAAAAGAGGGAAATAAAATATAAAAACTTTTGCCTTTAAAATACAATATTTTTTTGCCTTAAAATACAATATTTTAAGTACAGAATATTAAAGATCAGAGAGTCAAAGATTTCATTTGTCAATTATAATCAGGTTTGAAACTATTTCAGGAATTACTTAGAATGCTGTCTGATATTAATATCCAAAGAGATGCTGAGCGGTAAGAAGATATTAGCTATCACTCTATAATTGGAGTTTGGGGGATGTTTTGTTTTGTTTTGTTGGTATTAGGGATTGAATTCAGGGACTTGCCCATGCTAAGCACTTATGTGACTCAGGGAATTATATTCCCAGCCCCATTACTGAAGTTTAAATAGCAAACACTCCAAAACTAAGTAGTCCATTCCCTCTGAAGGTCTTGTCTATGCTTAGAAAAGCTTTCATCAGAGGAACAGCCAAATTAATTTAATGAGTTTGCCATTCATTTTATGTAAGTTACTTAGTAAGGCACATCAGATAGGTTTTGTTCTGCTATTTCTATTTACTCATCAATCCAGCCAAAAAAGACATCTGATTGTGAATGCAATCACCATGTCAGAAAGGGGGGGGGTCTGAAATTGTAATCAGGTATTTTAGGGGATTTAAATATCCAAACTTAAGGCTGAGAATGATGGTGATGGCCTGTAATCTCAGCTACTAGGGAGGCTGAGGCAGTAGGATTGTAAGTTTGAGGCTGGGCCAGGCCATCCTTGGCAAACATAATAAGACCTGTCTCAAAACAATAAATAAATAGCCTGGCACAGTGGAGCAAGCCTGTAATCCCAGAGACCTGGGAGGCTGAAGCAGGAGGTTCACAAATTTGAGGTAGCCTGGGCAACTTGGTGAGACCATGTCTCAAAATAAAAAATAAAAATGTCTAGGGGATGTAGCTCTGTGGCAAAGCACCATGGGTGCAATCCTCAGTACCACCAAAATAAATAAGTACTAAAAGAAAAAAGAGGCTGAGGATGTGGTAGAGTGTTTGCCTAGCATGCATGAGGCCCTGCATCCACTCCCTAGCACTTCAAAAAAGAAAGAAAAGAAAGAAAAAAGGAAAATCCAAATTTATGCCTTGTTTGCAATAAATGCTGTTAAGAGTTGTTATTGAGAGTTTCAGCAGTTTTTTAAAACTGGAAATATTTCTTGTAAATCTTCACAAATAAATGATATTCTGTATATAATCACAATTTATTTGAGATGTTTTCTCAGCTACCTCACTTTTATTGACTACATTGGGCTTCTAGATTGACTTGTTTGTTTAATGCAAAAATTTATTTGGCATCTGTGGCGTGTCTTTATCTTCTGGTGAAGCTGGCCTGAAGGGAAAATTTTATATGGAGCATGAAATTACTGAAGTCTTCATTTTATACTTGATGAATATATGTAATATGTTCAAAATATACTTAGGTTAGTATTGTATTCATGTACAAAATAGTCATCCTCTTTTATGGTCGGATTTGAGGAAAAGCAGAAAAGTTCAGCTGCCCAAAGACACATCTATTATTTGTCTCCTAAAGACTCTCTGAGGACTCTTCAGGAACAAGATAAAGGAAGTAAACAGAAATTCATTGCCATAGATTTTATACACACACACACACACACACACACATACACACACACACATACATACACACAGAGAGTCATATATATATAATATAAATTCAAATTTAGAGTAGTTCTTTTTTAGACTAGTTTGCCTAACAGATTGGAAGATCCAAAGAGAATAGGATACTGACTGAGTCAATACATTCTGAATTCTGATTGTGAGGTAGGCTCAGTAGGAAAGGCTGAGTTGTAAGGAAAAAGACCTAGATAAAACAACTTAATGAGACAACCTGGGAAACTGGATGATAGCTAGAGGATATCAGTAAATTGAAAGAACATTGATTTTATATATATATACATGTAAAATCTCCATTCCATTAATATCTTTGTCCCAATACATGTCTGTTAAAAGAAACACATATTTAGCCATTAAAATACAGAAACACAAAACATGTCTTTACATTTCCATATCACTTAACATATTGTACTAATGATTAAGTATTCATTGTATTTTTACCTCTCAAATTCGGACTCAGTTTCCGGTGATGATTTGAATCTTCCCGCTGGTGAGTATCTTCGATATCTCTCCGATTGGCCATAATATCGCCCTGATTGACCATGAGGTCTCTCTGATATGACATGGTATCTCTCTGAATGACCATTAGATCTCTCTGAATGACCATTAGATCTCTCCCAGTGACCATGAGATCTTTCCGAGCGGCCGTGAGATCTCTCCGAGCGGCCGCAAGATCTCTCTGAGCGGCCGTGAGATCTCTCCGAGCGACCACGAGATCTCTCTGAGCGACCATGAGATCCCTCCGAGCGACCACGAGATCCCTCCGAGTGACCACGAGATCCCTCCGAGTGGCCACGAGATTTCTCTGATTGGCCATGAGATCTCTCTGATTGGCCATGAGATCTTTCTGTGTAGCCATGAGATCTCTCTGATTGACCATGAGATCTCTCTGATTGGCCACGAGATCTCTCTGATTGACCATGAGATCTCTCTGATTGGCCACGAGATCTCTCTGATTGGCCACGAGATCTCTCTGATTGGCCACGAGATCTCTCTGATTGACCATGAGATCTCTTTGATTGGCCAGGAGATCTCACTGATCGGCCATGAGATCTCTCTAAGTGGCCTCGATTTCCTTCTGATTGATGTTGTTTCTCCTCCGATTGGCCTTGATTCCTCTCTGATTGGGCCTTATTATTGTCATTGCACTTCTCCTGTAAAGGACCCCAATTATACAAAACAAATGAAACATATACTCCACATTTTGATTAAGTCACAATGATATTACTTAAGACCATTCCTATGGGCAAGTATTTCTTCTAGTATTCTACTGTGCTTACTTTTTATATACTAGTTTTCAGAACTACCTTGTAGAATAACTCTGATGTCCCTTGTCATTGGCACAAAGAATATTACATAAATAAAACTTTAATAAAATGAAAATATGGAAAATTAGTTGCTTTATGAATTTGAATATAGTCCAAGGTCATGTTCTACCTACCATTTTCTGGATCTATATTTTATTAAATAAACAAAGATTGTATGAATTTATAGTTGAGGAAAGAAAATATTTAATAATATTTCATAGGACAAATCCTTAGAATCGAATACTGTTTTTGCCTGCTTGATGATCATTTAAGAAAACAATCTATAAATTCAATATAAAAATACTTAATTCTACAGAGAAAAACAAAGTGAAGGGAAAGAAATCCATAAAGGAAGCAGAAGGTTGGCTTAATACTGTTCAAGTAAATAGACCTGGTAATGACTCAGTCTATCTTTTCAACTTCTAAACCAAAAGACAATAGTGTGAATCAGCCATAATGGAAATAATTAAAACTTTGAAAAATCTCTATAATGTTACATAAAAGTAAGCGGATAAAGTTATATGGACTTGACTGAGAAATCAAACTTTCCACTAGCAAATGTTGCCTGGCAAAGAAAACATGCCCTAGATCTGGCATTATGACTTTCTTTGTTTAACACTGCCAGAGCTGAAAGCAACTGCTAAACAGCAAGGAAGGCACCAGCACAAAGAATATTATGAACAGAAAACTTCAATAACATAAAAAATATGAAAAATTATTTACTTTACTAGAGCCTAAAGCCATAGCCACTCCTTAGCATTTCTACTGAAAAACCTAAATAAGTAGATTGGGTGAAATACACATGTACTTCTTCTAAGTGACTAGTATTGGGAGCATAGGGGTTCAGCAGAAAAAATAAGACTGAGGCACAACTCCTGAAAACTCTTCCCAAAGGAGCTTGCAGTCATTTCATAAATGTTTACAATATGAAATATTTTCAGGATTAGGATATACCTTAGTGATAGAGTACATGCTAAGCGTGCATGAAGCCCTGGGTTAAATCCCCAACACTCCCCCCAAAATAAATGTTTCATAAAGTTGAATATTATAGACTTACTACCTTTAGAAAAAAATGTACATTAGTTATCCTTCCTTATATGCAAGCAGAAACTTCCTATCAAAAAGAATTACGTTGAATAAATACAATTTTGTCCTATTGATACTAAGATTAAATCTTTCAAAGTATGCAACTTGCTTATTAGAGTTGCAAAGCATTGCTGGGTGCAGTGGTGCACACCTGTAATCCCAACTACTCAGAAAGCTGAGGCAAGACACTCACAAGTTTGAGAACAGCCTGGCCAGCTTGAAACCCTGTCTCAAAATGGCTGAGGATGTGGTAGTGCACTTTCCTAGCTTGTGTAAGGACCTAGGTTCAATCTCCAGTATCAAAAAAAGAAGGAAAGGAGAAAGAATTGCAGCACATCATTAAACACTAATTATTCAATTTATTAGTAAAATAATTATGGTTAAACTTTCTTATATTTCTTTACTATGTTTTTCTGGTGAGTTCTGCTATAATGACAGTCTTGAAAGTTTCAAAAACGGGGCTGGAAGCCGGACGTGGTGGAGCATGCCTGTAATCGCAGCAGCTCAGGAGGCTGAGGCAGGAGGATCTCAAGTTCAAAGCCAGCCTCAGCAAAAGCAAGGCTCTAAGCTACTTGGTGAGACCCTGTCTCTAAATAAAATACAAAATAAGGCTGGGGATGTGGCTCAGTGGTCAAGTGCCCCTGAGTTCAATCCCTGGTATCCCCCCCCCAAAATGGGGCTGGGGTTGTAGTTCAGTGGTAGAGCACTTGCCTAGCATGTGTGAGGCATTGGGTTTGATCCTCAGCATCACATATAAATTAATAAAACAAAACAATAAAATACAGGTATTTTGTCCATAAAATTTTTTTAAATTTCAAAAATATGAGTTATGTAAAGATGCAATCAATTTGAAAACAGTTTTACAATATTCAGTTTATATATGCATCTTGGACTATAGCAAAAGGAAGCTCATATTCTTCTTTCTAAAGTTCATCCCAAACCTCCTCATCCTACAACACAAAAGTCAAATGCCATCTCTTCCATCAGACTTTCTGAAGTCTCCCCAGTCAGAGTGAATTACTGCATATCTACAGTGTAGAACGTATACCCTATTAGAACACGTATTGCATCCTGCCTGGCATCACATTTCTTTCTTCTCTTTCTCTCCTACCATCACATATGATATTTGAAGCAGGCTACTTTAGTGCCATTCGGGGTCTGCATAGAGTAGAGACTGAATCAGTATTTGATCAACTTAAATTAATCCTTCAAATATTTGGAAATGCAATGCTCCTCTCCAAAATAAGCGAATAATTCACATTAACGTAACTTGACAAAAATGGTTTAAGCTGCCAGAACCACCATTTTTTACTAGATGACTACATAACACCATAAAAAGAATCAGTTTATATGCGAAGCTGAAACATTAACACCAATGTTAGCTTATGAATCTGGATGAAGCCGGGCGCGGTGGCTCACGCTTGTAATCCCAGCACTTAGGGAGGCTGAGACAGGAGAATCGCGAGTTCAAAGCCAGCCTCAGCAATGGCGAGGCACTAAGCAACTCAGTGAGACCCTGTCTCTACATAAAACACAAAATGGGGCTGGGGATGTGGCTCAGTGGTCAAGTGCCCCTGAGTTCAATCTCCAGTACCAAAAAAAAAAAGAAAAAAAAAAAATGAATCTGGATGAGCACCTCTCAAATTCTTGTCCAGTGACCAGCTTACTTATACAAACTGAGGTAAAGGATTATACAACCATAGTCTGTCCCACCTGTTAGTTCCAGAGTGTATTTCATATTCTATTTCATCTCACTTCTGGTTTTTACAATTAATTTACAAGGCTACTAAAACTTTTTATACTATAGCTTAAGATCAAACACTCTCTAAGAGGAGAAAAATGAGAAAAATTATATAGGATAAGTAACAATCTATTTTAATGTTTCATAAATTCAAAATTTCTATTGCCTGAAAATAGAAACAAACAAACAAACAAAACTCCAAGGGCTGGGATTGTGGCTCAGTGGTTGAGCATTTGCCTAGCATGTGTGAGGCACTGGGTTCGATTCTCAGCACCACATATAAATAAATAAAATAAAGGTCTATCAACAACTAAAAAAAATTTTAAAAAACAAACAAACAAATGTCTATCACAAGAGATACAGGGGCAAAACCTCAACTAACAAAAATCTAATTTAAATTATATTTAAATCACCATGGAACAATACTAAGAAACAATCCTAGCTCTCAATGGAATTTAAAATAATTTAAAATAATTCTTAATATTAAGATATATATTAAACTTAGGAATTTTTACATCAGTTAATTCTTGGTATTTATTTACCTGCTCAGTTGAAGGCTGCTTACTTAAAGGGCTTTGTTCAGACTTTACTCCAGAAGGTTCTTGGTTTGGTTTTTCATCATCAGCTCTTTCCTCAAGCTTGTTTTGCAATCTTGTGCATCCTTTGAAAAATAATTACTTTCTGTATTTTTAGTCAGTAAATTCAATATGTCTTTCAGAAGTATTGTGCATGGCCTCATATTTTAAAGCTATGCACTGGATTTTGTAAAACTTTTGATATTTCATTGCTATAATATCATCTGGGAGTCTCACTGAATTCTAGAACAATCTTTGCCATACTATTTCCATTTGCCTACCCTAGTAGAGTAATCATCTCTGTATATAATACCTCAAATTTGATTTCATATGCCCAGTGGGCTATCTGATATTAATTGAAGGAATAATTCCTCCAATAAAAAAGGAAGAGATGGAGAGAAATTGCCTGCCTTGTATTGATTGTATGGCTATTTGCTTCAATTGTCTGCTTTGCTCTGGGTATAAAGACAGCTTAAGAAACAATCAAAGAATATAGATCTTCAAAAGCCTCACAAAAATCAATTTTATATTTGGCTAGGAACATGAGAATGAACCATCTCACCATTCTTGGCTGCTTTGCCTTTATAATAACAACCATTCTGAACATGTTAAGCCACTTGAAGGCTTTACAGGAGGATTATATTGAAGGTGGGTAGGCAACTGGAAGAATATGTACAATGTTAAGATGGTTTCAACCTTTTCACTAGATCACAAAGACCATTAATTATTAAAAAGATTTTCTACTATTGCAATCTTCAGTACGTTCGTATGAAAATACACTCTCTGAGCCAACCAACGTGATTAGGGCTATCGAGGACATTCTTCATATTCTACCCCAACTCTCTTTGCCCAACAAAATTCCTTTTTACAAAATGTGGATGCTGCCGCACTCAGATTATTGACCATGCTCTTAACCTTCCTGTATTGCCTCCTAAAAGTGGAAATACCAACCAACGAGAAGTGTACAAAACATTTCTTAGCCCATACGGTTACTTTTCTCATCCTGCCCTCCCTTAGTGAAGTAACTCAAATTTTAAAAATTACTTCATTTGACATGGCATATATTCTTACCAACCCTGTATGAGTCCATGACTAGAAAAAAAACAAAAGTAAAATAATGTAACTTTACAACAGCATGGCAAGTTCTTGAATTTGCTTACCTTATACTCACAGATATTTCAGAATCTTTACCAAGTATGGTTTTTAGTATACTTTACCTCTCTGTCTGCGTTGCCTACGAGCATTTGATCGCCGTCTTGAAGTTGTAGTTTTTTTATTGGTCTGTCTTTTATTCTTTTTTTCTTCCACACTGGTAGTTTCTATCTTTTTAAGGATTATAATGTCATCTGTATTAGAAAGTACAAATGAAGATGATAGAAAAAGCCAAATAACATTATATCTCAAGTCAATAATCTATATTCTAACTGATCATATTTCAAAACATTTAAAACTTAGTAGATCTGAGAAATGATTTTACTATAATAATAATCAAATTGAAAAACCACAACAAGGCCTGGGGATGTAGCTCAGTGGTAGAGTGCTTGCCTAGCACTGGTGAGGCTCTCGGTTCAATCCTCAGCACCACATAAAAACAAATAAATAAAAAATAAAGGTTAAATTCTTTAAAAGAAAAACCATAACAAATATCAAACAATATAGAGATTTTAGAGTTTGTTTTGGGAAATAAGAAAGAAAAATTCCTGTCAAATAGATCTGTGGTAACTGTACTTTTGAGAAAAAAAAAAACTTCCAGATTACAATAGCTCAAGGGGGTACCATTTAAATAAATGATTTTAATAAATGTTATTTCAGTTCCAGAGAAATATAAAGCAATAATATAAATTCAGAGTAAATGTGATAGACAATTAATTTATATAAATTCTCATGTTCCTAGCCAAACATAAAATTGATTTTTGTGAGCCTTTTGAAGATCTATATTCTTTGATTTATATAAATAAATTTCAATATAATATAAAGCAATAATATTTATATAAATATAAAGCAATAATATAAATTCAGAGTAAATGTGATAGACATGTATTTTCTTAAAAAGTAACGAGGTAAGGGCTGAGGTTGTGGCTCAGTGGTAGAGTGTTTGCCTAGCATGTGTGAGTCATTGAGTTCATTCCTCCACACCACATAAAAATAAATAAATAAAATAAAGATATTGTGTCTATCTACAACTAAAAAAAATTAAAGATTTTAAAGTTAAAAAGTAACAAAATGATAAAAAAGGAGATAAGGAGATAAGAAAATTAAGAAATTAAAATGGAAGCTCATGAGAAATACCACAGAAGTGAGGAGCTTGTATTACTTGTATTACTGCAGTAGCAGGAAGTCTTTATTGTCAGGCAAGTTCTTAGGCACTCAGGTAAAAAGCATTTACATGGCATGATTTGAAGGATGGGAGACAGTTACACCTGATATCTTTCCTAACATCTAGAATGGAAAGGAAAGGTCTACAGATAGCATGTTGTATTGGTGGATAATACCTTACTTATGTCTAGGCATCTTCAGAAATAAACACAAACTAAACATTTGGAAAGAGCTAGATATACTAGAAGAAAGAGGAGGAGGAGTTGAAAAGGGCATGAAAGAGCCAGATAAATGCCAAAGATTAAACACTCCTTTACTGTTTTGTTCAGCACTAGTCTTGCCTCAGGTCTCTAAAGATCTGATTCTGATTTTCTTTGAAATGGTTGATATTTTCAAAGATGAAGCTCAATAGTCAATTGAGTACATTTCTTTTTCTTTTTTTGATGGAGTGATAAAGCACTTGCCTAGGATATGTGAGGCCCTAGGTTCAATCCCCAGTGCTGCCCCTCTCCAAAATAAATAAATAAATAAAGATATTGAGTCCATCTACAACTAGAAAAAAAAATTTTTTAAAAATTTGTGAGTGTGGTGCTGGGTGTTAAACTCAGAACCTTATGTATGCTAAATAGGCTCTCTACTACTGAGCTACACCCCCAAACCCCTAATTTGTTTTTTTTGGGGGGGACCACTCGACCACTGAGCCACATCCCCAGCCCTAATTTGTGTTTTATTTAGAGACAGGGTCTCACTGAGTTGCTTAGCGCCTCACCGTTGCTGAGGCTGGCTTTGAACTCTTTATTCTCCTGCCTCAGCCTCCCAAAGTGCTGGGATTACAGGTGTGTGCCACCGCACTCAGCTCCTAACTTGCTTTTAAATGGGAAAAAGAACATGCAAAACTTATTATGCACGTAAGTGTGGGAGTATTAGACTCTGAATAATTAATTTTATATAAATTATGTAATTAATTTTCTTGTGAAAAGCATAATCATATTGTATTGTTTTCCAATGAGTCAAATGCTCTATTTTATATTTATAAACATTTAAAACACAATTTTTATAAACAATGTTTCACCATTTAGAAATAGTCAAAATACTAGGATCCTCAAAATATGTGATAACGGTGGTGCACTCCTGTAATCCCAGTGGCTCAGGAGGCTGAGACAGGAGGATCATGAGTTTAAAGCCAGCCTCAGCAGCTCAGCAAGGCCCTAAGAATTCAATGATACCCTGTCTCTAAATAAAATGCAAAAAAGGGCTGAGGGGCTTAGTGATTAAGCGCCCTTGGGTTCAATCTTTGGTACCAAAAAAAAAGTGACAATGGGGTGAAGGATACAGCTCACAGTAGCAAAAAGAAAAAAAAAAGTAATTGACAATGTGACAGCAGATTTCTCTCATTCTAAAAGATTCTGATTATACACAATTCAGAACACTTTAAACAATGTGAACTGCATATATTTACTGAATAGCTTCTTCAACTAGATTGAGGTATTTATGAAGAGGCCATTGTTTATTCATTAATGTATTAAGTGCCTAATACAGAGTGGATACTATATTTGTGGATGTATATTCTAATACATCCATCAGGCAAAAAGGGTTCCTTTCTTTCCAACCATGCTACTTTCACCTTAATCTCCTTTTAAATCAAGTGGTGAACAAGAAGTGCAATTTGAATTAAGTTCTTAGCATCACCATTCAAATTTTTTCCTTATTTTTGCCTTTTATTTCTAAAAAAGACTACAATATCTTTTGGATATATTTACACGAATTTTGACAAAAACAAAAATAAATTTGTAGAGCCTTTTTGCATGTCAGTATTCACACAATGCAAGTAATATCCTTGCATTCAATAAAAATTGCTTTCCCAGCCAGATGCAGTCCTGCATGCCTGTAATTCCAGCACTGTGGGAGGCTGAGACAGCAGAATCACAAGTTCAAAGCCAGCCTGAGCCACAGCGAGGCACTAAGCAACTCAGTGAGAACCTGTCTCTACATAAAACACAAAATAGGGCTGGGGATGTGGTTCAGTAGTTAAGTACCTCTGAGTTCAATCTCCGATGCCAAAAATAAAATTGCTTTCCTACTGCTTATGTTTAGTTATCCAAAGATAAAGATATATGTATTGTTCAAAACTTATACCTTTACCTTTAAAAATCAAAGGGAAATTTATCAAATATGGATGTCTCATTAAATCATAGAAAGCAACATGCATTTGCAATTCAATGTCTTTTTTCATGTTTTTTTTTTTTGGCTCCAAGAATTAAACTCAGGGGTACTCCGACCACTGAGCCACATCCCCAGTCCTATTTTGTGTTTTATTTAGAGACAGGGTCTCACTGAGTTGCTTAGCATCTCGCCGTTGCTGAGGCTGGCTTTGAACTCAGGATTCTCCTCTCTCAGTCTCCCAAAGTGCTGGGATTACAGGCGTGCACCACCACACCTGGCTTTTTTTCATGCTTTTTGACTCTTATGACTAAACAAAAGTTTTGCCTCTTTTCCCAAAAAAATCAAAACCTGAATTCTCATCTAAGATGTTGTAAATATGAATATAGAAAACCAGTATTTGATAAGAAAAAATAGGATCTCTTAACATTTTTTACAACCCTAAAATTACTAGATTTTATTATCATATTCAACCTCCAACTAAATTTCTGTATTCAATTCAACTGACAAATATTCAATTCAACATCTTTCCCCAGCCTTTTTGATATGATTTCAACCAGTCTTTCCCAAACCAGACTCTCCGATATCCTCTTAGCCACAATCCTCTACTTAAAGGCCATGCTTCCTAAATCCCTTAAATCTACTATTGTCAAGATTACACCAAACAACCACCTCCCGTGGTCTCCCAGACATCTTGAAGAAAATATTTGAGAGAGAGTACTTTTTTCATTACTTGCTATTAAAACTTCAGTTTTCTCCTGGATGTTTTTCCATCTTTTTCAAGTCTACCACATCTCTAAAGTTCAATAACCAAATCCCAAAGTGGAGAAGTAACTCCTCAGGATTGCCAAATTTCTAGTTACCCTAAAGTGAGACTTCAGACTCACTTTCTGGGGCACACGTAGCAAACATTTACTCAGCTTTCTCCACATCAGGCAACCATATTTTGTACATATTACCTGTATTATCTTATATAATTCTCAACAAGTCTGTGAGATAAATAAATTCAGATGAGGAAATTTAGGCCCCAAGAGATATAGGAACTACTACATTTTTGGGACCAGGCCACTTTGTAACAATGACTTCTATTTCTCTGAATTGTCACATAAAACCATTGTTTTAGCTATTTATTGGGTTATAATTTTTCTCTATAAGCAATTGATAAAGTATGAACCATTAAAATCAACACAATGAAAAATTGTGAAATCATGAGGTTTTACCCCAGGGCTCCAAATTCCTTTCAGTTCTAAGTCTTTTCCCCTTTAGGATCCCAGTGATAGGGCAGAGCCTAGGATGAGGCACGAAATGTAAGGAGTCTCCAAAAAACTCAGTAATCAAGTAAAAAAACCAATATTTTAACACAATAAAAATTTGTCAGTGCAAAAATAATCACTGACAGATACACTGTCAAGTTAAAGAAAAATGCGACAGGATGAGACCTGTATTTGCATAACCCTACCTTATTTGCTTCCTTTTAAGTAGTAGGTCAATAAAGCTGTATTTGCAAAAAGAGCCAGAAGGTTATAGTTTTGTCATTTGATTTTTTTAAATGTTTCATTAAAATATTATCCCCATTACCAAATTTTTTAACCTCCTTAAATTTTGTACCTGAAGCAAGAGTCTCATCTCCTACTAGTCCCAGCCCTGGACAGTGACCCAATTTTTTTTTTGTGCTGTGATAGGGGTTGAACCTAGGGCCTCATGCATGTTAGGCAAGTGCTCTACCAGTTACTACATTACTAAGCTACACCTCTAGTCCCACAAATACTATTTTTTTAGAAGTCATTTTAATGCTACAAAATATTTCAGAACTCATGATGGAATTAGGAGTGGTGACCAAGCAGCAGTATGAAATCCACAAGGGTCTATGTCTTAGAAGAAAGCCTGTTGCTACCACCAAAAAAAAAGTTAAATCTATTTTCAGAAACAATGATCTTGTATATAGAATTTAAGGATACATGCACACACACACTACAGTTAATAAGTTCAGCAAGTTTAGAATATAAAATTTATAAAAAAATTACATTTTTATATACAGTTTGAGTATCCCTAATCTGAAATGCTCTAAAATCTAAAATCACGACTTGTTGATACTTTTAGAGTTTCAGATTTCAGAGAATTTTATATTTTGGACTTTTGGATTAGGGATGCTCAACTGGTAGTCTATGCAAATATGCCTAAATTTTTGGGCGCGGTGGTACATGCCTGTAATCCCAGCACTTTGGGAGGCTGAGACAAGAGAATGGCGAGTTCAAAGCCAGCCTCATCAAGGGTGAGGTGCTAAGCAACTCAGTGAGACCCTGTCTCTACATAAAACACAAAATAGGGCTGGGGATGTGGCTCAGTGGTCGAGTACCCCTGAGTTCAATCCCCAGTACCAAAGGAAAAATAAATCCCTAAATCTGAAAAACTCCAAAATATGAAACATTTCTGATCCCAAGCATTTCAGATAAGGGATATCCAACCTGTACTAGCAGTGAATAACACGAAAATAAAACTAAGAAAGCAATTCCACCAAGATCTCTCAATAAGGACAGAGAATAGTCTTTTTTTTTTTTGTACTGAGGGTTGAACCCAGAAGTGCTTTACCACTGAGCTACATCTCCAGTCCGTTTTAATTTTTATTATTTATTTTTAAAATTTTGGTAGCAGGAATTGAACCCAGGAGCACTTAATCACTGATCCACATCTCCAGCCCTTTTTGTTTTTTATTTTGAGACAGGATCTTGCTACCTTGCTTTGGGCCTTGGTAAATTGCTGAAGCTAATTTTGAACACGTCATCCTCTGGCCTCAGCCTCACCAGCAGATGGGATTACAGGCTGGCACAACCACTCCCAGCTTTATTTTTTTAATTTTGAGACAGGATCCTGCTAAGTTGCTGAGGCTGGCCTGGAACTTGTAATCCTCCTGCTCAGCCTCCCAAGTAGCTAGATTGCAGGTGTTTGCCATTGCTGGGAACAAACGGTGTTGGGACAACTATCCACATGCAAAAGGATGAGGTTAGATCCTACTTCACATCATGCACAAGAATTAACTCAAAATGGACCTCCCACTAATAAACGGGACCTCCTAGGTCTGTGCCTTTCTATTTTTAAATTCCACCCTTGGTGGCTCCCTCCCCTTCATCTCTTCTTCTTTTTTCTCTTCTTGCCATTCTGGTGGTTGAAGCCAGGACGCCGGGCTCTTACTAGCACTCTACATTGGGCCTTACCACTAGCCTTTACCCATTTCTAAGGTTCTCCATTCCTGCTCTCCTCCTTCTCTTTCTAAGGTTTTAGCCCCGCCTCCTCTTACTCACATCTCTAATGTTTGCTTTCCTTGCTCCCTACTCCCTACAGCTTTCATTGGTCTGCTTTCCCTCCATATTCCCCCCACTCCCATGCCAGGGGATTGAAACCATGGGCTACTTTTTTTTTTTTTTGGTACTGGGGATTGAACTCAGGGGTACTCGACCACTGAGCCACATCCCCAGCCCTATTTTGTGTTTTATGTAGAGACAGGGTCTCACTGAGTTGCTTAGCGCCTCGCTGTTGCTGAGGCTGGCTTTGAACTGGCGATTCTCCTGTCTCAGCCTCCCTAAGTGCTGGGATTACAGGCTTGAGCCACAGCGCCCGGCTCATGGGCTAGCTCTTGCACTCTACCACTGAGCCCCATCCCATCCTCTCCTCATTTTAAAGACTTCCTTGCTTTCCCCTACTCTATCCTTCATTTCTATTAAGAGTAGGTAATGGGGATTGAACTCAGGGGCGCTTTATCAGTAAGCTACATCCCCACCCCGCTTCTTTTTTTTTTTAGTTGTAGATGGACACAATAACTTTATTTTATTTGTTTGTTTGTTTATTTATTTATTTATGTGGTGCCGAGGATCAAACACAATGCCTCACACGTGCTAGGCAAGCACTCTACCATTGAGCCACAACCCTAGCCCCCCAGCCCTTTTTATTTTTGAGACAGGTCACCTTAAGTTGCCCAGACTGGCCTTGAATTTATAATTCTCCTGCCTCAGCTTCCCCAGTCGCTGGGATTACAAGCGTAGGCTACTGCACCCAGTTCTTTTCTATTGTTTTGAGAGGGGTGTCCTTATGTTGCCCAGGCTGGCCTCGAACTCCTGGGCTCAAGCAATCTTTCCCCCCACAGCCTCCAAAAGAGCTAGGACTGCACCCAAGGGTAGCACTTTTTTTTCTAAATTCCCGCTACATGCTCTGCTCCTCCCACTTCCATGTTTGGCCCTCCCAGCTCTACTCCTCCCAGTGGCTCCACTCTAAGTCTATGATCTTTCCTCTTTATCCGTCAACCTCTCCTCATTTCTATGGTACACTCTCCCTCCACGGCCCTACCTCTTTCCAAGTTCCGCCCACCTCACTGAACCCCGCCCCCTTTTCATTGCTCCTCCCACCTCACTATGTAGTCCAGTTTAGGTCCACCCACATGGCTCTCTGCTCCTCCCCCTCATTTCTAATGTTGCCCTGACGGTTTGCTCTTTCCTTCACTTCCAGTTGTTTCTTTCCCGCCTGTTACTGCGCCCCCTCTGTTTCCAAATCAGCACCCTAGTTCAGCTGGCTGATTGGCTTATTTACGAAGTCTACCCTACCCCCACCCCCACCCCAAACCTCCTTTTCTGAGGTGCATAATAGCAAGTAGAATACGTAGTCGAAATGAAAACCCCTCCCTTTATCCCCCCACATAGTGTGAGTGGTGGGAATTAGGAGCCTTGGGAAAGGAACTAAAATTTTGGGGGCTTCACTTCTCCATGTAAAGGTCTGAAGTAAACGTAAGGGGGCGCCAGGGGAGGGGAGGTTGGCGAAGAGCGAGGAAACCGCCCATCAACATCCACAAGGACCCGAGTCCCCTCACCAGCACCACATACCAACCAACCAACCAACCAACCAACCAACCAGTCGCCCCTTCTCCCAGTCCTTCTTTACACTTCCACTAGGCAGTCCCTAGCAACCCCGCCCCGGCATTTAGTCATTTATGACACACTTGAATTACGAAGGGTGCATGTGACCTCATGGGTTTGAAGGAGACACACGGCTTGGCGTCATCTCTCCGGAGAGTCAAACACATCGAAAAGACCGCCTTTTAAAAATTTTCCTCACATGCCCTTTAGCATTTCTCACACCCCATGCAATTTCTGTCAGGGTTCCCCTATTAAGGGACAGAGGCACAGTTGGGGAACGGAGACCAGGGGCAGGAGGGAAGGTTTGCCTGGGATGAGGCGAGTTTGGTAGCAAGAGGTGGAAGCCTCTCGTGAAGGAGGGCGGCAACGCCATCTCCAGCCTGTCTCCCGCTGAGGTTGAGGTCTCCCGCTCAAAGGCATCTAGCCCTACGTCTGGGGGATGGGTTCCGGCCTCTACATACCTAGAGACATATCCAGAAAAGCCAGCTTTCCCCCATTATTAGGGTTTGTCAGCACTTTTCCAGAAAGTGTTAGGTTTGAAAGCGTAGCCATCTCGATGCGACTACACCTCACTCCGAGACACAGCATAAGCAGTACCAGCTTCTGGCGTCAGAGAGATCCTAATTGCATCTGCCAATCACATTCTTTCCCTTCACTGTTGCTAAGGCTCAAGGGGTGGAGTTTGCAAATAAAGCACCACTGAGTCTCCAATCAGGAACCTGGTTGCTTTGGAAAAAAAAAAAACCCGCCCATCATCTCATCATCCCGCACTTTTAGAAAATGTTCTCCAGTGAGCAGTGAGCGCCTCACCTCCGGTCAATTACAGTGTAACCTTCAGATTTCTGTGACCTCTGTGATTTTAGGTCACCGCCTTATCTGCTTCTCTTACTCGTAGCCCCATTTCTCCACTTTGCTGTTGACATTCCTAGAAAATAAAAATTGTCTTCACACAATGGGCTGGTCTTCTGCTTCTCTCAAATTGAAAGAGCTAACACAAATCTTAGCTGCTCAAGCCTATCCACAGGCTTCAATGCCACATGGTTTTGGATGACGTCCTTAAGGGTTTGTCCATGATATTTTTAAAGAAAAAATGCAAATATTGTTGTTATTGCCTAAATTCTGCTCAATAAACACTTTCCTCATGTTAGAGGAATCTGTCACTGGTTCTTCAGAGGATATAAAAATCAAATTAATGAAGTCTGTGGGGGTGCCATGGATTGAACTCCGGGTGCTCAACAACTGAACAGCATCCCCGACCCTATTTTGTGTTTTATGTAGAGACAGGGTCTCACTGAGTTGCTTAGCGCCTTGCCATTGCTGAGGCTGGCTTCGAACATGTGATCTTCCTTCCTCAGCCTCCTGAGTGACTGGGATTACAGGAGTGCACCACCACAAACGGCCAAACTAATAAATTTTGAAAGCTGAACATTTGTTTGAGCTATTAACATAAGTCAACAAAAATGGCTCAGGAAGAGGAGTGTGGTGGACGCATCTCTAGAGCCCAGGAGTCTGAGGTGCGAGGATAGCTTTAGAACAGGAGTTCGATGCCAGCCTGGGCAACCAGTAGAACCTGTCTCAAAAGAGAAGAAAAAAAAGTCTGAAGACATTTTATTTTTTTGGTACTGGGGATTGAACCCAGGGGTCCTTGATCACAGAGCCACATCCCCAGTCCTATTTTGTGTTTTATGTAGAGACAGGGTCTCACTCAGTTGCTTAGCGCCCTGCTGCTGCTGAGGCTGGCTTTGACCTCGTGATTCTCCTGTCTCAGCCTCCCTAAGTGCTGAGATTACAGGCGTACGCTACCATGCCCAGAATGACATTTTAAAATGTAAATCATTTAACTATTCTCTTTAAATAAATGTTTAGAAGCTAAGACCTAAAGATTAATAAATTATTTTTCTCAAGACATGTACAGTTGCCTGAAGATAATAAATACATGCAAAATATTAATTTAGGTGCTTTACTTTAGTCTGTCAATAAATACTGAGTGCCTACTGTCTAGGTTCTGGGGATAGAGGTCTCTACACAAGGTATTTGGAACTCAGATAAGGAAATTCATGTAAGGAATCCAGAAAAATTTATTTAAATCTTGAAAAATTAGGCAATAATGGGGGGGCAGGAATGACATTTTTGACAGGGGAAGCAGCACTACCAACACTCTCTGGAAAGTTCTAAAAGTTTTATGTGGTGGGGTACTAAGAAATGAGTGTGAAGAAATCAGCAGAGATTAAATCATGGAGCCATATTAGAATCACCTGTGGGACTTATTAAACTCTCAGTTTCTCAGTCTTTTTTTTTTTTTGACACCAGGGACTGAACTCAGGGGTACTAGACCACTGAGCCACATCCCCAGCCCTATTTTGTGTTTTATGTAGAGACAGGGTCTCACTGAGTTGCTTAGCACCTCACTGTTGCTGAGGCTGGCTTTGAACTCGGGATTCTCCTGTCTCAGTCTCCCAAAGTGCTGGGATTGTAGGCGTGTGCCACTGCACCCTGCTCAGTTTCTCAGTCTTGGGAGAAGGAACAAAAATGCACACTCCTACTAAGTTCCCAGGTGATACTGATGTTGCTGGTCTAAGCACAACACTTTGAGAATTTTGCTTCAAACATTGCAGAGAGAGCCCAGTTCTTATACAATTTCTCTATTTACACTCGCTGTCTCAGTGATCTTGTCCAGTTTCATGGTTTTCAAAAGTAGCGGTATAGCTGCCAGATGTGGTGGGGAACTGTTAGGTCGGATCAGGGTCCAGGATTAGGGCAGCTGCAGTCAGCAGCTGCAAAAAGGAGTGGCTAGCCAGACGCTGACAGTCACCAGTAGACACGCCTCCTGTCAATCAGCGGGTTTTTCCTGACCTATCCAGGGAGGACTCTGGCCTTCTCTTCCTGCCCCCAAGCCCTCCTCTTCCTGATCAGGCTTTTCAAATTCTCTCTACACCGGAGCCCCAACCCCATTCTCTCTGACACACTCTGATGGACAAGAAGATTCGGTGGGAGAGCATGTATTTTCAATAAATCCTTGTCGAGGGGCTTTAATTCATCTTCTTCTGGTCGTCTAGTCTTTACATAATGGTGTGTGAAACCCGGGAGAGTTCTTGAACCTCCCCCTGTACTGGGATAGAGGCAAACTCTCCAAACCAGACCGGGAGCCGCTCTCTGTCTCCCCTCACCCAGACCGATAAGAGTTAGGTAGGCCGCCCAGCCCCTTCCTCTGGCTTCTCAGCTTGCCCCCCCCACTCACTCCAGAGGCCTACTTGTAAGTCGCATATGTGCATAGGTCTCTGCCCGCTCAAGGCCACGTGGACTGGGAAGACGTTCCCAACCCTCGTGTTAGCCATTCCGCCACCGTCTGGGGCCCAGGAATGTTCGCAGGGATGCCTCAATTTTCTGCCTGGCCCCCACCCCCCGTTCTCCCATGGACACAAACATTTTTTGGGACGCCTTTTATGTTCCCGCCCACTCCCCGGGATCGCTGAGAAGTCACAAGGAACCCCAACTCTTCTCTAGACCTCAAAACTCCACTGTACTATGGCTTAGATAACAGATCAAAATGGCCTCCAGGGGGAGCTTTTGATTTTCAAATCCTCACTGATTTGGCAAATTTTTGTCACTGGATGGGGAAATGGACAAAAATTCCTTTCATCAAGGCTTTATTGGAAAGTGCGCTCTCACCTCTCCCTTCTTTCCCATCTGTTCTGTCCTCTCAAGTTCTTCTCACTAAAAGCCCCCTTTCCCATTTGCTCCTCTATCTCTTTCCTCATGTGGCCGCTGCTCACAGACGCAGGGCTGCCTGCCTTGTGGCAGCCCCTCCCCCCAGGCTTGCCGCTGGGCGTTTATGGGCTGCCTGCCATGCGGCGGCCCCTCCCCCCCAGGCTTACCGCTTTACCTTATCTCAGAAAAAAAAGGGGAAAGGAGGTTACTTTAAATCTGCCTAAGTTCCCCCACTGATCAGATGTATTTTATCCAACTATAAAAGTTTTTTATGCTCTATTGAGACATGGTATACACTAAAATTAAAAATGGACCCAAATATTTTAATTCACATGATTTAAAAGGTTCAATTTAAATTGAGTAAACACAAAGATTTATAGATTCCTACATGAAGTTTTAAAGGTTTCTACTGTTGCCTAAGTTCAGAAGATTTGCAGGAATTGCTTTGGGATATGAACAGAAGGAATTAAAGATTCTAAATGTGGTATTTATTGGAAGGAAAGAGAATGTTTCTGATCAAAAAGTTTACAACTGTGATTAAACAAAAAGTTAAAATCTAAAGCAATGTTCTCTTAATAAGATAACTTTCTTGCATCTGTTGGGTTTTGTCACTTGGGGAAACTAACTTTCAAAAATTGGGGTTTATATAACTATGGTTAAACAATATCGATGCAATTATGGTGCTACCAGTTCTATTTTTATATTAAATGTGTTCATTTCTTTCAGATGTACAAGCTTTAAAGTAAAAGAGCATTATATCAAGCTGATATTCTCCAAACTGAACTTGTATGGTATCGATTTATATCATTTAATGTTTTATAACTGAACCTATCATCAATAAGATAAGACTTTAAGTTATTTTTACATCAGAGTGATCTTTTAAATAAATGCGGACCTAATCTATTTAATATTCTGCTAAGATTTTGCAAAGAGCCCTGTCCTACCTGAAATAGTCCTGTCTCCCAGCTTACTACAAAGGCTTCAAAATAGAGGTACTACTTCAAGAACAACCAACCCAGATTATTTTAAGATAAATCAACCACCACCTATAGGATAGACCTTAAAATTACAGCCCAGTACCTTTACTTTAGGACTGGTAAAATTGGCTTGCTGAGTGTTTAAGATCAAGACTTAAAAACTAAAATTAAAGGGCCAAGAAAACCAATATTTGGACCCTCTGAGTCAGCCTGAATCCAAGGAATGAGGGGACTTCTCTAAGAGGCTCTCTGTACCTCTGGGCCACAGGACCTCCTGATCAGGGAGATTTCTGAGACCATTAGAGAATTAAAGAGCCAATCAAATGCCATATGATGAACAGGAAGGTCGAAGAGAGAGGGAACTGTCCCTCATGCTTCCCTGGGGAAGCCACATGATCAGTGCCAGACCTCGACCTATCCTAGTGCAGATGGCACTAGCAGAGCTAACAAGCTGCTCCCTAGTTCCTCAAGGATGCTTCCCAGGAGATCAAAAGGTGACTCTTAACAATAGGTAAGAACAAAAGGCAATTTGACTTGCTTCATCTTAAACACCTAGCAAAACCAAAACCACAACCGTTCCTGGGCATTTAAAATAGTTTAAAGATAGACATCTGTGACATTAAAAACCAAATACTATGTTTACATGCCTTGTCCTCTCCAGCCTTGTTATGGGGACAAATTCTCAACCCTTATACTTCCTACATTTCAGACTGTTCGTCTATGTAGATTTAAATCATAATTGTAATTCCCATTGACTCAATTAACTGTATAGTAAGGCTGAATTACCATGACTTGTTACCACCTCCCTTTCTAGGGCAAAAAAGGGCCATCTTTCTATTGGCAATAGTTGGGCTCTCCTTGGCCCCCATTCACTGCCTCTGGGCTGGGGCAGGAGGACTTGATTATGCAGTAACTGCTACTTAAAAACTTAAACAAATTTCATTACAGAATAGACCATCCTTGGACTCCCATCACATTGGACTCCCACCAAACTCAAAATTTCTTGGCAGCCCCCCTTCTTTTTCTGCTAATCAGTAATCTCTCCCAAGCTTCTGTTCCTACCCACAGGTGATATTTCTACATTCAAGCAACATGACTGACAACTAGAGGCTCCCACTCCCCTGTGTCTGCCTCCTTGCCTGACCAACACCCGAGCCATCTCCCCCTCTTGACGCCCCCTATCCCACACGAAGTAGCCAGACAGAATCTGCTGTCCTATATCATCAAAAAGGCCAGGATATTAGGTTGGATCAGGGTCCAGGATCAGGGCAGCTGCAGTCAGCAGCTGCGAAAAGGAGTGGCTAGCCAGATGTTGACAGTCACTAGTAGACACGCCTCCTGTCAATCAGCAGGTTTTCCTGACCTATCCAGGAAGGACTCTCACCTTCCCTTCCTGCCCCCAAGCCCTCCCCTTCCTGACTAGGCCTTTTCAAATTCTCCCTACACCGGAGCCCCAGTGCCATTTCTCCCAGACACACTCTGATGGACGGGAGGATTCGGCCCGAGAGTGTGTGGCTTTAATTCATCTCCTGGTCGTCTAGTCTTTACAGGAACGCCTGTAATCCAAGCGGCTTGGGAGCCTGAGGCAGGAGGATCATGAGTTCAAAGCCAGCCTCAGCAATTTAGCAAGGCCCTAAGCAACTTAGCAAGACCCTGTCTCTAAGTAAAATATAAAAAGGGCAGGTGGTGTTGCTCAGTGGTTAAGCACCGTTGGGTTCAGTCCCTGGTAACAAAAACAAACAAAAAACTGAGAATTTAGCTCAGTGGTTAAATGCCCTTGAGTTCAATCCCTGGTACAAAAAAAAAAGGCTGTATAAAAATGTCATACAAATTTATGTCTTTCAAATTTGAATCTCAAGCTCAGACCTCTGCACTGAAAATTTCTGGCCTTAGCAAATAGAAGAGAGAAGTTGTCATTTACTGAAATGCAGCAGAATGCGAAGGGAGCAGATATTGTGAGGTAAAAAGGATTTATAAGGGTTTGGTTTCAGAAAATTAAAATATCTGAGCAGAGATGTTGAGTAAATATTGGTCACACAAATTTTCGGCTACACCCTACTGGCCACTCAGTTAATCCCAGAAGGGGTTAATTCACTGATTGGGTTAAGACTCTCATAACTGAATCATTTTTCCTCTGAACATTTTGTATTGTCTCACACGTCTCACTCACGCCCTTTGTGAGCAAGGGAAAAGGTTCCTGTTGGAGGGATGGGCTAGCTGTGAAATAAAAACTAAGAAAATAGTACCATGAAATACACACAAGAGACCAGAAATAGATTTTCAGAGAAGGGGCAGCGACAGGCTAAGCCGACCAGAGGGGTTCAGATTCTAAGAAAAAAAAAGCAGGGCTTGCTTTATTTATAGCAGTACAGATCAAAAGGGATCAATAAGAGGTTCTTCAGAAAAAACAGGATTGAGGTGGGGATAAGCAGGCTGTTGGGTTCTTAATGGGTCACACCCATCTCTGGTGCTATGCTGAACCTTTGATTGAGCTAGGCAGGAAGTCACATAAATCAGACATTCTCAAACCAGCAGAGTTGCTGCTGGGAGTTCCCAACACCAGACTTTCCTACCTAATGGTTTCCAAGTTATTTTAGTTCATGCACAGTTCACAATGGCTCCCCACACACATGAGCTTTTGGGGGGACACCTCACATCCAAGCATAACATTCCTCCCTGGACCCCCAAAGTTCATGACCACCTCACAATGAAAAATACCTTTTGTCCATTTCCAAGAGCCTCCAGAGTCTCAACAGTTCCAAGATTGCACAAAAGTTCAAGTTGAAAGTCTCCTGAGCCTCAGGGCAAGCTCACATCATGAGCTCCTGTAAAAATCAAAAAT
>CM053417.1:32433666-32480958 GCA_028644305.1 Xerus rutilus
TGGCTCACGCCTGTAATCCCAGCACTTAGGGAGGCTGAGACAGGAGGATCGCGAGTTCAAAGCCAGCCTCAGCAACAGCAAGGTGCTAAGTGACTCAGTGAGACCCTGTCTCTACATAAAACACAAAATAGGGCTGGGGATGTGGCTCAGTGGTCGAGTGCCCCTGAGTTCAGTCCCTGGTGCCAAAAAAAAAAAAAAATCAAAAATGATTTACGAGTATCCAATATATAAAGGTAAAGAATAAACATTTCTATTTAGAAAAATAAGGGCATAGAAAGAAGGGATAGGACCAAAGCAAGACTGAAATCCAGCTGGGCAAACAAGTCCTGTAGCGCCACATCCATCATCTGGGACACATGGCATGGTGACGTTCTATCCAAAGAGCTGTAGTTCTGCCCCTGTGGCCTTGTTGGTGCAGCCCAAGTGGCCTTCCTGTTGGTTTGTCTCAACTCAATTCCTGCAGACTCCCTCAGTGGATGTTCCATGTATTGGCATTTCTTAATCTCTGGTATCTCCACTGCAGCTTTGACTTTGTCTTCACATCTTCACATTTTGCCCTCTCAGAAAGTGCCCACAGGGACTCCAATCCTGCTGCACTTTGCCTGGTCTCCAAGGCCTTCCTTTGAAATCTTGGTGGAAGCCTCCATGACCCCATAACTCCAGCATCCTGCTTTCCTGCAGAACCAGCATCACGTGGTTGATGCCAAGGTCTGCTGCCATATCCAGCAGTAGTCAAGCCTCCTGGGACCATGGCTGCAGCAGTCTCTGGGTGACTGGGTAGATGAGCATGTTGAAAAAATTTCCTAGGCCACTTTGTGCAAGAAGGTCTATTCCCACTGGTCTATTCTCAAGGGAATTTTTTACTTTTTCTTCCTTAAGTCTGAGATGGATATGATCTTGCCAGTTCTTGAGTTGTCCTCAAGCCATCTTTCTTATTGCCTCTGAGCATCTTTAGCATTTCTTTAGTGGCAATATCTTTAGCAACTGCAACTTCGTTAGCGCCAGTTTTAGTCCTGCCTTTCAAGTTCAAGTTTTTCAAATCTTTCTGCTCTACTTTCTGCTCCTGATTATCACACTAAATTTGGCTAAAAGCCACCAGCAATATCCATGCCACCACCTGAGTGCTATACTGCCTAGAAATTTCTTCTGTCAGATTAAGAAATCCATCACTTTAAAAATCAACCTCACAGAAAGTCTCAGAACAGGCAAAATGCAAACAACTTCTCAGACAGAACACAACATGAATGGTTTCTAGTCCAGTTACCGATATTGTTCTCCTTTTCCTCTAAACCCTCTTGAGACCTGTCTTCACTGTCCACAGTCCTATTGGCATTCTGGTCTTCTGAGCTCCCACCAGAATCACCCATTAAGCTCCACTTACAACAATCTAAAGCATTTCCAGCTTAAACTGTCAAGTATTTCAAAATTTCTCCCACAAATTCCAAAAAGCTCCAGAAGCTTCTGAACCACATGGTCAGGTAGTCACAGCAATGACTCCAATCTTGGCACCAATTTGTTTTAGTCAGCCTTTTCACTACTGTGACTAAAGGATCCAACCAGAACAACTATAAAGGAGGAAAAGTTTGTTTGGGGGCTCAGGGTTTCAGAGGTTTCAGTCCATAAACACCAGTCTCCATTTTTCAGGGCTTAAGGTTAGGAAGGACATCATTGTAGAAGAATGTGGTGGAGGGAAGCAGCTCACATGATGATCAGAAAGCAGAGGGAGAGAGTCCACTCACCAGATACAAAATATATATATCCCAAAGGATGCCCCTGATGCTCACCTCCTCCAGCCACACCCTACCTACATTCAGTTACCACTCAGTTAATCCAAGAAGGGGATTAATTTGTTGATTGGGTTAAGACTCTCATAACTGAATCATTTCTCCTTAAAACCTTTTGCGTTGACTCACACATGAGCTTTTTGGGAACATCTCAGATTCAAGCCATAATAGGGGGATACCTAATATTTACACCATAACAAAGAGCAAAAGTTTATTTTTGCTCATGATTTCAGAGGTTCCATGGTAGGCCAGCTTCAAGACAGAAACATCTTGGTAGAAGGCCATTGTGGAAGAAAGCATCTTGGAATGTGGGAGTGGGAAAGGAAAGAGATAGAGACAGAAAGACGTGCCAGGGACAAATGTAGTCCAAGGCCAAACCCCCAGTGACCTACTTCCTCCAGCCATATCTATAGTTACCACCCTGTATTACATTCAGCTATCAATCCTGCAAATGGATTAATCCACTGATGAGGTAAGAGCCCTAATCATTGCCTAAAATCCCCCCCTCTGAACCTTGCTGCATTGTTGATCATGCTTTCAAAACATAAGTCTTTTGGGGGACATTCCAGATCCAAACCATAACACCTACTTCATCCATTCGCCACATAGAAGCCAAAGGGAGCCTTTATTTATTTATTTACTTACTTACTTACTTTCGGTGCTGTGTATAGAACCCAGGGCCTTCTCTGTGCTAGGCAAACACTGCCAAGTAATCTAATATCCTCAATCCCCAAAGTAAGCCTTTTAAAGCATCAGTCAAACCACGTTATTCTGCTCAAAATCTTCCAATGGTTCTCCATCTCACATTAAGACCCAAATCCTTAGGAAGTCCTACAAGGTCCTACATAATTAGCCCATTCGCTTGCTCCACTTCACCTATAAAAGTCTCTGTTGTTCCTTGAACACTCCAGCCATGTTATCTGTCTCAGGACCTTTGCACTTTCTGTTTCTTCTGCCTGGCATTGATATGCTCTTTTTGGAATATTTCCATGGTTTCCTATTTTAGGTTTTTGCTCAAATATTACCTTCTCTGTGAAGACCAATATATCCATCGTATTTTAAATTAAATTCTCAACCCTTGTACTTGCAGTCCTCCTTCCCTAGTATATTTTTCTCCATTGTGCTAATAACCACCTGATATTCTGTATGTGTGTGCATGTGTATACACATGTTAATTTTGTACTCATTGTTACAGTTTAGATATTAGGTGTCCCCCCAAAGCTCATGTGTGAGACAATTCAAGAACATTCAGTGATGAAATGATTGAGTTATGAGACCCTTAACCCAATTAGTGAGCTAATCCCCTGATGGTGATTGAGTGGTAACTAAAGGTGAGTAGGATGTGGCTGGAGGAGGTGGGTGTTGGATGCGTGCCTTTGGGGTATATATTTTGTATCTGGGCCGTAGAGTTTCTCTCTGGTTCCTGGCCAGGTTTCGAACCACTTTCCTGCACCACACTCTTCTGCCTCACCTCGAGCCCCAAGAAACAGACCTGGCTGGACCTGGCTGTCTATGGATGGAGACCTTTGAAACCATGAGCCCCAGGTAAATTTTTCCTCCTCTAAAATTGCTCTTGTCAGATCTTCCAGTCACAGCGGCAAAAAATCTGACTAAAACACTCACCTTTCCTTTTCTCCCACTATATCGCAAGCTCCATAAGTGTGGAGATTTCTGTCCAATTTCTTCACTAATGTGTCCCTGGAATATAAAACTGAACCTTGCATATAAGAAGTGGTCATTAAGACAGGTGCGGTGGTGCACGCCTGTAATCCCATCACTTTGGGAAGCTGAGATAGGAGAATCGCGAGTTCAGAGCCAGCCTTAGCAAGGGTGAGGTGCTAAGCAACTCAGTGAGACCCTGTCTCTACATAAAACACAAAATGGGGCTGGGGATGTGGCTCAGTGGTCGAGTGCCCCTGAATTCAATCTCCATTTCCAAAATAAATAAATGTTTTCAAATAATCCTGTGAGAGTGAGAACAAATTTATTATTCAGTCTAGCAGGAGAGGGCAGCACTAGATAAGCGGATGGAAGTTACAAGAAAACAGATTTTTGCACTATATGGAGACACACTTTCTAGTAATTAAAACTACAATAATGGGACAAAACTGTAACAATGGCATAAGGTGCCTTGAATTAAGGGTTTTGACTTTGGAATTATTCAAGCAGAAGCTGGATTACAGATGTATTTAATGAGTTATATTCAGTGACTTCTGAGGTTTCTTTAAAATCTGATACTGTAGTAAAAACATACATGGTGACTTCTCTGACCAATCATTTCAGTCCCATGACTAAGAGACCATACACGATTTCTCAGGTTTTTAAAACACTGAATAGGCATGATAATAAAGGAAAAAATAAGTAAAAAATTGCGACCTAGAAAGATGATGGCAAAGTAGATTTTATGTACTTCAAATGGAGACTAAGCAATTTTATACTTAAGTAAAAAATTGTGTATAGTTTATATAATGCTATTATCTCTTAGGCAGACTTCCCTTACAGAGTACAATAACAAATTACCTTGATTTAAAGGTTAAGTTCTGTAAGGAAAGAGCTTAATTATATTATTTCTATCAGACACTTTCAGGGATAAAACAATTCCTATTTTTATGTTATGTTATGTTATGTTATTTATTTCACAGTTCTTTTTGGCTTCTTTGCAAAATGATTCATTTAAAGTGATGTTTATGAGCTGGGCTCAGTGGCTCAAGCCTGTAATCCCAGCACTTTGGGAGGCTGAGACAGGAGAATCGCGAGTTCAAAGCCAGCCTCAGCAAGGATGAGGTGCTAAGCAACTCAGTGAGACCATGCATGCTAAGCACATGTTCTACCATTGAGATATATGCCCTCAGTGCCAATTTTTCCATTTTAATTGCTTACATGAGAAGAACAAATAAAATAAGCATTTTTTAAAATGTAAATCTTTCATGATTATATCAGGTTCTCCAAATTGAGTGTGATATGCTGGAATGAGTAGGGACTAAAGAGAACGGGGTTTAACTTCCAGCCTTGTACACTTATTAGCTGAGTGATCTTGGGCACATCATTTATCTCTCTCAGTCTTAATTTCCATAGCAAAATGAGAGTAATATCTATCCTGAAAGGTTAGTAGAATTAAAGTTATTGCATATGAAGCACCTAACACATTGTAAATTATTATTATTATCATTATTATTATTATTACCAGGAGCAACTTCATCATGGACAATGATAAAACTTTCTTCCTGGACAATCTTATCAATTTTCTTTTTCTTTCTTTTTTTTTTCTGGTACTAGAGATTGAACCCAGAGGGAACTCTACCACTGAGCCATACCCCCAGTCTTTTATATTTTTCACTTTGAGACAGGGTCCCATTGTGTTGCTCAGTCTGGCCTCAGACTTGCAATCTTCCTGCCTTAGCCTTATGAGTTGCTGGGATTACAGATATGCACCACTGCTCCCAGCTGTTATCTATTTTCATGGTTTCAGTGCCGACAAAATTCATGTCTTCAGCTCTGGTCTTTCTTTGTAAACTTTAGATAAATATATATTTTCCTATTTAGACTTTTTTATTTAGCAATCTCCAAAATACCTCAATCTCTACATATTCCAAAGACTTAGATAACTATCAATCCCCAACCTCCTATGCCTATTGCTTCTCACGATGAAGTCATCATCCTCTTTAATCTGGACTATTCCATGAATCTCTTATACTTATCTCTCTGACTCTGGACTGTTCCCATTCCAAATCATCCTCTAAATCTTATCAAAGGTATGATATTTTATTTTTTTTATTTTTGTTACTGGAGATTGAACTCAGGGGCACTCGACCCCTGAGCCACCTCCCTAGCCCTATTTTGTGTTTTATGTAGAGATAGGGTCTCAGTCTCACTGAGTTGCTTAGCGCCTCCCCTTTGCTGAGGCTGGCTTTGAACTCACAAGTCTCCTGTCTTAGCCTCCCTAAGTGCTGGGATTACAGGCTTGCGCCACCGCACCTAGCTTCAAAGGTATGATATTTCAAAAACCATTCAAATACAATATATGTAAGTAGAATCATATGAAGTTGTTACTTGGGAAGTCAAAAACAGGTGAATATCAGGAATTTCATATCATTCAAATGAATGTATACAGAAAAGTGCACACAATAGAAGTACATAACTATATGAATATTATAAAAATAGAACCAACACCTAGAAACTGAATATTACCAATCTTTCAGAAATTATCATCATGCTCTCTCCCAGTTACTACCACCACAAAGCTAAATGTTCTTGGCTTCAAAGAGCTCAAATTAGTTCTGTATGGTTTTTTGTTTTGTTTTGTCTTTCACTTTATATTAGTGGAATCATAAAACATATACTTTTTTTTTTGGGTGCTTGGGATCAAACCCAGGACCTCATACATGCTAGGCAACCCTCTACCACTGAGCTATGCCTCTGCTCCCAATATAGATTCCTGTTCTTACTTGTATTGCTCCACATTAGGTGGGATTAATCCAGGTTGTTGTTCCTAGCTATAGTTTGTTAGTTCATATTGCTATATACTTTTGTATTGCATGATTATATCCCTATTTGATGCACTTTTGGTGGTTTCTGACTTTATTCCAATTATGAATAACACTATTATGAACATTTGTGTACAAAAAATCTGTTTGAGAAAAATATGCATTAATTTCTCTCCTATAGATAGATAGATCAGAATCATTGGTTATACATATATTTAGTATATGTTTCATGTATATGAAACCAGAATTTTGAGATGAGACTTGATTTCCCACTTTGCCAATTTCCTTCTGGGTTCTTGTCTCACAAATTTTGAAGAAGAAAATCCATGGACAATCACAGAAGGGAAGGTAAATGCAGTAAGATTTATTTAAGTGAAGAGAGAGAGAACTCTTGCCATGTGGGAGAGGGCCTGATAACAGAAAAACCCATTTTGCTATGCTCGTTTAGGAGCATATATATGGTTCTGGGTAGAGTGCAGAAAAAAATCTGTTAAACCAGCATGGAAAACAGCATCAAAATCATAGATAAAAATCTACCTAGAATAGGCATTGAAAACTGGGCTCACCCCACCTTCCCATTTATTTTCCCACTTCTGGGACAAAGGAGTTGGCTGGAGGCGTTCCCACCTTTTAAATTTCAAATAGGCCTTGAGGGTGCTCATTCATATATCTAAGGATTAGCCTCCAGGTGTGGTTTCTGCGTGGGAAGGAGACCTCAGTTGGGCCCATCACTTCTGATTGCTGACCATTCACTATTATTCAATATGCATTAATTTCTGAGAGAGAGAGAGATAGAGAGAGAGAATAGATAGATCAGAATAATTGGTTATACATGTTTAGCATCAGTAAATATGATCAATTTTCCAAAATGATTGTACCAAACTGCACCTCAACATCCAATGTATGAAATTGCAAGTTTTCTCATATCTTTCCCAACAATTGGTATTAGCAGTCATTTTTTCCCTTCTCTAGTTTATCTATTCTAGTAGGTATGTAGTGGTATCACTTTAGTTAGAATGAGGTCCTATTGGAATAGGTGGTCCTACCTCCAATGACTTCTGTCTTTATCAGAAGGCCATATGAGAGACACAGCCACACAGGGAAGTAGACCATGAGATGGTGGAGGGAGAAATTGGAGTGATGCAGCTATAAGCCAAGGAGCACCAATGATTGCTGACAATCACAGAAGCTAGGAAGAGGAAGAAAAGATTATTCCCCAGAGCCTTTACAGGGAGCTTGATTTTTACAACACCTTAATTTTAAACTTCAAACAGCCAGAATTGTAAGAGAATGAATTTCCATTATTTTAATACATGCACTTTGTGGTACATCGTTATAGAAGCCCTAAAAAACCCCAATATACATGATAATAACCCATTTATTGAACACTGGTATGTACCAGGCATTTACACACATTGTCAAATTTATTCCTTTCAATAACCCTGCCACGGGGCTGGGATTATAGTTCAGTGGTAGAGTTCTTGCTTTGCATGCGTGAGGCACTGGGTTCAATCCTCAGCACCACATAAAAATAAAGAAAGATATTGTGTCCATGTACAACTAAAAAAAAATTAAAAAAAAATAATCCTGCCACATTGATATTATTAGCCCTGTTTTTCCCTCTTTCTTTCTTTCTTTCTTTCATTCATTCATTCTTTCTTTCTTTTTTTTTGGTACTGAGGATTGAACTCAGGTTACTCAACCACTGAGGCATATCTCCAGCCCTTTTTTGGATTTTATTTAGAGACAGGGTCTCACTGAGTTTCTTAGGGCCTTGCTAAATTGCTGGGGTTGGCTTTGAACTTGTGATCTTCTTGCCTCAGCCGTCCCCCCACCCTCCCCCAGCCACTGGGATTATAGGCGTGCACCACCGAGTCTGGTTTATTAACCCTATTTTTATTTTTTAAATTAAATTAAATTTAATTTCACAATGCCAGACATGGAACCTAGGGCCTCACCCATGCTAGGCAAGCACACTACCACTGACCTAAGCTCCATTTTTAAAATGAGGAAACCAAGAATTAGAGAGTTTAAGTAACTTGCTCAAAGATTTTCCTTGCAAGTAGCTTGCAAACACAGGACTCTTTGAAGCTACTACTCGTAATGTTTTCATTGTCTCTCACAGATTCTCCCACTACTTCCTACCACCCCAGCCACCATGTACCTACTATTTTTATCTACATGAAAGGAAATGGTTTCCCTAACCCATTTTTACACTATGTGCCTTTGTGTATGTTGTTCCTTTAGATTGACCTTAAACATTCTACAGCTTAAGCCCCTAATTATTCTTCTGAATTTATCTCAAATGTCATTTCCTCTATAAAGCCTTACCAAATCTCTTCTGACACAATGGGGGAAGCAAGGAAGGGGTTGAACCCAGGTCCCCAAGCATGCTAAGTATGTGCTCTACCATTGAGTTACACACCTGGCCCCTGACAGAATTTGTACCTCTTCCAGTGTACCATTGCATTTTATACTTTCATTTATACCATAGTATATCTTATGTCATATATGAATTTCTCATGTATATATCATTGTATATATCACATTGTATATATCACAATTGTATTTCATTTTAGTTTATTTATTGTTTGTACATCTCTTCCATTGGGACCAAAATTCCTAAAAGTCAAGGATGATTTTTCTTTTGCTAACCTAGTAGTTTGGTGATAGTAATAAAAACCAGCATCTAATACTCTGATTGTGGGAGAGAGCTGGACTGAGGGCTTCCGCAGTACATAAGTACAACAATATCAGGTTTTTCAATCATGTGCTTTTGGCTGCCATAGTTCCATAATGTAACAATAGCCACATTCCTGTGAATAGCAGCAAGGTGCTAATGGAATAGTCACACCCTATGCACCCTGTAGCGCTTGGAGGACAAAGGGCCTCTTAGCATATATAAAGAGGGACCTGAGCTCAATAAAGAAGACTCTCTTGCCTTGTTCTGTGTGTGTATGTGTGTGAGTGATTGTCATCTGAGGCTCCCTCCCCTGACTCGGTTTCCCTTTGTGCCAACGCGGGCGCTGGCATCTGGAGGTTCCACCAAGACCGGAAGAAGGGAAGGAACGCCAACGGACACCCTGGGACTGGCCAGTAAGTAGGGGTGAATTGTTAATAGTGCAGGTAAAGATGGGCACTACCCTCAGTAGGGAATTGTGGGAAAATCCGATTGAAACTCTGTTGAGGAAACAGGGTATGGGGCTAGAAAGGAGTACCCAGTCCCTTAAAGAAGTTGAAACGGATAGTGAGGAAGGGAAAGAAGGAGAGGATGAGGAGGAAGATGAGGAATTGCAATTGGAACAGGATATCCAGACATTGCAAGAGAGATTACAGGAGTGGGAATTAAAAGAACAATGTAGGCAGGAACCAAAGCATTATTCAGTGGGAAGACCACCTCCCTTTAATCCAGGACATGAGTCTAGGAGATCTGCCAGTCCTTCAGCGCCTCCAGAGCCTCAGTCAGGAGGCGTGGTGTTCCCAGTAATAGAAGTGCAAAGCCAACAGGGACAGACAGTCAGGCAACATCAGCTGTTGGATTTCAAGGATGTAAAAGGTTTGAAGGATGCTGTGGTACAATATGGCCCTCACGCGCCCTTCACTTTAGCCATTTTTGAATCCTTTTCATCTTTGAATCTCCGTCAGATTGGCAACAGTTAACCCAAACAGTTTTATCTGGAGGTGACTATCTTATTCAAAAGGGCGAATATCATGAGCAATGTAAAATAACAGCTGGCACTCTGATGACAATAAAAATGGCTCACATTTATTAGGACTATACTGTGAGATAGATGTGGTGGTACACACCTGCAATATCAGTGGTTTGGGAGATGGAGGCTGGAGAATTGAAAGTTCCAGGCCAACCTGGGCAATGTAGCAAGACCCTGTTTCAAAATAAAAGATAAGAAGGGCTGGGGATGAAACTTGGTGGTAGAGCACCCTGGGGTTCAATCTCTATTACCAAGAAGAAAAATGAAAAAAGACTGAAAAAATAAAATATGTATATATTATCTTACAATCTTACCAACAGTGTATAAATGTTCCAGTTTCTCTGTATCCATGCCAACACTTGTTATTTTCTTTTTTAAATAATAGCTATTTTACTATGTGTGAGGTAATATTATGATTTTGATCTGCATTCTCTGATGATTGGTGGTATTGAGCATCTTTTCATATGGTTGGTGGCATTTTGTATATCAGCCCTTTTATTTATATATATACATATATATTAAAGTTGTAGCTGGATATGATTCTTTTATTTTTATTTATTTTTATGTGGTGCTGAGGATTGAACCCAGTGCTTCACATGTGCTAGGCAAGCATTTTGCCTCTGAGCCACAACTTCAGCCCAGTCCTTTTATTTTAATTCACCATTGTCCAACTCAGTTGACAGTGGAAGGGATTTTAGACTGGTATACAGATTTCAGTAATTTCCAAAAGGAATTTTTTTGCATGTCTAGTTTTAAATTTTATATTATTTAACCATTAAAATTTCTGTTGCATCTGATATAAACCCTTTGAAAGCAAATCATCTTTTACATCAGAAAATTTATGTAGCTAGGTGCAGTGGCACATGCCTGTAATCCCAGCACTTTGGGAGGCTGAGACAGGAGAATCGGGAGTTCAAAGCCAGCCTCAGCAATGAGGAGGTGCTAAGCAACTCAGTGAGACTCTGTCTCTACATAAAACACAAAATAGGGGGATATGGCTCAGTGGTCAAGTACTCCTGAGTTCAATCCCTGGTACCCCCTTAAAAATAAATAAATAAATAAATAAATAAATAAATAAATAAATATTGACACAATGATATCTTCTGTATGCTAAGTAGCAAATGTAAGATTTAAGGTAAGATTTAAGAGTATACTTTTATTTTACTTTGTTTAATCCAATTTGAATTCAAAACCATAGATTTTAAAGTTTAATTTTTAGATACCATCCCCTAAGGAAATTCTTTTTTAAAAAAATTTTTTTTTAGTTGTAGATGGACACGATATCTGTATTTTATTTATTTTTATGTGGTGCTGAGGATCGAACCCAGTGCCTCACGCACGCGAGGCAGGCGCTCTACCACTGAGCCACAATCCCAGCGCCCCCAAAGGAAATTCCTATAAGTCATTTTTCTCTATTTATAAAAAAACATAAAGTTCATTAAAGACCTGAAGAAAATTTGGTTTACTATTGTTTCAATGAGATATGTTACTTTTAATCAAATCTTAAATTTGATGTCAGAAAAAAATTTATTCATTTTTGGCATTTACCATTTTCATGATAGCAAAATAACACTTACTTTTTCTTTTTTTTTTCTTTTATTTTTTGGTACCAGGGATTGAACCCAGGGGCGCTTAACCACTGAGCCACATCCCCAGCCATATATATATTTTATATATATATATATTTTGAGGGGGTACCAGGGATTGAACTCAGGGGTACTCGACCACTGAGCCACATCCCAGCCCTATTTTGTGTTTTATGTAGAGACAGGGCCTCACTGAGTTGCTTAGCGCCTCACCATTGCTGAGGCTGGCTTTGAACTTTAGATTCTCCTGTCTCAGCTGCCAGCGCCCGCGCCAGCACAAAGGGAAACCGAGTCAGGTGAGGGAGCCACGGATGAAAAATCACTCACACACATACTCACAGAACAAGGCAAGAGACTTTTTTTATTGAGCTCACACACACTCACTGGGCAAGAGAGTTTTCTTATTGAGCTCAGGTCCCTCTTTATATATGCTAAGAGGCCCTTTGTCCTCAAAGGGCTATAGGGTGCATAGGGTGTGACTATTCTATTAGCATCCGGTGACTATGATATTAGCATCCTGTGGCTACTCACAGGAATGTGGAACTTGTTACAAGATGGAACTATGGCCAAAGTTATATGATTGACAAACCTGATATTTGTTGCACATTTTGTACTGTGTATGCGCCCAGGCCAGCTCTCTCTCACACTCAGCCTCCCAAAGTGCTGAGATTACAAGCATGTACCACCGTGTCCGGCTGTATTTTTATTTAGAATAGATCTTACTAAATTGCTTATGGCCTCACTAAGTTGCTGAGACTGGCTTTAAACTTATGATCCTCTTGCCTTAGCCTCCTGAGCCACTGGGATTAGCAGGAACACTTTTTAAAAAAAATTTTCATCTTTTTACTTGTAGATGGATACAATACCTTTATCTTTTTTTTTTTTTTTTTTTTGGTACCGAGGATTGAACTCGGGGCACTCGACCGCTGAGCTACACCTCCAGCCCTATTTTGTGTTTTATGTAGGGACAGAGTCTCACTGAGTTGCTTAGTAACTTGCCTCGCCTTTGCCTAGGCTGGCTTTGAACTCGTGATTTTACTGTCTCAGCCTCTCAAAGTGCTGGGATTACAGGCGTTGGCCACCACGCCCCGTTTATCTTATATGTTTTTAGGTGGTGCTGAGGATCAAACCCAGTACCTTACATGTGCCAGGCAAGTGCTATACCACTGAGCCACAACCACAGCCCAGAAACACTTACTTTTAAACCCTGGAATTCAAGTTACGTAGATCATTGACTTAAAAAAATAAAAAGGAAGGAAAAAGCTTCAACTTGCCTTTAGATATCATATTGGGTTTTACACTGAGACACTGAAAAATGTATCCCATGAAAATACCTAAATATTACAACATCCTAGGCTTGTGTGACTGTGAAAATACTCTTGCTAGAAACCTGGAAGGGCAATTCAGCCTTAAATGATTCTACAAATTAACGTCTCATTTGCCTTCTAAGTGTTTTTTTTTTCCTTAATGCAGTGCCGAGAATCAAACCCAGGCCCCAGCACCTGCTAAGCATGTGCTTTACCAGAACAGCAACCCCAGCCTCTAAGTGTTTTTAGTGGTATTTTGTATTTTTAAAAGAAGTGACCTTTTAGTAAAAGATTTTAATCTTCCTCCAAATGGAGACATTCTGAATATTGTTAATTGCATTACAAAATAACACAATTATATACTACAAAGTGAAGTTTAATAAATCATATCTCTTAATTTATATACATTTAGATAATTCAAGTCCATAAGTCCACAATTTTTTTCCCTGGCTTAAATTGACTTTGGTTTTCTAAGTCATTTTTTTCCAATTTTCTCTTTTGTTCTGTATCCAAAAAATTTCTATTTTCTTAAAAATAGAAATAATAACTCTAAATTGGTACAGAATTTTACAATGGAAAAAGAAGCCCTGAAGATTGTCTAATCCATCCCCGTCATTACAAAAAACCCTCAGCTATGCACCTGAAAGAGAATCCCATCTTGCCAAAGGTCATCTAGGTCTTAGTAGAGAAGTCAAAGGATACCTGGGACAGTTGGAGTCAACACATCTGTTAGACAGTAGCTAGCAATGAGCAGTTTAATATATGGCAAGATCACAGGTTTACTTTAAACTTGTGAGTGTTGTGGAAGTACATAGCTACCTTAAGTTACTCCTAAAGTTTTCTTTAAGTTACTGCCAAGGCAGATGAGTAAATAATTTGTTGCAGGTAATCTGTGGAAAAATATCAATACACAAAGCTCAGGATAAACAGACAAAAGTAAATGAGAGAATGAGGGTGGGGGGAGTGCCTCAAGAAAGAAGGATTTATGGGAATAACTCTTGACAGGACCCATAAAGGTCAAAATAAAACTAGGAGTTATGGTGCCAAGTGTCTCCCACTAGCTCAAAAGAGGATATTCTTTAGTGGCACAGATGCACTAAGGAACTTCTGACCCAGCTACTCATCCCAATGCCCACATTAACATGACATTGACTTGTAGATGAAGCCCCCCTAAATAGGATGGCCACCATGACAGTTCTGGAGAGGGCCAACTAAGGTCAAAAACTCCACCATCCGTCATGAAGGAGGAGTTGAATACCTGATTGGCAAAGAGCACAGAATGTGGCCCCCAGTTTTCCTGGTAATCATCATACAGTAATAAATTTGGAGATAGCATTGTCTCCTTTGTTGTTCTCTGCTTGGAGATGGTTCTCTCTCTCTCTCTTTTGGTACCGGGGATTGAACTCAGGGGTACTTGACCACTGAGCCACATCCCCAGCCCTATTTTGTGTTTTATGTACAGACAGAGTCTCCCTGAATTGCTTAGCGCCTCACCATTGCTGAGGGTGACTTTGAACTCGCGATTCTCCTGTCTCAGTCTCCCCAGTCACTGGGATTACAGGCGTGACCTCTGTGCCCAGTGGTCCACTCTCTTTTGAGATTGCTCTCTGCTTGAGCCTCACTTTGCTTTTACTTTATCTTTACCTCATTTCCAATCTACTGTCACTTATTTTTTAAAATATTTTTTTAGTTGCAGACGGACACGATATCTTTATTTATTTATTTTCTGTGGTGCTGAGGATCAAACCCAGTGCATCACGCACGCAAGGAAAATGCTCTACCACTGAGCCACAATCCCAGCCCTCTACTGTCACTTATAATAAAGTTCACTTGCATGGCTTTTGGTGTCTGATTTTAAATTTTCTGTTGTTGGAACACAGGAACTGAGGTTTAGAGTTTCAGCTCCCTGCTTTCCTGTGAGAAACCCACTAGGGCAAAGGAAGGCCATTGGCTGCAAGTTCCTTGTCAAGGGACTTTACTTTGTGCATTTTCTGTTCAGGTTTTTTTTTTTTTTTTTTTTTTTTTGGTACTAGGGATTGAACTCAGGGGCACTTGACCACCGAGCCACATCCCCAGCCCTATTTTGTGTTTTATGTAGAGACAGGGTCTCACTGAGTTGCTTAACGCCTCACCGTTGCTGAGGCTGGCTTTGAACCTGCAATTCTCCTGTCTCAGCCTCCCAAAATGCTGGGATTACAGGCGTGAGCCACTGTGCCTGGCTTTTGTTCAGTTTTAAAGAATAATTTTTACTGTTTTTTTTCCTTGAAAGGAATGCATTCATGGCAGGATTTTTCCAAAGATGGAGGCATGCAGAGATACAAATTAGTATAATTCAAGAAATGCATAAGAATGATAAACACCTAAGTTATAATACTGTTTACTCCTGAGGGGAAAGGGAAGTATGTGATGAAAAAGGGATATACAAGGACCTTCAATGGTATTGGTAACATTTTATTTCTTGGGCTAAGTATTGAGTACCTAGATATTCCTTATGCTTTTTCTTTAACACTTTGTATGTCTAAGATAATGCAGAATACACATTTTAATACAAGGAAAAAAATGAAAATAAAAAACAAAGAAATAACTCCAGAGAACGAAAGAAGGTAACTATTTGCACCACAATACCCAGCTAGGAATTGATAGAGCAGGACTAAAAACTGGTTTCCTGAGTCCCATATATTGCCTGTCAAGGTAACCTTGGGAAAGAAAGGTATTGATGAGGTAATTTAACTTTTTTTTTCATACCAGAGATTGAACCCAGGGGCACTTAACCATTGAGCCACATCCCCCAGCTTGTTTTATTTTTCATTCTGTGACAGAGTCTTGCTAAGTTGCTTAGGGCCTCACTAAATTGCTGAGGCTGGCTTTGAACTTGCTATTCTCCTGCCTCAGCCTCCTGAACTGCTGGGATTAGAGGCATGCACCACCGTGCCTGGCTTTTTTTTTTTGTTATACATGACAGTAGAATGTGTTTTGGCCGAATATACATACATAAAGTATAACTTACTCTATTAGGTTACCACTCTTGTGGTCATACATGATGTGGTGTTACTCTGGTCATTTATACAAACACAGGGCTAGAAAAGTTATGACCAATTAATTCTACTGTCTTTCCTATTTCCCTCCCCCCTCCCATCCTTTTGTTACCCTTTGTCTAGTCCAATCTATTTCTATTATTCCCTTCCCCATCCTCCCTTGTTTTGGGTTAGCATCTACAAACATTTGGCCTTTGGTTTTGGGGGATTGGCTTATTTCACTTTGCATGACATTCTTCTGTTCCATCTATTTACTGGCAAATGTCATAATTTCATTCTTCTTTATGGTTGCGTAATATTCCATTGTGTATATATACCACATTTTTTCTTCATTCATTTGTTGAAAGACATCTAGGTTGTCTCTATAGCTTGGCTATTTTGAGTTGAGCTGCTATAAACATGGATGTGGCTGCAATACTGTAGTATGCTGTTTTTAAGTCCTTTGGGTATAGACTGAGGATGAAATAACTGGTTCAAATGGTGGCTCCATTTCAAGTTTTCTAAGGAATTGCCATACTGCTTTCCATAGTGGTTGCACCAATTTGCAGTCCCAGCAACATCCTTTACTCCCACATTATCACCAACATTTATTGTTACTTGTATTCTTTATTACTGCCCTTCTTACTGGAGTGAAATGGAATCTCAGTGTTGTTTTAATTTGCATTTCTGTAATTGCTAGAGATGTTGAAGATTTTTTCATATATTTTTTGACCACTCATATTTCTTCTTCTGTGAAGTGTTTATTCAGTTCCTTTGCCCATCTCTGATTGGGTTTTTATTTTTCTGGTGTTAAGTTCTTTGTATATCCTGGAAATTAATGGTGTATCTGAGGTGCTGGTGGTGAGGATTTTCTCCCAATCTGTAGGATCTCTGTACATGTTCTTGATTGTTTCCTTTGCTGTGAAGAAGCTTTTTAATTTGATACCATCCCATTTATTGATTCTTTTTAAAAAAATTTTAGTTATAAATTGACACAATATCTTTATTTTGCTTATTTTTATGTTGTGCTGAGGATCGAACCCAGCACCTCACATGTGCAAGGCAACCACTCTGCCACTGAGCCACAACTCCAGCCCCCATTTATTGATTCTTGATTTTATTTCTTGCACTTTACGAGTCTTGTTGAGGAATTCAGTTCCCAAGGAAACATGTTGAAGAGTTGGGCCTACTTTATTTTTTCTAATAAGTGCATTGTCTCTGGTCTGATGCCTAGGTCTTTGATCCACTTAAAGTTGAGTTTCGTTCAGGGTGAGATATAGGGGTTCAATTTCATTCTATTACATATGGATTTCCAGTTTTCCCAGCACCATTTGTTGAAGAGGCTATTTTTTTCTCCAATGTACATTTATGTCACCTTTGTCTAGGATGAGACAACTGTATTTATCTGTACATACAATTATACAGATAACTGTATTTAGGTGGGTCTCTGTGTGTTCTAGTCTGTTCTATTGGTCTTCATGTCTGTTTTGATGCCAATACCATGCTGTTTTTGTTACTATAGCTCTGTAGTATCATTTAAGGTATTGTGATGCCGTCTGCATCACTTTTGTGCTAAGGATTGCTTTGGGGCTATTCTGGGCCTCTTAGTTTTCCAAATGAATTGCGGGATGATTTTTCTATTTCTATGAAGAACATCATTGGGATCTTTGTAGAAATTGCATTAAATCTGTATAGTGCTTTTGATAGTATAACCATCTTGATAATATTGATTCTTCCTATCCAGGAACATGGGAGATCTTTCCATTTTATAAGGTCTCCTTCAATTTCTTTCTTTAGTGTTCTGTAGTTTTCATTGTGGAGGTCTTTCTCCTCTTTTGTTAGGTTGATTCTCAAATTTTTTCAGGCTATTGTAAAGGGAATACTTTTCTTGATTTTTCTTTCAGCTGATATATCTTTGTTGTATAGAAATGCAATTGTTTTATTGATATTAATTTAAAACCTTTCTACTTTGCTGAATTTGTTTATGAGTTCTAGGAACTTTCTAGTACAGTTCTTTGGGTCTTCTAAATATAGAATCATGTTGTTGGCATATAGGGACAGTTTGAGCTCTTTTCCTATTCGTATCCCTTTTTTGTTTGTTTGTTTTTTTGTTTGGTACTGGGGATTGAACTGAGGGGCACTCGACCACTGAGCCACATCCCCAGCCCTATTTTGTGTTTTATGTAGAGACAAGGTCTCACTGAGTTGCTTAGCGCCTCCCCGTTGCTGAGGCTGGCTTTTTTTTTTTTAAATCATTTAGTAATCTTTTTAAAAATATCTTTATTTTATTTATTTATTTATCTTTATGTGGTGCTGAGGATTGAATCCAGTGCCTCACACATGCAAGACGAGCACTCTACCTCTGAGCCATGACCTCAGCCCCTGAGGCTGGCTTTGAACTCACAATTCTCCTGTCTCAGCCTCCCTAAGTGCTGGGATTACAGGCTTGCGCCACCGCACCGGCCTATTTGTATCCCTTTAGTTTCTTTCTTTTGTCTGATTGCTCTGGCTAGGGTCTTGAGGACAATTTTGGATAGGAGTGTTGAATGAGTGTGCCTGGCTATTTTAACTGTTAAAATACACCTAAAACATCTTAAAATTCAGAAAACTTAGCTAAGAAGATTGACTTTAGAGTGAGAATTTGGCTGCCATTTTGAACTACCAACCCTTGAATAAATGGGAGGTGACAATAAACACATTAGAGGTGTGGAATTGAGCAAGTAATCACCTACTTGCTCCTTTTCTTATCCCTTCTATTTAATTATGGACATCAAAATATGCATTTTTATATTTATTAAATCAATCCACAATTCTTCACAGAGTCTTGGGAAGGCTTTCATGAGCAACATGCTTCTCGTGCTTTCTATTTATAGCTATTGTCTTTGCTTCTTTTTTCTTTCCACTACATTGGACACAGTGCCTCTGCTCCTTCATCCTCCCACACCTGGCCTTTTTTTTTTTATTCCTTATTAGGGTTGCCAGGTTCATGAGTTCCATTATATATGCTCAGATAGAAAGAAGACATGTAATTGAGGTCCTTCTTAAAGATTAGAGCCCAGAAAAATATGCATGTCTTTTTTTTCTCTCCCTCCCCCCATCTTTCTCATGCAATGAATAGAAACACTTTGTGGCAGATCTCCCTGTGCTCATACCCTCGGGTACACAGCTGGTGAATTGTTTAGCCCTCGGCAAGTAGTCTGACCTGCATCACCACCCAGAACTGAGGCCGGGCATATAGCGTCTGTCCTAGCTAGAAGCAGAAAACTCACACAACTGAGTACTGAGAGGGAGCAAAATGATAAAAATGCCTGAGTATGAAATATCCTAATTCTTTTCTATACACTCATTTTCTTTATGTATGGGAAAGGTTACAGTCCAATTATCCACTTAACTACAACTTCTAATTAATTAATCAGAGTATTTGTTGTCCTCCACTTGGAAGAGAAAGTGAAATATCACAATTAACCTGTTCTTGGAGACATTGTTTTTTTCCCCCAGCTTTTGATAACCCAAGCAAACAAACAAACAAACAAAAATAAGCCACATTATTCACCTCTACATAGACTGCTGGAGACTGATATTTTTCAACATGATAATCCAAAAATGTATCACATGTTCAGCCATCAAAAAAGCTTTTAAGAAGCCTAAATTTTTGTGCACATATTTTAACCAAGAAAAGCAATATGTGTCTTTTTTTATATAATGGAGATCAAACCCAGAGGTGTTCTACCTCTGAGCTACATCACCAATCCTTTCTGTCTTATTTTTTAAAAATATATATTTTTAGTTGTAGATGGACACACTATCTTTATTTTATTTATTTATTTTTATGTAGTGCTGAGGATCAAACCCAGCACCTCACGTATGCGAGGCAAGTGCTCTACCACTGAGCCACAACTCCAGCCCTCTGTCTTATTTTTGAGACAGGGTCTTACTAAGTTGTCAAGGCTGGCCTTGAATTTGTGATCTTCCTGCCTCAGTCTGCTGGAATTACAGATGTGTAGCACCATGCCCAGCATGAAAGACAATTTTTAGAATATTTTTAATTATTTATTTTTTTGGCAGTGCTGGAATGAGACCCGGGACCTTGCATAGGCTAAACAAAATCTCTACCCCTGAGCTACATCCCCTATTTTGTGTTTATGTAGAGACAGGGTCTCACTGAGGTGCTTAGCACGGTTGCTGAGGCTGACTTTGAACTTGCAATTCTCCTGTCTCAGCCTCCTAAAGTGCTGGGATTACAGGCATGCGCCACAGCGCCCAACCATCTCCTAGAACTTTGTTGTGGATTTCTCAGCTTTGGGTTAAAAGCACATTCATGGTTTTGGGCTTGCATCTGCTTAGATCCAGTGGGTTTGACCTGTGTGCACTGTGATATGTATGCTGCTGAATTTGCCTTCCTTTGGTCCATCTCTCCAGGTAGGCTACTTTTTTGGTGCTTCCTCATAGACTATGGCAGTGTCTGCTCCATAAAAAGAAGTACTTGACCAATGTTGTCAAAATAACTTGCTTGGGATTATACAGCTAGAGGATAGTAGAACTGGAATTAGAATCCCAATCTCCATAGCTTATATTTTATACATTTTTTTTTTTGGTAGAGGGGATTGAAGTCAGGGGTCCTCGACCACTGAGCCACATCTCCAGCCCTATTTTGTGTTTTATGTAGAGACACGGTCTCACTGAGTTGCTTAGCGCCTCGCCATTGCTGAGGCTGGCTTTGAACTCGTGATTCTCCTGTCTCAGCCTCCCTAAGTGCTGGGATTACAGGCTTGCGCCAACGCACTCGGCTATAGAATATTTTTATTTTACAAGAATTTTAGTAAAAGTCAATTCAGCTCAGCCTACACTTAATCAGTAAATCTATTTAGTCAAGACATCTTATTCCCCAAGCATTTTGCTCAGGTTTTGTTACGTATCACGTATCCCTGAAGCCTCATCCCAGATTTGGAATTTAAACAATTTTATTCCTATTAAATTCAAAGAAGCATATGTTTTTAAAATAGGAATTTTTTTTCAGTTTCACCATAGTTTTCCATTGTGATATAAAATATCTTATGTTTACTGGGTAAAAAAAATTCATTCAGCTAAGAGAGCTATATCCCTCATTTCTGTGACCACTTCATTTTCTGGGTTGAATCCTGTCTTGCTTTCCTTCATTCAGATATTCATAAATTATCTATTTTCACAAGCTCAGTGAAGCATTGCCGGCTGTATATTTAGGCATATATATTCAGCAACTCTGAGATTTTTTTAAGAATATATAAGCTCAAGCCGGGCATGGTGGCGCATGCCTGTGATCCCAGCACTTAGGGAGGCTGAGACAGGAGAATCACGAGTTCAAAGCCAGCCTCAGCAATGGCGAGGCACTAAGCAACTCATTGAGACCTTGTCTCTACATAAAACACACACACACACACACACACACACACACACACAAAATAGGGCTGGGGATGTCGCTCAGTGGTCAAGTACCCCTGAGTTCAATCCCTGGTACCAAAAAAAAAAAAAAAAAAAAAAAAGAATATATGAGCTCAATGTTAAGAACCTTCTGCAAAAGAATAGGAGGGAACATTTTGTGGTTTCTCTGCTATTAAACAAAGTATCACATAGTAATAATAACAATTACTTTCTTTCTTTCATTAAGCATCCCACTGAAAATCTATTCATGCTCAAGTGCTTTTGTTAAGTAACATTCTCCATTTGTTCTGATTTTTAATACAAAAATGGGTTGCCATAATTGCAGCCTTACTTATTGAATTTAGGTTTTAAAATAGATTCAGCATCTGCTGATGTTCATATTTCAGAACACAGAAATAAGTAAAAATAAATGAACTGAAACACCTTTGAAAGATAGCAAATAAATGCCTTCACCTTTAGATTTTTAATTTAGTTTGCAGTTCTCTTGAGTTTATTTTGGTTTTAATAATAGTCAATGCTTGTGAAAACAAGCAAACATCTGAAAACAGATGTTTTTATTGCTTTAGTTTTGTGACTAATTTTGCAGTAGCATGTGAATGCGTGTACATTAGTAATGATACTAATTAGCTAGTAAATGAGCATACTATCCCTTGGACATAGCAAACTTACTAATTCCCTCACCTGGCAAGATTTCCTAAAGGCTTCCCTTTCCCCCTAGAAACTGGTGAATTGTTTATAGCTGCCTTAGTTGGGTTAGTGCAGGAAATGGGGAATATATTTAACTCTACAAGAGTTTGACTCCTCTTTGTGAACCATGTTTCGATTTGAAATAGATGTTATTGTAAGTGTTCATTTAAACCATTTTGTGTTCAAATGAAAAGCCTCCGTCCTGTATACACCTACACAATCACTATATGCATACTTGTTTTTTGCAGTGAAAATTAAAAAGATTAGTCAGTGTTAGAACTGCACACCATGGACTAGAATTGGGCTCTCATCCCTCACATCTGTTCCTTGATCTGGAGGCAACAGAGAGCAGATTCTCTGGGTGTGGGCACTTCAGGATAAGAAAAACCACTGGCCCAGGTTCTCCTAGAAGGTACAGTTGCAAAGATACAATTACACATTTTATTTAATTTGTTATTAGTATTAGAAGGTAAAATATAGGATTCCTTAGTTCTTTCCATAAATAAGAACACACTGGATTACCATTGGAAGAAATATAAATACTCAGTATATTGTAGTTCATGGTTTTTTAATGTTCTATATAGACAACATCTAATAGCAGTCAGGTTGCTATGTTTGGTATTATTGTAAACTTTTAGATGACTTTCAGGGATATGCTTAAGAATAATGTCTAGTGTTTCAGCTCAGTAGCAGAACACATGCTTAGTGAGACCCTGGATACAATCCCTAGCATAGAGAGAGAGAAAGGGGGAGAGAGAGAGAGAGAGAGAGAGAGAGAGAAAATAATACCTCTAGTGGCAGAGGGAGGGGAAAGAAAAAAAGAACCTAGAGATTATTATCTTCATATTAACATATAGTGAAGTGTTTAGTATGCGTGTATGTATTTATTTATTTATAAAACATATAGAAAAGGAGTGCTCTCAATTGGAAGCATCAACCTGTGTGCTCCATTCATTCATTCAACTGCTACTTATTGAGCCAGATAGTGTGGGTAATGTGAATATAGTATTGACTAAAGAACTCAGCTGAGTGCGGTGGCGCACGCCTGTAATCCCAGCACTTAGGGAGGCTGAGACAGGAGAATCGAGAGTTCAAAGCCAGCCTCAGCAAGTGTGAGGTGGTAAGCAACTCAGTGAGACCCTGTCTCTGCGTTAAACACAAAATAGGGCTGGGATGTGGCTCAGTAGTTGAGTGCCCCTGAGTTCAATTGCTGGTACCCAAAAAAAAAAAAAAGAACTAAAAAGTCCCTGCTGTTCATGGAACTTACATTCCAGAAAGGAGAAGTGGACCATAAGCAAGATAAATAAAATAAACAGCATATTAGGTAAATGCTATGGGCAAATAAAAAACAATGAAGGAAGATAATAATTTGTGTGTGGGGGAGAGGAGGTTGTAATATTGAATAAATTGGTTAGGAAAAACTCTGATGAGTGATTCATGTTTTATATAAGATGGCACAGAAAGAGCCTAGTCAGTTGCTTACGCTATACCTTATGGGGTATCTACATGTTGTGGAGAGGGAGGCACAATACATACAGTCTACTTATCAGAGACAGGAGGCAAGCGCTATACCACTCCTCAGTATTTATCCTAAAGAACTAAAGTCACCATACTACAGTGACACATGCATACCCAATGTGTATAGCAGCACAATTCACAGTAGCCGAACTATGGAACCAGCCTAGGTGTCCATCAATGGATGAATGGATAAAGAAAATGTGGTATATATACATAATGGAGTTTTATTCAGCCATAAAGAAAAATGAAATTATGTCATTTGAAGGAAAACGGATGGAACTAGAGACCATTATGTTAAGTGAAATAAGCCAAACTCAGAAGGTCAGGGATCATATGTTTTCTCTCATATGTGAAAGCTAGAGAGGAAAAAGGAAAACAAAGATAGGGCTAGGGGTGTCTCATGAAAAGCAAAGGGAGATTGGTAGAGGAAAGGGACCAGGGGGTGAGAAAAGGGGATGAAGTGGGAGTGCTGTGAAGTGATATTGGCCAAATTAATTATTATGTAGCAACAAATCCCACCATTGTGTACAACTATAATGCACCAATAAAAAATTTTAGAAAAAGAAAAGGATACTTGGGAGGCAATGTTCACAATGAAAAGCATTAGTGCCAGATAAAATCTCCTTTAGTATAGAGATAGCACAAAGAACTGAATTATCAGCCGGGTGCAGTGGTGCATGCCTGTAATCCCAGCACTTAGGGAGGCTGAGACAGGAGAATTGCAAGTTCAAAGCCAGCCTCAGCAACAGTGAGGCACTAAGCAACTCAGTGAGACCCTGTCTCTACATAAAACATGAAATAGGGCTGGGGATGTGGCTCAGTGGTCGAGTACCCATGAGTACCAATCCTCAGTACCAAAAAAAAAGAACTGAATTATCTTTTTTTTTCTGAATTATCTTAATGGGTAGTGTAATGCAACTATAATAATCAGTTACATCCATTGCCTCTATAGGGTTGGATCTGCCAAGAATGGAATCCTCTCTTACATGGCACTGGAGAAATGGACAAATTTTTATACTCTGAGTCCCTTATTTAATATATCTCTTTGTCAGTCAACAAAACTTTTTTCCATTGCAATTCTTTCTCATGATAGATATTGGTATTTATTTTTATATATTTAAAATTTAAAACTGACAGCCTCTTTTTTTTATTTATTTTTTTTTATTTAAATGCATTTCAAGTCATAGTACATAAACAGAGCTCAGTTTACTGACAGCCTCTTTTAAAGGAGATGCTTCAGACAAAATTCACAGAAATTACTTCTTACATAGACTATTTTCCTAAAAATATTTGCCCAGGTGGTAAATTTTACCCATTTGGTTTTGATTCTTCTAATTTTCCAGTTCAGACCGTAACATTTCCTGACTTCATTTAAAAAACTCTGAGGATGTATTTATTATATTTTGAGCCTGTGGTTCTGTTGATTGAGTACAAATCACATGGAGACATCCATTCTTTTAAAATGTATACAAAAATGAAATTTAAACCACTAAAGGATTAAGACTTTCATATTCTTGATTTTAGCTAAATGCATCTTGAGTTTCTGCCAGGTCTCACCCACACTAAGGTATGTTCAAAAGCTGTTCCTCTGGGATTAGTCACATCTCACTGACTTTGCTCACTGATTAACAGAGGAGTAAAGGTCAATTGCTTTCAAGCAAGGAAAGAGGTATTTCCATGCATTTAACCAATTTCTCAAATTGTAATATGAAACCTGCCAAGGAAGGATTATAAGCAGGAACCAAGACAGATTTCTTTAGTTTCAACCCACTAAATTAAATCTTTTCTTACCTGGATTTAGTTAGCTTCTCAATGCTGAAAGGATAATCAAAAAATGTTACAAGTTTTCAAGTAAAAAATATAACCACATTACATTCCTTCAAAATAAAAGACAAAACCTCAAAATGGTCATTGGAGGACATGAGTAGAAGTTCTTTCCCCTTTTTCTTTCTTTTCATTTTTTGTGATTACAATATTATATGTACTCATATTTTGCGAGACCATTTTAGATTTCCAAATGCTTTCATGTGTTTTCTTCCTCTGTGCTATAACCACTAGCTATACTTTGTAATACCTGAAAAATTACATTGTTGCAGATCACAAAAATTTGGTTAGTTTTTATATAAATTCCTCCAATAATATGTTATTAAAGGCATAGAATGGTTTAAACTTATTCTATAGTTTAGAAACTGAACATTACCTAAGCATTGTGGCTGGCCCACCATTATATTTTAATGTGTAAGCCTTTTAATGATGAATCTCCAATCCACTCTATGGGAGTTACCATGGACACTAAGAGGCACTCCACTGCCAAATCAGATGGATAGAAAAACATGGTTCTTTTAATATATTTCAGGTATGTGCAGACTTCCAGAACTGGTTCTGTCACAAATAAATGGGACTTAGCCCTAATTTGTCAGAGATTTTCTGACAGCATTTCAGCTACACATTTTTGTTTCATTCTCTTCTGCACTCTGCCTCAGTCTGTATTTCATCTTTGTGAAAGACCTTACAGTGCAGATACGTGATCATTTCCTAAATGTTAGCCGTGACAACCAGGCCTGTGTTGGACTGATGGGACTGGCAGATGAAGAGAGATTTGCTTAGTGTCTCCTCCTCAACAAGCCCCATTAATTCTTGGAAGAAAGACTTATTTCTGCTTATATCCTTTCACTTGGTAAGTGCAATCCTGCATGTTGTTCTTATGTTTTGTGGTTGGTGCTATACATACTCTCAAATAATGAATTTAAAATCAAGTTATGTTCACATGAGGATCTTCTTTGATAGGGATTCATTGTGCAACAGAGTTGATAAGACTTATGAAACCTATTCTTCTATGAAGAGGTCTACTATATTGAGGAATATAATTATGCTGTTGTTTTACCATAACTTATATTTTGTCCTCTAAAATCTCTTTTAATTAAAGGTTATGAAATGAATTTAGTCCTAAGCAGAGGGCAAAATTAGGATTTGCTCTTTACCGATCATAGAGTAGATATTTTCATAGGTTATCAAATATTTCTCAAGTATTTCAATAAATTTATATTTCTGTATTATAATTTCCCATCTGTAATAGAATTTGAGGGTTGATCTATGACATTAACTAACCAAAGTACTGTCAATAATTTATCTCTTTTTCTCATTCTAGTCATTTAAATGATCTTTGCTTTTGAACAAAATAAAGAATTCATCAATATTAGGCCTACACAAATTTAAGTCCCTTTCCATGACCTGTTTTTTTAGAGAGTAAACCATTAAATTAGACATAATTCAGCAAAGTGTTGTATAATATTATTCATTGTCTTATCATATTAATTACCTTTATTTATGCTACTGGTTCAGAATCTCACCTCTATTGGCAAGACTTACTTGTTTTCATCTCCACAGCAAATACCCAACAGATACATTGGGAAAATAGGGAGACAGCTGGTAAACAGACTCATTTCTGTGCCTCAGGGCTTACAAAGCAATTTGCCAAATCCATTTTTCCCTCGTTCATTCACCTCATCATAATTTCCAAATTTTCTGTTTTTGTCTTCTAAGGATTTTAGCATAGCTAATGTATAAAAGAAGGTGAAAATAAACTCATTCTTCATCAGTTTGACATTAGTCAATAGGATTTTCTTCTACTAAGTTCTGTAGCATGTGTTCTTATTATTTGTAATTGTTGAATTAAAAATTGTAATTAACAAATAAAATTGTATATATTTTTGGTATATGCCATTATCATTTGATAAATGTATACATTTTGGAACATCTAAATCAAGCTCATTAACATATCCATTTCCTCACATACTTATTATTTTTTGTGGTGAAAACACTTAAACCTCACTAAAATGTTTTCTTTTTAATTGGTTCATCCTCCTTTTATTTTTATTTATTTATTTATTTTATTTTTTGGTATTGGAGATTGAACTCAGGGGCACTCGACCACTGAGCCACATCCCCAGCCCTATTTTGTGTTTTATGTAGAGACAGGGTCTCACCAAGTTGCTTAGCACCTCACCTTTGCTGAGGCTGGCTTTGAACTCGCGATTCTCCTGTCTCAGCCTCCCAAAGTGCTGGGATTACAGGCTTGTGCCACCGTACCCGGCTTCTTCGTATTCTTGTAGGCTCTTCTTTCTCATCTGGTGGCTTAATTATTAATTTTCAAAAGATTTTGTTGTAGAACCTCTTCTCGCCAAAATTTTCTCCCTGGAAGACCTTACCCACTCAGGATTTTATTTTATTTTATTTTTTTTAAATATTTTTTAGTTGTAGATGGACACAATGTCTTTATTTTATTGCTTTGTATGTGGTGCTGAGGATCGAACCCAGGGCCTCACACATGCGAGGCAAGCGCTCTACCGCTGAGCTACAATCCCAGCCCCACTCAGGATTTTAAAAGCTGATGACTCACAAACTTATATCTCTGCCTCAGATTCTTCTCCTGCTTCACATCATCAGTTTCCTATTTCCTAGGAAGCATTTGTATGTCTAGAGGCTGCTCAAATTCATCATGTTCAAAATCGAACTCATTTTCCCTGTATAAAGCCTCCTTCTCCTGTCCCCATCACTAACTAATGCCGCCATTCAGCCAGCTGCTCAAGTCATAAACCTGAGAATCATTCTTGACTGCTGTCTCTCTTTCTATTACCAAATTCTATCAACATTTTCTCAACATTTATCAAATAGTTTACTCCTATCCATCTCTGATACCACTCTCATTCATCTGAAGAATACATTATTGTTTTTCTCCTGAACTACTGAAAAAACTTTTGTATCTGTTTCTAGCCTTCTAATCTTGTCTTATCTCCAGTACTTCCTCCTTACTGAACAATGGGGTTTTTATTTTCTTTTTGTTTGTTTGTTTGTTTTTTGGGTACTGGAGATTGAGCTCAGGGGCACTCAAACACAAAGCCACATCTCCAGCCCTATTTTGTGTTTTTATGTAGAGACAGAGTCTCCCTGAGTTGCTTAGCACCTCACCCTTGATGAGGGTGGCTTTGAACTGTTTCAGCCTCCCTAAGTGCTGAGATTACAGGCTTGAGCCACCATGCCCAGCTGAGTAATGGTTTTGGTATGCTGAAAAAAAAATTTGTTTTTGGTACCGAAGTTTGAACTCAGGGCCACTCGACCACTGAGCCACATCCCCAGCCCTATTTTGTGTTTTATGTAGAGACAGGGTCTCACTGAGTTGCTTAGTGCCTCGCCATTGCTGAGACTGGCTTTGAACTCATGATTCTCCTGTCTCAGCCTCCCAAAGTGCTGGGATTACAGGTGTGTGCCACTGTGCCCGGCTTGTATACTGAAAATTTGAAGATGATATTTCCTTTCTTGAAAACTTTCAATGAGGCCTAGCATGGTGGCACATGCCTGTAATCCCAGTAGCTCAGGAGGCTGAGGAGGATTGAGAGTTCAAAGCCAGCCTCAGCAACTTGTGGAGGTCCTCAACAACTTAGCCAGATCCTGTCTCTAATAAAAATACAAAAAAGGGCTGGGGATGTGGGTCAGTGGTTAAACATCCCTGGGTTCAATCCCTAGTACCAAAAAAAGAAAAAAAAGGAAGAAAAAGAAAAGAAAGAAAGAGAAAAAGAAAATAAAGAGAAAAAAGAAAACTTTCAGTGGAGGCAGGGACATAGCTTGGAGGTAGAGCATGTATCTAGTATGCTTGAGGCCGTAGGTTCAATCCTTGCACCACCAAACTGCCTCCCCCAACAAAAACCCAAAACGAAAACAATAACAACAAAACTTTCAATGGCTCCACATGGAATTTGGGATGAAATCCATACTCTTAATTATGATCTCTATAGCCCAGGGAAATTTTGACCATATGGATCATTTTGGGCTAATGATTTTGTTATAGCCATTCTGAACCACTTTCATTTGCTTAAACAGTTGTGCTTCAACTTCCCACCCAATGTTAGAATCCCTTCTAGATTATCTTTTTCCTTCTTTTTTATTTTTTATTTTATTTATGCATTTACTTGTTTTCTGGTTCCAGAAATTGAATCCAGGAGTGCTTCACCACTGAGCCAATCTCCAGCCCTTTTTACATTGTATTTAGAGACAGGATCTCTCTAAGTTGCTTAGGACCTCACTGTGTTGCTGAGGCTGGCTTTGAACTTTCTTTTTAAAAAATTTTTTATTTGTTCTTTTTAGTTATACATGATAGTAGAATGTATTTTGACATATCATACATACATGGAGTATAACTTCCCATTTTTGTGGTTGTACATAGTATGGAGTTACACTGATGGTGTATTCATGTAAGAACATAGGAAAGTTATGTCCAACTCATTCTATTATCTTTCTTATTCCCATGTCCCCTCCCTTCTTTTCATTCCCCTTTGTCTAATCTAGTGAACTTCTATCACCTTCCCCACCTGCCCTGCTTATTGTGAGTCAGCATCTGCATATCAGAGAGAACATTTTGCCTTTGGTTTTTTGGGATTGGCTTGTTTCACTTAGCATGACTGTCTCCAGTTTCATCCATTTACTGGTAAATGCCATAATATCTTTCTTCTTCATGGTTGAGTAATATTCCATTGTATATAAATACCACTTTTTAAAAATCTATTTGTCTGTTGAAGGGCACCTAGGTTGGTTCCATAGCTTAGTTACAGTGAATTGAGCTGCTATAAACATTGATGTGGCTGTGTCACTATAGTATGCTGTTTTTAATTCCTTTGGGTATAGACTGAGGATGAGATAACTGGTTCAAATGGTGGTTCCATTTCAAGTTTTCTAAGGAGTCGCCATACTGCTTTCCATAGTGGTTGCACCAATTTGCAGTCCCACCAACAATGTATGAGAGTACCTTTCCTCCCACATCCTCGCCAACATTTATTGTTACTTGTATTCTTCATTACTGCCATTCTTACTGGAGTAAAATGGAATCTCAGTGTAGTTTTAATTTGCATTCTCTAATTGCTAGAGATATTCAACATATATTTGTTGACTGATCATATTTCTTCTTCTGTGAAGTGTCTGTTCAGTTCCTTTGCCCATTTATTGATCAGGTTATTTGTTTTTTGGAGGTGTTTTTTTTTTTTGGTGTTTTTTGAGTTCTTTATATATCCTGGAGATTAATGCTCTATTTGAGGTGCAGATGGCAAAGATTTTCTCCCATTCTCTAGGCTCTCTCTTCACATTATTGATTGTTTCCTTTGCTGTGAAGAAGCTTTTCAGTTTGATATCATCCTATTTATTGATTCCTTTTTTTTTTTTTTTGGTACTGAGGATTGAACTCAGGGGCACTCGACCACCGAGCCACATCCTCAGCCCTATTTTGTGTTTTATGTAGAGACAGGGTCTCACTGAGTTGCTTAGTGCCTTGCTTTTGCTGAGGCTGGTTTGAACTCATCATCCTCTTGCCTCAGTCTCCCAAGCCATTGAAATTACAGGTTTGCGCCCCCACATCCGACTCTTATTGATTCTTGATTTTACTTTTTTTGCTTTAGAAATCTTGTTGAGGAATTCAGTTCCAAATTTAACATGTTGGAGATTTGGGCCCACTTTTTCTTCTAGTAAGTGCAGGGTCTCTGGTCTAATACCTAGGTCTTTGATCCACTTTGAATTGAGTTTTGTGCAGAGTAAGAGGTAGGGCTCTAATTTCATTTTGCTACATTGGATTTCCCGTTTTCCCAGCACCATTTGTTGAAGCAGCTATCTTTTCTCCAATGTATATTTTTGACGCCTTTGTCTAGTATGATAACTACATTTATGTGGCTTTGCCTGTGTGTCTTCTGTTCTATACTATTGGTTTTCATGTCCATTTTGGTGCCAATACCATGCCATTTTTGTTACTATTGGCTCTGAGCTTTCAATCCTTCTGCATCAGCCTCCTGAGCTGCTGGGATTACAGGCATGTGCCACCACACCTGGCCCCGCTTTTATTTTTGACATGGGGTCTCATCATGTTGCCCACTCTGGTCTTGAACTTGTGATCCTCTTGTTTCAGTTTCTGGAATAGTTGGGATTACCACCACATCTGGCTTTACTTCATTTCTTAAATGGAGGCCTGTCTTTCTTTCATTCAAGTTCTGCCTTCCTTTGTCTATACAAAAAAACTTGCAGGATGTTATCGTGTACTTCCTAAATCATTAGTTCTCAGTTTTAATGTGCAACAGAATTGCCTAAGGAGCAGATTAAAGTGTAGATTTCCTGGTCCTATGCCTTGATAATTTGGTTCAATAGATATAGGGTATAACTCAGTGGTAGAGGGCAGATTTAGCATGTGCAAGGTCTTGCATTCAAACTCACACCAAAAAAATATAATGACCCCAGATAATTTTTTTTTTCAGTACCAGGGATTGAACTCAGGGGCACTCGACCACTGAGCCACATCCCCAGCCCTATTTTGTGTTTTATGTAGAGACAGGGTCTCACTGAGTTGCTTAGCGCCTCAACATTGCTGGAGCTCGCTTTGAACTCACGATTCTCCTGTCTCAGCCTCCCTAAGTGCAGGGATTACAGGCATGTGCCACCATGCCTGGCATAATTTTTTAATATATATATTTTTAGTTGTAGATGGACACAAAATACCTTTATGTTATTTATTTTTATTTGGTGCTGAGGATTGAACCTACTGCCTCACACATACGAGGTGAGCCACAACCCCAGCCCCTACCCAATAATTTTTATGCACATAGTCAATAGACTACTTGTCAAAAAATATTGCCCAAGAAAAAATATTTTAAGTTCTCCCAATAAATGGTATTTATAAAGTTTCATCCCCAAAGTTGGACATTTCTATTCTCTACAATGTAACCCTTACAATAGAACCAATATTCAGGTTTTTGTTTTTTTTGTTTTTGGTCCCTGGGATTGAACCCAGGGGTGCTTAACCACTGACTTACGTCTCCAGCCTTTTTTGTATTTTATTTAGAGACAGGGTCTTGCCAAGTTGTTTAGCGCCTCGCTAAGTTGCTGAGGCTGGGTTTGAACTCACAATCCTCTTGCCTTAGCCTCCCGAGCTGCTGGGATTACAGGCCTGCCCCATGGCGCCCAGCTTCAGGTGTATTTTGACTAATACAGTGTGGAATTAGTATATATCTTTTAGCCTGTTTTATGTTCTATTGACACTATCCACAATTGTCCCACTGATTTTTAGTAGGCCTGTTGCAATATTGATTCTGTGATTTTGTGTGCCTGTGAATGTGCTGTGTGTGTGTGTGTGTGTGTGTGTCTGCATGTGTACATGTGCATGAGTGTGCTTATACCTGCTGAAGATTGAACCCAGGGTCTTGTACCTGCTAAGGATGTGTTCTACCACTGAGTTATACCCCCAACCCCTGTGATTGTGTTGTTAACTAAAACTTTTTAGGGCAGGAATGAATTATAGGGAGTGGATGACCCTCAAGTTCACAGATAAGCGAGCAAGAAAGAGCAAATAGATGATAGTACACAAAGACATATCTTGACGAGTATTCCCACAAAAAAATGGCACAATACAATAGAAAAACTTTTCAATAGCTTAGTCCTCCTTTGCCACAGTCCCAGGGACTTTCTCATTACCAACCATTTGCAAGAATTACCATTCACTGTCGCCTACTGATTCTTTCTGAAGTCAGAAGATTAAAAGTCTGCTTTGCACTTTATTTGAAAGCTGGTAGACCTTCTGTCTATCCTTTTAACCCACTATGAGAATCAGCATTCCAGGGATTGTGGCTCAGTGGCAGAGCACTTGCCTTGCACGTGTGAGGCCCTGGGTTCAATTCTCAGCACCACATATAAATAAATGAATATATAAAGTTTCATCAACAACTAGAAAAATATTTACAAAAAAAAATCAGCATTCCATAATCAGCCCTTCCCACTCTAACTCCTGCGACATCAGAAAGAGTTGGACCCTGGTATACTTCTTTTTTAAAATTTTTAAAATTAGTTATACATGACAATAGAATGCATTTATGCGCTTTGATATATCATACAAAGATGGGGTATAATTTCTCATTTTTCTGATTGTACATGTTATAGAATCACATTGGTCCTGCAGTCATATATATATACATAAAGTAATAATGTCTGTTTCAGTCTACTGTGTATCCTTCCTAACCCCACATCCCCTCTCCTCTCTTCACTCCCCTCTACCTAATGTAAGGCAACTTTATTCTTCCCTAATACCACCCCCTCACTTATTGTGAATTACCATCTGCATATTAGAGAAAACATTTGGCCTTTGGTTTTTTTTGGATTGGCTTATTTTGCTTAGTATGATATTCTCCAACTTCATCCATTTACTGGCAAATGCCATAATTTTGTTCCTCTTTAAAGCTGAGTAATATTCCATTGAATATATATACCACATTTTCTTTATCCATTCATCTATTGAAGGACACCTAGGTTGGCTCTATAGTTTAGTTATTGTGAATTGAGCTGCTATAAACATTGACATGGCTGATTCACTGTAGTATACTGATTTTAAGTCCTTTAGGTATAGACTGAGGAGTGGGATAGCTGGGTCAAATGGTGCTTCCATTCCAAGTTTTCTGAGGAATCTCCATAGTGCTTTCCACAGTGGTCGCACCAATTTGCAGTCCAACCAGTAAAGTATGAGTGTGCCTTTTCCCTCACATCCTCGCCAACATTTATTGTTGCCTGTATTCTTGATGATTGCCATTCTGACTGGCGTACTTCTTTGGAAATATTTTTGATCTCTATGATATTATTGGCATATCTGTGGAGCATGATCTTAAATTCTAAAAATAGTTATGAGCACAATTCCCCTACATGCATACAATTTGAATAGATCTGGAAAGATGCTTTTAAGCTCATAAAAATGTCACAGACTGTTATGAATTGGTTTTACATGCCCCAATACACCCGGTGTACAGATTAACACTTTCTGTTATGACACCCAGGCTCTGTGCCCTCTACTCCAAACAGCAGGAAAAATTTATGAGCCAGAAAATCTCTCTTGGATTTGGCCTTAGGGAAGTAAAAAGTGGAATTTAGTTAGTCATAAGGCTGGAGTCAGAGGCTATTGGGAAGTCGAGGGGTAGTCACATTTACTGAAAACACAGTGAATGAAATTAGTTGTTAGTGTATTGAAATGAAACTGGACATCTGAGAAGGGAGTTGGGGTTAGGAATAACAAAACCTTTGAAACATAACAGCTTTATACTGAATGAAAAGGATAGAGAGATATATCCAACCGTGATGCACAGTGAGGAGAGGTTAGAATGCTAGAATGCGGTACTGAGAAAAATTGGATCATACTATTGTACATGTTAGGATTAAATGACTTCAATAGTCACATGCATACATGTGTGCTTCAAAAGGAGTTGGCGTTAGATTCTTTCCAGTGGTACCTAGAAGGCAAATATAAGGTGACAATTCTGAGGCTTGTATGATACCACCTTTGCATTTCTCCATTCATGGAACAGGTATTTTTGAGTATCTAGTATGTCCTAGAACATAAATATGAATTAACACATTTCCTGCTTTGTAGGCATTTATATCCAAGTGAAAAGAAATAAGACAAAAAGGTGGTAGTACACTGTAATACTAATCGAATAGAGATATGTACAGGATGTTTTGAGAGCACAATGAACTGATACTAGGGGTGTAGCTCTTGGCAGAGTACTTGCCTAGCATGTGCAAAGCCCTGGGTTCAATCCCTAACATCACAAAAATGAAAGAAAGAGAGAGAGAAGGAGGAAAAGAGGAAGGAAAGGAAACTGGAAAATAGGTGTGGGGAGAACCAACATTGTGAACTGGAGGGAAGCCAACTGATGAGAAGTTGAAGAAAGGCTTTGTGGAGAAGTGATATCTGACCTGAATCCTGAAGGATGAATAGGAGTTACCTAGAGGAAAATTTGGGGAGGTCGTTAGGGTCAAGTAAAAGCATGGTGGGACATGCAAGTAATTCAGAATGGTGCAACCAGAGCAAAAAGTACAAAACAAATGAGTGTTGATTGATAATACTGGAGAAATAGGCAGGAGCCAAATCACGGAAGCTCCATATACCATGGTCAGGCAGCTGGGTTTTCTTCTGCAGGCAATAGCGAATCTATCAAATGACCATTTTTGATAAATCACTCTGTGGCAGCACAGAAAATGAAAAAGACTAGAGAGACACAACCAGAAGCAAGGAGACTAATTAAAAGATGTTGTAATAGGCAGGAGCCAGATAACTAGGATCTCAACACAGGTGGTAAATGGAAGATGGCAGAAAGGGATGAGTTTGAGACTATGGTGAAAGACTTTAGCTGTTGATCCTATTTTATATTGTTTTTAGCTGTTGAACTTATTTATATTGTTTTAACTCAAGGTTTACTTTGACCTGGAGTTCTAAGTGGTTGATGTAGGGGCAGCAGAAAGAGGGTAATGGGATGGTATGATGAAATACCATAAAAGCTTATTTGGATAAGGTATTTGTAAAATAATTAATTCTGAAAACACTCTTTTTAGAAAAATGCTATTTTGCTTAGCTTGCAACCAGAACCATTTGCTGAAGATTGGTTGCTTAGCCTGTTGAAGGTTTATAACTTACGTGGTTTAGCCTGCTCTAGGAAATTGTGCAGTGGGAATATAGCAAGTTAAGGTCAGAACAAGAAAGAAAGGCTCTGCCAGCTGTCTCTTTTTCCTCCCTTCAAAAGCACTAAAAAAAAAAAAACCCTCTAAGCAATCTCATGAAAAAAGAAGCTCTCTGTGCCAGAAATCTCTTTATTTTATTTTGCAAAGAAAGAGTCCACAGGACCATATGGAATGCAATTGATAATGCTGTTCAGTTCAGTTCAGAATGCACATCACTAAGAAGAAATATCTACAATAAATATTAAATTAAGACATAGAATCACAGATAAGTAAGTTTAAAATGCAAAAAATGTTTTTTAAATTACAGGTTGAATCTTGCATAAAAAGAAAATCAGAATAAACAATTTATCAAATTATAAAATGAGGTGATAATTGGGCACAATTGTACAAAGGACATTGATGAAACAATGTAGTATTCTTCATACTGAATAAATCAATCAGGAAGAATGAAATGATATATTATGCTTGAATAAGAATAAAAAAGATCCCAGATTTTGATTACAAAACTGTGGGTATGTGATTATTCTCAAATATGGATATAAAAGGAGACTTAAATATTAAACTAACCTTAATTACAAGGTCAAAGAAACAAAGGATAGAACTAATTATATGGTCAAAATAAATTCTAATATTATGTATAACTCTTATCAACCAATAAAAATTTTTTAAAAATAACTAATTATGTGAAGCAAGTTTATAATATCTTCAACTCCTGTTCAGGCCTTCTATAAAGTATCTTTTAAGTTTGTTTCAACATTTTTTACACCACGACCTTAGTCTACCACAATCGTTAATCTCTCCCACCCACTCTCCCTCTGCTTAAACTCATTGAGCATAATGGTACCAGATCCTTCTTGACAAATTTGCCTAATGAATTCAAACCAATATTCTCTTTCTGACTTGATGGCATTCCATAACTCAGTTTCTATCCTCCCATTCACTCCAATATGTTCCCTTTGTTCTGGTCAAATCATGCTGAATATTGTCCCTAAAATACTACATGCTTATTTCTGTCTTTGTCCCTTCCTAAAGTGTCTTATCCTTTCTGTTCTGTGTGGCCCATCATGCTTTGAAGTCAAATCAAGTTCCAATAGCTCCATAAAGATTTCCTTAAGTCTCTTACTTCTCTGATTTCCAGTACAATTTTAGATGAGATCACATAGTCTATAGATAATTTAATTATTTAATATGTGTAAGTCTTTCTTCTTCAACTACACTGTAAACTCATAAAGGCAATATAATTTTTAAAAATTTTTTTTAGTTGTAGATGGACACAATATTTTTATTTTATTTATTTTTATGTGGTGCTGAGGATTGAACCCAGTGCCTCACGCATGCAAGGCAAGTGCTCTACCACTGAGCCACAATCCCAGCCCCAAGGCAATATAATTTGATGTTACCTCAATCATCCCAGTTGGTCTTAGGCTATTCTTATTGTAACATTTTGACCATTTTGATACAATGAATAGTGTGGACTGTGATGTTTAGACTCTTAGAACTTATTGATTTTTTTTTCCAGTGCTAAGGATCAAACCTAGGGCCTCACACATGATAGGCAAGTGTTCTAGCACTGAACTATATCCCCAGCCCAGGGGATTTTGACTCTGTGTGTGTGTGTGCATGTGTGTGTGTGTATGTGTGTGTGTATGGTATTGGGAATTTAACCCAGGGGCACTCTATCAGTCAACTATACCTCCAGCCTTTTTCTTTCTTTTTTTGTTTTTGTTTTGATACTAGGGATTGAGCCTATGGGCACTTAACTAAGCCACATCCTCAGTCTTTTTTATTTAGAGACAGAGTCTTGCTAAATTGCTTAGGGCCTCACTAAATTGTTGAGGCTGGCTTTGAATTTGAGATACTCCTGCTTTAGCCTTCTGATTACTGGGATCGCAGACAAGCCTCACTGCACCTGGCCCTTTTAAATTTTTATTTTGACACAAGGATCATTAAATTTTCAAGGCTGTTCTCCAACATGCCATCCTCCTGCCTCAGCCTCCTGAGTCACTGGGATTACAGGTGTGTGCCACTACACCCAGTGACATTTTGACTTCTTGTTTCTACATACGAACATTTGATTCAGACTTATATATGACTATTTTTGTTGAGAGAGCATGTTAAGAGTGAATGTAGAGCCAGGCATGGTGGCTCACACCTGTAATCCTAGCACTTTGGGAGGCTGAGACAAGAGAATCGCAAGTTTAAAGCCAGCCTCAGCAAGGGCGAGGTGCTAAGCAACTCAGTGAGACCCTGTCTCTAAATAAAACACAAAATAGGTCTGGAGATGTGGCTCAGTGGTCGAGTGCCCCTGAGTTCAATTGCCAGTACCAAAAAAAAAAAAAAAGATTGAATGTAGTTCACCCATTTGAATTATTTGGTCAATTTTCTACTAAGTGCTATTAAAATATTTAATTTTTAAAAAAATTTTTTTTAGTTATGGATAGACACATCTTTATTTAATTTATTTTTTATGTGGTGCTGAGAATCGAACCCAGTGCCTCACATGTGCTTAGGCAAGTGGTCTGCCACTAAACCACAACCCCAGCCCCAAAATATTTAAATATTTTATTTACTAAAATTTTAATCTTAATTTCTACCATTTTAATTTTATAATGAATATTTATCAACTTTAAAATTTTTATGAAAATATAATTGAAATAAAAAACTATACAGATTGAAAGTCTATAATTTGATAAGTTTTGGCATGTGTATAAATTCACATAACCATTACTACAATTACAATAGTGAATATACTCATTACTTCCACAAATTTTCTTGTACATCTTTATAATTTCTCTCTTCACCCTCCCATTCATACATCCCTCCCAGGAAATCACTAATTAGCTTTCCATAAGGACAGATTTTTGCATTTTTGCATTATTTGGAGTCTTATGTAAATGGAATCCTACATTATGTATGTATTCTTGTCTCCACTTTTTTTATTTCTGGTACTGGGGATTAAATCTAGGGGTGCTTTACCATTAAGCTATATCCCCAGCCCTCTAAATTGCTGAGACTGGCCTCAAATCTGAGATCCTTCTGCCTCAGCTTCCCAAATAGCTAGGACTACAGGCCTGTACCACCCCTCCTAGCTTTTTTTATTCCCTTAAAAGTATCTTACCAAGAACGGAGATTTCTTCCTCCTCCTCCTCTTCCTCTTCTTCTTCTTTTTTTTTTTTTTTTGATACAGGGGATTGAACCCAGGGGCACTCAACCACTGAGTCACATTCTTTTTTTTTTTTTTTTTTTGGTACCAGGGATTGAACTCAGGGGTACTCGACCACTGAGCCACATCCCCAGCCCTATTTTGTGTTTTATGTAGAGACAGGGTCTCACTGAGTTGCTTAGCACCTCACTGTTGCTGGGGCTGGCTTTGAACTCGTGATTCTCCTGTCTCAGCCTCCCTGAGTGCTGGGATTAAAGGCTTGAGCCACCACGCCTGGCTTCCTTTTTTGTATTTTATTTAGAGACAGGGTCTCAACTGAGTTGATTAGGGACTCCCTAAGTTTCTGAGAGTGGCTTTGAATTCGTGATCCTCCTGTCTCGGTCTCCTGAGCCACTGAGATTATAGGCGTGTGCCACTGTGCCTGGTGGAGATTTATAATTCTGATGAACTCCAATTTAAATTTTTTTTCTTTTATAAATTGTAGTGTTATTGTCTTAGTCAAGAAATCTTGCCAGATGTGTTGGTGCACACCTGTAATCCCAATGGCTTAGGAGGCTGAGGCAGGAGGTTCACAAGTTCAAAGCCAGCTTCAGCAATTTAGTAAGGCCCTAAGCAACTCAGGGAGACCCTGTCTCTAAATAAAATATAAAAAGGGCTGGGGGGATGGGGCTATAGCTCAGTTGGTTGAGTGCTTGCCTTGCATGAACAAGGCCCTGGGTTCAATCCCCAGCACCACCAAAAAGAAAAAAAGAAAAAGAAAAAGGGCTGGGGATGTGGCTCAATGGTTAAGCACCCCTGGGTTCAACCCCAGTACCAAAGAACAAAAAGAAATCTTTGCCTTAATCAATCGCAAATATTTCTATTTTTCGTTTTAGATTTTATACTTACATCTTTGTTGGATTGCAGATTAATTTTTATATAGGGTGTGAGATATGGATCCAAGCTGATTTTTTTTGCATATGGATATTCAATTGTGCTAACATCATTTGCTGAAACTACTGCCTTTTTTTCATTGATGAGTCTTTTTTCTTTTTGGTACTGGGGATTGAACTCAGGGGTACTCGACCACTGAGCCACATCCCCAGCCCTATTTTGTGTTTTATGTAGAGACAGGGTCTCACTGAATTGCTTAGTGCCTCACTGTTGCTGAGGCTGGCTTTGAACTAGCGATTCTCCTGTCTCAGCTTCCCAAAGTGCTGGGATTACAGGCGTGCGCCACCGTGCCTGGCTTCACTGATGAGTCTTTAACTCATCAAATTTTGCCAAAAACCATTTATCCATATGTTTGTGTTTATCTCTCTATTTTCTATTTTGTGCCATTGATCTATTCTCTCTTCACAACAGTACCACACTGTCTTGATTAGTGTAGTTTCTTAATAAGTTTTGAATTCTCCCAAGTTTGTTCTTTTTTTACAAAATTGTTTTTTCTCTTCTAGATCCTTTCTGTTTTCATAAGTTGAAAATTTAGCTTGGCAAATTGTTAAAAAAAAGTCTGCTAAGGGCTTCAGGGAGATCTGACATGGTAACAATATTGAGTCTTCCACTCCCTGAAACTGATAGGTCTCATTTATTTAAGTCTTATTTAATTTCTTTTAACATTTGTAGTATTCAGTGTATAGGTCTTTTACATCTGCGAGATTTATCCCCAAGTATTTCATATTTTTGGATTCTATGGCAAAATAAAATCTCATTTGAATTTTTGAATTGTTCTTTGTTAGTAAATAATACATAATTGATTTTTATACTTTGCCTTTTTATTTTGAAACGTTGCTCATTTTACTGATTTGTTCTCATAGCTGTTTTTGTGTATTCCACAGGATTTCCCACATAGATGATCTGTGAATAAACACAATTTTACTTCTTTCCAATCTGAATACTTTTTCCCCCTCCTTTTTCCTTCCTCTCTTCCCCATTCTCCTCTCCTCCCTTTTTTTCTCTTTGACTTCTTACTCTATCTAGAAACTTCAGTGCAGTGTTCAATGAGTTGGTGAAAAGTGGACATCTTTTTCTTCTTCCTTATCTTAGAAGGCATTCAGACTTCCACTATTAAATTTATTGTTAGGTGTTTCACAGATCCTCTTTTTCTGGTTTAGGAAGTTAATTTCTATTCCTAGTTTACAGAGAGTGTTCATCAGAAATCAATGTTGTTGTTTTCAAACCCCTTTTCTGTATTAATTGAACTGCTTATATGGGTTTTCTCTTTTGGTTTATTTACATAGAAAATCACATCGGGCTTTTAATGTTAAAACTGGGTCTTAATGTATTATCCTTTTAATATATTATTGATTCAGTTTGCTAGATTTTAGTTTTAGATTATTATTGTATTCAAGAAGGATATTGTTTTTGGTTTTGATCTGCTGAGGATCTAACCCAGGGCCTTGAGATTGCTAGGCAAGCACTACACCACTGATCTACAGTCCCAAATATCTTTTCTTTTCTGATAATGTCTTTTTGTCGTCTACCCCTCACTTCCTGCCTCCCCCTACTCTAACAATCTTGGAATCCCAGCACCTGAGGAGGCTCAGGCAGGAGGATCACAAGTTTAAAGCCAGCCTCAGCAACTTATGGAGGCCCTTAGCAATTTAGCAAGACCCTATCTCAAAATAGAACATAAAAAGGACTGGGGAATGTGGCTCAGAGGTTAAACGCCCCTGAGTTCAATCCCTAATACAAACAAACAAACAAACAAACAACAATAAAACAAGAAAAAACCATGTTGATGACCCGGAATAATAAGTTAGTATAGTAATCTCTCTCCTCTTAAATATTTTCTGGAAGCATTAGCATAGAATTGATATTCTTTTGTCCTTAAATATTTTGGAGAATTCCCCAGTGAAGCCATCTGGATCTGGAGTTTTCTTTATGAGAAGTTTTTAAACTACAAATTCAATTCCTTTAATAGATACAGGGTTATTCAGTTCATTTTTTTTTCTTGAATGAGCTTTGTGCCTTTAAAAGGAATTTGTCCATTTACTATAGTATTGAATTTGTTGCCATAAAATTATTCAAAATATTCCCTTATTATTACTTTAATTGTAGATTCTGTGGTGATGTTCTCTTTCATTTCTTTCATTCTTTTTTTCTCTTTCTTTTTTTTTTTTGGTACCAGGGATTGAACTCAGGGGCACTCGACCACTGAGCCACATCCCCAGCCCTATTTTGTATTTGATTTAGAGACAGGGTCTCATTGAGTTGCCTAGCACCTCATTTTTGCTGAGGCTGACTTGCATTCTTGGTACTGGTCATTTGAGTCTTTATCTTAATTAGTCTGTTTTAGAGGTTTATCAATTTTAATGGATCTTCTCAAAGAAACAGCTTTTAATTTAATTGATTTTTCTCAATCATTCTTCTGTTTTCTATTACAGTGATTTCTACTCTTATTTTTATTATTTTCTTTCCTGTTCACTTTGAGTTTAATCTGTTCTTTTTCTAGTTTCATGTGTGGAAACAGAGGTCATTGATCTGAGACCTTTAAATTTTATAGTATATGTATTTAATGCTATAATTTTTTCCTAATATCTGCTTTAGAGGCATCTCAGGAAACAATATATTGAGTTTTTATTGCTCTTCAGTTCAAAGTGTTTTCTAATTTACTTTTATTCTTTGACCCTTGGGCTATGTCAAATATACTATTTATTTTCTGTGTATTTGTGAATATCCCAAATTTCTTTTTGTTATTTTGGTCAGAAGGCACACTTTGTGTATTTTCTGTCCCTTTGAATTTATTGAGACATATTTTATAGCCTAGCATGTAGTCTATCTTGCTCAATATTCTGTGTGCCCTTGAAAAAAATGTATATTTTGGTATTGTGTAAAATATTCTCTAAGCGCCAATTAGATGAAGTTAATAATTGTATTCTTTAGGACTTTTACATTCTTATTAGTTTTTCTATTTTTTCCATCAATTATTGAGGAAGGGTTATTGAAATCTCTCACTAGAATTTTGGATTTTACTATTTCTCCGTGTAGTTATATCCACTGCTGCTTCTTGTATTTGATCTGTTATTCACAAAATTATTGTCAAGTCCTTTTTTTTTTTTGGTACCAGGGATTGAACTCAGGAGTACTCAACCACTGAGCCACATCCTCAGCCCTATTTTGTGTTTTATGTAGAGACAGGGTCTCACTGAGTTGCTTAGCGCCTCGCCGTTGCTGAGGCTGACTTTGAACTCGCGATTCTCCTGTCTCAGCCTCCCAAAGTGCTGGGATTACAGGTGTGCTCCATTGTGTCCATAAAAATGCACTTTTTGTAAGCATACAATACAATAACATCTTGCTTTCTTGTACAATTAGGCTATTTTTGCATTTTAAATGGGATTTGTTTTACACTTATTTACATTAACAATAATTATGGGTATGGTTTTGCTTATTTCTACCATCTTGCTATTTGCTTTCTATTTCTCCCATTTGTCTTTTGCTCCCTCTTGTCCTCTTTTTTTTAAATATTGTTTTTTAGTTGTAGATGGACACAATATCTTTATTTTATTTATTTATTTTTATGTGGTGTTGAGGATCGAACCCAGTGCCTCATGTATGCGAGGCAAATGCTTTACCACTGAGCCACAATCCCAGCCCCGCCTCTTGTCCTCTTTTGATGCTTTCTTTTGGATTAAATGTGTGTGTTTTTTTAAAATTTTTTTAGTTGTAGATGAACACAATACCATTATTTATTTTATGTGATGCTGAAGATTGAACCCAGTGCCTCATACATGTGAGGCAAGTGCTCAACTGCTAAGCCACAACCTCAGCCCTAAATGTGTGGTTTTTATAATTTCATTTTATCATCTTTACTGGCTTATTAACTGTAAATTCGTTGCTTTCTTATTTCAGTACTTGCTGTGGGGTTTATAGTATACATCTTTAACTTATCAGTATAATTCAGAGTGACATTATATCACTTCACTTATAAGAACTTTAGTGTATTTCCATTTCTCTCCTCACAGACTTTACATAGGGGTCAGCAAACTTTTTTTTTTTTGGTACCGGGGATTGAACTCAGGGGTACTTGACCACTGAGCCACATCTCCAGCCCTATTTTGTATTTTATTTAGAGACAGGGTCTCACTGAGTTGCTTAGTGCCTCGCTGTTCCTGAGGCTGGTTTTGAACTTGGGATTCTCTTGTCTCAGCCTCCCAAAGTGCTGGGATTACAGGTATGCACCACCGTACCCAGCTAACAAACTTTTTCTCTAAAGGGCCAAGTAGCATTTTTTTCAGCTTTTTGAGACAGTCTTTGTTACTTGCTACTCAACTCTGCTATTGTAGTGTAAAACCAGCTAATTTTTAAACAAATGAGTATAACTGTGTGCCAATAACTTTGTTTACAAATAGGCTGTCAGCTGGATTAGGGCCAAGGACCAAAGTTTATAGACCCTTTCTTTATGCTGTGGTTTTTATATGCTTTACTGTTACACATATTACAAATCTATGTTACACTATTAATAGTTTTTGGAAGAGTTACTTATCTTTTAAAGAATTTAAATAATAAGAATTTTGGGGGGATTTCAGGGGATTGAACTCAGGAGCATTTGACCACTGACCCACATTCCCAGCCCTATTTTGTATTATATTTAGAGACAGGGTCTCACTGAGTTGCTTAGCACCTCACCATTGCTGAGGCTGGTTTTGAACTTGTGATCCTTCTGCCTCAGCCGCCCCAACCACTAGGATTACAGGCATAGTGCCCCGTTTAAATAATAAGAATTTTTAAAAATATATTTATCCAGCTGGGTGTGGTGGCACAGGATTGTAATCCTAGTGACTGGGGAGGCTGAGGCAGGAGGATCTTTAAGTTCAAAACCAGCCTCAGCAATTTAGCGAATCCCTAAGTATCTCAGTGAGACAGTATCTCTACTCTTTTTTTTTTTTTTAGTGGTGCTGGGGATTGAACCCAGGGCCTTGTGCATGCTAGGCAGGAACTCTACCAACTGAGATACATCCCCAGCCCCTAGATCCTATCTCTAAATAAAAGATAAAAAAGGGTTGGAGATGTGACGCAGTTGTTAAGTGCTCCTGGGTTGCATCCCAGGTACAAACAAAACACAAACAAAGCAAATAGATGTATCTGCCAAGTTGTTAGTTCCAGTGGTGTGTGTGTGTGTGTGTGTGTGTGTGTCTTACCATGTTTATACTTGGTAAGACTTTCCACCTGGTTGAAGGATTTTTTTATCTAACATTGCTTATAGTGCAGGTCTACTGGAGATTAATTCTTTTAGTTTTCACATGTTAAAGAACCTCTTTGTTTAAACTTTTAAAAATTGCGTGTGTGTGTGAAAAAAAAAACAATTGCGTGTGTGTGTGCACACGTAGTAGCGTGTGTGTAATGTATATTGAACCCAGGACTTCATGCTGTAAGTTCCCTACCACTAAGCTATACTTTAGACCCTAATCTTCATTTTTGAAGAGCACTCTCAGCAGGTATGGCATTCTAGGTTGACAGTTCTTCCCCCAGTACTTTATTTTTTATTTTAAAAAATCAATATTTTTTGGCAGTGCTGGGGATTGAATCCAGGTCCTTCAAGTGCTCTACCACCGAGGTATACCCCCAGCCTATTCCTATTTTTCAGATGAGGTAAAAGAGGCACAGAAAGGATAAGTGACTTGCCTGAGACCACATTGTAATGAATTAGGAGAAAAGTAAAAGCAGAAGGGCCTAAGTTTAAAGGCTGCTATAGTAGTCCAGAGAAAATCATTATTTGAATGAAGGTCATGGCAGTGGAGATGATGTTAGTAGTTAAACAGTATGAAGGATTTACATCTTGATTTTTGCCAATCTATCAAAATATTATTGCTTATGACCAATAGAAGCCATCATAGTAGCCGGCTATGGTGGTGCACATCTGTTATCCCAGTGACTTGGGAGCCTGAGACTAGAGGATAGCAAGTTTGAGGCCAGACTCAGCAAGTTAGTGAAATTCTGTTTCAAAATATAAAGTAAAAATGGCTGGGGATGTAATTCAGTGGTAAAATGGTTCTGGGTTAAATCCCCCTTACAAAAAAAAAAAGCCATCACAGCTAAGAAAAAAATAAATTTCTCTAGAACTTTATGTATGTGTCCTGGAACAAAAGGTTTTCACCTAAGTAGAGGCATTTAAGGTGAAGGTTTTATTAAGGAATGCTTAAGACATACAAAACAAAGAAGTGAATGAGTTCATCAAGGAGAACTGAGTTGTTTACTTAGTATCTTGGAATTATCTATTATGATATTTAATAACCAGGATTATATATTTTAATAAAGAAACTTTTTAAGATCACAAGATAAGGGGAATGTTTTCTACAATAATTTTATCTGTTAAAGCCTGGCGGTGTGAAACATGAGGTCATCACAACCAATATATTTTCAGAATCTTACTATAATGTAGACAAAGCACCAAGGTAGAAATAAATATCCTCTTGAAGATTATCATTGCCAGTCGAAACATAACAGTGTAAGTGAAAGTTGACATTTCCAATTGTTCGACAAAACATATGTAAAATATTCTGCAATATTTGCTCACAACTCCTTGTTTAAGGGATAGTTTTGATTCTTTCTGCTGATAATCTAATAATAGACTGAATCATGATGCAGTTCTTGGTCAAGAACATGCAAGCTAGGGGCTGGGAACATAGCTCAGTGATAAAGCACTTGCCTAACATGCACAAGGCCCTGTTCCTCAGCACTCAACCCCAAAATTCAAGAAACAAGTGTTCCCTGTCTCTACATAAAACAAAAAATAGGGCTGGGGATGTGGCTTAGTGGTCGAGTGCACCTGAGTTCAATCTCCAGTACCGAAAAGAAAAAGAAAAAAGAAAAGAAACAAGGGTTGTTGCTAAATGAGAAAAATATTGGATTTCAAGGTCATGTGTGACCCTATTATATTTACAGTATTAAGTTCACAGACCGGCTCTTTAAAATAAATTTTCCCAGCCGGGCGCGGTGGCTCAAGCCTGTAATCCCAGCACTTAGGGAGGCTGAGACAGGAGAATCGCGAGTTCAAAGCCAGCCTCAGCAATGGCGAGGCGCTAAGCGAGCAACTCAGTGAGACCCTGTCTCTACATAAAACACAAAATAGGGCTGGGGATGTGGCTCAGTGGTCGAGTGCCCCTGAGTTCAATCCCCAG
>CM053417.1:32481458-32496478 GCA_028644305.1 Xerus rutilus
CCAGCCGGGCGCGGTGGCTCAAGCCTGTAATCCCAGCACTTAGGGAGGCTGAGACAGGAGAATCGCGAGTTCAAAGCCAGCCTCAGCAATGGCGAGGCGCTAAGCGAGCAACTCAGTGAGACCCTGTCTCTACATAAAACACAAAATAGGGCTGGGGATGTGGCTCAGTGGTCGAGTGCCCCTGAGTTCAATCCCCAGTTCCACAAAAAAAATAAAATAAAATAAATTTTACCATCTATCAAAACAAAACAAAACAAATGGAAAAGTTCCTCATAATTTGGGTACACTGCCTCCAGGTGATAACCCAAGTCACAGTCCCATGGAGATTTATGTCAGGTTTATTTACTTGAGGAGGAACCAGGAACTTATAAAGCAACCACATTTTACATGAAATAAATGCTATATAGAACAGTGAAGATTTGGAGCAAAATTTAAAACAAACAAATATATTTAGACTTTGGTGAATGGCCAATTTGTTTCTGCATTATTTCATTCCAACCTACATTTTATATGTAGATTTTGATCCAAATATTTTTATCTTGTTCTGCTTAAAATAACTCAGACTTGATCTGGGCACAGTGGCACAGGCTTGTAGTCTCAGCCACTTGAGAGGCTGAGTTAGGAGGATCACAAGTTAGAGTTCAGCCTCAACAACTTAGTTAGGCTCTACACAATTTGGCAAGAACCTGTCTCAAAATAAAGAATAAAAATGGGCTGAGGATGTGCTCAGTGGTTAACCACCCCTGGGTTAAATCCTAGTTATCCCCCCAAATTTTCTTTTAAATAATCACTATTAATTTTTCCAAATCTCGTTTGAGTTAATGAATATTAACTATGCAATTAATGAGTTTGTTAGGATAGATTAAAGTAGTGCAAAGGGTTCTCCATAAGGTCAGAACCAAGGGAAGATAGGCAAAAGAGGATTAGTGATATTGTATATAGTATTCTGTATAGTATGCTAAAATAAATTAATGTGTTGTCCTATGAAGGCCCCATGCAGGAAAATAGCCCCCTGATCTATGAATTTTTTAAATATTTTAATTAATTTATTTAAATGCATTTCAAGTCATAGTACATATATAGAGCTCAATTTTTCCATTTCTGTGGTTGCAAACCAGTTAGAGTCACACCATTTGTGTCTTCATACATGCACCTAGGGTAGTGATGACCATCTCATTCAACCATCTTTACTATACCCCTTCCCCTTTCCCTCCCCCCACCTACCCCCTGCCCCATCCAGAGTTCCTCCATTTCTCCTATGTTCCCCATTCCCACCACCCTTATGTATCAGCATCCACTAATCTCTATGAGTATTTTACTGTGTGTATCTCTTATAAAAAAAAAGAACTACATCATGTACAACCAGAAGAATGAGAAGTTACACTCCATATATGTATGATGTGTCAAAATGCATTCTACTATCATGTGTAACTAATTAGAACAACAACCAAAAAAAAAAAAGAACAAGAACCGGGGGCATAGTTCAGCAGTAGCGTCAGTAGAGTGCTTGCCTAGCAGGCACAAGGTCCTGGGTTCAATTTCCAGCATCGCCAAAAGAAAAAAAGTAAAAACTATCATCCCATTATCACATTGTACAAAAAGAGCTCCTTAATGATATCAAATATCTAATATTTACATTTCCTTGATTTTCATGTTTAAAATATAATTTCCTCTGCCTGCTCAAATCCTCAGAATATTCAGGGTGGGGAAGAGGGTGTGCAAACCTACATCGTCAAGTTGCATCTTTCATCCTGCCATGTTGAGTTTCCTTTTCTCCTTCTTTTTTTTTTTTTTTTTAAATGTTTATTTTTTAGTTGTAGGTGACAGAATATCTTTATTTTTTTTTATTTTTATGTGGTGCTGAGGATCGAACCCAGTGCCTTATGCGTGCTAGGCGAGCACGCTAGCACTGTGCCACAATCCCAGCCCCCCTTTTCTCCTTCTTTAAATGACACCTTGGGCATATTCGATAGCTTCTTGGTCACTTTTTAGGAACAGGGATCTTTGGAAGAGATTGTAGATCAAGTTACTAGACATTGGAGGACCAAGTGAGTTTCTCACTCCACTACTTCTCTAATCATTTGACACACACTTAGCAGAGTTTTCTCTAATTCAGGATTGGAGTGGTCAGAACTGCACATCTCGTTCCAGTTGTGGTTGCAAGATAGTTCAGCATGGGGGAGATCCATGTTTTTTAGGATTTTTGACACATCTTGATGGTCCTCAACATTTCATTGTTTCTTATTTTTCCCCTGCATTTAGTTATTTTTTTTAAGTTGATGTGGATGGAACCCAGGGTCTTACACATGCCAGGCAAGCACTTTACCACTGAGCTATACCACTAGCCCTTTACACTGAGTTTAGGATTTAATGGAACTGATATTTTAGGGAAACACCAGAGATCCCTGACTTTTTCCTGGATCCTGATCAGAATTCTAAAAAAGTCATATTATACTTTGATCTATTAATTCCTTGCCTTGTTCTAGATCTTAAGTCAAAATGTTTCTTATTTACAGATTGATAAGAACATCCTGTACTCTTCCCCACTAATCTTTATCTTTAATAGAATTGTAGCTTCGGACATTTGACTGTGCCTTTCCTCTTCTATGTAATTTATAACTGTTGGGTAACTACCAGTTTGTTTGAAATAGTGGTACCTACTGGCCTGGAATTTCAGAAGTCCCCTCTGGCTTTTTTGAACAGAAATTGTATTAGTAATTTCTGCCAGTACTTAGAGAGTACATGTTTTGTTTGAAATTCCCCACTTTCTCCTTGTTTTCTTTCTATAATCTTTGATATGTCATTTAGTTGTAGTGATTTTTCGACATTCTATTTGTAAGTTTGGCATGAATAATTCAGAGTATTGGTCCTAATTTAATCAATTTCCAATGTGTATTTCAGGGATAACATCAAAGTAGTAATTACCATAAAATGTTCTATGATACAGACCAAAGCAAAAAAATTATGCAATATGTCAGATATTTCTTTACTCACCATTATCAAGAAATTCAGCTGGGCAGAGTGGCACATGCCTGTAATCCCAGTGGCTTGGGAGACTGAAGCAGGAGGGTCACGAGTTCAAAGCCAGCCTTAGCAACTTAGCAAGGCCCTAAGAAAATCAGTGAGATCTTGTTTCTAAATATAATATAAAAAGGGTATGGGGATGTGGCTCAGTGGTTGAGTGCCCCTGGGTTCAATCCCTTGGCTTCCTACCTTTATATGTTCTTGGTTATTTTATTTTTTTGAGGAAGCAGGAGTGTAGTAAAGTGATTAACATTTATTAATCAATTTATACTATAATATTACTTGCACAGAGACTAGTTCCTTGCATGTAGTAATTGCTCAGTAAATAATTTTGAAATGAATGAATGAATGCCAGGTATTATGCTTACCACTTTACATATGAAACCTTATTTATTCTTCCAACAGACCTATGTGAGGTATGTACTATTTTTCCTCATGTATAGAACATAAAAAATAATAATAAAGACTATTAGGAAGACAAATGACAATATTTATAACACAATTAAAATAGATTGGGGCAAATTGTCCTGTTACAGTTGTCCTGTCTCAGTTCTACTTAAACATTATTGAGCATTATTGTTATTTTCCAATATAGACACTGAAGTACATAGACTTTTTTTTTGGTACTGAGGATTGAACTCAGGGGTACTCGACCACTGAGCCACATCCCCAGCCCTATTTTGTGTTTTATGTAGAGACAGGGTCTCACTGAGTTGCTTAGTGCCTTGCCCTTGCTGAGGCTGGCTTTGAGCTCGCAATTCTCCTGTCTCAGCCTCCCAAAGTGCTGGGATTACAGGTGTGTGCCACAGTGCCTGGCTACAAAGATTTTTAAGTTATTCTTTTCTAAGGAGTTGGAACAAATTTCTAACCTTAATGCCCTCTTCTAAATCTTTTTTTCTTTTTCTTTTTGGCACCAGGGATTGAACTCGGGGGCACTCCACCACTGAGCCACATCCCCAGCCCTATTTTGTGTTTTATGTAGAGACAGGGTCTCACTGAGTTGCTTAGTGCCTCGCCCTTGCTGAGGCTGGCTTTGAACTTGCAGTTGTCCTGTCTCAGCCTACCAAATTGCTGGGATTACAGGCATGCACCACTGTGGTTGGCCTTTCCTGTATTTTTTTATCATAGTTTTTATTTTATTTTATTTGTTTTAAACAGCAGAATGCATTTCAATTCACAGTACACATATGGAGCACAATTTTTCATTTCTCTGGTTGTACACCAGGTTGAGTCACATCATTGGTTTCTTCATACATGTATCTAGCGTAATGATGTCAATGTCATTCCACCATCTTTCCTACCCTGTGCCCCCCTCCCTTTTCCTCCCTCCCCATTGTTTCCAGTATTCTTTTACAAAGTATAGCCTATGGCAAATATGCATAGCAGCAACAACTCTAAGAAAAGGTGGTTGACACACTGTTCAAATTCAAAAAGAGATGCATATGATATTTAAATTAATGTTAATGAGTGCCCAAACGTTTTGATAGTTTTCTTCAGTAATTTGACTGAATATTAGTGCAAAAGATTTAAATGACTTTAGGAGTGGAGTTGGTGGTTGGTAGAGAAGCAGGAAGCCAAAAGTGCTGAATGAAACCTGCCTAGGTAGATTGGAGTTGGATTACTGAGGCCTGCACTGGCTGATAAAGTTTGAATTTTCTTCTCTTTATTGGCTACAGTAGAAATATCCTCAGGTTCTAAGAAGGAACTCCTAAAATTGAAGAGTGATTGGCCTTGTATATCCAGCATTAAATCTTCAGAATTCCATTTAAATAGAAACCTGTAGTTTTAAAAGTAACGTTTAAGATTGTTCAATGATCAAAGCGTTTTTCATCATCCAATACTGACACGAAGAGAAGAAACTGGAGATACTTTGGAGATCTTGGCACAACTTCAGAGAGTGATAGAACAGAATGTGGAGAACTCTTCCAAGTTTTGGAAGGCAGCAGTTTGGCTGAGACTTGCACACATTGTAACGAGAGGTTCCTTGAAAACATCTAAAGTTTTTTCCTACTTTGGCATTCTAAACGGTGGCAAAATTCATGTGTGCCTAAAACTCAGTACTTTATTTTCTTCCTCAGATGACTACCTAGCTTTTCTGTCTGTGCTAGCACTAATAAATGATCCTTGAGGTTTTGGCAGTAAGCTTCTCAGTATCCTGCTGCCTCACAGTCCTTCGAAAAGCAGTTTCTATACTTTCTGAAACAAATCCTTTTCATCCCGGTCTCATGTATTTCTTTTTGTTTTGCAGAAAGAAGGCGGCGAAGCAACTTAGAGATTCCGGGACGTGTTGCACAAACGACCTGTAGTTTGCCTGGTGTCGTTTCTTCAGATTTTGGTACCCAAAGCAACAGAACGAGGATTTAGCATCTTTCCTCTGATCATACATTTCTTAAAGCGAGCGTTCTGCACTTTGGAACATCATCTCTCTCCAACACCTCCTTGCAGCCCGCCCCCTGGTTCCTTCCCACTCTCTACCTCGCCCCCCCCACTCCAGCCTGCGCATGCGTCCTAAGAACCCCCTACACTCGCGGCACAGGCTGAGAGTATTGTCGGGGGCTATTCTCTCTCCCAGGAACATGGCGGCGAGTCAGGGAGGTGGTGGTAACAGTGGGGGCGGTGGTTGTGGTGGAGGTGGAAGTAGCAGTGGCGGTGGCTCGGCCGGAGGAGGAGGTGGTGGGGCTGGAGGGGGAGGCGGCGGCGGTAGCGGCGGGACTCTGGTGGTGCCCATCCCGGTACCGACTCTCTTCGGCCAGCCGTTCTCCAATGGGCCGCAGTGGAACCCGGGGAGCCTGCAGCCTCAACACACCGTGAGGAGCCTGGACCGGGCCCTGGAGGAGGCAGGCAACTCTGGCATCCTGAGCCTCAGTGGCAGGAAACTCCGAGACTTCCCGGGCAGCGGCTATGACCTGACGGACACCACCCAAGCAGGTGACAGACCGGGGGAAGGGAAGCCGAGCTAGGAAGGAGGAGGTGGGGGTTGTGGGTGGCTGCGTGGCTGCCTTGTCGGACTCTGCCGGTCTAGGCGGGTGCGCGGGGGCGACCAGACTAACAAAGTCGGAGCAGTCTGTTCTGAGCGTCAGGGGCAAAGCTGGGAATAGGGGTGTGGGGAATGCTGACTGAAGGATGTGTGCAAACTGGGTGGGATGTTTGGGGTGAAAGAGCATTATTGTTAAAGCGAGTTTCCCCAGCATGGGTGGAAGAGAGGTATTGACACCTTTCTTGATTCACTTCTTTCAACTCTCCTGGATGTGCCGATCTTTCCCGGAGGATGGGGGTGGGGAACAGACAATGCACAAAATCATAATCTCTACATATTCCTTAAAGGCATACGTGCCTGCAAGAATGGCATAGCCTTTTTCAGACGGTAGCAGTATTGCTATGGTTTGTGTTACTTTCAATGCGGCTTAATCATCCTAGATATTTTGGGCTTCTTTCTTGTCACATATGCCTTTAACAACAGAGATGTTTCATTTTTCTGGTGTTGAGAAAATAGTGGTGGTTAAATTAGTATTTGCTGCAGTAGCAAATTAAATCATCAATCACTTACATGTCTGGTTACTGGGGGAAAGATAATCCTTGTTTTGAGTTATGTTACAGTCTTAATTTTAATAGAAGAAAGAGCCAAAAATTTTAAGAGCATTTTTGAGAAAAAAATTCACTCCATTCTTTATGGAGTTGTGGATTAATGGCTTATCATTTTTGGTGAGAAATTGGCTATTGTAATGTTCTTCGTGTACTCTCTGTTAGTCTTTGTTGTGGCTGGCATTTTTTGTTAGGAACACACTCTTTCCTCTGTCTTCTAAACCAGTGCTGCTTATTTTAGCTATGTTTTGGTTTGATGAAAGGGGTTTTTGCTTTTCATAATCTTTAAATTTGTTATTTATGTGTGTTTCATGTACTTTGCTGAAATAAATCAGACAAAATTATTTTCATAGATGTAGTCATTTTGGAAACAATATAGTAAGTAAATTTACCCACAGTGAGAAGTAGTAAAAGACCTTATTTTCACAACAAGATAATTTCAGTGTATTCACTTTCTTGATATTAAATCAAGGCATGTGTGTTGGAGGAGAATGGAGACTGGAGGAAAACCTAAATTTGAAGCTTTCCACCCTGTGATTTTCTAAAGCATTATCCTAAGAACTATGAATGCGTAATCGATACCTGATTTTGTATTTGGGAAAACACATTTGAGTATTTACTCTTTCACTCTGAATGGATTCCCTAAAGAATATGTTCACATATTCATGACTGTATTGGCAAGATACTATATTACTTGATGTGTTCTTCAAATGCTTCAAGAAAAATGGCTTCAGATTGCATCATTAGAGGGGTGTGTATATGTATGTGTGTGTGTGTGTGTGTGTCCGTGCCTGCCTGTGCGCGTGTGTGTATGTACATGTGTGCTTATTGTTCTTTATGACCTATGAAGGATCCATCTATCTGTAGGACAAAGTTTAAGCATCCCAGCTTGGCATTCAGGGCTTTCGCTGCCCAGGTCCAGTTCATTATTGCAACATTATCTCCACAAACACTGCTACATAGAATCCTCTATTCAAACTAGGTCAACTCCCCTTTCTCAAATATGTGCATTTCGGCCTCATCTTTGTACAAGGTTATTTGCATATTTGGGATTTTCTTCTTTTCTCTACCCATTTAATTTTGTTCAAGCCCCAGCTTTTCCAAGAAGCTGTCTCCAACTCCCTTACTCCATAGCAGTCTCCTGACAGTCTTCTGTTTCTTTGAATTCCCATGGTACTTATTGTCTTTACCACTTACTTGGCAGTGCTGGCTTTATTTTCTTTTTTATGTTTGTATCTTGCTGTTCTGAAGAAGATGGAGAGGCCCTTAAAGGCAGGGGATCATTGGTATCCTTGTTTAGCCTTCTCCTTCTATATTTGTTTTATTATGTTTGATATTTCTCATAAATACAAATATCATCTTATTTGGTTATGACCTTTGGCTTTTTAGCCTTTAGTTGGTTTTCTGAGGCAAGTTTCAACACAATGCAGAACAATATTTGTTCTTGGTAAACATTTGTTCACCATTTTTGTGGGGGAGGGGAATGATTGAACCCAGGGTCTTGTGCATGCTGGGTAAGTGCTCTACCAGTGTGCTATACCCCTCACCTTTGTCATAATCTTTTTTTTTTTTTAAATATTTTTTTAGTTGTAGATGAACACAATGTATTTTTATTTTATTGCTTTGTATGTGGTGCTGAGGATCGAACCCAGGGCCTCACGCATGCGAGGCAAGCGCTCTACCGCTGAGCTACAATCCCAGCCCTGTCATAATCTTTATTAGTGTCTTTAGTAACGTAGGACTTGTCAAAATAATTCCACTTCCTTTTATTTTTTTTTCAGTTGAATGTATATTCCTTGTGGGAACACTTCAAGATCAGATAGAGTAAAAAAAGATCTTTAGCTGTGTCTTTTTCATTGAAATGTGATATCTGTGGATGATTCATTTACCATTTGTTTTTGACAAAATTCAGCCATGGAATGTTTAGGGGCAATATTTTTCAACGTAAAGAGACCACTATTCATTATGTATAAATGAAAGTAGGTACACCAGAACTGAAGAAAAATTGTGTATTTAAGGTCACACACACAAACACACAAATATACACGTACATATATTCATAGTGTTGTCCACTACTTGATGAAAACAGTTCTGTTTGGTGATATTTTTGCACTTTACTTAAAATGATTTTCAGTGGGATAATGTTTCAGAACCAAACTGATAAGACAAGCATGGAATGGTTTATTGCATTGAGATGAGGCAGGAGGAAGGGGAAATAACTAAGACATTTTTATGCTAATTAATCTAGGTGCGGGGTTGTGATAATATGGGCTGGAACAATACTGAATAAGGGGAAATTGATACATTTCAAAAGTGGGGAAAGTGCCAGTGTGGTGGAGCATGCCTGTAATCCCAGCACTTAGGGAGGCTGAGACAGGAGAATCGCGAGTTCAAAGCCAGCCTCAGCAATGGTGAGGTGCTTAGCAATTCAGTGAGGCCCTGTCTCTAAATAAAACACAAAATAGGGCTGGGGATGTGGCTCAGTGGTTGAGTACCCCTGAGTTTAATCCCCGAGACCCTCCCAAAAGTGCGGAGGGCTTTTTGTATTATTTTGCTGTTCCTCACATATACATCAGATGAAATAGACCAGTGGTTCTTTACCCTGCCTACACATTAAAATTGCAGGAGAGTTTTCTTTTTTAATTTATGCCTGATTCCCACACCAGACCAATTAAATCAGAATTTCAGAGGCCAAGACTTTAAAAAAAAAAAAACCTTTCAGGTGATTCTAATGTGCAGTCAGAGTTGAGGAAATCCTAAAATAACTTTTTTTTAAAGCACTTAACAAATATTTGTTGAGTGGATGAGAACACAGAGGTTAGTGATTAACCTAAAGCCCCTTGTCCAGAGGACCAAAACCCAAACTAGGAACTAAGTGTTCAAGTTCTGATTCATTGTTCTTTTCAATAGATTTGAGTGAAGCTGAGACTCATTTTTCCCCATCATAAACTTATTAGGAACCTATAGTTTCTTTAGTTTCCACATGTAACCTGGATTATATTTCATACCATTTGATAAATTTGCATTAAGAAAATAGAGCCCCCAAATCACAAAATCTTGTTTTCTCTCTTAACAGGCTTTGCTATGAGGGAAAAGAGATAGCAGGCAGCTGTTGGCAAAGTTTATCTTTGGTGTCTTTTTACCTTTCCCTTTGCACTTCTGGTGTCTGTTCTTTTTTTAAAAAAATATTTTTTATTAATTGTTGCTGGACCTTTATTTATTTTATTTATTTATATGTGGTGCTGAGAATTGAACCCAGTGCCTCATACATGCTAGGCAAGTGCTCTACTACTGAGCCCCAGCCCCAGCCCTGTCTGTTCTTCTTCAGTGCCCTTTCCTGCCTGTCCCCATCATGCTGCCTTCCTTGTTTCCTTCTTATAGCTCACTTCCTTTCTTTTACTGGGATGGAGCTCAAAGCTAAATGATTGTGTTAACCCCTCTAGGAGATTAACATTTAAAGGGGGAATTCACTAATTTACTTATTTGTAAACCTCCAGTTGGCGGTTTGTGCTCATGACCTTTTTGAGTACATCTGCCTTCCAGATACTCCTTGATTAAAATTCTTACATACGAAAGGACATAAAAACAAGGATCAGAAAATTGGCAATCTATTTTAGGAAAGTAGCTGATTCTTGCTGTAGCTTCTTCTCTGAAATGGTATGTAGGTAGACTTGGCAAGATGAAGGGTTAGAACTTTTTGAATGCTATGGTAATATTTTGACTCAAAAATGAATTTAATGGTTATCCAAACAAATGCTGGAACTCATCATAGTTGATTCTGTCCCTAGTGCTACAAATAAGTGGATGCATTTCAGTCCGCTTGCAGCTGCTCCTTCCACTTCATGACGCCCATCTCCTATGCTAGGGATGGAACCCAGGACCTCATTAAGCTACTGCTCTACCACTGAGCTTGATCCCTAGCTCACACAGTGCCTTTTTATGTCCAAGAGCAGTAGGTCTGTGAAATAGATTTAGGAATTCTTACGTACAACAGATTGTGCTGTGTCCTGGAGAATCACGTGTTTTCCTGTAAACCAGGAGTCAACTCTTGTATTTCCTATATGTGCTGGTTCACCTCTTCAACTGTGGGATATGGTGCATTGTATCAGGTTGCAAAAGGAGCCACATAAACACAACATGGTTTAATGCATTTAGTGGAATGAGCTTGTGATTGTGATTTTGTGGTAAGATTCAAATATCTGCCTTGTTTTATGTAATAAATGTCATCCTGAAAAATCAAACATGAAGCATATTTTTGACAGTTGACTCACATTTTAATTGCTGTAGATTAGATTTGAGTTGCTGAACTTTGTAGTGATTTATTCAGGAATAAATTCTATAGCATAAATAGCTGTCCCTTGATTTCTTTCGTTTGCAACAAGGCCACATTTTAAAATAAAGTGTTAGCTTAAATTGGAGGGTACAGTTATCATTAAAATAATAACATTTATGTAGCTATTTATAAATTTCTAAGTAGTTTTATATATATATATTATTCTATTGTATCCTAATAAAGAGCGCTGGGAGCTTGGCAGAGTACATAATAATTACTTCTTGTGGTTGAGAAAGGTTAAGTGATTTGCTGGCAGGCATATGGTAGAGTGTGGGTTTAGAGTCTAGGTTTTCCAGCTCTCATACTATCCCAAAGTTGTTTCCACTGTAATGGTTCTCTCTTTATAACAAAACTATTATTAAAATAAACACTATGCCAATAATTCATTCTGAAAAATAAATGCTTATTTAATTTCATAGGTTATATAGCTATTGTTTGTGGTATATCCTGTTTTGTTTTACTTACTTGCGTGACTTTCTTTCTTTCTGGTACAAGGGATTGAACTCAGGGGCACTCGACCACTGAGTCATACCCCGAGTCTCATTTTGTATTTTATTTAGAGAGAGGGTCTCACTGAGTTGCTTAGCGCCTCGCCCTTGCTGAGGCTGGCTTTGAACTCATGAGATTCCTGCCTCAGCCCCCAGCTGCTGGGATTCTAGGCGTGTTGCGTCCGGCTCGCATGACTTTTTATAGCTCTTTGTCTGATGGTTTTAGAATAGATTGATTAAGCCAGGATTTATTGAAGTTCAACTTTGGAAACATGATAGGGCCAGTAGAAAGGAAGAGGCCTGGTTCTTGTCCTTGTAAGTTTATAAAATGGTTGAATGTGTACAGTAATATGTATTACAATTAGAAAAGAATTACATTATAATATATAACAGTATTCAAAGTAGTATAGTTCTAAACACTGTATAAATAAGTGATATGGAATTGTGTCATAAGGCTTAATTTTGTTGGGGGTTAAATTAGTTTGGGAAAGCTTCCTAAAATGTTAGGTTAGGGGTTTGGGGATGTGCTTGCCTAGCATATGCAAGGCCCTGTGTTTGATCCCCAGCAACCTTCTGCTGCAAAGTTCATTTAGGTATTTGTAACATGACAGGTATAAGAACAAAAGTAAAGCCAGGCGCTGGCTTGTAGTCCCAGCACTTTGGGAGACTAAGGAGAATCGCAAGTTCAAAGCCAGCCTCAGCAACAGAGAGGCACTAGGCAATTCAGTGAGACCTTGTCTCTAAATAAAACACAAAATAGGGCTGAGGATGTGGCTCAGTGATCAAATACCCTGAGTTCGATCCCCAGTACCAAATTAAACAACAACAAAAAAAGGAACAAAAGTAGTTGATTGGAGTATCTTACAGTTAGGGTTAGTGGAATGCTTTGCTTAAGGTTTACAATTTAATATTTTAATTTAGATTATTTGTAATATGAACTCTGAGCATCTATTTATTTATTTATTTATTTTGGTGCTGGAGATTGAACTCAGGGCTACTCGACCACAGAGCCACATCCCCAGCCCTACTTTTTTTTTTTATGTAGAGGGAGAGTCTCATTGAGTTGTTTAGCGCCTCACTGTTGCTGAGGCTGGCTTTGAACTCGAGGTTCTCCTAACTCAGCCTCCCAAAGTGCAGGGATTACAGGTGTGCGCCACCGTGCTGGGCTTCTTAGCATTTATTTGGCATCAAAAACATAAAGGTGGACAAGATCCAGAACCTCAGACCACATAAGAGGTGATACTAGGGACACTTTTCACAAATAACAGTAATTCAAGACTTACAGCATATTGATTTACTAGGGGATGGTATTTGTTTAAGTTCCAAGGCACACAGTGAAACTTTGAAAGTGGGTATCATTCTCTCAGCTCAGCCCAGGAGCCCACTCTGAGTGATTTGCTTAAACTGTATGATGCCTACCCTCATTCTATACAGAGGGTAGATTTTCCTTGGAAAGGGAAATCTTTTTAGTTTTCTCTTTTTCTCTACACTTGGGGTGTATTCAGGTATTTTTTGAAACACTGTAATACTCTTATAAATCAGTTCTCTGAAAAGTCTCAGAAAGATTTGTCTTTTTTTTTTTTTTTACAGGAAAAAGATACTTTAAACTCCAGGGAACCATGTAATATAGTAAAAAAAAAAAAACGGTATGAGACAATTTTGTAACAGTTTAAGTTTGTATTTAGTCTCACTTTCAACTAGTGCACTCAGTCTACTGAAGATTAAACTTTAACTTTAAAACATTTATTTATTAGCTGGGCGTGGTGGCGCATGTCTGTAATCCCAGCAATTTGGGAGGCTGAGAGGGACAATCGCGAATTCAAAGCCAGCCTTAGCAACAGCAGGGTGCTAAGCAACTCAGTGAGACCTTGTCTCTACATAAAACACAAAATAGGGCTGAGGATGTGGCTCAGTGGTCGAGTACCCCTGAGTTCAATCCCTGATACCAAAAAAATAAAATAAAAATGTATTTATTTATTTATTTGTTTGTTTTCCTGCTGGGTATTGAACACATGGCCTTGCTCATGCTAATAAGCATGTACTCTACTGCTGAGCTATGCCCCCACCCACCCCCAAACTTCAACTTTAAATCTTTCTATTTCTTCTTTTCAAATAAATTTAAATTCATAACATTCCACTTACATAATACTAGTCAATGGACTGTAGTAGATAAAGAGTACACTTCTTTTTAGTTGTAGGTGGACACAATACCTTTATTTTATTTATTTATTTTTATGTGGTGCTGAGGATCAGAACCAGTGTCTCACACATGCAAGGCAAGCGCTCTACCACTGAGCCACAACTCCAGCCCCACATATTTTCTAATGTATTTTTTTGTGTGTGTGTGTGGTCCTGGGGATTGAACCCAGGGCTTTGTGCATGCAAGGCAAGCACTCTACCAACTGAGCTATATCTCCAGCCTTCTAATGTATTTTTGATACCAGATATTTTAAGGAAAAGTTCTTTTTTTTCTAAGTAGGAAAGTAAGTTCTTTCCTATTTGAGGACATTTTTTATTCTTTGTACTATTTTGTTGTTTTATTTTTAAATTAATTATGTCAGTATCTTTCAGTACAATGTCAGGGACTCAGAGTGACGAGAGAGAAATAAAATAAACTTTTTATTTGAACCCTGTGAAGACTATTCAAAACATATGAATTTGGATTTTACTCATAAATGGCCATTTGATGATTATGTCCCCAAGAAACTATTATGTGTGGCCTAGAATTTTTCCCTTAAAATTATATGTAAATCCTTAACACCCTGAGCTTAGTTGGTTGGGGATGTCTGTGTCAGTGGGAAATCAATTGCATTTAAAAATACTTATGAATTAAAGATAGTAAATTGAACATGGATATCATTGTTTTTACCTTACCTTAATGGGTATGTAAAGAATGAATTTGTAATATTGATTTTATATAAAGGTTGTAAAGTTGCCACTTTCAAGGAATTTGATTTCATAGTGGTATATAACCAGAACTCCCATATCCATCTATTACATAGATTAGATAGTGTTTCCAATTGGAAGGGGGAATTTGCCTTCAAGGGATATTTGGAAGTGTCTGGACCCATTTTTTTTTTTTTTTTTTTTTTTTTTTGTGGTACTGGGGATTGAACTCAGGGGCACTCGACCACTGAGCCACATCCCCAGCCCTATTTTGTGTTTTATGTAGAGACAGGGTCTCACTGAGTTGCTCGCTTAGCGCTTCGCCATTGCTGAGGCTGGCTTTGAACTCGCGATTCTCCTGTCTCAGCCTCCCTAAGTGCTGGGATTACAGGCTTGAGCCACCGCGCCCGGCTTGGACCCATTTTTTAAAAAAAATATTTTTTTAGTTGCCAATGGATCTTTATTTTATTTATTTATTTATTTATTTATTTATTTATTTATTTATTTATTTTTTTGGTACTGGAGATTGAACTCAGGGACACTCAACCACTGAGCCACATCACCAGCCCTATTTTGTGTTTTATGTAGAGACAGGGTCTCACTGAGTTGCTTAGCGCCTCGCTGTTGCTGAGGCTGGCTTTGAACTCGCGATTCTCCTGTCTCAGCCTCCCTAAGTGCTGGGATTACAGGCTTGAGCCACCGCGCCC
>CM053417.1:32496978-32608981 GCA_028644305.1 Xerus rutilus
TTTGGTACTGGAGATTGAACTCAGGGACACTCAACCACTGAGCCACATCACCAGCCCTATTTTGTGTTTTATGTAGAGACAGGGTCTCACTGAGTTGCTTAGCGCCTCGCTGTTGCTGAGGCTGGCTTTGAACTCGCGATTCTCCTGTCTCAGCCTCCCTAAGTGCTGGGATTACAGGCTTGAGCCACCGCGCCCGGCTTATTTTATTTATTTATATGTGGTGCTGAGAATCAAACCCAGTGCCTCACACATGCAAGGCAAGTGCTCTACCACTGAGCCACAACTCCAGCCCCTGGAACCATTTTTGATTGTCACAGTTTGGGGGGTGCTCCTGACATCTAGTGGGTAGAGGTGAGCATCCTTCAGTGAAAAGCACAGTCCACCACAACAATGACTTTTCTAGTCCAAAAAGTCAGTGGTGCTGGGTTTCAGAAGCCCCAGGTTAGAGTAAGATAAATGTCATCACTGAAAACAAGTGCAGTACATGTTCAAAGAGGGAAAGATGATAGTTGATAGGATTGTTGGAACATCAAAAGATGGGAAATTGGCTTTGAAAGAGGAGACATCAGATTTTATAGTTATGCACAGAGGGAGAAAGCTACATGCACATTAGCATCCCAGAGTCTCCTCAAACTCAATATTATCAAGTAATCAATTCTTGTTATTGATCATAAGCCCCCTTATCACTCAGATCAGAAATTTGAAAGCTATTCCTGACTCCTCCCTTTTCCTCAACCTAATCTGGTTAAGAACTAGGGTCTCTTGGTCAGAGATCTTTGAATAGATCTGTTTCCTTCCTGTCTGTTCTCATTGCCATTGTTATTATTCAACTTCTCTCTTCCTCACCTACAAATGAATCTGTCAACAGTTTCCCACAGTTTCCGATGATCTCTTTGCCTCAAGTTTGCTTTAACTCCCTACTAGCTAGACCACACTCTTCAGTGTGCAAATCTGATTTCATTTGTTGATAAAACACCTTCAAGCCAGGAGCCAGTTCCCTAACAATGCGTTTCATAATCTTATTTCCTTGGATTTCATGTTTCGAAAAATTTTTTAAATGTAAAAAAGAAAGCTAAAACATACACACTGTACTTTAACTGTGGTAATTTTATACTTTAATCTATGTTAAGTTGCTAAGATTCATTCAAATTGTGTGAAGCTGTAGATCATTATTTTGGATGGCTGCATGATCTTTCTGTGAATGTAGCACACTTTATTCACTTTCTCATTCACTTTCTCACTGATTGCTATTTACGTTGCTTTCCCTTTTTTCTCTTGTAAACAGTGCCACTATAAAATTATTATACATGTCTCTTGTTTTATATGTGCAATATTTTTCTTCTTGTATACTTGGGAGTTTAGGTTATGTTGAATGTCACTGTTCAGACTGGTTTACAGTTTACATTTCCTTGGTCATGTATAATAGATCCTATGAAACTACAGTCCCTCCAATACATAGTATTATCAGGCATAAACAGTATGGCCAAATGAAAAAAATGGTATTTCAGTGAAGCTTTTTAAAATTTAAATTTTTTAGATCACCAATGATATTAACATTTCCTCAAATGTCCATTGGCCATATGTGTTTCTTGTACTGTAAAATAAGTTTCCATTGTTTTTGCCCATTTTCTATTCAATGTCCTTTCCTCATATAATTCTATAATACTATATACTACTCTCTATATTTGTACTATAATTCTGTACTTCTTATGCTAATTATTTGTCAGTTTTGTATGTCATGGGTATCATTGCCTAGTTTTTTTTTTTTTTTTTTTTGGTACTAGGGATTGAACTCAGGGGCACTCGACCACTAAGCCACACCCCCAGCCCTATTTTGTGTTTTATGTAGAGACAGGGTCTCATTGAGTTGCTTAGCGCCTCGCCATTGCTGAGGCTGGCTTTGAACTCGCGATTCTCCTGTCTCAGCCTCTCTAATTGCTGGGATTACAGTCTTGTGCCACCATGCCCGGTTTACAAAGACTTTTTGAATTTTTTTTTTTTTTTGGTGTTTAAGTTTCAAGTCAACATGGAATTGATTTTTATCTACAGTGTGAAGTGGTGGTTCAGTTTCATGTTTTAACATATCAATTATCCTTTTCTATATCCATCCTTGCCTATTTCTTTTCTTTTTAACATTTTATTGAGAGAGAATTCACAAAATTATAATTCATCCATTTAAAATTTATTGTTTGTTGGTTGGTAGTAGTGCACCCATCACTACAATCTAATTTTCAAATATTTTCATCACTCCAAAAGAAATCCATACCCTTTAGTCCCTCCGTATTATTCCAGTCTCTGCTGTAGACCATCTAGCCCTAGGCAACCATTAATCTATTTTGTCTCTACAGATATGCCCATTCTGGACATTTCACCTAAATGGATTCATACAATCTGTGGCCTTTTGTGACTGGCTCCTGCCATTTATTTATTTTTTTTAAATATTTTTTTTTAGTTGTAGATGGACACACTGTCTTTATTTTATTTATTTATTTTATGTGATGCTGAGGATTGAACCCAGTGACTCACACATGCAAGGCAAACGCTCTACCACTGAGCTACAGCCTCAGCCCCTCCTGTCATTTATTATAATGTTTTCAAAGTTCATTTATATTGTAGTGTGTTATCAGTATTCTATTCCTCTTTATTTCTGTATAATATTCCATTATATATTTTGTTTATCTATTTACCAGTTAATGGACAATTGGATTGCTTCCACTTTGGATGTTAAAAACAATACTGCTATAAACATTGTTGTATGTTTTTTTGTGTAGATGTAGGTTATCATTTCTCTTAGGAATATATGTAGGAGTGGGAATGCTGGGTCTTGTGGTGGTTATATATTTAACATTTCGAAGAAATGCCAAATTGTTTCGCAAAGCAGCGGCACCATTTTATATTCCCATTAACAATGTATAGGATTCCAAATTTCTCTAGAACACTTATCTTTTTTTTTAATAACCATCCTAGTGGGTGTGAAGTGGTATCTCATTGTCATTTTGATATGTGTTGCCCTGAAGACTAATAATGTCAAGCATTGTTGCATCACCTTATTGACCATTTTTATACCTTTCTAAGAGAAATGTCTCTTCAGGCTCTATCCATTTTCTAGTTGGGCTGTCTTTTCATTACTGAGATATAAGAGGCTTTTTAAAAATGATGTATGCAGATGCCTTATCAAATGTATGATTTACAAATATGTCTTTCCTATACAATTCTGTGGGTTGTCTATTTTGAAACATACAATTTTAATTTTTTTATACTGCAGATTGAACCCAGAGGCACTTAACCACTGAGCCACATTCCCAGCCCCAAATTTTAAATTTTTGATATAGTCCATTTTATTTTTTTCTTATGTTACTTGTGCTTTTAGTCTTTTTTATCTTTCTCCTATCCCGTCACCCTCCACATACAGTGATTATACCTCTATTATAGCAGCTGTGATCTTTTATTGCAATTAATCTTTCTTCTATCATATCATGCGCCATCAATTTAATAACTTTCCTGAAAAAAATAAACACTACCATAAAAAATGCATATATATGTTTAAGAACTGTTAACATTAGAAGAAAATGTGCATTTCTCTTTTTATTGGCTTTAGAGTTGAATGTAGAAAATTTGTCATTTCAACACCTTGTATAGTGTGTGATACACAGTAGTTGTTTAACACATTTTGTTTGATTAAGCCTGCTTTTTATCCGGAGTGCCTTTTTGAGTTGTCTTTTTGCTTTTCATCTGGTTTTCCCACTACTTCTTATATGAGTACCTATAAGTACCTTTCCTCATCTTTCTCAGTTTTTTTTAAAAATATTTTTTTAGTTGTACATGGACACAATGTCTTTATTTCATTGCTTTGTACATGGTGCTGAGGATCGAACCCAGGGCCCCACGCATGCGAGGCAAGTGCTCTACCGCTTAGCTACAATCCCAGCCCCTTGTTTTGTTTTATTATTTTTTAAAATGAAAAAAAGCAAACCAACTACTATTATAGCTATAAAGCTCAACTCAAAAATAGCTAGAAAAAAATAAAAAATAAAAATGAAAAAAGTTATTATAAAGTATTAGAAAAAAGTATTAAAAAGAGATAACACATTACTGCTTCATAAGCAGAGGTATGATTGTTAAACTTTAATATTTAGAAATTAGCTATAGTTTTCATGTATTCCTATATTCCACCATTGGGTATGTTTTCATTTTGGAGTAGTAGGCTGCTTATAAATATTTAAGTTAACTATTCAGTTAATTCATAAGTAATGTTTATGACATTAAGTAATAAGTTTGGCATGAAAAATAGTAAATTATAAAATGTTTTGAGAATTAGTATGTTCTTTAACAAATTTAATCCTGAAAGTCATATTTTATAGGTGAAGTCTATGAAAAATTGGGAGATAACTGCACATTTTGTGGTTAGATTTAGGGTTTTTGCCAGTTGTGTTTCAGTTTAGGTTGGTCCAATTTTCTCCTCTTAGATTGGTCTGCTCTCCTCCATTTACTATGGGCGCAGTTAAGATCATGGATCTACTACCTTCAAGTTGCAAAATTTTGCCATCTTTGGTTGGATCAGAGTTTCAAGGCTCTCACAAACAACAACTCCATGTGTTCATTGCATTTTGTCTTATATAAAGCCTCATTACCTAGTGACTGAATTTTCTCAAACTTATCAGTGTACTATTGGTGCCTTAAAAGTCTTCCTGGGGCTGGGGCTGTAGCTCAGTCCTCAGCACCACATAAAAATAAACAAGTAAAATAAAGGCATTCTACCCATCTACAACTACAAAAAAAGTCTTCCTGTTGTAGTCTGTTGTATACTCTCCTTCTAAGTTCTTTCTGAAAGAATTTTTCTTATGCCAGTGTTCAATTGAAGGGAAATATTTTATAACATGATTTTTTTCTTTTGGTGGTGGGGAGTGAACCCAGGGCTTCTTTCATGCAAAGCACATACTCTACCACAACATTAGTTTAAAGGACTGCCTAGCCAGGTGTGATGGTGCACGCCTGTAATCCCAGCCACTCGGGAGGCTGAGGCAGGAGAATCCTGAGTTCAAAGCCAACCTCAGTAATTTAGTGAGGTACTGAGCAACTCCGTGAAACCCTGTTTCTTGATAAAATATAAAAAAGGAAGCTGGGGATGTGACTCAGTGCCCTTGAGTCTGGTACCAAAATAAATAAATAAATAAAGGACTGACTAAAAGTGCATTGTTTAGATGCACTATCATTTATTTAACTGTTCTTTTATTGCTAGATGTTTAAGTTACTGTTTAATAAGAGTGAGTACACAGCCAAATGAAGTTGTGCCCTTGGCTTTACATTGCTTTTCCCTAGAGGAATTTAAATTCCTTTAGAGCAGGTAATGCATTCTGTATATAAATTCCCTACAGTATTTGGTTCAGTGCTGTGTCTCTCTCAACAGTTAATAGTAAATGTTTTTCAACTGTGCGTGCCTCTGTGTGTGTGTGTGTGTGTGTGTGTTTTGCTGGGAATTGAACACAGCCTTGTGCATGCCAGGTTTCCCCTACCACTGAACTACATTCCCAGCCCCAACTCTTCAAATTTTAAAATTAAAATTATAAGAAGGAACTTAGAAATTTCATGTACCAACTTTTTAATATTCCAAGTGTGACTATAAACTGTAGGATAATGGTTCTCCCATGGTGCCTTGGTGATCTTACCTGTCTCCACAAAGGCCATACAAGTGAGGTTCAACTGTAGTCTGACTCAAGTCTTGGGGGAATACTCCATGATCCATCCTGGTATATGGCGAGACAGACTGGAGAGAAGCTGTTACAAGGCCATTTCTTTTCTTTTCTTTTTTCTTTTTTGGTACTGGGGATTGAACTCAGGGGCACTCGACCACTGAGCCATATCCCCAGCCCTATTTTGTGTTTTATAGAGACGGGGTCTCACTGAGTTGCTTAGCGCCTCACCGTTGCTGAGGCTGGCTTTGAACTTGCAATTCTCCTGTCTCAGCCTCCCAAAGTGCTGGGATTACAGGCATGCACCACCGCGCCTGGCTACAAGGCCATTTCTTACCCACCCCCTATCTTATGTAAGAGTGCCCTCAGGCAGTTTATTAACTCTTTTCTTCATTCTGGTGACGTGCAAGATTTTCCTTCAGATGCAGCTGCAAAGATAAAATTGTAGTGTAAAGTTGCTTTGGCAACAGAGCAGCACACAGTGTGTGTTGTATTTCATTTGATCCCATCAGTTGGGTTTTGACCTGTGGGTCTAAGGGACTTGGGGAGCTGATACCATGCTGATGGTGCATTCTCTGTGTTAGTATTACATCGTCTGAATCCATTTTGTCTTGCTGGCAGGTGCTATTGTACTGATGTGTAGGGGCTGCTTCACCACTTAACATAAATGAAGAGGATTTTTTGGACTGGTTCGGGGAATTTTTCATTACTTGGGAATTAGTCTACTTATTATAAATTGATTTTAATTTCAGGATCCAACATTTAGTGTTTTGCTATTGAACAGCTCAATTAAAGGTGGTCCTTGCTCTCTAAATATAGTATTATTTGAATGGGCTCACAGTATGCTAGCTGTAAGATTAGTCTTAGGATAAATCAAAGATAAAGCAGTTTTGTCTAGCACAGCATCTTGCATTTGGGTTTTTTGTTTGTTTGTTTTGTTTTTGTCTTCCTTTCCTTGAGGATTACTTTTGTTTCAGAATCCAAAGCCAACTAGAGCTATCCTGGGAAGTCATTTTGAAGCAGATTTTTCCCATAGTACATTAAATTTTTCCTTTTTCATGTAATAGAAAGGTACTAAGGTATTTTAATTCACACAAAAGTATAATGTGTAAACAGATGCACTTGATTTTCAATGGCTAGTTAGCCTTAATTTAGGCAGAAAGATCACAAGTCAGATTAATCATGAACCAATTCATATGTCCTAGAGATAGATGTCTCTTACTTTATTAGCAGATGAATTATAACAATTCAGATGTTACAGGGGTTTTTTTGGCATTAAGAAAGTAATTTACATGAAAGTACAGTTTTCACATTAAAAGTCGCATACTTTTATTCTAATTTGTATTTTTAAAATGGTGACATGTAGTAGAGCGGCAATATAATATGATATAGTATGATGATGTTTGGTAGCAGACCAAGTTATTCTCCCATAAAAATAAAGTGACTATATATAATGCCAACTAATAGTTACCTTATAACTGTTGGCATGTATTATTCTTATGAACAGGATATATATGGTTAGAATTTGATTTGCCTTGTGAAATACCTTTAAAATAGTATAATATTATTGTGTTTTTCTTTTTTCTTTATTGGTGCTGGGGATTAAATCCAGGGTCTCACACATGCTAAGCACACACTTTACCACAACACTACACCCTCAGCTCTTAGCTGTGTTTTTCTTGTAACAAAAGCAGTGCTTGCTTATGATAGAAAATTTGGAACCTAAAAGCATAGAGGAGAAAATACAAATTACTGTTCATTTCACCAACATTGAGTAAATATTAATATTTTGGTATATTTTTTTCATAACTCCATACTCCTCCCCCCTGCATATAACTAGTCTTTAGATGTTTATATAGGAGTGTATAAAATGCATATTTTTAAAGAAAACAATAGGTTTATATTGTGTATATATGTTTATATTCTAAATGTTAGTTATTACCCTGTAAACCTATTTCCACATTAAAGAATTGAATCTATAATGTGATTTCTAAAGGCTATATTTCACTGTAAAGTTATATTTTATTTATATTTTATCCTATTATTGAACATTTCAGTTGTTTCTAATTTTTTACCATTTTAATTAATCATGGAATAAACATAATTTTTATTTATTTCTATTTGGTTTAAAAAATGACTAGAGATTAAATTCTTGTATAAGTGCGTATGAACTTTTTTTTTTTTTTTTTTTTTTTGCTACCAGGGATTGAACTCCAGGGCGCTCGACTACTGAGCCACATCCCCAGCCCTATTTTGTGTTTTACTTAGAGACAGGGTCTCACTGAGTTGCTTAGCGCCTTGCCATTGCTGAGGTTGGCTTTGAACTCGTGATTCTCCTGTCTCAACCTCCCAAAGTGCTGAGATTACAGGCGTGCGCCACCGGGCCTGGAATATGAACGTTTTTATGGCCATTGATTCATATTGCCATATTGCTTTCTAGAAAAGTTACGTCCATTTATATTCCCTCCAGTGGTATATGGAAGTGCCCAATTGAAAATAGCCTTGTTAGCACTAAGTAGTAACTTTAAAACCCTTTAAATTTATTTCAATCTTCACATTTGAGTACAGCAAGGTTGAATATATTTTCATGTGGATATTGGTCATTGATAATGTTCATTTTTAAATGTTTATGCCCTTGGCCCAGGTTTTATCAATGAGTTATTGGTGTCATTTAGCTTTTTTTTTTTTTTTTCAAACATTTATTTTTTAGTTGTAGGTGGACACAATATCTTTATTTTATTTTTATGTGGTGCTGAGGATCGAACCCAGTGCCTCCCGCGTGCTAGGCGAGCACGCAACCACTGCGCCATAACCCCAGCCCCAGTCATTTAGCTTTTGATAGACTGAAGTTATTATTTTTTGTTGTTGTTGTTGTTTTGGTACTTGAGATTGAACTCAGGGGCACTCGACCACTAAGCCACATCCCCAGCCCTATTTTGTGTTTTATGTAGAGACAGGGTCTCACTGAGTTGCTTAGCGCCTCGCCGTTGCTGAGGCTGGCTTTGAACTCCGGATTCTCCTGTCTCAGCCTCCCTGAGTGCTGGGATTACAGGCTTGCGCCACCAGGCCCGCCGTATTATTTGGTTTTTTAGTAGTTGAATCTAGAATTCTTTTATGTGTGAAGTCTTCCTTTGTTTGATACTTTCAAAGTCCTTTCGTATTGTAATATTAGGTGACTATTCAATAAAATGTTTTTTTTTCCTTTTTTATGGTTCATTTTCATGTTTATGTTTTTCCTCCATCTGGATTTTATTTTAGAAGTTATGTGATGAAGTTTTCATATTTGTCTTTTGAAAGTAAAAGTTAATTCAGGAACCATTTAATAAATAATATTACATTGTTTCAAAATGCTATGTTTATAATCTATAAAATTTGTAAGTATTCAAGTACAGTGCCATTCTTAAATATCACTTTGATATTTGAATGCCATTATGCTGATTCGGTAGTCATTATTTCTTGGTGAAACTGAAAACCTTTGTAGAATCTCCTGCAGACAACTCTGCATAGAGTGGCCCACCTCCCCCCTTTTAATAAAGTCTTGTCCTTCCACGTGGCTTAATTGTTGCATGACTCACCTCCTTTTCTCACTGAGCGAGCATGTAATCTGCCCTCTGGTTAGCAGCTGTGGTTTCTCCTTGCAGCATCTGTTTTTGTTTGCGCCCTTGTTTCTCAAAGTCCTGTGCTCAAAATGAGCCTTCCATCATTGGTTGCTGCAGGTGGGTGAGATTTGCTTGTTATTGTTTCTCATAATTGTTGGCTTTAAAGCATTTTTTTTCAGGACTGGAGATGTAGCCCAGTGGTAGAGCATTTGCCTAGTGTACAATGAGGCCCTGGGTTCCATCCCTAGTACTGCCAAAACAAAAAAGCGTTTTTTCCAGTGTCTACTTCATAATTCATTTTGTCTCTCCAATGTATTATGAATTAATATTTTAATTCATCATAGAGTATCTTAGAAATTCTGTAGCTCATTATATCTTTATAATTTAACAAGATTTCAATGTTATAGACTGTTGATTATCTTGTCATGAATGACAGCATAACACCCTTCTAGAAAATACTGAATCAAATCACCTGTCTTTGCAGAGGGCATCTGTTGAAAGCAGATGTCAGAGCCATGGGGTTGTCATTTCCCATCATGCTCCAACATCAGAGTCTCTAATACTTCAAAGACACTCTCTATTCTTGATTCGACAGACAGCTGTGGTGCCTCCTGTTTTCTTGTTGCTTTTGTTTCTAGTCTTGACAGTTCTTTTAGATAGAAAAATAGATAAGGAAGGTTTAAAATGGAAGATCATTCTAACCAGGTTTTATATATTATAACTGTATTATATTTGGGTGATAGTGATTACCAAAGAATAGAGAAAATTTAATTTTTATTTTCATGTTAGGAAACTTAAGTATCTAAGTTGACTCATTTTTGTGCACCCTGCTAAAGCAAAATTCTGTATATATATTCCATTTGTAAGAAATGAATATAATGATCATTTTTAGATCTCTATGAACATTATCATTCATTATGTACAAGTTGATAAATTTCATTTCTATTGCTTATTTCTTTTAGGGATTTTAGGTTGCTGCAGAACATTCTCATTTCCAATAGCTCTGAAATAGTGAGAAATTAAGCACTTTTGGCAATGTTTTGTCTCTCCAATGTATTATGAATTAATATTTTAATTCATCATAGAGTATCTTAGAAATTCTGTAGCTCATTATATCTTTATAATTTAACAAGATTTCAATGTTATGGACTGTTGATTATCTTGTCATGAATGACAGCATAACACCCTTCTAGAATATACTGAATCAAGAAATCACCTGATTACAGGTGGGAATCAGAAATGCAGTTTAGATCCAGTCTAGTGCTCGTCTGCTTAAATGTTCCTCTTCTTTTTCAGTCTGTAAGACATCTGAGAAGTTTGAGATATACCGCAAGGATGATACAGTATTAGTTCAGTCAGAAAGTCTTTGTAAAAATTACAGTTTTTATAGAGCTAAGTAGAGGCCAGAAAGTTTGAAATGTGAGACAAGAGGTCATAACAGTGGAGGAATGGAAAATCACACATAGAACAGATGAGTTTAGAACCCCAGCGCTGTTAGTTTTTTCTAGTATTTTCTTTTAACATTGAGCATGTCATTCAAACTGTCTTTGCTTCATATGTATAATGAGGAACAGTAGCTACTTTACAAGGGGGTTCACGGGTTTAGAAATAATCTATACAAAGCTCATGGCAGGGCTGGGGATATGGCTCAGTGGTAGAGTGTGCTTGCATAAGGCCCTCAGTGTGATCATAGCATCACAAATAAGAAGAAACACCAAAATACATCCATGGCATTCTGATCTAGCATATAGTGTTTGTGTGTGTGTATGTGTGTGTGTGTGTATGTGTGTGTACGTACATATAAAATGGTTGCCTCAATCCCTCTTAGGTTATTATTGATGTGAATTTAGTGTTCTGATTTCAAATAATTTCTTCGTTAAACTTCATGTTTCTTCAAGCAGAAAATTATTATATATCTACATATATGTGTATGTGTATATATATAAATTTCCATTTCATTTCCATTCCATATATATATGTGTATGTATATACAAACACACACATATATTTTAGATAGGGTATTGCTATGTTGCTCAGGTTGGCCTCGAACTCCTAGTAAGCAGAAAATTCTGTGGTGTTATCTCTATTAATTATAAGGATGTGTTCCAACAATATATTTCAGCATTAAAAATTTTACTAGAGACAAAAATGATTAGACTTTCAAATATTACCTAGGACTATTTAAAATATGAGGGACTATGGTAATCTGTATTATTAAATATCACCTAAAGACAATTCATGCATATTAGTTTAAGTTTGACAATTTGTACACAAAATTACCTTTAAAACTTCACAATCTTTTGTATATTGAATAAGATAAAACTATAATTGGCATAATTCATATAGTATAATAGTGTTATTTCTGAAAGTCATTTTCTATACTTTGGCAGAAATGCTAGCTAATAGGCCAGAAATTACACTGGGCAACAGATGGGCCCATCTGTGGTGTTTGTGGCTGCAGCTTGGGAGACAGCATACAGATTTCCATTCCATCTGACTTATCTCCTCCCTTCCCTAGCTTCCTTAATCTTTGAAGCTCAAGAATGATACAGAACATAATTTAGATCAGATTATTTAAGATGATCTATTAACGTCTCTAACAGGCTTCCAGCAGTTTTACAAGGAGTGTCTTGAAAGAAGGCAGGAAACAGTACAGAGCAATTTGTCTACTGTTGATTTAGTGCCAGTACTGCTTGATATGATTTATGATTAAAAATGAGACAAAAGAAAAATAGTTCAGTGGTAATAAAGGTACTTATTTAAACTTTAACTTACTTATTCATTAACTGAGGTATCACCTTACTGCACAAGAGAAAAATAATACAAAGGTATTTAATGTTAAAATTGTACAGGCATTCTCTCATTAATTCTGATAAACAGTTATTATGGAGTGCATTAGTTTCCTATGGCTGCTGTAACACATTACTACAAACTTAATGGTTTTAAAGAACAAAAATTTAGTCTCTCACAGTTCTGGAGACCGGAGGTCTGATTGGTTTTATGGAGCTAAATTCAAGGTTTCAGTAGGGTCACTCTCCCTCTGGAGGCTTTAGAAGACAACCTATTACGTGCTGCTTCTAGCTTTTGGTGGCTGCTGGCTTTCCATTGGCCACCAAATAAACCAGTGTCTGCCTCTGTCTTCATGTGGCCCTCCCCTCAATTTTTCCTAAGCCTTTCTCTTATAGAAACACATTATGGCATTTAGTGTCCACCTGGCTGATCCAGGATATCTCCTCGTCATGAGATTCTTAATTACATTTGCAAAAATATTACCTTGTAAGGAACACTCAAAGGTTCCAGGAAACTTTTTCTCTTTTTTTTACTGGAACAATATTAAAATAACAATTATGCATGTGTTCTTGAGTATATGTTTATTATTAGTCATATTATTCTAGTTGCCTGAGTATACATGGTTATTAAATAATTTTAATCATATAAAGTTTCCTTTATTAAAGTATACACCACAAGATGAAAATTTAAATAACAGTTTAAATTTTATCCATTATGACTACATAAAAGTTAATCTTCACTTTTTTCAGGGTAAACATGAGATGTTGTTAATAGTGAAATTGTTTATGAAATTAAGACACAAATTATTTTGTATTATTTCCCATCTCTCCTTCCATAGTTGTATTTTTTCTCTTGGCACTGTTATTCTATTCCGAATGCTTAGAAAGGATTTTATACTAATTTAAAATCTGAAACACCCTAGAACTAGATTTCTTTAGTTAGAGGCTTTATAATAGCTTGAGTTTTAATTTTGACTTTATTATGCTTTATTTGATTTAACTCCATTCAATTAGAATAATAATTCCTGTAATTTTAAGTGGTGTTTACTAAATAAATAGATGAACTCATCCAGAAAATAGCTTATGAATGTAAATTTAATTAAATTCCCTAAGGGAGTATGTACTATTACTCTGTAATTTAACTAAATAATCTTTTTTTGGGAAGGAAAAGAACATAAAGCATCATGCAAAAACATGGATGTTATTAAAATAATGTCTTGATATCATTTTAACTATCTCATTAAAATCATTTTTTGGGGTAGTACTAGGGATTAAACCCAGGGCCTTACACATGTTAGGTAAGCACTCTACCACTCAGCTATATCCCCAGTCCAAAATCATTCTTAATAATGACATTTAACTTTTTCTCTTGTCACTTTTTGAACTTCTTTGATGTCTTCATCATCTGATTACTGCATTTTCTCTTGACCATTATTTTCAGTCTTTTCTGATTGTTGTAATTTTCTCTATTCAGTTTCTAAGTGTTGACCTTCTTGATGGCCCATTCTTTTTCTTTTGTGTTCTCCATGCGTGCCAACCTCCTTTCTCGCTGGACTCAAGTGATCCTCCTGCCTTAGTCTTCTAAATAGCTAGGAGTATAGGTGTATACCACTGGGCTCACCAGATGGCCTATTCTTGATCTCTCTAACTGAATGCTCTGATGTTAGGGGATTGATGCTCTTCTATTTCTATGATTTTATAATACTAACTGTATTCCCACAGCTTCTAATTTTATATGTCTGTCTCAGACCTCACTTCTGAGATCTAGCATCATCATCTGTCTGAAGTCCATGTAACAATCTCCCTTGAGTCTCTTTCAGATAAAAGTGAACTCTTGATTGCACCTGTGCTTTAGAAAACAAAACAAATCCCACCAGTAGCAGCAACAACAAAAATCTGGTTCTAACGCCACTCATTTATTGAAAAACATCATTAAGGAGCCTAGGCCACAATCCTCCATGCCATCTTTGATTCTTACCTTTTATTTATCCCACATAGCCCGTCCCTTGCACTTCCCTCTTATATATTAATTCTAAAATACATTTCAAATTTGAGCTACTTTTTCTTTTCCCTATTCTTGCGATCTTAATCAAACTACCATTATCTATCTCTGCGACCACTGTATTTATTAGCCCTTAATACTAATAAATATGTGTTTAAAAATTATTATACAGAATAAGAAAGTGGGCATAATTTTGTTTTTAGGATTTCAAATTAATTGTAAGCAATAATTTGAACTCCCAGGATTCTGAAGTTAAAAGAATAAGAGGTAAAACCTTAAGTATAAAAGAAACAGAAACCTATTCTAAACTAAAAACAATGACTTCATTTTCCCCCTCATTGGAACTATATGGTGCTTGAGTATCCAGAGGAGGCAAACCAGAATACTGAGAAATTTCAACTTCTAGTAATTCTACCATTTCATTAAGTTATTCAGCATCCTAAAGTGGGAAGAAGAATCATCCAAATTATTTCTCATATTACATAGTAATACTTCATGTTTTCTTTTGCTGGTTATAAAATTTTATATTAGATAAGAATAAGAATTTCCTTTTCCTTTCCTTGTCCTCTCTTCTCTCTGTATCCATGTATACCAATACACATGTATTTATATTATATATATTGATACATGTATGTTAGTGTTCTGAATAGGGAATTTACTATATTTCTGAGTAAAGAGGTCTCATCCCTTAGAGTGAGGAAGCTGAACATTACTGAGAGGAGTTATTCTTCCTGTGAGGATGTACCCAATGCTAAATGAGGTACTGTTGAGGCTAAGCTGAACTATAGGTGTTTTCCCTGACAGGGTCCATAATATTCTTATGTTTTTAACCAAATAAGTATAATAACTAGTATAAATAAAGTCTATTTCTATGATAAATTAGCTAATTAGATAAGTATTCAGTTACTGGTCTCAACAGGGGTGAGTGGGGTTGCACCTCAGGGGGACATTTTTTGGCTTTCAGGGCTAGAAAGTTACTGGAATCTCATGGATATTACAGTGCTCAGGATATCTCCCAAACAATTATCCAGACAAAAGGTTCTCAGTGCTTAAGTTGAAAACCTTTTTGAGTATTTTTTAACCTATCACATATATAACAAATAAACCTTATATAACAAATAAACCTTTATATAACAAATAAACAAATATAGCAAATAAACTTTTAATGAAGAAATAATGGTTATAATAATTCCATGATTTTATCTTTGTAAAAACTTAAATGAGGGGCTGGGGCTGTGGCTCAGTGGCAGAGCACTTGCCTAGCATGTGTGAGGCACTGGGTTCAATCCTTAGCACCACATAAAAATAAAAATGAATAAAATAGAGGTATTCTATACAACTACAAAAAAATTTAAAAAAAACTTAAAAGAATGGAAGTATATTTGTGTGTGCTTGGAATAGAGGAAGAAACCAAGGATATATGCTTGGTTTCTTCCTTGGGCAACTCACCAGGAGGATATTGGTGACATTGAGATGAGAGAAACAGGGGTGTAGAAAAAGGTATTCAGTTCAGATTTTACACTTATAAAATTTGAGGTGCCTGAAAAACATCAAGAGTAAGTCCTGAAGGACTGGGGATGTAGCTTAGTGGTAGAGTACTTGCCTGGCACTTGTGAGACCCTGTGTTCACGTCCCAGTACCAGAAATAAAAATGAATTCCTGAAGATCAAAACATAGATATTTATACATATCCTTAATTTGTAATTTGTTAGTATATACTTAGAATTTGGCCTTGGGATTGGATGAAATCACCCAGTAGGGTGTGTATCTTAAGAAGGAAAGAGTACCTTATGTCATTAACCCTTGGGAACACCAACAATTATAATACAGGTAGAAAAATTTCTAACCAAAGAAACTCAGAAGTAGCCAGAGAGATAATAGGAAAGGTCTGGAAGGGTAGTCTTCCAAGCTAAGGGAGGAGAATGTTTCTACATGAATGGAGTGGTTATTGATATGGAGGCTCTCGGTAATTTCAGTGGATTTGAGAGTGAATAGAAACCAAATTACACTGGGTCAAGAAGTCCATGGTAAGTACAAAATTTAGTTGTGTTGTGGAATTATGTAAATTTGGCTGTGAAGAATAAAGAGAAATGGAGTGGCATGTGGGATCCTGGGAGGTTTTATTGTATTTTTTTTAAAGATCAGAGAGAATTCCTCATTGATATTTTTTTTTTTGGAGGGAGGATCCTGAGGATTGAACTCAGTGGCATTCAACCACTGAGCTACAGCCTCAGCCCTATTTTGTGTTTTATTTAGAGATAGGGTCTCCCTGAGTTGCTTAGTTGCCTCACTTTTGCTGAGGCTGTCTTTGAACTCAGATCTTCCTGCTTCAGCTTCTCGAGCTGCTGGGATTACAGGTATGTGTCACCATGCCTGGCCCTCATTGATATTTTTAAATATATATATTATGTTTGGATTTTAGAGATTTTAAAGCATATCAAGTACATTTTGTTAGTAAACATATTCTCTGTGAATATATTTCTAAATTTTTTTGTCTTGAAGGTATTGGTGGATAATATTTTGTATTTTAAACAGTTGCTTAGGTTCTGAGTGATTGAACAAATATGGAAATAGTTCTGTTAGTTACTATAGATATTGATGTATTTATAACACTAAAACACTTTTTATTTTTCAGATCTTTCCAGAAATCGTTTTACTGAAATTCCTTCTGATGTGTGGCTGTTTGCACCTCTTGAAACATTAAATTTGTATCATAATTGCATCAAAACCATTCCTGAAGCCATTAAAAACCTGCAAATGTTAACATACCTTAACATTAGGTAATGAATTGATTCTTTAAAATAAATTTTGGGTTTTATTATGGTTTTAATCCTTTATAGTAAGCAAAGGAATGTGTTTGGCTTGGCTATGTAGCTTATATTTATCTCAACAATATCTTGTTTGTATTTTTTGTATGTTCACCTTACTTTTTAGGCTTTTGGTCTTGTCCTTTTAGAGCAGTGCTTCTCAAATACACAGGAATCATCTGAGGCTCTTATTAAAAGCAGATTCTAATTCCTTAGATTTGCTGGGGGGCCTGCATTTCTAAAAGGTTTCCTGATAATGCCCATGCCTGCCTGCTAATCCTTAGACCTCACCAGTAGCAAGGCTTTAAGCCATAAATACTTTCCTAAAATCACAGCACCATAATACACATTTACTTATATGAATCCATAGTCATAGTGAAACATTATTAAGAATCAGTTCTTAAGTTATTTTTGGTATATTTTTTAATTATAGATGGATGCAACATCTTTATTTGGTTTATTTATTTTTATGTGGGCCTGAGGATAGAACTCAGTGCCTCACATGTGCGAGGCAAGCGCTCTGCCACTGAGCCACAACCCCAGCCCTTAAGTTATTTTTATTACTCTCATGACTTGTTGCTTCCTCAAGGGTGGATGGATTGGGATGGGAGTGTTGGAAAGTTTGGAAGTGGATGACAGTTGATATTTATTCTTAATAAGTGCTTACCATGTACCAGGCAGTATTCCAAACACTTTACCCATATCATCTCATCTAATCTTCTAACAGTGTTTTGAGATAGGTAATATTATTATCCCTACACTACAGATGAGCAAATTGGGTTACATTGTTTGCCCGAAGTCATGTGAATAGTCATTCCCTCAGTATCTCTGGGAGATTGGTTCCAGAACCTCCCATAACCTCCCATATGCTAACAATGAGCTACATCTCCAACTCTTTTTATTGTTTATTTTGAGATGGAGTCTTGTTAAGTTGCCTACGCTGGCCTTGAACCTGTGATCCTCTTGTCTCAGCCTCCACAGTCGCTTAGCTTACAGGCATGCACCATCATGCCCAGCACTTAAATTCATTCTTTTATGTGGCCCCCACTGGTGTTACTTGCCAATACATACTATTTTAACTGAAACCACTTGATACTTAAAATGTGTGAGAGAAATTTACTTCTGTAGGCATCAGTCATTTAAGTTGCTCCTTTATACCAGCAGGTACTCTTAGGCCTGGCTTAGGATAGATTTTAGGAAAGTGAGATTTTTCTATATTTTATCTTTGCTTTTATTTCAATTTTTTCTTTTATGAAAAAAGTGATTTGCCAAAAACTGAATTAAATTTCTATATTAACATGTATGGCAGCCGGGCGTGGTGGTGAACGCCTGTATCCTAGCACTTAGGGAGGCTGAGACAGGAGAATCGTGAGTTCAAAGCCAGCCTCAGCAATGGCGAGGCACTAAGCAACTCAGTGAGGCCCTGTCTCTACATAAAACACAGAAATAGGATTGGAGATGTGGCTCAGTGGTCCAGTACCCCTGAGTTCAATCCTTGGTACCAAAAAACCAAACAAAAAACATGTATGGCAGGTCTTAGAATAGTTTTACTGAAAGTTGCTCCAATTCTATCCTGTTTTGTTCTCTAAAAGTTGACTTCTGATTTTTGTTTATAGTCACAAACATTCTTGAAAAACTATATTGAAATAAAATTTGTTCTAGTGACTTGCTTCCTTTGGTCCTCTCTAAAACATGTAGTATAAAAATGATGATTAGTGATTTATTTGCTATGTAGAAAGAAACCAGATTCTGGAGAAATTTCAGTTAACATTCTTCTTAAAGGAAGAAAAGAAACTGATTTTTAAAAGTTTTTTTTTGTTTTGTTATGTTTCATTGGCCTGAGGGAGAATTAGAAAGAGTTTGCTCTTGTTTTCCCATTCGTTATTCTATTTTGGTGAAAGTATCTCAATAAACCTCTAAGACGATTTTTCAACTTTATTCCTGTATACTACTCCCCCTTATCAGCAGAATATTGCAGAAATATCCTTGTGTGCTCCAGGGTGAAGGGGCCCAGACAGATCATTTCCCCAAGAAGCCTGCTTGACCCTGACAGTATGAAGGATTGTGACAGGCCTCTAGCGTATGTGACATTCCAGCAGCCTGGCCAGGATTACTAGTTGAGGGGCATTGTCTTTTTTTTAATTTAAAGTCTGCAATGTGTGATTAAAGCCAGTTTAATGTTTCTGGATGTCCTGTGTAGGGATAATGTGGGGTGAAAGGTCTTGAAACCCCATTGAAACACTGTACTTTTGTTGTTGTGTACATTGCACAAAACACTAGGTACAGGTCTCTAAGTATTATTTGGAAAAATAGGAAAAATAATAGCTTATTGTCAGTGCTTCTTCGTATGTAAATGGCATGGAACCCTCTCCATATATTTTGGTAATGGAATCATTTGGGTCAGTCAGTCTGCATCAGCATTTAAATTTGACCCTAGTGGTGTAAGAGCAAGGATCCTAGAGCCAGATTGCCTGGGACTGAATTCTGACTTTCCCCATTACCAGCTGTGTGACTTTGAGCAGTTTACTTAAGCTCTTTGTGACTGTTTTGTTTTTGTTTTTTGGTTTTTTTGGTCTATAAATGGGGATCATAATAGTATCTATCTTCCTAAAATACATGATTGTGAGGGTTAGTTGAATTAATTCATGCAACGTTATCTGAACATTGCCTGGCACATAGTAAGTACTAAATAAATGTTAGTTGTTGCATTATAAATGGATCCACAGAAATAGAAATGTATCAGCTTTGAGCAGAGGTAAAAGTGCTGGTAGCCTGTTTTATTGTAAACTGGAACATAGGGAGTAAGTTAGAATCACTGCATGTTTTTAAAGATACAGTCTTATTCATTCTTTCATAAATCTGAACGTAGTACATGCAAATGTATCCTTGGAGTCTTTCCCCAGTTAGAGGCATGAAAGTATTGAATATACTGAAATGATGAGCAAGATTCTGGCATTCTCTAGCTCAGAAGAATCATTCTGAGTTTTTGAGCATTGATGGTATAATAGGGCATTCTCATAGATAACAACACAAACTTTGCAGTAGGACTTACATTTGAGTCTTTGTTACATCTGCACAAGTCATTTAACCAGTTTTAACCTTCATTTTCTTATTTGAATAATGGAGATAATGCTACCTATTTTGTGGGGTTAATGGGATTAAATAAGAGAGTGCATGTAAGGAATTTACATATGCCTGATACAAAGTAAGCACTCAAGAAATGGTAGTTGTTACTTAGTAAAAAGCTTATTTACTTTCCAGGCAGTTTGTTCTTTTTCAACATTAACATGTCAAGTTTCAGACATATTTCCTCATAATGAGACTTCCTTTTCTTTTCAGTCGAAATCTTTTATCAACATTGCCAAAATACCTATTTGATCTTCCCCTTAAAGTTCTGGTCGTCAGTAATAATAAATTGGTATCCATTCCAGAAGAAATTGGAAAGTTAAAAGATTTAATGGAATTGGTGAGTAAAATAGCTGTATTAATTATATGTAATGTACATAATAAGTACTGTTACATTTTAGAAGATAAGTTGTTCCTCTATGGAATTTCATTCTAATTTTTTTTAAAAAAATGAATAAATTGGTATATGTTTAAATTTACTTTTGTCAAAATTTTAAGATACTGTTATTTATATCTGATTTTAGTGCCCAGCCACAAAAAATGTCTAGTTGTACCTTAGCCCTAGTGGGGCTAGAAGGCTTATGAGCTTTTAAAAAAAGTTTTTAAATGAATAAGTATTTGTTTTTTCATTTTGTGGACAGTAAGGTCTTAGGGAAAAGATAAGGTATTTTGTTGTTGCTGTTTTTATGTTTTTACAGGGTTACTGTAGAACCATAGGGAATGGTGATTGAAGAAGCAAGTACAATGTCTGTAAACAGAATTAACAAAATAACTTCTCCTCTACTATATGCTCATGTGATTTATAACTCCTTGGGGACAAGATAAATGAAAAGAAGCCATTGTATTCACTTGATTATAGAAATATAGAATAATTTAAAGTAATTACCTTGAATGAAATATTTTAGGTCTTAAAGATCATTGAGCTCAGAAACATAATTGGATTTTCAAAACATTAAGCTGTTATCATCTTTGGTTATCCCCATTTCACACAGTGTACCATGCTGATTATTTTATTTTGTTTTATCTTGAGTAATACCTTTTCAAAAAATGGGTATTTTAATGTTTTCCTAAGCATGACTTTGTTTAGTGGACCAAAAGTTTTCTTGAGGAATTTAATGTTAGAATAGAGCACAATGAACAGAAGTGCCAGAACTATGTTTTAATTTATTCAGAAATACCTGCATGTCTAATTATAACACAAGGAAACTTCCTTGAATTTCATCTTTGTGTTTTAGAACCACAGAATTGTAAACTTATAAGAGATCTTAGAAGTGAGCAGATGTAATCACTTCCTAATGCAGGAATCTCTGATATATCTATTTAATGAATTTTTGGTGGTGAACAGCTCTGCTTATGTGTGTATGAACCAACACTAGTTCTCTTTTTTTTAAAAAATCTTTTTTTAGTTGTTGATGGATCTTTATTTTATTCATTTATTATTTGTACGTGGTGCTGAGGATCGAACCCAGTGCCTCACGCATGCTAGGCAAGTGCTCTACCACTGAGCCACAATCCCAGCCCTCTAATTCTCTTTTGCAAAACTCTTTGTTAGTAATATTATTTTGAACCAAAGTGCATTCTCTATCATTTTTTTCCCATTGGTCCTTGGATGAGAGATAGATAATGGCGACCTCTCTTCCCTCAGGTACTTATAACCTGTGTGGGCCTACCCTTTGTTTTTCTAAATTATAAGACCTGTTTTTCTACGTTATAAACATCCTTATTACTTTTAATTTTTTCTATGCTTTATTTTTAGCTGTTTCTATCTGAAAATACTCCCTTTTATTAATGGACTCAATGTTATATTTTAAAAAAATGAATGGAGGTGTAACAAATTCATAATAAAATAGGATGGTTACCTTTTTTGAACTGTACACTGTCAATGTCTTTAAATATTTTGTAAATATTTTAAGATTTAGGGCTCTGGATTTGATTTTTCTTTTTTCTTCATTCAGTTTCTGGCCTTATATTTTAAATTATATTACATGAGATGCTTTTTAGATAAATGAAACATCAAAAATATTTGAGATTTTTACATTCTAGTATTTTAAGGAGAGTATTTAAAATATTCAATGCCATTATTTTACCATAAAATTATTATAAAATTATTATGCTTTAAACTCTCAGAATCAGTAATAGCAGATGGATTGATAGCATTATGGTAGCTGACAGACAAATGTAAATCATATAATGTATTTGTGGGTATTCTCATGGTGGTACTTATCCACAGGAATGTGGTAACTAAATGTAGTTATAGTCTGTCATTAAAAATCTAGAAAATAAGCCGGGCGCAGTGCCGCACGCCTGTAATCCCAGCACTTAGGGAGGCTGAGACAGGAGAATTCAAAGCCAACCTCAGCAACGACAAGGTGCTAAGCAACTCAGTGAGACCCTGTTTCTAAATAAAACACAAAATAGGGCTGGGGATGTGGCTCAGTGCTGGAGTATGCCTGAGTTCAATCCCCAGTACCAAAAAAAAAAAAAAAAATCTAGGAAATATTCTCTGGCCTTCAATCTCCAGCAGAGTTATTTTGTGAATTTTCCTTTGGAGTAGGTTAATTTCCTGTGCTAGAGTTTATTTCTCCTGGGAAATGGCATTTATGTGTCAAATTTCTATGGATTTTCTATATATATGTATTTTTTGGGTACCGGGGATTGAACTCAGGGGTACTTGACCACTGAGCCACATTCCCAGCCCTATTTTGTGTTTTATGTAGAGACAGGGTCTCACTGAGTTGCTTAGCACCTCGCTGTTGCTGAGGCTGGCTTTGAACTCGTGATTCTCCTGTCTCAGCCTCTCAAAGTGCTGGGATAACAGGCGTGCTCCACTGTGCCCGGCTGGATTTTCTATATTGAAGTCTTTAATATCAGACATCTTTGGAAAGAAGTATTAGTATTTATTTTAAAGGGCATTTTCCTAACCTTTTACTGTCCATCATTTGAATAATAATCTATTCTGAATATAGCAGCCAAGGCCATCCTATGAAAACATGTCAGATTATGTCATTCCTCTGCTCAACAGTTTCTGGTTTCTGCCATCTCAGAGTAAAAGTGAAAAGTGTATCCCCTCCCAACACCTTACTCTCTCCCTTACCCACTTCCCTCTAGTTATCCCAGCCAGATTCCTTGCTGTTCTTTGTATATGTCAGATGTGTTCTGCCTAAGGACCTTTGCATTTATCATCTTGTCTGGAGTTTTCTTTTTTCATATATTGATATGGCTGTGACAATACTCCTCAAATATAACCTTCTCCGTGAGATGATCTTAATTGCTAACATCCCTTCCAATTATTAGTAGCACTGTCATTTTCCTTTACTGTGCTTTTTAAATTTTTTAATAGCACTTACCATCTTCTAGCATATTAGATAATTTACTCCCTTTGCTAGAATGTAAACTCCATGAGGAACTATGAGGGCCAAATTTGTTCTGTTTATTCTGTGTCCCCAGCTCTAGAATAGTGCCTAACAAATAATATTTGATTAAGACTTATTGTTGAAGCCGGTCGCAGTGGTGCACGCCTATAATCCCAGCACTTTGGGAGGCTGAAACACAAGTTCAAAGCCAGCCTCAACAATGGCGAGACACTAAGCAACTCAGTGAGACACTGTCTCTACATAATACACAAAATAGGGCTGGGGATGTGGCTCAGTGGTTGAGTACCCCTGAGTTCAATCTCTGGTACCAAAAAAAAAAAAAAAGACTTGTTGAATGAAGATGCCTTACATATCTTTTGAAAAATGTATGTAGGATACATTTTTCTTGTTATCAGCTTTATTGGATTCTTCCTACATAGCTTTAATATTCTTTTCAATTGACATTCCTGCCCTTTTTATAGTTGATAAAACTGAGTGTATATGATATGCCCCTCCCTCCAAGCTAATATAATTTTCAGTGAAAGCTGGAAATTGGGAGTAATTGCAGTAGAATATGAATTTCATCTGCACTATGTCAGGAATGACTACTGTCTAAGATCATGTTGTACATTTCCCTTTTTGTTTATGTTGTTGCTGGGATAGAAGTCCCAAGGAGATTTTCCAAAAGAGGCAGACCTTAACTCAGCCCCTGAAGGTCCTTGACATCATTGCAGAAAGGAATTTAAGGATCAAAGTGAGGCACAGATGGAATTTATTAGAAGAAAAAGTAGACCTCTGAGAGACACCGTGGAACGTGGGCGTAAGAGAGGAACATGCTAGCTCCATCTTAGCTAGGTATATTTACACATGTAAGGTCAATAATACAGGGACATTATCTAAGAGGATGTTTTTAGTTTTCCTTTGTGTTGGTGACTCAACATGTTAACCATTACTGGAATGGCGGTCATTTACTGATATGTTGACCATTATTGGGACAGGGATCGTTTATTGACATGTTGACTATTAATGGGATAGGCTTTTTTTCCTCTTTGTTTTTTGATGTGTTCTACTTTGTGAATTTAAACAGTACTACACTGATGTACCTGTGGACAAGGTCTAATAATTGATTTATTAGTGATGTTTTTGATCAAGGTATATAAAAGTCACCTTTAAATCTAGACTTTTAATCAAGAGCACTCTTGTTTTGTCCCAGATGCCTTCTTTCTCCCTATCCTTATGTGTTCTATCCTGCCTCAATATGATTATACAAAAGAGGCAGGGAGAGGAGAGCACAGTTAAACTGTTCTTGATTCTCTTATTATGTGTATGTGGTATGTTTTTCTTTTAATCAGGGCTTACATTTTTATTCAACACTGAGTTAAATTTTAAGTTTTCTGCTCTCTTAGAGTGTCTTTGAGTTGTCATGTGAACCACATATTTGTTCTTGTAACTTCTCCTTATATTTCGTATCCTTTTGAAAAAAGCAAATTTAGCTAAATTGATCCTGACCATAATCTTTTGGTTCTCTAACTCGGATCTTTAACTTTCTTAGCTTTTACTTACATGAGTATTTCAAATCAACCATAATAATTGACAAATTATGGCAGTGAGAGATAGTTATTAGTATTTTATTTAACCTCTGCATCTGAAGAACACCTGGATAATTCTTGCTTCTGGTTTTAGTGGGTGAGGGTAGGTCTTCAGTTGAGATTTTTGAGAGGTCTATTAATATAGTTACTAAGATTTTTGTTGTTGTTGTTTGGTACCAGAGATTGAACTCAGGGGCGCTTAACCACTGAGCCACATCCCTAGCCTATTTTTGTATTGTATTTAGAGACAGGGTCTCACTAAAGTGCTTAGGGCCTCACCAAGTTGCTAAAGCTGGCTTTGAACTTGCGATTCTCCTGCCTTAGCCTCTGGAGCTGCTGGGATTACAGGCATGCACCACCGTGCCTAGCTTAGTGATTGTGTTAACCTCAGAATTTTTTACACAGAAAAATTTCTATTGACTATGTTAGGTCGACTTCATGATGTAATATATCATTTTTAGAGAAATGACATTATAGGTAACTTTTGCTAGCTATTGGTTATATGCTTTAATTTAAAATTAGAATTTATCTGTTTATTAGTTTGTTATGATTTTATCTTCTTGTTTTCCTTAGGATATTAGCTGCAATGAGATTCAGGTCCTTCCCCAACAAATGGGAAAATTACATTCCCTTAGGGAGTTAAATATAAGAAGAAATAATCTTCATGTATTGCCAGATGGTAAGATGTTCACTATTTTTACTCACATGAATTAGAGAATAACTGTAAAATTTAACTTAATTATTTTTATTTCTGAACAGAATTAGGAGATCTTCCCTTAGTCAAGCTGGATTTCTCTTGTAATAAAGTGACCGAAATTCCAGTTTGTTACAGGAAGCTGCATCATTTACAAGTAATAATTTTGGATAACAATCCATTGCAAGTACCACCAGCACAGGTTTGTAGTAAAAATATGATACTTGTTTCTTCTCATTTTTGTTTATAATTTTTATCTATTTATTAAGTTTGAAAAACACCAAATGAACCAATTTTGTTGTTTAGGTACTATTATCTAAAGGAGCTTTTCTGAAACGTGATTTTTTTTTTAAATTTGGAAGGTTTAGGGTAGGCTGTAGAATAGCATTTGGAAAACTCACATATTAGCTTTCTGCTTATAAACTGTTAATTCTGCTTGTCAATGTTATTTTGAAAAATAGACCTTGAAATCTCTCTTCGTATTTCATACTCAAATATGTATCTATTTAGGATTTGTTGTGGGATTGATTGCAGCACATTCTTCGCATTGAGAGATTAAATTGTAACAGAAAGAACAAGATACAAGTGAAAAAAATTAATTCTGACATTTAGTTTAATGAGAATTAAATCCATGTGGAGTCCACTAAAATGATAAAGAAAAAGCATAAACCCAGAAGGATGAAGAGTGTGAAAGGGGACAGTTGGGAAGAGATATCAACAGAATTTTGGAAAATGAAAAATAGATGGAATAGTGGTGGCAGTGAAAGAACAGCCCACACTACCTTCAGGCTATGTGTCCTGGCTCAGGGTTTGCTATTTGCTTCCTACAGAGGTATATTTCATTCATTCCAAAGGGGCTATCTTTTCTAATTCAAATAAATGCTAGCTGGGGTCCTGGTAGTAGCTGTCTTAGCAAATGGGGGAAAACTGACACGTGTCAGCTGTGGGAGAAAGCAACAAGAAGCATGTTGATTTACTGTGTCAAACCTGGAAATAGCTCAAGTATTGGTTATAACATTGTAACTCTGAATATAGGGATGAAGGACTGAATGTCCAAGGCAGTGCTCAGTATAACTTCCTGAATGATAGAAATGTTCTGTAATCTGTACTATCCAATACTGTAACCACTTGCTGAATGTGAATTTTTTTAAAATTTTGTTTTATTTTTGGTGCTGAGTATTCAATCTAGGCCCTTGCACGTGCTAATTTAAGCATGTGCTCTGCCATTGAGCTATACCTCCAGCCCCCTCATGTGGCTATTGAATGATTGGAATATGACTAACCTCACTAATGAACAAATTTGTATTTATTTCATTTTGATTTATTTAAATTGAAATTTCATTAGCTACATGTGGCTAGTGGCTACCATATTGTATACCATACAGGTCTAAGATTTATACCAGCAGATTCTTGCCCTTAGTCCCATAACCACATGTCTACCCCTCACTTGCCTCAGTAGAAGTCTAGAATTTACCTTGAGCAGATAGATCCTTAGATATTTTCCCTTAGCTCAGAGGCCAAATGACTCACTCCTTCCCTCAGCAAAAGCTTGAAGTTTATATAATCTTTAGAAAAGTGCTGCCATTAGTGCTTTCCATGGTGATTGAAATGTTCTGTATTTGTACTGTCCAAGATGATAGTCACAGTGACAATTGAATACTTGCAAGTGTATAGAGTGACAGAAAATTGAATTTGCAGTTTTATTTCAATTTGATGTAAATTTGAATAGCCACATGTGGCTACTAGCTACCATATTGGTCAGCATAACTATAAGAAAACCAGAATCAGTGGCTGCAAGTGTTACCAACCCCCCAAATCAGACTTATGTGCCAGATATGCAACAAACATTGAACACTGGTGCTTGGAATTGGGAAGGTTTAAGCAGGAAGGTACTAACTGCTGGGTGTGGTGGTGCAGGCCTGTAATCCCAGTGACTTGGGAGGCTGAGGCAGGAGGATCGCAAGTTCAAAGCCAGACTCAGCAACAGCAAGGCACTAAGCAACTCAGTGAGACCCTGTCTAAATAAAACACAAAATAGGGCTGGGGATGTGGCTCAGTGGTCGAGTGCCCCGGAGTTCAATCCTTGGTACCCCTCCCCAAACGCAAAGATTGAGGGACAAGACCTCAAATTCCCCTTTCCCTAGCAAGCATGATTAAGGGATGTTTAAGGGAGAAGGACACACAAGATGGAGCCTAGGGGAGAAGCTGGTAGTTTTACAAGTTTTCAATAAAATCAAGGTTTTTACATTTCTTGATGGATGATTGGGTGGACATCTGGTAGATCACTGAGCATCCTATGGTTCTGTAAATCAAGCTTGTAAATCATCCTATGTTGTTCTTAGTTCATTCTCTGTATCAAAGATAATAAGATTAGCAATTGATAGTTACAGGAATGGGAATAGGGAGTCTGGTCAGATTGACGAGAGGAAGGAAAGAGTGTGCTCCGCCTGGCTTTTAAAAATTTGACCAAGAAAGGGAGACTTTTATAAGTGAAAAAAAGTTACTAATTTTATTCTATGAGGATTCAGTCATACAGGAACAGCTGTAGGCAGAAGTGAGACTCTATACTGAAAACAGTGAATGCTTGCATACTAAATGTTGAGACCCTATACTTAGCTCCCAGAATGCTCACAGCCTATCTTGTATATTTCAAGCAGGACTGGAACATTTCTTCTGTAGTAAACTGATTGAACCAGGAGAAAAGACTTATCTATATACTGATATTTCAGTGTTACCTGATGAAATGACCAGTCCATGTTTGATTACAAGACAGATGGAAGCTTACTGTTCAGTAAAATTCCCCCATGTACCTGGAGCTTCCAGTTGGCTTTTTAATGCTTTGCTCTTGAAAATGAACAGATAGCCAAGGATCACTAGATGTTTCTGGAATAATCTCTAACATGAAAGACAGACCAAAACACTGAAAGCCTTCCACTGAAGCAAATGAGGGCATATTATTATTTTTTTGCAATGTAGATATCCAGAAATACCCATTAACCATATATCCTGTAAGGGGTTAATATCTAAATTATATAAGGAACTCATGTAACTCAGTAGGAGAAAAAAACAATTTAAAAATGGCCAAAGGACTTGAATAGATATTTTTTTAAAGGAGACATGTGAATGGCCAAGAACCATATGAAAATATTCTCAACATTATTAATCATCAGGGAAATTCAACTGCAATGAGATATTGTCTAATATTTGTTAGGATGGCTATTACTGAAAGTCCAAAGATAACATGTGTTGGTGAGGATGTAGTGAAAAGGGCACCCATGTACATATAGTATTGGTAGAAATATAAAATTATACAGCCACTATTGAAAATAGTATGGAGTTTCTCAAAAAGTTAAAAATACAACTACCATGTGATCTTGCAACCACATTTGTGGGTATATAATTGTAAGTGATAGAAACAAAAGTATTTTTCTTTTTCGAACTGTCAGTGCAGAATACTTAACCTCTGCTTACCAAAATGTGTGGGGGTTTCTCACCACCACTAAGTGACTCTCCAGTAGACACTGGATGTCCTATAATTCAATTCAATTCAATTCTGATACTATCTATCTGGAGATAGCCTCAGATCCCATTGGTCTCAGTCCCACATGACTGTGTACCTATAATTCTGACCCACTTAGTATAAATCCAGTTTTCCATGACCCCCTCTTCAGATTTGATTAATTTTCTAAAATTTGTCACAGAACTCAGGGAAATACTTTACTTATTATTGCTGGTTTATTATAAAAAGTATTTCAAAGGATACAAAGGAATGATCAGAGAGAAGTACATATGACAGGGTATATGTGAAGCTTTCATGTTCTTTCTGGATGGGTGACCCTCCAGATACCTCCACATGTTCAACAGTCTGGAAGCTTTCTGAACCCTGTCTTCTCAGCTCATTATGGAAGCTTAAATGTGTAGTCATGATTGATTAAGTCATTGGCCATAGGTGATCAACTCATCTTTAATCCCTCTCCTTTCTCCCTCTCTTCTTGCTGGTGATGGGTGGCAAGCAGATGGGGCTGGAAATTCCAACTCTATAGTTACATGATTGTTTCCCCTGGCTACCAGCCGTTATCATTATCGTGTGAGGCTCTCCAGGTTCCCCCAGCCACCTGTCATCTCCTGCCATAGGAAAGAACAGTTAATCACTTAAGAGATTCTGTAAGGGTTTTAGGAATTGTATGCCAGAAAATAGGAATAAAGCTAATTATTTCTCATAAATCACAATATTCAAAGAAATGAAATTATTATTGCAAAGAGTTATTGATATTCCCATGTTCATTGAAGTATTATTCACAATAGTAAAGATGGAAAAAACTGAAGTGTCTGTCAACAGATGAATGGATAAAGAAAAATGTGGAGTGTGTATGTAATGGGATATGATTTGGTCCTCAAAAAAAGGGAAATCCTGCCATTTGCAACAACATGGATGAATTTTGAGGATATTATGTTAAGTGAAATAAGCCAAACATAGAAAGACAACTACTGGATGACCTTGCTTACATATGGAGTTGTCAAAAAGCAAAGTTAAACTCACAGTGGCAGAGAGTAAAATGGTTACCAAGGGCTGGGAGGTGGACAAAGGGGGAGATAAGAACCAAATGATACCATTCTTTACTAGTTAAAAATGAATAAGTACTGTAGACCTAATGTAAAGTATGGTGATTATAGTTAATAATGCTGTATTATAAACTTTTAATTTGCTTAGCGAGTAGCTCTCAAGTATTCTCACAATGCACACACAAAAAGAATTATGTGAGCCAGGTGTGGTGGTGCACGCCTGTAATCCCAGCACTTTGGGAGGCTGAGACAGGAGAATCACGAGTTCAAAGCCAGCCTCAGCAATGGCGAGGTGCTAAGCAACTCAGTGAGACCCTGTCTCTAAATAAAACACAAAATAGGGCTGGATATGTGGCTCAGTGGTCGAGTGCCCCTGAGTTCAATCCCCAGTACCAAAAAAAAAAAAAAAAAGTTAAAATTTACAGAATTTACAGAAAATGAATGTTTATTTAGTTTGGACAGATGGTCAGATGTGATTTGGCACATTTTAATTGGTAATGTATGTATATTCTAATAACTCATTTTTATTTTCATTTGAAATGAAATTTTTCAGTAATGAAATCAGACCTAGTATCTATTAGAATTACCTAAAACATTTTTACTTGGAATTATAATTTTCTTTTTTTTTTCTTTTTGGTACTGGGAATTGAACTCAGGGGTGCTTTATCACTGAGCTACAACCACAGCCCTTTTTATTTTTTATTTTATTTTATTTTTGGTACTGAGGATTGAACTCAGAGGCACTCGACCACTGAGCCACATCCCCAGCCCTATTTTGTGTTTTATGTAGAGACAGGGTCTCACTGAGTTGCTTAGTGCCTCGCCATTGCTGAGGCTGGCTTTGAACTCGCGATCCTCCTGTCTCAGCCTGCCGAAGTGATGGGATTACAGGCTTGCGCCACTGCTCCCAGCTACCTTTTTATTTTTATTTGGAGACAGGATCTTGCTAAGTTGACCAGACTGATCTCAACCTTTGGATGATCCTCCTTGCCTCAGCCTCCTGAGTTGCTGGGATTACTGGCGAATGCCACCATGCCTGGCATAATTCCTTTTTATATAGTTGTATTTTTTTGTTGTTGTTTACCAAGGATTGATCCTAGGGGTACTTAACCACTGAGCCACATCACTAACCCTTTTTATTTTTGGCTTTTTTGAGACAGGGTCTCACTAACTTGCTTAGAGCCTTGCTAAATTGCTGAAGCTGGCTTTGAATTCAGAATCCTCCTGCTCTAGTCTCCCTAGCTGCTGGGATTACAGGCATGAGCCACTGCTCCCAGCTATAAGTTGTCTTTGTTGATTTTTTTCTTTGTTATTTTTAGTTATACATGAAGTACAATGTATTGTGACATATCATACATACATGGAGTTTAACTTCCCATTCTTGTGGTTATACATGATGTGAAGTTACAATGGTCATATATTTATATATGAATATAGGAAAGTTATGTTTAATTCATTCTGCGGCCTTTCCCATTCCCATGCCTCTTCCTTCCCTCTATGTCCCCCTGTCCAATTTGTTGAACTGCCACTCCTCCCTCTCCCTGCCTTTTGGGAGTCAGCATCCACATATCAGAGAGAAAATTCAGCCTTTGGTTTTTTGGGAGTGACTTATTTCACTTAGCATGAGAGTTTCCAGTTCCATTCATTTACCAGCAAATGCCATAATTTCATTCTTCTTTATGGCTGAGTAATATTCCATTGTGTATATGTACCACTTTGTTGATTATTTCTGCATGTGAGGTAGGGTTATGTGAACCCATCAAACAAGATATTTTTATTAGAAATTTTGGGGAATATTTATTTGATATCACTCATAATGATCGTAAATAAATAACCTCTGTGAAGATTACTTACAGTTTCCTTGCCAAATTTTCCGTCATTTTACGCAAAATATCCCACAGGAGTTTTTACCCTTTGCTATTCCTTTCCTTCATGACCAATAAAAAATGATTTTTCAGTTGAACTGACCAATGTTTTCTTTTTTTTTTTTGTAGCTGTAGATGGACAGCATGCCTTTATTTGTTTTATTTTTATGTGGTGCTGAGGATCGAACCCAGTGCCTTGCACTTGCTAGGCAAGTGCTCTACCACTGAGCCCCAGCCCCAGCCTGACCAATGTTTTCTTTTAAAATTTTATTCTAATCAGTCTGTCATTATACCTTTCAACAAATTCACTTTCTATTTATTTACATGATTTTTTATTAGTTTTTGTTCAGTGTTTATACCAAACATTTTAGTGGTTCTGATGAGATTATCTTAAAGAATTATATATAGTTTTATTCTTTAGTGGTTTGACATTCTGCTTCTAATAAGAAAACTTAAGTAAATTATAGAAAAATTAACTTTTTCTGATAAGAACAGAAATATCAATAGCATTTAATTGATGTCAGTATTGTCCAATTTTTCCATGTAGTGTCAGAAGTACAAACTATTTAAATATGCAAAGTATCGATTAAGATTGTTATATCTTAACATAAGTTGACATTATTAAAATAAATAACTCGTTAGTTGCCATTTTTATTTGGAACTATATAATAAATACATCTCATTTGTTAACAGATATGTTTAAAGGGTAAAGTACACATATTTAAGTACTTAAATATCCAAGCATGTTGTAGAATGGATAAGAAACCAGATTCCCTGGATCTTCCATCATTGAGTAAAAGAATGCCCTCTCAGCCTCTCACAGACAGGTAATATAATGTTTTCATAGTCTCTTTTAATAATTATTGTTCTCTCTTTTTTAAAAAAACATATTTATTAATCTGGAGTGTACTGAATATATTTAGGCTGATTGATCCAGTGGTAAAATCAGTATTTCTGAAGCTAAATATCACCATCATAGAATGAAGTTGTAGGATACTAGAATAAATTTGAGATCTTCTCAGATAATTATTATTTTAGTAGTGAAAATATGACATTTGACATAGTGCAGAAATACCAATTTCTCAGCTACAACAGCTGTTAATTTACTTTTGTGATTTCTATATTCTACATTTGTAATAGCAAGTAGAATTGGACTTTGAACTGAGTTTCGTGGGAGAACGAGGCGTTTTGGAAGTACTTTTTTTCTGTTTTGTCATATTCTTTTGTGTGTGTGATTGTGCTGGGGATGGAACCCAGGGTCTTGTGCATGCTAGGCAGGTGCTCTACCACTGAGCTACAGCTTCAGCCCCTTTGTTATATTCTTTATGACTGGATCACAAATGATATGTCATTGATGTTCTTTATGATTTTGATGGTTTCCTTATGAGATTTTGAAATGGTAAATTAGATACTTTGTTTATAATTCATCCTTTCAAGATGTAGGTTGGTCTGAAAAAATTTATGAAAATATAATTCTGTGCAGTGGTATGGAATATAACTTGGAATGAGGTGAGACTACAGAAAAAGAGAATATGCCCCTGCCTAAAGTATTTAAAGGTTTGTCTTTGCATATATGGTAAAGTTTAGATTGCTTGGAATGGGAGTATGTTAAGTACTATTGTTAATAGTACAAGTCTTAAATTCCAAATAAGACTTTTTTCTTGAATATTTCTTTTGCTTGAGTAGTGTTGAATATCTAAATGTTATATTTAGTACCTAAAGATTATTTTGCTTAAAATTATGAACAATATTAGGCAAAAAATTTTCTGAAAATTAGAGTTAATACCTGTTGTAATCTGTATTTTTAATATGCATTATTTTTAAATGAATTTACTTTATTAATGGCATTCACTGATTTAGTCACTGATATTACAAATATCTTTTGAATGCCTACTAGTAGATTCAGGATATGTTTTATTGAGTGCCATACATGTTGGTCTTGCACCTTATGGAGCCTACAATCTGGTGAAGAATGAGTCAGTGAGTAAATATAAAGTGTGGTTTTTACTGAACATATATCACTTAAGCACCATCATAAAGTTGAAAAATGGTAAGATGAACCATCATAAACCAAGGACCTTTTTTTTTTTTTGGTACTAGGGATTGAACTCAGGGGCACTCGACCACTGAGCCACATCCCCAGACCTATTTTGTGTTTTTTTATGTAGAGACAGGGTCTCACTGAGTTGCTTAGCACCTCATTGTTGCTGAGCTGGCTTTGAACTCGCGATCCTCCTGTCTCTGCCTCCCTAAGTGCTGGGATTACAGGCTTGAGCCACCGCGCCCGGCCTACCAAGGACCTTTTTTATATGTGTGTGTATATGCTCTGGTTTGAATATGTTTCCCAAAGTTCATGTGTTAAAAACTTAATCCCCAATGCAACAGTGTTGGGAGGCAGGGCCTAGTAGAAGTTATTTAGGGCATGAGAGCTCCCAGCCACTTGACTGTGAGGGTGGACTGTTGTTAAACTATGATGTTCAGTAGGTTAGCTGTGTTCAATGCATTTTCAACTTAAACTATTTTAATCTATGATACACTTATTGGAACATAATCACATCATAAGTCAAGGAGCATCTGTACATATGTATAAAATTTGAAATCATAGTGAGTGCATGAAGGAAAGAACTGTATCTTCAAGAGTGTGGTCAGGGAATGTCTCTTTAGGAGGTTGAAGTTTTAAGTTGAGATCCTATTGAAGAAATTCAGCTGTGTGAAGAGCAAGGGGGAAAGCATCTCAGGCAGAAAACAATGACATGTCTCTTCTCTTAGGTTGGGAAGGGACTTGGTGTGTTCAGAGGAAGTCAGCATGATTAGTAGAGTGACCGAAGGGTAGAGTGGTAAAAATTGATGATGGAGACGTAGTCCTGGCTCAGGTCATGTGGGCCCTTTGTAGTCTGTGGCAAGAAGTTTGAATTTGATTTAAAATACAATGGGAAATGATTGAATAGTATGAAAACTGATCTGATTTGTTTTAACTATTTTGATTTTTAGAGAATCGGTTGGAAGTAACCAAAAGTAGAAGCACAGCAATCAGTTTATGTTGTTACAGTACTGCCCAGAGATCAAGAGAACTGTTCGTTGTTTTTTTAATTTTTAATTTTTTTAGTTGTAGATGGACGCAATACCTTTATTTAATTAATGTATTTGTTTTTATGTGGTGCTGAGGATCAAACCCAAGGCCTCACACGTGCTAGGCAAGCGCTCTACCACTGAGCCACAACCCCAGCTCAAGAGGTCTTAGAGTGATTGCAATAGTAATGAAAAGAAGTGGACAGAATTAGAATGTGTTTTGGAGATAGTCTCTCTCAGTGCTGTCTACTACAAATATAATGTGAGCTACTTACAAATTTTAATTTTCTAATAACCCATCTTAAAGAAAGGAAAAAGATATGGTAAATTAATTTTAATAATGTATTCTATTTAGCCCAGTATATCAAAATACTATCATTTCAATATTTAATTAATATACAAAATTAGTGAGATATTTTACCTGCTTTTTTCACGTGAAATCTTTGAAATATGGTGTATATTTTATATTTATCATGTGTCTCCATTTGGACTAGCCACATATCAAGTGCTAAATACCCATATATGGCTAGTGGCCACTTACTGTATTGGATAGTAAATACTGTATTGGATAGTAACTCTACAGTGCAGATCTGTAGAGTTGATTGTCAGGTGTGTTAATCTCCCACTAACAGCCTGTATTGAACCATTTTGAATATTCTTATATGTGCTTTCTACTTGCATACACAGGTTCTTGGCTATATGGTTCTTACTACCCAGAATGCCTTCCCATGCCTTGTCTATTTTGTAAACTCTTTGTTCTATATATTAATAGGCTTTACAATAGTTATATATACAGTATTAACTTTTGGAGTCAGACATAAGATAACTTTAAAGGTCTTTTCTGACTCTTAACAACAGTATGTCTTAATGTCTCTAGTCCTTAGTTTTTTGATATGTAAAAAAGTAAAATAATCACACAAATGCTATCGAGATTAAATGAAATAATGTATGTAACGTACTTAGCACAATGCATTATTCATAATATTTTCTCAACAAACAGTTTATTAATATCATTGTCATCCATTACAAATGCATGGATATGTTTGTACATGGATTTAATATTGTATAGTAGTCAGATGGATTTTAGCTCTAATCATGGTTTAACCTCTTAAGTCCTCTGTGGGTTTGTATATGTTATTTAAAATCTCTGAGCCTGTTTCCTTATCTAAAATGTTAACCATACCCACTTCATAAGGTGGTTGTGCAAATTAAATGTGTACTTGACAATCAGTTCAACAAATGATTGTCAGTAAATGTTAGAGTTTTCCCCTTTGGAAGTTAAATTTTATTAGCTTTATTATTCTCATTTGTACAAAGAAACAACTTTAAGAATATGGATTATGTATGAAATATGAGGTACAGCTCACCCAGTACCTAACACAGTGTAGACACTAACAAATGCTAGCAATTACTCTCTCTCTTTTAAGTCTAAGCTCAAATGCCTCTTTCTTGGGTAAAGCTTTTCCTAACTTTACCAAGGAGAATTAGTTGATCTCTCTTTTTTCTCATAGCACTCTGCATTTACCTCTGTTGATGGCTTCATTAACATATAAGCAGATTCATTTCCTCTCTGGGTTGAGAGCCCTTTGAATGCAAACTTTGTGTTCATCTCATTTTATCTCAAACTTTGAGCATAGTCCCTGATACTTTGTAGATGCTTCCGGAAGTTTATTGATATACTTTTGAAAATACAAAAATAAGTTTTTGTTTTTGTAAGCATGAAACTGAATATAAAGAAGGAATTTAAGCATACCAGTTGAGATCAGGGACTTTACTGCTAGGTAATCTGGGGATCAGATTTACACTATGGTTTGCAGGTTGTGTGTCCTTGGATAAATTTCCCCATATTTGCTAGCCTCAGTTTCCTCACTCATAAGATGAGAATACCTCACAATCTGCTAGAGTTTTCACAAGAAATATTAAAGGTATTGTCTTTAAAACACTTAGCCCAGTTCTTCCCACAAGATAAGCAATCATTGTATATTCTGTATTATCTAAGGAAATTTTAGATCAAGTGTGCATTATCTATTTAAGAACAAAATCCTAACTGTCCTTAGGATTTCTATTTTCATAGTATGGAAGATTTTTATCCAAATAAAAATCATGGCCCTGACTCTGGAATTGGAAGTGATAATGGAGAGAAACGATTATCTACAACAGAAGTGAGTCTTTTCCATTGCTGATCTGTTTTGTTTTACAGTTTAATTAGACTTTGAGATGGAGACATTTGCATACATTTGACTTAATTTTGCTTGCAAATATGATCATTGTTTTATTTTATACCTTCAAATGAAAAAAGGACACACTGATTATTAAAGCAGAATTCAATCTTAGTGTATTAATTTTTTATCTGAAAACTGGAGAAGTAAAGCAGTTATTTTATAATTCATGTGCTTAATTAAAGCAATATAACCTTTCTCACGTGTTTCAAATACCTCTTGTGTTTTGTGCTCATTTCTTTGCAGCCATCAGATGATGACACCATCAGCCTTCACTCTCAAGTTTCAGAATCAAACAGAGAGCAGACATCAAGAAACGAGAGTCACACAATAGGAAGCAAGCCTGATTCTCAGAAAGGTAATTCATGTGGTGTCTGCTATTTTTATGTCATGTGTATATCTCTTATTAAAAGTGAGCCTTTTATTAAAAATGGACTTTGAAAAATTATAGTGTCTTTAGCCAACTCTTATACTGAGAAAATAAACTTTTATTCTAAGCACTGTAGTGTCAGAGCATTTAGTATATATTTTTAAATAAATATTAATCTATACTTAGACCAGGAGGTGTATGATTTTATTGACCCCAACACAGAAGACGTAGCAGTTCCTGAACAAGGAGATACACATATTGGATCATTTGTTTCTTTCCTTAAGGTAAATAAGACTGTGAACAGATATTAATTACATATTCTCCTTGATCTTACAAAAATGGACCATATAATTTAAAATGATAATTTTCTTTTATATAAGGGAAAAGAAAAATGCTTTGAAAAATCTCAGAAAAATGAAGAATTGGGAAATGAAAAAAGGTAAGGACATGAATTCTCAAAATGATAAGTTACTTATAAATACTTGAACTATATTCATTACATATTCCTACTTAAAAGAGCATTTGAAAGAATTTTTTGGCCCATTTCTTTGTTATGTTTAGATTGTTAATTTGCACAAATGTCATCTATCTGAATTCCTTAAAATTATAATAAAACGTTAAGTTGAAAGTAGTATATACACTACATGTCTCCCTTAAAGGGTAATAATAATGTTTTCTATTTTATTAATGAGAACTGTACCTTCACATACATTGCTTCATTTGAAGTCTTTATCCTAAAACCTTTTAAAAATAGATGGTTTTGACATTATCTTGCCAATAAGGAAACTCAGCTTGGAACTCAGGTGTGGTGTCTCTTGATCTAATCTACTTTCCATTTTGTCATGCTGGATATAACAATTTTAAGAATATTTATTTTCACATTTTATTAAAATAATTGTGGTTTGGATCTTTATTTTTCATCTTAGGAAATTACGAAATATTGACCTACTACATTTTTTCAGTCATTATTTCAGGTTACTCATAGCTGCAAGGAAGAAGAAAGGAAGGAATGTTTGTTGAATACCTATCATTTACAAGAATCAATACTATGTGCTTTCTTACGTTTTTCACTTAATCTTCAGTAAAATACTGCAGGGTAGATATTGATCTCATTTTTACAGATGAAAAGTGAAGTTCAGAGGCATTATGTTTTGTACCTAAAACATCTTGTGTCCACTAGTACTTTGAGTATGAACTGAGCTCTCTCTGATCCCCATATTTTTTTCTCTACATTGTGTTTTCTTTTGAGTGAGCTTATTAGCAACATTTTTGGGGGGATATGGCTGTAGTGCTGAGGATGGAACCAGGGCCTCACTTATACTAAGCACATACTCTACCATTGCTACATTCCTAGCCTCTCACTGATAATTTTTAAACAGTTATTAATTAATCACCTCAAATGCCCAGTAAGGAGGTACATTGCTTTGTTTTGTTTCCTTAAGATTTCATTCTTCTTTTACTTTCTCACATTATCTAATAAGGACAGTTGCTTAAATTTGAGAGTCATCAGTGTCATATCATGTAAGATGTGGTAAAGATAAAAGGTAACTCATGGTTTGATATTATTTAGTAAATTAAGTGCTTTTGAGATAAAAATAACTAGATTTTAGAGAAAACTTTATTTTAAAATTTCTTTGTTTTCTTTAAATGATAAAAATGATATATCTTAATTAGCATTTTCTGGTAAATTTGCAAATCCTATTTGAACTTATCTTGCATTTCCTTTAAATGTTTTACAGAGAGATTTGTATTTTGGTACTGGAGATTGAACTCAGGGGTCCTCGACCACTGAACCACATCTTCGGCCCTATTTTGTGTTTTATGTAGAGAGAGGGTCTCACTGAGTTGCTTAGTGCCTCGCCGTTGCTGAGGCTGGCTTTGAACTCGCGATTCTCCTGTCTCAGCCTCCCTAAGTGCTGGGATTACAGGCTTACTCCACTGTGCCTGGCTATATAGAGATTTTTTAAAAATCAAAATAAACTGATAAAAGCAGTATGACTCAATAAAATGAGGAATTTTCATGACAGTTTATATTTGTTTATAAAGGTAATCTGTGTAGAGCTTTGTAGTTATTACACTCAAAACTGAGAAATATGCATTGTTAAATTTCTGTGGCCATTACACATTTCAGACATTTAAAAATGGTTGTATATTTTATTATTTGTTGGTCATTAGTTATATGAATACAGCTAATATGCCACATTTCATAATGAGTAGAGAACATAGATTTGTTTTCCTTAGGTATTATATACTTTTGTTTCTTATTTTATTATTTAAAATACAAAAGCATAAAAATTTTAGCTTTCACATGGTATTAAAAATAAAAATGTATATTTTTAGAAGATACAGACTGCCTTACTTTTTGGATAACCATGTTTGTGTTTTCTTTTAGAGTTGAGAAAGAACAACTACTTGCAGAAGATGATGATGATGATTTAAAGGAAGTAACTGATTTGAGGAAAATAGCTGCTCAGTTATTGAAGCAAGAACAGAAGAACAGGTATTCCTTACAGTAATGAAATTTAAATAGTCAAATTTTATAATCTTTAAATTAGGTCATTTAAAGATTAACAAATACAGTAAATGAAGTTTCAAGTAAACAAGAACACTTGTAAGATCTATTCCAAGAGACTAACTAGTAAAAGACAATGGGAAATATTTAAGGAGAAAAATGTAAAAGTACTATACAATTGACAGAATATACTCATGTGGTCACTGTATTTAATAATTGCTTTTGTATTTTTTTTACTTCTGTGTGCTGAATCATAATAACTGATTTATTTTTTATACTTATTTTAGCTCACATTAACAGTTTTACATTGTAAGCATTTTTCTTAAATGTTTACAAAATATACTTTTTTGTTTTTATCAGATTCTGAATTTCTTGGGATATGTATAAACTCCTTAGAACTGAACTGAATCATATAGTGATTGATGGAATCACTGTGATGATTTGAGGTCACAAATTCACTGTTGTCTGTTTCTTGGTCAGCAACCATTTTCCCCTCTAGTTAGGCTTTCTCTAAATGCATGTTGGCAATGAAGAGGACTTTGTATGAATGAGTATAAAATCAAGGCAAGTTAATTTTTTAAAATATTTTTTTAGTTGTAGATGGACACAATGTCTTTATTTTATTGCTTTGTACGTGGTACTGAGGATCGAACACAGGGCCTCACGCATGCGAGGCAAGCACTCTACCACTGAGCTACAATCCCAGCCCCAGCAAGTTCATTTTTAATACAGGAGAAGTTTCATGTGCTGGTGATGGTCACTATTTTTACCATCTTCATTTACTCAGTATTCAATTTATTTATTTTAATTGTTTTGGTACTGGGGATTGAACCCAGGGATGCTTAACCACTGAGCCACACCCCCAGCCCTTTTTATTTTTTATTTTGAGACAGAGTCTCACTAAGTTGTTTAGGGCCTCACTAAGTTGCTGAGGCTGGCCACCCTCCTGCCTCAGCCACCCAAGTCACTGGGATTACAGGCATGCACGACCATGCCCATCTTATATTTATAATTTTGAAATAATAAAGATATGAGGCTTTTGTGTTTTGTTTTGAGAAAATTAAGATAATTTTGGTACATTTACCCTGGATATGTAATAAGTATTTTTTTTAAATATTTATTTTTTAGTTGTAGGTGGACAGAATATCTTTATTTTATTTTTATGTGGTGCTGAGGATTGAACCCAGTGCCTCACGCGTGCTAGGCGAGCACGATACCACTGTGCCGTAACCCCAGCCCCTGTAATAAGTATTTTATGCAACTTACTCATGACAATAAATACTTATGGATAATATGACTATGTTTTTGAAGTTTCAAATTTAAATATGCTGGTATTTGTTTAAATATGCTTTGAAAAATATCATTAAAACTTATCAAATGACAAATATATGGTTTTTAGGGGCTGCTTTGTAGTCTAGATAATGGCCAATAAGCCACTAAGCTAAGTTGAGTATCATTTTTGTATAGCTACTGCATGTATAGATTTTAAAAATCGTACAGAAAATATCATTGATCTTTACCGGATCTGTATCTAATGAATCCTCAGTTTCAGTTTATACTTTTCTTGCCCCATCATTTTTTTTTAACTGAATATTGAACCCAGGGACGCTTTACCATTGAGCTATACCCCGGCCCTTTTTATTTTTATTTTTTTATTTTGAGACAGGGTCTTGCAAAGTTGCCTAGGCCAGCCTTCATTTGTGCTCCTCCTGCCTCAGCCTCTTGAGTTGCTGGGATTACAGGTGTGCACTGCAGCACCTGGCTGTCTCAGTGGTTTAAGAGATTTGATGAAGCTTGCTACAACCTGCTCTGTGGAACTTAAAAAATAGTTGAGTTTGTGTCTCCTCTACCTAGCAGGTGAAAGAGTTGAATTTATCATTATGGGAAGAAAATATTATTTATTTTTTTGTTTGTTTGTTTGATGGTGCTGGGGATTAGAACTAGGGCCTTCCACAGACTATAGGCAAGTACTCTACTTCTAAGCTACATCTCCAGCCCCTTGATATTTTAAGAACTTGCACTAGTATCCAATTTTCTCATAGTGTTCTGAACAAAAGTATTTTAGTATATAGTTTTAGATTTTTTTTAACATTGCCATATATAATATTTCTGTTTTCCATTTCTACTATTATCATGTTAGCTTTTCATCTATCCATATGATTTAAATTACTTTTTTCAGCTTAGGTACAACATCGACTGAATAGCTATCTTTTATAGGTTTTGTTTTTGTGATAGTTTTGTGAACTAGTGCAAAATGGCATCTAGCATTGTGCCTTGCACATAGTAGGTACTCAGTTTTACTGTTATTGATTAGCTAATTCCTTAAATCAAATTTAGACCTAGGAAGGGCCATTAATTTAATTAAAACTTTTATGTTGTCCCTAAATAACTTCTGTATGCAAAAGTGATTTTTGTCTTGTCTGGTTCTCGTCTTCATCATCCTTTTTATGAATATAAGAACTTTTTAGATTAAATATTAATATACAGTAACTTTAATATTGTAATAATATCTAATTTTTGAAGGCCTTAAAATGTTATAATAATCTCTTGATATGTTTTTCACTGGTATGATTATGTAGCCCTGATATTTATCCCTCAGATAGGTCTAAAAGATGCAATGTGGCACACAGAAGCACTAACTAGCTTTAACCAAGAGAACCCTAAATGGCAGTTAAAGGGATTCCTCTACTAAATACAGAGGTAATGCTAATGAGAGAGCTATTTTGCAGAAATCAGATGACATTTGATGTCTTAACTACAGCTGAAGAGGACACCTGTGCCATTAAAAATACTAAATGTTGTGTATGTTTCTAACAAATCTGCTAATGTTTCTAAAACCTTAAGTGGCCTCCACTTGCAAATCAGTGGCATGTTGGATCCCATCTTAAGCTTTAATGAGTTACTGTCTTCATGGTTTTCAGAGACTGACTGAAATACTAATTGCTTTTGTGCTAATTGTTTACAAAAAAGTAATGCTTTGCTGTCGTGTTTATTGTTGTCCTAGCATGATCCCTGCCCAATGCATGCCTTGTCCAGTCACCGGCCAACTGCCACCATGGACCTCTGGACTGCCCTGATGCTAAATACCCTTAACTGTCCATGCCCCACCTGATAGAGAACAAGGACTTCGGGTCACTTCCCCACAACTTCGCCCTCTCAGCAGGAAGAAGCTTGGAGATGTTGTCGCTCATATGTCCATAGAAATGGAAATTGACAGTGGGGAAATGTTACAGTGGTCTACCTCATCCTTTGAATTTAGCCCTTGCTGCTCTGCAGCTCAGGCTTATTTTAAAATGGACATATTTTTCATTTTATTTTGGTTTTTTTTTTCCTCTTCCACCTCTCCCCCTCCCTAACCTCAGGGAAACTTGAATACCCTTCTTAGCTATCCTAGGCTGGGGAATTGTCTGTCCTTGAGCACACCCTCACAAGGGTACCAAAGTAATTCAGACTTTAGGGAGGGTGCCAGAATATCTAAGAAATGATTGTCTCCCAAATTAACAAATCAATCACAACCTTGACTGAGTATACCTGGAATGCAGCCTTTGAATCACCTCTTTAAAAACCCTCTATCCCCCCTGAAGGGGAGATGGCAACTTCTGGGGTGGGAGTTCCTTTTGTTTCTCTTTTGCTAGCAAAACAATAAAACTTCTTTTCTGCTTTTTCTCAAAAAAAAAAAATACTTACCAACAATCTGGTTATAAAGAGCACATTTTATTTTTAAATTTTATTTTATATTAACTCCCTAGCCAGTTCTATTAACAACTGAACTTAAACTGTATCTCAGAATTTTATAATGCTGAATCTACTAATTTTTTTCAATAAATGATCCTGTCCTTTTAAAATATGTTCATGGGGCTAGGGTTGTGGCTCAGTGGTAGAGCGCTTGCCTGGCATGTGTGAGGCACTGGGTTCAATCCTCAGCACCACATGTAAATAATAAATGAATAAATAAATAAATAAATAAATGTCCTTCAAAAACTAATAAAATATTTAAAATAAATAAATAAAAAATAAAATATGTTCATAGTGCTCAGATATCTTAGATGTAATAAAGTTTCTTTTTTGTTTACTGTCATAATACTTGAACTTTTCTGGGGATACTGGTGATAGAACCCCAGGCATTGCACATGCCAGACAAATGCTCCACCACTGAGCTACATCCCTAACCCTACAATACCTGAATTTGAATGAAACTAAAAAAAAACAAGAAAAGTGCGTTTGATATAATTTATATCTTCTCTAGTTGTAGATTTTCCTTCTTATGCTGATTTGTTACATTTTATATGTCTACTTTATTAATGAAGGCTCTGAAATGCTATTTAAAGTTGCAGGCCAGGAATTATAACATTTTTAGGTTTTAACACAATCATTATAATTTATGGTTTTTTTTAGTGTTTATTAAAAAATAATTTATCTGGTACAAGATTACCCTTAAATATTGGGAAATACCACTGAGGGCTCCTACTTTGAATGTATGTCATATTAGTTCTAGGCTAAATGAAGCTATGTATGTACTCCAAAACTAGAGGCAATTAAATAAACTACTTATGTTGAGGTCAGCGATAATTTTCTTTCTTTCTTTCTTTCTTTTTTTTTTTTTTGGTACTGGAGATTGAACTCAGGGGCACTGAGCCACATCCCCAGCCCTATTTTTGTGTTTTTTTTTTTTATTTAGAGACAGGGTCTCACTGAGTTGCCTACCTCCTCATGGTTACTGAGGCTGGCTTTGAGCTCGTGATTCTCCTGTTTCAGCCTCCCTAAGTACTGGGATTACAGGCATGCACCACTGCACCTGGTTAGTGACAATTTTCTTATAGCCATTTTGCCCCGTTTTTAGTTCATACTATTTTTTTTAAATCGTTGATTCTTTAAGAAAATTTCCATTATTACTTGGTAGGTGCAACTATTCCAGTAAAATAGCAAGATGCCAATATTTAGAATTAATAACCAAAAAGTGCCAGTGAGGGAAGAAATTAGCAAACAAACTGTCAAGTAGCTAACTCTTAAGGGTTCAAAGTCTGAAGCCTGGTTATTTAGAATCCTACTCCCTTTTGGTCTGATGGAGTTATAAGGAGTGGCATGCAACTGTAGTTCCAGTTACTTAGGAAGCCAAGGTAGGAGCCCAGAAATTGGAAGTCAGCCTGAGCCAGCCTGGGATCCCTGGATCCCTGTCTCCAAAAAAGAAAAATAAAAAGAAAGATTAAGCTACTTTGCATCATTAAATTTTTATCCCTTCTCTGAAAGTGTCAGATCATTATTTCTACTTGTGTCTGAATATGAAGGCCCTCTGCATCAAAAACTGATTATATTAAAATTGCTGTCTAGCAAGTCCTAATTTATTATAATCTCTAAAAAAATCAGTATCTTAAAAATAATGTTGCAAGATGAATCAACGCTAGAGATCTGCTGTACATCGTTATGCCTACAGTTAAGGATACTGTATTGTACACTTAAAAATTTGTTAGGAGAGTAGACCTTATGTTTAATGTTCTTACCATAACAAACAAAATAAAATTGAAAAAAAAACATGCTTTTACGGACTGGGGAAAAAGTCAAGGAAAGAACTAATAAATGATAACTTCAGAATTTATTGTGTGTGATGCTGGGAATTGAAAATAATATTAACTTGAGAATAAAGAAAAGGAATTCTGTTGAAAAACAAAATAGTTTTGCTCTGTAAATTATTGAGCAAGTTCTCAACCTTTTCATCAATGGCTACTACTCTTTTCTATTTGGATTTTCTTATGTGCTTAATAAGCAGATGTTTAGCTAACTTCTTAAGATTTGGTCGACAGCCTAAAGGCAGTATTAAAATATATGGGAGTTTTGCAATAAACAGCTTCAGTTGACTGATTCCCATTGTACATTTATTTCTGTTAACTTACTCTGTAGTATTTTTTTGTTATGTCTTTCCTTTTTTTATGATCATTAAAAGAGTAGAATTTAGTTCTGGGTGCAGTAGCCCATGCTTATAATCCTGGTGATGTGAGAGGCTGAGGCAAGAGGATTGCAAATTTGAAGCCAGCCTCAGGAATTTAGCAAGCCCTAAACAATTTAGTGAGATTAAAAAAAAAAAAGGAGTAGGATTTTATTCAAGTGAGAAGAGATACAGCACCAACAGGGCCAGAGGGGATCCGATAGGGCTTGCCCACATATTTCCTTTAATAATTATTTTATTTGCTTTTAGGTTGTCTTGAGGGTTTTTTTTAAAATTTTTTAATTGTAGAAGAATGTGCCTCTGAGTACTGTGTGGCATAGCTAAATAACAAATAAACAATTATGAAAACATAATTGAAGTGTAAATAACGATTAGGGAAAGAAATTTGATTTTAAGAAATTTGTTAATTTGTTTCAGAACTGTAGAAATTATGCACATTACCTGTTTCTTATGATTTTTGTCTGATTATATGAACATTTAAATTTGAGCTTTGTGTTAAGATCTAGTTTGTCATTACTACTTAGGTAGATCTCTCAACTCTTGAAATCTAGGCATTCTTTCTTTTCTGCTTCCTTTACTAATGACTTCTGGTGGAACTAGAGAGAGACTTTTGCTACTCCACTAAAACTCTGGAAGCATGTTGGCAAGGCAAAGAAACAGGTTTTATTTGAAGCCAGCTTTGAGCAAGATAGAGGAAACCTTTTTCTTTCTCAAATCTCCATCCTCCGTGGATTTAGGGACACAGGAAGCTTTTATAAGAAGAGAGGAAGTTCAGCAGTTAAACCAGTTTACAGTTTTTCATTTCAAAGGGGATCTGTTTTACTTGTCTTCAGAAACATCTTTCTTCTCTCATCTTTTGGTTTGGTTGATATATGTAAAATGTGAACACAGATGGAGACCATTAAATTATAGAGCATCATTCAGTGATAAACTTCCAAACTACCAGAAAGCATCAGGGTGGGAGTCAGGGTATCTGGAGTTGGTATAAGCCTTCAGTATTAATGGGCCAGGATGATGAAGATGAATTGTGTAGTCTTTTACTTAAAATAAATTCTAGAAACTGGATTAAGGAAGTGTGTTAATCATCTCAAATACATATTTATATAAAATAGGTGTTTATTTTAACTTTAATTATCACAGAGTGAAACAAACTATCAATCTATATAATCCTAATCCTTTGCTAGCCTGGGCTTCGGGACAGTTTCTCAGCTTCTGTTGAGATGGAGAAAATAATAATTAGGAAGTTGGGGGAAAATATTTTAGGGCATTTAATTTCAAAGGGGTTCTGTTATATACCTTAAAAAAAATCTTATCTCTTAGCCAGGCTCATTGGCGCACGCCTGTAATCCCAGCACTTTGGGAGGCTGAGACAAGAGGATTGCAAGTTCAAAGCCAGCCTCAAAAACAGCGAGGTGCTAAGCAACTCAGTGAGACCCTGTCTCTACATAAAACACAAAATAGGGCTGGGGATGTGGCTCAGTGGTCAAAGCCCCTGAGTTCAATCGCCGACACCAAACAACAACAACAACAAAAAAAAAACATATGTCCTTATATTCTGTCTCAGGCAAAAGTCAGATATACATAGGAGAATAACAGCATGACTAGAAGGTATCCAAACTTTGAGAATGGGTTTAGAAAAGAAGATGCATGAAAGAATTGAGTGAACCTCATTCCTTCATAAATGATTTGTTCATGGACATCTGATCTTAATAACATTTATTGTTTTCTAGTAAAGATCTTCATGAATTAGATGCAGTTTATTTTGGTGATTTTTTTTGTTATCACATGTATGCAATATTCTCTTTACTATCTTTCAGAATTAATGTGTCAATTTACTTCTAGGATTCTTAATCATTCAACTTCTTTCATGAGAAACAAGCTGAAACAAACTGTGGAATGTGAGAAGAGGTATAAAAATATCTTGGTGTCTTATATTTAATATTTTATAATGAGATTTGATCTTCTGATAGTGATGTTTCCATATATAGGCTTTAATTGAATAAATGATGGATGTAATACAGCTAGGTAATTTAGAGAGGAAATGTGTCACATCATGAATTAAGTTTACTTTTGATAAAAACAAAACCAAAAGCTGATTTGATGTGTTTTTGCTTATACCTATAGCTTGTCTTGATGATAAAATCATTCATTCATTTAGCAAGCATTAAGCATATTGTAATGCCCAAACTGGAGACCACCAGAGACCACCAGGAGTCTGATTCTGATGTAATCACAAAAGGGTCTTTAATTCAAGCTCGAGCAGGGTCTGCCAACTCACACCGACACAATGGGTTAGGAAGTGAGGCCCCGAGTCTGGGGGAGCAAGGATTTTTATGGATTACAATCGCAAGCAGGGGACTACATGCCTTGGCCTTACATGATTGGGTAAGGGAAAACACGTGCAGGGGGAACAGCAGTAGGATTGGATGGGGATGGGTGAAGTCACTGGGTGGTCAGTGGGCCTTTAGACTGATAGGTCTGGCTACCATGGGCCCAGTTGACCTTTAGGTTATTGATAGGTCTGGCTACAGTGAGCTCATTGCCTGGCCTTCTGATTCAAGTTGCAGAACCACTTTTTGGCGCCAGGGAGGGGTGCTGTTGATTGTGTTGCAACTTCCAGTAACTGGGTGGGGGACCTAGGGCTCTGGACAAGAGGCCTAGAGTCACTAAATGGCTTAAGTCTGGTCCTTTCAATATCACTATTACTGCCAGGAATAATGTGTTTACTCATCATTGATTGTGAATATTCTCTACATTTTTTTTCAATTGCATGTTACTAAATTCTTCTATCAGAAGTCCACATATATGAACCAGAAGACCTTGAAAGTTCTTATTTATTCTTTTGGTACTTTTGAAAATTTACATCAGACTCAACTCCTGAGTCAGTCCTATGGGAGTGTAAAGTTCCAAGGTCAGGAGGAAGTACAGAAGTACATACAGAATTAATGTTTGTTGGATGCTTGTTATATATGCACTGTTCTTAGTGCTTTAGTTATACTGCCTCATTTAATCTTCATAGTAATATTATGAAGTTGGTACGTTTGGTATTCCCCACTTTACAAATGAGCATACTGAGACTCAGAAATGGTCCGATCTTGGTCAAAATCATATAGCTGGCAAGTGGTAGAGTCAGAATTCAAACCCAGGTTTCAAACCCCCCCTTTTTTTTTTTGGTACCAGGGATTCAACTTGGGTACTCAACCACTGAGCCACATCTCCAGCTCTGTTTTGTGTTTTATGTAGAGACAGGGTCTCACTGAGTTGCTTAGCGCCTCACTGTTGCTGAGGCTGGCTTTGAACTCACAATTCTCCTGTCTCAGCCTCCCTAAGTGCTGGGATTACAGGCGTGCACCACCGCGCCCTGCAAAAACCCAAAATCTTAACGTATGGTAACAATTACACTTTGCTTCCTCCAGATCCACACATCCAACTGGAATCTTTTTGGAGATGTCCCACAGTCCAAACTAAGCTTTTCCCCAAATCTTTTCCTTTTTCTTTATATTCTGCGCCAGTAAATGTGCCACTGTTTATATAGTCATCCAAGTCAACAACTTTGGAATCATTGGAAACTCCTCTTATGCCCCCCACCTAGTCCAGTTAACCACAGAAAATTAAGAGTTTTTTAACATTACTTGTGGCAATTGTGTTGCTTCATGTCCCATTATTTTCCACCTGGGTCACAGCAACAGTCTCCATGAAACCAGGGACATACCGCCCACCGAACTCCACAAAAACTTGGGAGACAAATTGGCCGGGCAAATAGGTTTGTTCAAAGCCTAAAATGTCTAAAAGTTTATCAAAGATAAAATTTTTAAATATTTAGTAGACAATATGTAAAAATTGAAATTCTGGACATGCATATAACATTTCAGTTCCTGAATGAAAGTATATCATATTTCACTGCATAATCAACAGAAGATTTTCTTTAAAAAAGTGGGGTGAGAACTTTTTTTATGTGAAGCTTTTTAAAAATAAATATTACTTAAAAATTATTTCTTACTAAACTGGTGCAAGATTAGGATGCATGGAATACTCATGAGTATATGTTAATATAGTAGCAAAAATCATACAGTGAAATATGGTAGAGGGAGAATTAATTTCTGAAAGCACTTTTAGGATTTATGATCAGTTTATAACAACAACAACAGTAACAACCAACCCACAATTTTTAGCTCAGTACAAAAGGATACTATGCAGAAACAAACCATACATAGCTTATTAGCATTTTAAATCATTTGCTATTTCTTCTGGTTCATCTTAAGTCTGGAACAAAGAAAGAAATACCAAATAAAGTTAAATTTGAGTCTAAGAATTCTGACAGTATGTTTTAAATAACATTTAATTCTAATCCTTTTAGAACTCAGTCCAAACTTAGTCTAGACATTTTAATACTTAGGCTCATTTGTGAATTTTCAAATCTACTGAACAATTAACATTTTAGATAAACCATGCATGTCATATATAAACATAAGCATTATACATTTATCAAAAAAACATATTTGAGGTGTGAAAGCCCTCATTTCTAGCACTGAATTAGAATTTTCTTATGAAAAATGAATTTTAAATTATGTTTTGAAGACTCCAATCTAAGCAAATTATAGAAAAAATAGCAGTAACTTATCTAGTACAGAGAAGTAAGCTCCTCTTGTTTGCATTAGGCCACATAAACAACACGTATTTGGTTAGCATCAGTTCTATTTAGAAAAAGCCTTTATTAGTGGGCTTGTATAGCAAAACAAAGGATGTTTTTATAAAAACGGATGGAATATTTATAAATGCCTGTTTTACATACTTATTTTAACAGCTGTCTTTAAGTTAAAAATATAATTAACATTTTAAGTGTTTTCTTTGCAAAAATTCTAAAAAGTTCCTGGACATAGTAAGCCACTAACTTAGCCGAGTGCGATGCCGCAAGCCTGTAATCCCAGCACTTAGGGAGGCTGAGACAGGTGAATTGTCAGTTCAAAACCAGCCTCAGCAATGGCGAGGCGCTAACCAAAAAAAAGAGAAAGCCATGAACATTCTGTTTTTTTTTTCTTTTGGTACTGGGGATTGAACTCAGGGGTACTCGACCACTGAGCCACATCCCCAGCCCTATGTTGTGTTTTATGTAGAGACAGGGTCTCACTGAGTTACTCAGTGCCTTGCTGTTGCTGAGGCTGGCTTTGAACTTTGGATTCTCCTGTCTCAGCCTCCCAAAGTGCTGGGATTACAGGCATGCGCCACAGTGTCCAGCTGAACTTTCTATCTTAAACATCTAAAGACAAATATCCCAGTTGGTTAGCAGGCCAGAAAAAAAAATGTGAATTAACAAATTTTAAAGACACCATTATTGCCAACAAGTTTAACTTAATTTATTTGTCACAGTTTACTAAAGTCATGTGGCTTTGGGCAAATTTAACAAGTGTTAAAAAGTTATGTTTTTGCTTATCTACAAACCAATTTGGCACCATTGCAAATAAACAGTATATAAGCATATGAACATATAGGCATGTACGATAACATTTGAAAGCTTCAGTCACTTGCTGGTTTTAAAATACAGATTGTTGGTCTAATAATGCCTTAAGTGGTCTGTAAATCTGGAATTTGCCTTTTTCAATTGAATCCAGGTAGATTTCTATCTTCAAGACTCAAACAAGCAAACGTTAAATAACCAGTTTTTCTTACTGATGAGAAAAAAATATAAAAAACAAAAACCTCAGATAAAGAAGAGAAAATCAAAAACTTTTAATCAGACAAAACAAAAAAATGTATAAAAAAAGTGAATTTACAGGGGTGGGTAGCATGAATTCAAAATAAAGTGATCACAGATAAATAAATTTTGTCCTTTTGTGGTTTTTTCCCCCAAAGTTTGATCCTTATCCCCAGTCTAATAATGAGGACATGGTTTTGAGAAAAAGGCAAAAGTTTTTATTGCTTTGCTAGCAAAGGAGAAACACAGGGTACTCTTGTCCCAAAGGTTGTGATTTTGCCCATCAGTGACGACAGGTTATTTTTGTTTTGTTTTTTAATTTTTTTATAGTAGATGGGCAGGATACCTTTGTTTTAATTTTATTTTTTATGTGGTGCTGAGGTTGGAACCCAGTGCTTCAAACATGCTAGGCAAGCATGGCAATTCATGCAAATTCAATAACGAGGACATGGTTTTGAGGAAAACGGAAAAGAAAGTTTTATTGCTTTCCTAGCGAAGGGTAAGCACAAGGAACTTTTATCCCAGAGGCTGTGATTCTACCCATCCTGTAGGGGGAGGGGGAGTGTTTTTAAGAAGTTACTCAAAGACTCCCATCTCAGTATTACTTGTAGGGGGATTGTCATTCACTTGTGATTAGTGATTTAGCCATTTTTTAGATCTACTACCCGCCTCCCAGTCTGAATTACTTGATTCCTGTGGTGAGTACGTGCTCAAATAGAGATATCAAGGTCTAGGATGGGAAAAGGTAATCCTGTTCCCTGCTCCCAGGTTAGGGAGGGGGAGAGCGAGAAGAGGGAAAGCATTTTAATTTTAAAATAAACCTAATTGGCCAGGCATGGTGGCGAACATAGAGGCTTGGGAGGCCGAGGCAAGAGGATCACAAATTCAATGTCAGTCTCAGCAATTTAGAGAGGCCCTAAGTAACTCAGTGAGACTCTGTCTCTAAGTAAAATACAAGAAAGGGCTGGGGATGTGGCTCAGTGGTTAGGAGCCCCTGGATACACTCCCAGTACCAAAAAATTTAAAAAAATAAATAAACTTAATTGGCAGAACAGCAAGGGCTATATTCAAAGGATGATGTGAGCCAGGTGCAGTGGCGCACGCCTGTAATCCCAGAAATTTGGGAGGCTGAGACAGGAGAATTGTGAGTTCAAAGCCAGCCTCATTAGGGGCGAGGTGCTAAGCATCTCAGAGAGACTCTCTCTACATAAAACACAAAATAGGGCTGGGGATGTGGCTCAGTGGTCGAGCACCCCTGAGTTCAATCCCTGGTACCAAAAAAAAAAAAAGCATAATGTGGACCACTGTTACATATTTTCTGCTACTGTAACAATCATTTCTGAAGAAAAGGGGTTTATTTAGCTTATAGTTTTGGAGGTGTTTGGGTCTGGCTTTTGCTAGACTTTGTTGAAGGCACAATGAGGACCAAACTTTTAACACATGAACCTTTGGGGAACACACTCAGAACATATTCAAACTACACCAAATCATTTTTTTCTAATTCCGTGCATGATATTTGTAATTGTTTAAGTATGTATTTACATATACACTGTAGAGCTGTATATCCTGTTTACTCAACACTGCCACTTAGACACATAATAGACATGTCAAACTTTACTTTCCAAAACCACTCTTAATCTCCCTGTTGCATCCCCCAAACCTGACCCTTCTGAAATTTTCCCCATTTTAGAAAATGTCAATTCCATTCTTCTGGTTGGTCAGCTCAGAAACCTGATCATCTCTAATTTTTTACTTTCTCTCAAACCCTATAGCTGTCTTAGCAAATCTTCTTGTCTCTACCTTCAAAATATTGCCAGATTCTGATCAGATGGTACCACCTCCAACCCTACCACACTAGTTCTAGCAATCTCTTACTTAAATTATTACAATAGCCTCCTAACAGGTCCTCTTACTGCCCTAGCTTTCTTTTAGTATATTTTCCACAAGACATCAAAATGATACCTTAAAAATGTCAGTGAAATTATCTCATTCATCTTAAGAATTCTCTACTGACTTTCCATCTCACTCAAAATAAAAGCTAACATGTATTAAGACCCCAGAAATCTCCATATGATTTGGGTCCCTTTTGTCTTCCTTAGTTCTACTTCAGCTATACTGGTCTCCTTGTCTCAACACATTAAGCATTCTTCCCTCTATCCAAGGCTTTTACGTCTGACTTGGATGCTACCCTTTCCCCAAGATAACCCTGTGGTTTAATCTCTGCTCAAACAAAACCTCACCTAATCAACAAAGTGCTTCCTGAACAACGTATAAAAGCATGCTTCTCCCACTCCTTTGTTTCTGTTTTCCATACTCTGCTCTATTTTTTTCCCATAGAACTTAATGCCACCTGACATTCCCAATATAGTCTTTGTTTGCATATTGTTTTTCATCAGTGCACACAACTCCCCTGGGCACAGTACAATGTAAATTTCCTAGATTGGGAACTCTGTATTTTGTGTTCCGCAGTATTCCTCCACTTAGCACAGTGTGTGGCATACATAATAGGTTCTCATAAATGTCTCTTTGGAGAATAGGTTGAAATGACAAACGTCTGTAACTGTTGTGTTCTAGGAGATACAACATTGATCAAGACAGGCATGGTACCAACCCTCATGAACTTAATGGTTGATATATCTTAATATATTGCTGTTTTAGGTGTGCTTGTATTTTAAAATTGGGCTTTTGGATATACAAATGCACAACTAATAGGAATGATTTTCTGTTGGTGCCATTAGGCAGTATGCAGACTTGCAGGAGTAACTTGGAAAGATTCTGGCTACTTAGATATTGGATGAGTGATCAGTTTTCCTGAAATACCTGGACAGCTTAGTACTAGTAGTGATCTTGGTGGGCTACTTTCCAAGGTCTCTAGCTGCTTCTAACAATCAGCATGAGTCCTGGGTCATTACAAATATACAGGAGAGTTGGAATAAACTCTTGAGAAACTGGTTGGCAAGATAGCAGGGCACAGTTGAGAGAGTGTGGGCCTTGATATCAGGCATTTTGGGCACAAATTCCACCTTTAGCACTTACCTTTAGCACTTACTAGCTCTGAGGCTATGGCTATGCTTTTAAATCGGCCCTAGTGCCTGGTGCCAAAATGCTTAGTGTTAGTTCTTTGATTCTTTCTATTTGATTTTCTTCCTATAGAGAAGTAGATTAGCATAGTGTTAGGAAAGTCCCAGGTCTTAGAACCATGTTATCTGAATTTGAGTCCTGGGTATGTCTTGGGGGAAAATTTTTTAGCTTCCTCTGAGGTACATTTATTCCATCTACAGTATCTACTTATGTTTATTTAAGAATGAAGTGCATTAATACATATATGTATGTGTGTATGTACACACACACATATTGCTTAGAACAGTGATTAGCACATGGAAATTGTTTCACATATTTTATTAGTTGTTGAACTCTTGGTATTACTGTTATGAACTTACTTATTTTGCTTTGCTCTTACATGTTCTCAGCCCTCTCTTTTTCAATTCCTATCATTCTGTTGTTGTTATTCAGAAGGGTATTGTGTTTTGTTTTGTTTTGTTTTTGTACCAAGGATTGAACCATTGGGCCTCATCCCCAGCCCTTTTTAGTATTTTATTTAGAGATAGAGTCTCACTGAGTTGCTAAGTGCCTCACTAAGTTGCTGAGGCTGGCTTTGAACTTGCGATCCTCCTGCCTCAGTCTCCCGAGTCACTGGGATTACAGGTGTGCACTATTGCACCTGGCGTTGGTATTTTTTTCTGATATTAAGAGGCATTACATGGCCTTAAATTTTTTAACACACTAATGTGGATGAAAATAATAACTTAAATTCTCCAGCATTTCCTTTTTAGAAGTACCTAGATGAACACACCTCACCCCCATTCCCATTCACAGAAAAATCTCACGTACATTCTCTTGTCTTTCTCCCTGTAGTCCTATTACTTCTCTTTCATATATTCTAAAGCTCTGTTATGAGACACATAAATGTGGAGGATTACAATGTTCTCTTACTGAATTTACACCTTGGTTATTATTTCCAAACTACTTTTCTTTATATTCCTGGTAGTATTCTTTGCTCTGAAGTCTACTTTTTGATATTAGTATTATCCAGCTTTGTTTTGATTAATGTTAGCATTATATTTTTTTATCCTGTTATTTTTAACCTGTTATGTCTTTATAGAGAAGATGAGTTTCTTGTAGTTAGCATGTAATAGTATCTTCCTTTTTCTTAATCAAACCTAACAATTGGCCTTTTAAAAGCAGTATTTAAATCATGTATATTTTATATAATTGTTGATAGTTTTGGTTTTAAATCTACCACCTCTCTGTTTCTTTTTTGTACTATCCTGTGTATTCAGGACTTTTCCCCTCTTTTTCTGCCATATTTTGAATTGCATTTTAAAAATTTGTGCTCATAGGATTAACATTGTCAAAATGGCCATAATACCAAAAGTGTTATACAAATTTAATGCAATTCCTAATATGATTTATTATGTGCGACCAGTGCAGCATTTAGTCGAGGAGTAAATTTGCTCCCCTGCTCCCATTAAGGCAAGACCTTTTTTTTTTGGTACCGGGGATTGAACTCAGGGGTACTCGACCACTGAGCCACATCTCCAGCCCTTTTTTGTGTCTTATTTAGAGACAGGGTCTCACTGAGTTGCTTAGTGCCTCATCCTTGCTGAGGCTGGCTTTGAAATTGCAATTCTGTCTCAGCCTCCCTAAGTGCTGGGATTCCAGGTGTGCACCACCATGGCCGGCTAAGACCTTTCTTAATACTCCACCTGATACCTCATGAATTAGAAGGTTTTCCAGTCTGGTTGGTCAGAACTGGTAGTATTCCTCGTCCTCTGAATCTGGGAATTATTCTGTCTAATCTTCTGGTGTGATTTCATTCTTTTGACTAAGGTATGTTCCTCATATACAACACTGATCAGGACTCAGCTGAAAATGTGAAGGAAGCCTGTATAGAGCTGTTCTTTCTCTCTGCATTGTCCTTTGCTTGTTACTCTGTTCTGTGACCTCTGTGTTTTCTCTGTGGCTTATAGTTCATTCTCCTAAATTCAGGAAGTGTCTGGGCTCCGCCTTCACCTTCATTTACCCTGTCTTGGCTGTGGCCCCAGAAACTCTCTCCCTGTAGCAAGTTTAACCAACCTTGGGATTCATTTTTTTTTATTACCCATCTCTTATGCGATAATGTCTTTTTTTAAAACCCAATATTCAATGTCTCTCAGAAAGCATGATTTTATATATTTTGTCCATTCTTTTAGTTTTTGGTCATTCTTATTGTATCTTGGCCAGAAGCAAAGTCTTTTTTTTTTTTTTTTGGTGTTGGAAATTGAACCTGGGGCCTTGCATATGCTAGGCAAGTACTCTACCACTGAGCTACACAAGCAGTCTGGTAGTCTAATTTTTATATTTTTAATATATTTCTCAATGTTTCATTTTTATGGTTTCTACCATAGGCTTTCTTCATACCAACATTTGAAAAATTACTGCCCTTTTTATTGAGAAGGAAGTCTTGCTATGTTGCCCAGGCTTGCCTCAAACTTCCAGGCTCAAGCAATTCTCCTGCCTCAGCCTCCCAAGTAGCTTGGACAACAGGTGTGCATCACTGTGTCCAGCTACTGCCCATATTTTCCAAGTCCTTTTGTGATTTCATGTTTGTTTGTATTTAAATCTTTTAATTGTGATTTTGGATATGAGGTAAGGAATTTACGTTTTTTCCCTCCCTTCTTCCCTTCCTCCTTTTCTCACTCATGTACTCCTCCTTTGCCCTTCTTCCTTTCTTTCTGCATGCTTTCAAAGTAGTCAGCCAGTTGTTTTAGTACTATTTATTACATAATCCATCATTTCTACAATGATTTCTATCATAATTTATTAAATTTGTAGTCCTTGTAGTCCTGTACTCTTAGTCCATTGAAAAACTATAGATTCTGGAGCCAGTGCTAGTATTACTACGTAATTTCAATTTTTCTTTTCTTTCATTCTTATTTTATTTATTTATTTTTTGCAATGCTCAGGATCAAATCCAAGGCCTAGCACGTGATGAGCAAGTGCTGTACCATTGAGCTAACCCCTAGCTCCATTATTACTATAATTTTATATAATATATTTTGTTACCTAGTAGAGACATCTCTTTTAGGATATAACTTTTCTCTTCTTGATCATTGGTTTTCTTAAAAATATTCTTTTTAGTTGTAGATGGACACAATATTTTTATTTTATTTATTTATTTTTATGTGGTGCTGAAGATCGAACCCAGTGCCAGTGCCTTACATGTCTGAGGCAAGTGCTCTGCCACTGAATCACAATCCCAGCCCAATTCTTTTCTTAATCATTGAATTAACTTTGAAATTATTTTGTCACATTTCTGAAATAAGTAAAAAAATACTTCTTGGGTTTTTAAAAAATTATTACAGTTCATTTCAGTTATTAATTAGTTTGAAAAAGAAGTTTACCTATAATGCTTAGTCTTTCCGTTGAAGAACATTAAAATTATTCAATACTTTTAGTAGACATATATAATTTTTTTTTTGGTACTGGAGATTGAACTCAGGGGCACTCGACCACTGAGCCACATCCCCAGCCCTATTTTGTGTTTTATGTAGAGACAGGATCTCACTGAGTTGCTTAGTGCCTCGCCGTTGCTGAAGCTGGCTTTGAACTCACGATTCTCCTGTGTCAGTATCCCAAAGTGCTGGGATTACAGGCATATGACACCACGCCTGGGAGACATTTATAATTTTATCTTGTTTGCCTTGTACATGTGTAGTTAAGATTCTTACTAGGTATTTTATACTTTTCCTTTCTTTTTTGAATGGGATTTTTTTTTAGTATACTTTGTAACTCATAATAGTTGATGTGAAAGAAAGCTATTAACTTCTGTATGTTTTTCCTTAATTGATAACCTTACCTTTTGTAATATTAGATTTTTTTCTTGAATAATCTTGTGTTCTATAAATTTTGAAAATTTGATTTTTCCTAATTTTTATATTGTTTTCTTATTTTGCTGTATAGAAGTAACAGAAGTGTTAATAATTTCAGCCCTAGTGGATATTTTGTTTATATTTTTCCAGTGAAATTCCATGCGCAAATCTGTCATCTCAACAACTTGCATAATCTACTCATTCCAACAACAAAGAAAAACTAGATGAAAAAAATTTTCCTCTGTAGTACCTGTTGTGTCAGAATGAAAGGATCGAAACTCAAAATCAGAAATTCAGCAGGCAAAAAGAGTTACTCCTATTTTTTTCAGTCTTTGATAATTTATTTTGATATAATAAATATCTCATCTGTCCTCTGATTGTCTCTAGATATTTGGCATCTTTAGATGTTAGTCACCTTTTGTTGCTGTGATTGATCAAAATACCAGACAAGAACAAATTAGAGCAGGAAATGTTCATTTTGAACTCATGGTTTTAGAGATTCAGTCCATGGTCCGCCAGCTCCACTGCTCTGGGGCTTAATTTACACAGAATATTGTGGCAAGCTTCTCAGCTCATGGCTGCAGGGAAACAGGAAGAGACAGGAAGGGAACAGGAACCGATACAGTCCCTAAGGCCAAGCCCCCAGTGTTCTACTTCCTCTCGCCACACTCTACCTGCTTACAGCTGCCACCCAGTCATCCATTCAGCTATCCATGGATCTTCAAATGGATCAATCCACTGATGAGCCTTAATCATTGCCTAAAAGCCCTACTTATGAACTTTGTTGCTCGGGGGATCATGTTTTCAAAATGTGCTTTTTGGGAGACATCTCAGATTCAAACCATAACAGCCCCTAAAAAGTCCTTAGAATAGTCTTATGCATAAGGTTCATATAAAATAAGCTCATTTTGATATTTCCTAAGGAGCAATTGTTATTAGGAACAATATGTTTTTGTCAACTTTCAAAGCATATACATGGATAAAGCCTTAATATTCTGGTTTTTAAAAAGACAACTTTATGGGGATATAGCTCAGTTGGTAGAGTGCTTGCCTCGCATGCACAAAGCTCTGAGTTCAATTCCTAGCATGCACCACCAAAAAAAAAAATAAAGACAACTTTATAATGTTCATAACAGATTTTTCTAAATATTTTAAGACATATTAAAGCATCTTTAATTTTTTTTAGTGTCTCAGCAGATGAAGTTAATTCACCATTATCACCCCTTACATGGCAGGTAAGAGGAAATTAAATTGCAAATATATGTACATATGTATTATTTTGTTCTCATTTGTTTAGTTAAAAGAAATTGTCTCATTATAGCCCTTAGAAAATCAGAAGGATCAAATAGATGAACAACAGTGGCCAGAATCTCAACCTATAATCTGGCAAAGCGAAGAAAGAAGGCGAAGCAAACAGATTAGAAAAGAATATTTCAAGGTACTTTATTAAAATTTTAAATTTACTTTGTATTTACTAATTTTGATTGTATAATGATATAATAATAATAATAATAATAATAAGGCATAACTCTCTAATTAAATGTAGTAAATGTGTTTATCTTACTTTCCCACATGTGGATGATATAGATGTACTATCTAATTATAGCTATAAAATTTTAGTAGTTCAAAGTAATTAAGAGTGTGTGGATCAGTATGAATTATAATTTGCCAAATACTTTGTAAGAAAGATGAATATTTGCTAAGTGTATAAATTTATAGTACATTTAAAAAGAATTGTTCAAGCCAAGTGCAGTGGCATACACCTGTAATCCCAACAGTTCAGGAAGCTGAGGCAGGAGGATCACAAGTTCAAAGCCAGCCTCAGCACCTTATCCAGGCCCTCAGCAACTTAGCTAGACTCTGTCTTAAAATATGAAAAAAAAAAAAAAGACTGAGAATGTGGTTCAGTGGTTAAGTACCTCTGGGTTCAATCTCTGGTACCACAAAATAATTAAATAAGTAAATAAATAAAGTAATTGTTCAGGAAAGGACTTAAATTGGATTTGTTTAAATAGTTACATGTATTTATAATTAATATTTAACTGTCGTGTGGTTTTAAACATATTTGAGAACAATTATATCCATTTTCTTTTCTTTTTGTTACCTTAGTAGTTTTCTTAATAAATTCTTTTATGTTAGCAGAAGTAAAACCCCAGAGTATCTGAATTATCCCAAATTTCTAGGTAGTTGAGTTTTAATGAAATTTTACTATGGATACCTTCGTAAATATTGTATTGTTATCTATTTGTTTTTTAAAGTCTGCTATATTTGCAGAGGCCAACCATCAGAATTTGGAATAACTTTTCACACTAAACAAAATTTGTTTTTGACATTTGACTCAAATGAGCAGCACAAACTTGGTCCTGCTTCATGAATAACAAATTTTGCTGTCTTTGCACCTTTTCTATTTCCCGAAGCATAATTCAAGTCTAATGATAGTTTTATTTGAATGCACAGTACTTAACTACACCAAAGGGAGTTCCAAGTGTATATTACTATTACATAGGATTTATTTTGTATTTTTCTATTTGGTAGAAATAGGTCTCACAATGCACACTGATCTGTTTCCATATGTGCAAGTCTAACATACATTTGAAAGTACTATCATATGACCAAAACAAAAATATTATATGTCTAAGCAAATCTGTGACAAGTTTAAGCTTTCAGTAAATAATTACTAGTTCTTTTAATGAGCTTTGTGTGAGTTGGCTAGTATGAGAGATAATGAAGAAATAAAAAACATAAGAAAAAAGGCAAGATTATTCTAAACCGAACCCTGGTCAGTAATAGTGAAAGTCTGTCCGTCTATCTATCTATGCTGGGGATTGAACCCAGGGCCTCACATATGCCAGGCAAGCACTCTACCACTGAGCCACATTTCAAGCCCTTGGCATTTATTTTAAAGTTCCCATTTTTAATTTATGAAATCTTGAACCAAGGCACTGAATAAAATTTGTATATACATAAAACTGGATGAATGATTGATGATGTGGAGAAATTTTAGTATTTCTAAGTAATAAAAGAGCTTTGATATTTATTTGATTTATCCTTGTATAGTAAAGTATTCTATAATTCTGACTTATTCTTGGGTTGTGGCTCAGTAGGAGAGCACTCACCTTGCACTTGTGAAGTACTGGGTTCGATCCTTATCACCACATAAAAATAAATAAATAAAATAAAGGTATTGTGTCCATCTATAACTAAAAAAAATTTTTGAAAACAAAACAAAATACTTGCATAGCAATTAGTGAGTGAAAGGCACTGTTTTAAGTGCTTTACAAATATCAATTAATTTAATCTTCAAAACAACCCTAGGAGGTAAGCACAGTTATTATCGTTTCTATTTTACAGATGGGGGAAATTAAGACACAAAATCAAGACGCAGGGAGGCTAAGCAGTATGCCTCAGATCACTTAGCTTGAACTTAAAGACTATGTTATGTTGCTTCTTTATCTGTTTTGGAGAGCCTAATATCAAATGAACAAACACTTTAAAATTAATACAGTTCCCTTGCTTTTAAAAATATTTTACAGAAACTCAAGTGTTCTTCTCAATAAAGTCTTAACAGAAGCTCTTGTGTTTCTTTAACAGATAATTCTTTGGTTTAATAGTATCATTTGTTGATAAGTGTTTTATTTTTATGGCTTACACATTTCTTCTACAGTATTCGTTATGTTATGATGTTGCTGGACCAAACAGGATAATATTTGAAATCCCCATTAGATAAGCATCATTCAATATATGTTTATTTCTTTCTCACTTGATAGAGTAGGTGCAAAGATAAGGTTCAGTTACTGGGAAATGTTTTAAAGAGATATGTAGTTCTCCTGAGTTGTCAGAAGATGTCAGTGTTAGAACATTGCAAAAATGGAGTATGTCAACAATTTTTTCCTGTGATGTCAAGAAAATATAAAATTGAATGAGGCTGTAGATATAGTTCAGTGGTAGAGCATGAAAACATGGGCTCAATCTCCACTCTCAGAAAAAAAAGAAAGAAAGAAAAACATGAGATACTGAGATACTACTCTCTAAGTCAAAACTATAATTATTGTCAATATTTTCATGATTAAAACATTATCCAAGCCAGGCACTGTGGCACACGCCTGTAATCCCAGCACTTTGGGAGGCTGAGATAGGAGAATCGCGAATTCAAAGCCAGCCTCAGCAATGGCGAGGCGCTAAGCAACTCAGTGAGACCCTGTCTCTACATAAAACACAAAATAGGGCTGGGGATGTGGCTCAGTGGTCGAGTGCCCCTGAGTTCAATCCTTGGTACCAAAAAACAAACAAACAAATTATCCATCAGTTTCTATGAAGTATCTTTCTTTCAGAGACCAAAAGGAAATTTCTCTTAAATAATCTATCCCTGAGAAAAAAGATTATTTTAAATGTGTGTAATTGGACCTAATCTGGATCTATAGATTATTAAACAATAAAATACAATACTCTAGAAGTTTTTATCAAATAATCACGGGGGTGGGTAATAGCTCCTTTTGCTTTGCTGTGTTATGAAACATACAGAGCTTTTGTGCAACTTTATCCTAACAGGTATAAATAACTAAGCTATAGGATTTGTATCTATCCAATGGTCAATCATTCATGACGCTGTTACTCATTATATTTTTTGACAATGTTTGTGTATGTATATACAAGTGTCCATGTTTGTGTGTGTGTGTGTGCGTGTGTGCATGCATGTGTATATGAAATTCAGCTCTCTATTTTTTTCTTAGTTGCCAAGACTAATTGAGGGTAGTGTGTTTTTCAGGTAAGCTTCTAAGACTAAGGGAAAAATGTTGTAACATATTGGCCATGTTTTATAACAAGAAGATGAATTAATTCAGGTTATTTCAATAAATAAATTATGATTGATGAGTTACATTAATATTTAGATTCCCAGGCCATTGTTGAATAGATTATTATTCTTGCAGATGTAACAGTGTCCTTGTAGCCAAAAAACACCACTGCATTTTTCAAAGTAAAAGTATTCCCAGAAATACATTACTTTATTAAACATATTTTACAGAAGTTAATTAATATTATCTTAATGAGATGCATAACAGTATGAAAATCTAATCCTTTGTTGATAGTGTTTAATGTAAATTAGTAGCTTTGATTTCCTGTAAGAATAACATTAATTTCCAAATACATTGATGATTGATTTTTAAACAAAAATGTTAAAAGGCATTAGACTAATTATATCAAGTTAGTTTTCAATATTATTTAATTAATTAAATATTTTTTTTGTTGTAGATAGGCACAATACTTTTATTTTATTTATTTATATGTGGTACTAAGGATCAAACTCAGGGCCTCACACATGCTAAGCAAGTGCTCTATCACTGAGCTACAGCCCCAGCCCTTATTTAATATATTTAAATGCCACATGTCTTTAAATGTATCTCATTCCTATTGTGACAAAACATTAATAATGATTCTTAAAATACATAGTGTTTTCATGAATATAGTATAATATCTTCATTTAAAGGCTAACCTCAAGGAAGATATTTTTATATATTTTCTGTAATTGTTGTTGGTTTTATAATGTACTAGGGAAGCCAACTGGGTTTGTAAAATAACTTGATTGATTGTAAGAAATAATTTGTGTACAAGTTATCTCTCCTCTGAAATTAATATAAGCTTCATGGATGAACTGACCTTTCTACTTCTCTGGTTTGTTCACTAGGCCTTTATTGCAATATTCGAATTCAGATATTGGTATTCAGACTAATACCAATGAGGGAATAGCTAAATTGAATTAATAAAAAATTGGCTTCTAGAATATTTTCAAATCTCTGTATATAATTAGGTTTTAGCTTTAGGGCCTTTAAATATATGCAGTTATATAAATTTAGAATCTAGTTTTCATATGTAATGAAATTTTTATTTAGAGTAGTAGTTAAGTAACAATAATACATTTACCATTAGCTAAGACTTGACTATATCATCCTGTGTTTCTTTGCATTTCAATTATCTATTCACTCTTTGTGTTCTATCTCTTCAGTTTTCACTTCGTAAATATGCTCAAACTTCTACCATAGGGGAGAAAAAAATACCCTTCCTCACCCATTGCAAGGGCCATTCCTGAGACCACTGTAAGAAAAGACAAATCAACAAGAGAAAAGGATAACAAGTTTATTAACCGTTTTATGTGGCACAGAGCCTTCAGAAATGAAGACCCAAAGACCAAGGGAAAAGTGTATTTTTATATTCAGTCTGATGAAAGAAGTGGATAGTCATCCAGAAACATAACTGGACAGATAGGGTTATAATCTGATGGTAATAAACTTGGGGGGGGTGCACTCAGCAAGGCCTGTTTGTTCAGACTCTCCTCTATATGACATTCCTCTCTCCACAGTTTGTGGTAGGACACCTGTCACATGAGGGTCTTCAGGGGAGAAGGTCAAGACAGTGACCTTTTTAGATCATATAGATTGCAATGGGGGAGAGGAATTTATTTTCTATGATTTTCTTTGGGAGAGAAAAAGAGAAAGAAAGGAGGGTAGGAGAAGTTCAGAGTGACCCCTAGGATGCTGTAGTTTGGGTAGTGTTTTCTGAGTCCCAGTGTTATCATTATCCCTGATTCCCTTTTCAGCTGCTGCCTTTGCTTTCTGTTAAGTCAAAACTTGTCATTTCTAGTTCTCCAGTTTCTGATCACTCCTTAACTCAATGCAGTCTGACCTTCATCTCCATTTCTGGATTGAAATAGGGTTAACACTTACCTACTAACAGCAAAATCCAGTGGAGCATTTAAACAACATTGGCCACATTTTCCTCTTAAAGCATTTTTCTTGGTTTTTACCTCATTTTTCTTCCCTGATTCTTTTGTTACCTTTTTGGTTCTTTGGTTGTTTTTTGTAGTACTGGGGATCAATTCCTCAAAGTCTCACACATGCCGGGGAAGTGCTTTATCACCGAGCTATATTCCCAGTCCTCTTCTGTTATTTACTTATTTATTTATTTTTTATATTCTTGTTTGACTTTTCTTCTGTTTACTCATAGGGTTTGATCCCCTTTTTATTACTCTAAATTATGGGGCTGGGGATATAGCTCAGTTGGTAGAGTGGTTGCCTCGTATACACAAGGCCGTGGGTTCAGTACCCCCCACCCGCCCACACACAAAGAACTAAAATATGTCTCTCGATTGTTAATGACTTTAGATGTTGGTTATATTCTACTGAGTCTAAATTTACATCCATAACTTTTTTTCTGGTCTCTAAGCCTGTGTTTCTAAGTGTCTAGATGCTTGCATGTATTTTAAATTCAATATGTCTCTTTCCTCTACCCTCTCATGATTGAACTTGTTCCTCCTCTCTTCTTTATTTTGGTTTATGATAGTGGTATCCCCCAGGTATATCTATGCCGTAATCCTCAGTCCTCCTTGATTTTTTTCCCTCTTTCATTCCCCTCACCTGATCAGTCACAATTATGTTAATGATATTATCCTTTTTTCATGTCTGTCTTTACTACCCTTGCCTTTGTTGGAACCCTTACACTTTCCTTTTTTTTTTTTTTGGCTACCAGGGATTAGACCCAGGGTCACTTAACCACTGAGCCTATTTTGTATTTTATTTAGAGATAGGGTCTCACTGAGTTACTTATAACCTCACTAAGTTGCTGAGGCTGCCTTTGAACTCGTGATCTTCCTGATTCAGCCTTCCAAGCTACTGGGATCACAGGTGTGTGTCACCACACCCAGCACTTCATACTTTCTTGTCTGGGCAATTGTGATGATTTCTTAATGGTTCCCCTTTCACAACTTTTGGGGAAACCCCTTGTTTATTTCTTTATTGGCTCTTCATTATAATTAGATAAAATTTGAACTTCTCAAAATCTTCATGGAGCATTTCATACCTGCTTCTTTACATTTGGTTACCTGCCACAATTCACTCTCCCTACTAGCCTCACTGTATTACTCTTTATTTTGAACAGACTGTGCTTTTTACTTCTTTGTTTTTTCCCTCTTTTGACAATACCATTAGCTCTTTATTCCTGACAAATTCCTAATAATCATTCAGGATTTTAAAATGAGAGTATTGCATAGTGCCTGAACTTTTAAAATCAAATCATTTGGCTCCCAGTCCTTACATAGATACCTACTAAATATGTGAATTTTATTATTTTTAATTTACAAATGAGTCTGATTGTACCTTCCTTCACAGGATTGTTATAACTACTAATTTTTTAATAATATACAGTGCTTACAACAGCTCTTGCCACAAAATAATCACTCAATAAATATTAGCCTATTATTCACTCAAACGTCACTGTCTCTTTGAAGTAGAATAGAATTAAAAATAATTGACTCCATCAAAGCATCCTGTTATGGGATGGCAAATAGGTTCTTTCACACATGCCAATTTCATCCAGTGGCTCTTTGGAACACTGAGTTGAAAGTATATATTGAGTCTATGTCTGGGATCAGCTGGTAAGAGTAGATTAAGCCGGGCGCAGTGGCGCACACCTGTAATCCCAGCACTTTGGGAGGCTGAGACAGGAGAATCACGAGTTCAAAGCCAGCCTCAGCAATGGCAAGGTGCTAAGCAACTCAGTGAGACTCTCTCTCTACATAAAACACAAAAAATAGGTCTGGGGATGTGGCTCAGTGGTCAAGTACCCCTGAGTTCAATACCCAGTACCCCCACCCACAAAAAAGCGTAGATTAGTCATATTTGCCAAAGGAGAGACAGGACAGAAATGGATGTTTTGTATTTGTTCATTCCTAACACAGCTCACTCCCCAGTTTGTGGTTGATATTAGGTAAATTATCTATTTTTCCAAGGCTCATGTGAGATAATGATGCATAAATAAGGGGGACCGTAAGTAATGGTCCCCTTTAATGCCAGGCAAAATATTTGTACATACCTGAAAATTCAAGAGCTTTTCAATAAGACACTCATGAGTTGTGAGCAGAATGTTAATCTACCACTGATTTTTAGGATCATTTGCAATGTGAAAGAATTAGAAAATAAGAACTACAGTGGTTGTCATACTGTATTTCCTTAATTCTAAGAAACATTTGGTCACATATTACCATTTTTTATATTGAGCATGTTATCTCTGTATCTCACCATAAAACAGGGAGAATAGTACTTAGGGCACATAGAGTTGTTATGAAGATTAAATGGATTAATATATAAGGCACTTCAATCAGCACTGCTATATAATAAGCACTGGCGTGTTAGCTACTGTCATTATTACTATTACTGTATAATAGGTATATGTATTTAATTTAGTTTTCTTTTTAAACTTGAAATTAGTAGATTTATTAACAATAGATGGCATCTTAGAATAGTGAGATTATAGATCGAGTGAGAGATTATGAAGGTAGTGTGGTAGTTGTAAACATCAGAAGAGGTAAGTCTGAGATTGCAAAATGAATTAAGTTGATAATGAGTTAAATATAGTGAAATAAGAAAAAGGAAGATTCTAAGACAACCCTCAGATCACAAACCTGAATGAATAGGAAGTGAGATTGGCTTAGGAAGGAATATTACTTGCTATATTTAAAGTACTTAGATCGGTGCCTTACATGTAGAAATCATTATCTATGTTAACAATAAAATAGTTTAAACTGGTTATATGCTTAAGGTTAATATTACGTAATTTAACAAAATATCAAAATACGAATAAATCTCACATGTAATTTACTAATAGAGAATTCACATGTTCAAGAAAAATAATGTATTTTAAATATTTTTCAGTATAAATCAACGAGGAAGAGTTCAAGTAGCAATGAAAATGATGAGGTGAGGAAAAGGGTAATTTTAACACTTATTTGAAATGTTTACTTTTCATATTTAGTTGGCTCAATTAGAGTTTAATGTAATTCATCTTTCAGTGTCTTTGTTATTAGTTTAATGCATGGATTTTCTCCAATACTAAAATCTTCAGAGCATCATTATATAATTATTAGTTTAATCATGTAATTTCTGTATGTTCTTTAGAACACAGTTTCTAATAGTTAAGAATTTTATTGTCATTTGTCTTGAACCTATAATCCATGAATTTTAATTTGTTTCCTTCCCATCTTTTATGTTAATAAATCAATATGGTAGTCAATTGAAATTTTTTAAGGAATTCTTTCTACAAACTCTGTGCACTATTTAAAATTTTTAAATGGATTTTTCAATTTATACATTACCATACAGTTTTCTAATGCAGCAGCCTAACATTGTTAAAATGTTACATTCTTATTACTATAAATACCTAAGTTTTGTGTAGTTTTTGGTTGGGGAAATTGGTAGTTAATTTGATGATGGTTACTTGGCAGGGCTTCTGAAAACACCTTTATTTTAGGAAATAAAAATCACACAGGGCAGGTGGGCGTGGTGGTAGTGACTGTGATCCCACAGACTTGGGAGGCTGAGGCAGGAGGATGGCAACCTCAAGTCCAGCCTCAGCAACTTAGTGAGGCCCTGAGCAACTTAGTGAGACCCAGTCTCAACAAAACACACACACATACACACACACACACACACACACACACACACACACGGCAAAATAATGAATAGAGCTAGATGATTTATCTTTTCCCAGACCAAATACCAATGCCTCTTCATGTCCTTTCCAGTAGAATTTACTGAGATAAATAAAAGATAGTTATACCAAAAGCTGTATACCTGCCCCTTGCTTTCCACTGCACTAGTTCTACAAGATCTCAATGTGTCCCTTAAACATTATTGTTCCCCAGATTATAGCCCACTGGATCATCTCTAGAGTGCTTTTATCAGCTCTCAAAGTTTTAATGAGTAAAAACCTATTGATACCTCTCAGATTTGTTCCTAGTTCCCACTTCTCCTCTTAGCTTCCTGCCCTTGTAATCTTTTAAAAATATTTCTTTTTATTTATTTATTTATTTATTTTGTGGTGCTGGGGATTGAACCCAGGGGCACACTATCACTGAGCTACTTGGTACCCAGCCCTTTTTATTTTTTAATTTATTTTTATTTTGAGATAGGGTCTTGTTAAGTTGTTGAGACTGCCCTGGAACTTGTAATCCTCCTGCCTCAGCCTCCTGAATTGCTGTGAATATGTTACAGGGTTGGGGCCTTCTGGGAAACTGAGGCAGCATAAAAGCACCCCCTGCTTCATACCCCAGTTCTTCTTATCAAGTCAGATAGATTTCAGACATGTCACTCAGAGTAACAAATGAGTTTATTAGAAGGGATGGGAGAGCAACACTCTCAAGGGAGAGAGTGGGTCCTCTCAGAGAGGAGAGGGACAGCATGGCTTTCCTTCACTGTAGTTTTATTGGAGATCCCGAGAAGTTTCCAGAGAGTCCCATCCAGATCCACCTCTTGATTTTTGACTGACAACAGAGTGACATCAGACTTTCAAATCTCCACTGCCATGACAATTCTAGGTCACTTTGGCCCAGGCTGACTTGTTCTAATTTAGATTCTTAACCGTAAATTCTTACAGATTTTATGGTAAGGAGAAATTATCCTTATCTCCCCGAATTCTGGGATCTGGTCTGTGTAAGATTTACAAAAGTCCTCCTGCTTCAGGGTAACTTGCATTCTGGCCTACATTTCTCTTGCAGATAACAGGTTGTTTTCTGAGGAATGTAGCATATCCTGTGGGGCTTAAGCCAGGCAGTGCTGCAGGTAAATTGCTTCTCAGAAAAGAAAATGAGTGAGAGTCAGCACAGTGGGCCGAATTTATAGAATTATTCCCTTAACCTAATGTTCCCACACCTCATGTCTGTCGGTCTCCTATCAATTACAGGGATGTGCCATGTGCCCATGGTTCAGGTCCTTATAATCTTGCGTCCATCATCCTTAGAACTGAGCATGGTTTTATTTTTATTTTTGTTTTTGTTTTTTCATTTCTGCTTCACAGCACAGTTTTTCAGTGGTGCCATGGTTTTCAACCTTGGATACACATTGAAATCACTTGGTGAGCTTTAAAGATTACCAATGCCTAGGTCTCACACCAAGATACTCAGATTTAATTGGTCCTTGGTACAACGTGGAGTAGCCTGGACAACGTGGAGGTGTTTAAAGTTTCCCATGTGAGTTTAATGGGTAGCCAAGGTTGAGAACTACTGAGTGAGTGGAATCCACCATTTACCTCTCAGCTAAAGTAGGAGTTGAAAAACTATAGCCTAGGACCTAATCTGGCTCTCCATTTACCTGTGACTGCTTTTGCATTATAATTGCAGACCTGAGTAGTTGCTTTAGGCATCAGAACTGAAAATATTTATTCCCTAACCTTTTACAGAAAACATTTTCTGAACCCTGAGCTAGAGGTTCAGTTTAGCCACTCTCTCTGTCTCCTCATATCCATTTTTGTCCTACTTGCCTTAGAATCTAATCTGTCACCAAGACCTACTGATTTGTTCATTTGTTTATTTTTTTGGTACTGAAATTTTTTTTCTTTTTGGTACTGGGGATTGAACTCAGGGTACTCGACCATTGAACCACATCCCCAGCCCTATTTTGTGTTTTATGTAGAGACAGGGTCTCACTGAGTTGCTTAGTACCTCGCCATTGCTGAGGCTGGCTTTGAACTTGCGATTCTCCTCTCTCAACCTCTCTAAGTGCTGGGATTACAGGCTTGAGCCACCGTGCCCGGCTGGTACTGACATTTTGTATACATTTTCTCCACCTTCCTTTTCACTGGTACTGCCCTGGCACAGGCCCTCATCACTTCTTGCTTGTATTATTGCAGTAGCTTCCTTGCTCTTCTTCCTTTCTCCAGTCTATTTTCCTCACTGCAGCCAGAGCGATTGTTTCAAAGAACACAAATACAAGTGAGCCATTTCCTCGCTAAGAAATCTTCAAAACTTTGCGGGCATGGTGGCCCACACCTGTAATCCCAGCAGCTCGAGGGGCTAAGGCAGAAGGATTGCAAGTTCAAAGCCAGCTCCCAGCAATTTAGCAAGGCCCTAAGCTACTCAGCAACACTCTGTCTCTAAATAAAATACAAAAATGGGCTGAGGATGTGGCTTAGTAATTAAGCCCTCCTAGGTTCAATCCCCGTAACCAAAAAAAAAAAAAAAAAAAGATCTTTAACTTCTTAAAATGTAAATTCTACATCCTTTTTGATCAAGGCCTTGCTTACCACATCAACTTCAACTCACAACTTGCCCCCATTTTCACCATACCTCTCAGGATACAGAGCTGCTCAATAGTTTTATTTGTTTTTGTTTTGCTCTCAGGCTTCCATTTATTGTTTCTGTGTCTTTGTTCTTATAATCTCGGAATGTTATTCCCTTCCATCTTTTTCTGGTAAATGTTCAGTTTTTTACTGAGTTGTTTTCTTTTAATGTTTATTTGTGTTGAGATGAGTTTTTGCTACGTTGCCCAATCTGGCCTCGAACTCCTGGCTCAAGGGATCCTCCTGTCTCAGCCTCCCCAGTACCTGTGACTATAGGTGTGCATCACCATTTCCCACTTTAGTGAGTTTTTACTTTCTTAGGACACTTGCCTTCTTTCATCTCCTCCCCTTCCCCAAAGTCCTTTTATCTGTGCCTCATAATATCCCATGCATAGAGTTAGAATGTTGCATTATCTGTACACATAAATCTATTTTCCCTCTACATTGAGAGATTCTTCAAAGATAATATTTTACTACATTTCGTTACTTTCATAACTGGGCTCAGTGGTGCATGCCTGTAATCCCAGTGGCTCTGGAGGCTGAGGCAGGAGAACCTCAGGTTCAAGGTCAACCTCAGCAATTTAGCAAGACCCACAGCAAATTAGTAAGACCCTGTCTCAAAATTAAAAATAAAAAGGGCTAGGGATGTGGTTTAGTGGTAAAGCGCCACTAAAAGAAAAAAAAATTTCAGTCCTCAGTACCAAAAGAAAAAAAAATTTTAATACTCCCAGTGTCTTGCAGTGTCTGAGATAGTAGCTAATCACAATCATTTGTTAAATGAGTAAATGTTCAATGTGATGTGCACATTCCAGGTTGAATGTCAAGATTTTGTATGTAGTTGGTAGTAGAATAGTTATTCAAAAATTATGGACCATTTCATGATTTATTCAATTAAACTCTATTTCTAAGCTTGTATTGATTCACATAATTTTCTTGATGAAAGTTCTTATTTGGTGTGATGGAACTTTTGCATGTCATCATTTACATGTCTCAGATTGTAGCATATCAACACTACTGTGTGTAGATAGTACTTCTCAAACTTTAAAATAATTAATGAATTACTTAGGAGTCTTGTGTAGATTCTGATTTGGTATTGGTTGGGGCCTGAGATCCTGCATTTCCAACAAACTCTCAGAGAATGCCTATGCTGATGGTTCACAGACCACATTTTGAGTTGCAAGGTGTTAGATGGTATAATCTAGACTCTTCCTTTGGCAGTTGATCAAAACAATTTTCAGGTTTCCTTTTATATGTTTAAGTCATCGTTTTGTATTTTAATTTCATCTTTCATCTTTTTATTTTTGTATTTTAGCAAGACAGTGATAATGCTAATATGTCACCACAATCTCCAGTATCATCTGAGGTACAAGTTCTGTTTTTATATGTTTTAAATGTTTGTATGTGTTTTTTATATGTTTTCTGTGTTTTACATGGGCTTCTTCCTTGCCTCTTTCTCTTTAACTTCATTTTTTTTACAAAGTAATTTATTCATCTCTTTTAAAATCTATGATAGGTTAGTATGTACAAATTTATAGTCTATCAAATATTTTAAAAATAAATATTCAGAGCTGGGTGTGGTGGCACATGCCTGCAATCCCAGCACTTAGGGAAGCTGAGACAGGAGAATCGTGAGTTCAAAGCCAGCCTCAGCAACAGTGAGGTGAGACACTAAGCAACTCAGTGAGATCCTGTCTCTAAACAAAACACAAAAAATAGGGCTGTGGATGTAGCTCAGTGGTAGAATACCCCTGAGTTCAACAGCTGGTACCAGAAAATTAATTAATTAATTAATATTCATAGTAAATATCACTTGTTTGTGATTTTCTGTGGAAAATATCTGTAGATCACAGAAAGTAAATCATTTCTATGAAATGTATGCTTTCTAATTCATCCATATTTTAAAATAAATGGTGGATTTTAACAATAACTTTAAAATTTTTCTTTGAAAAAGGCACTATAGCATTGTGCAATGGCCATTGGTTTTCTTTGTAACCAATTAGGCCTGAAAGCAATGCAAGAGAAACTTCCTTTTTCCACGAGAAACATCCCTGAGGTGGGTTGTTCCTATCGACAGGAGGTTACACATTTGCTGGCATCTTAGACTTAAGGGGCAGGGGATCACAAGGAGAGCCTATCTATGAAAGCCACAGTTTGTAAAATATTGATCAAATGTTCTGGTGGTTTGAATGACTGATTCTTCTAAATTAGTTTAACTTCTTGCTTTACCACAAGATTTAAATTTAAAATATTCTAAACAGTATCTCTTCTACTTCAGACTACCTTAGTATTCTAAAGTGTGTTGGCATTATTAAATAAAAAAATTATGCATTCATTTGGTGAGTTCAGGGTGTTATCTAAATGTTTGAATGGTTCAAATTAACTGAATAAGTATTTCATTCTATGTAAAAGTGGCATTACTGTCGTAGAAAGTCAGAATTCTTTCTCCATTGTTTTGGGTGATTGCATTATAAAACTTTTAAATAGACTAGTTGGACATGAGTTTTATAAACACAATTCCAAATTATTTGTGTGGAAGATAAAATGGTTTCTGTGTGTTTAGAAAATACTTTAAATTAGGATATTGTAGAACTTACTCTTGGTCATATGCTTTTGTAAATCTTTAATATAAGTGATTACTGCTTGTTGCCACCTTGCTTTATGATTTTATGGTCTGTGCTCATAGGGGAGACAGTGCCAGTTTTCCCAGATAAGTTATATTGCTCTTATATTTTTGCTTGCATTTGGATAAGTGAATTTTTTTGCTAGGCATTCATAACAATTCAACCAAAATAATGAAGACAAACAGTAAGTATGGATGGATAGAGTGATAAGCATGTGTTCATTCTTTCTTTCTTTCTTTTCTTTCCTTTTCCTTTCTTTTCTTTTCTTTTTTCTTTTCTTTTCTTTTCTTTTCTTTTCTTTTCTTCTCCTCCTCCACCTCCTCCTCCTCCATCAGGGATTGAACTCAGGGGCACTCGACCACTGAGCCACATCCCCAGCCCTGTTTTGTATTTTATTTAGAGACAGGGTCTCACTGAGTTGCTTAGTGCCTCACTTTTTGCTGAGGTTAGGCGATCTTTCTGTTTCAGCCTCCTGAGCCTCTGGGATTACAGGTGTGCGCCACCACACCCAGCAAGCATGTGTTTAGTAGCTCAACTAATATTCAACTTGAATTGTGTATCACGTTAATTGACAGAAGATTAAAATAATCTACAGAAGTTCACTGTTTCAATTTTATGTGAAAAAAAAAGGTAGGTTAGGCCCAGAAGCAAACACCTGTGATCCCAGGGATTCAAGGGGCCGAGGCAGGAGGATCACAAATTCAAGGCCAGCCTCAGCAACTTAGCAAGGACTGATCTTAAAATTGAAAATAAAAAGGGCTGGGGATGTGACTCAGTGGTAGAATGCCCCTGGGTTCAATCCCCAGTACAGGAGGGGGGTGGGAGGAAGAAGAAGAAAAAGAAGGAAGAGACTAGTAAAAATAATTTGTGTAGTGTTTTAGCAAATTGTTTACTAGTACATTTGAACCTAGAAGTAGTCCCATGACTAGGTGTCATCTTCATCATTTTATAGCTGAAGAGACAGATAATTTTATCAAAAAAGCCCAATCAATAAATGGCAGAGTAGTGACTTCACAGAGTTGTACAAATTAAATAAGATGTCACTAAGATTACATTATTTTATCCCTTTACAATTTACAAAGTATTTCCATGTAGTTACTGTAAGGAAAGAAGGGAATAAAGGAAATAAAGAGAGGACAGGTGGATCAACAGTAACACAGAACAAATCTGCTGAGGGTGGCCCAGTGGATACTGAAGACTGTCTTCTGCTTTCAGTCTGGGGTAGATAGAGGGGAATGGGATGGGGAGATCAGGCTATGGCTAGGGGTTGGTCAGGGAAAGATAGAAGGGTCCTTGTGGTTACTTCTCCATTCTTTGAGGTGGTCATTGTTCTTGGTCAAACCAGATGTTTTCAGGATTTTAGATAACAGTTTCCTTTCCTATGATGAAGTGTTTGTGGTTTCTTTGCATGATGATGGAGTATTGTCTTGGGTTTAAGGTCAGGCTGAGTCAGAGTGACTGTGAGGTGACTCTTGTTCTAAGATGGAGGATATGTTTCAAAATGGTGTTGCCTGTGTCAAGTTCTACTTAAAAGTTAACTTATTTATTCTTCATAACAATTTTATTTGAAAGGTAAAGAATCAATCACAGAAAAATTAAGTGTGTTCAAGACAGAGCCTAAGCTTTCTGATTCCAAGTTCAGATTTGTTTAATATAATACATCTTTCCACAGCACACCACTATATATAGAAGCACTTTGAAACAATGCATTCAAATAAAGCAGATAATAACTTATCACCCTCAATCATTCTGCAGCCCCTGTTAATGTAAATATGAAGATTGGTCCCAGCAACTGAGGAGGAGGATCACAAGTTCGAGGCCAGCCTCAGCAATTTAGCAAGAGCCTGTCTCAAAACAAAAAATAAAATCAGTAGAATAGAAGAAAGGAATTGGGGGTGAGAGAAGAGGAGGAATGAGGAAAGTGCAGGGGAGAGGTACTGGCCAAATTGTATTATATCATATGTGTGTATGAATATGTAACAACAAATCTCACCATTGTGCACAACTATAATCTACTAGTAAAAAATGTGAAATTAAAATTAAAAAAGGCTAAGGATGCAGCTCAGTGGCATAGGGCCCCTGGATTCTCTCCTCACTACCATAAGGAAACAAAAAAACTGTAGATAATGAGTTGGTAAATTCACATATCTCTTCATTGAAGCATACTTCACTATTTTGGAGATTTTAATCTGGTTCCTTTTTTCAAAAAATAATATCTATTTATATACTTTGGTAATGATTTCATTTTCCTCATAATGTGAGTGTATTTAAAGGCATATATAGGCAGGTCAGCTAGCAAGTATTTACTGACCTTTTAAAAGTAAAATGCAAGCTGGGTACAGTGGCTCAAGTCTGTAATCCCAGCACTTAGGGAGGCTGAGGAGAATCCCAAGTTCAAACCAGCCTCAGCAACAGCGAGACACTAAGCAACTCAGTGAGACCCTGTCTCTACATAAAACACAAAATAGGGCTGGGGATGTGGCTCAGTGGTCGAGTGCCCTGAGTTCAATCTCCAGTATCAAAAAAAAAAAAAAAAAAAAAAGTAAAATGCATCAAATTAAATTGAAATGCAAGTTGCCTTTCTCTTTTCCACTTGTCATGGAAAAAATATGTCATTCTAAAAATTGGAATGGATATGAATAAGCATCTTGATTATTTGAAAGAAATGGGGTTTCATTTGTTTTCTTTTTTTAGGAATATGACAGAACTGATGGCTTTTCACATGGTCCTTTCGGCTTAAAGCCTAGATCAGGTAAATGTGTATTCTTTAAATCAAATGAACGGGTTGTGTTTGAAATTGTAATATCTCAGCTTAAATGGCACTAATTCCACACCATAGACTCTCCCCTCTCCTAAAAGTAATTTTCTCTTAACCTTGTCTTTCCAATTCCCGTTCTCATTTTTTTCTTCCTCTTTACCTTCAAGTTCCTGCAACCTCAGCTTTTCGCTGTAGATACACTGCACTCTTATTTCTGCTGGTAGAACTATCACTCTGCCGGCAAACCAAATATCATTTGAAATTATAGCACTCCATTATATTAAGGTTTTAAAAAAGGGATCTTTTTGCATTTGGCAAGCCCAAAAGAAAATGGATCCATGGTACTTGGCAAAGTATTGAACTATAGTTTTTATTCCTGAATAACTATGTTGACCTTCAAAAATAATTTCCTTTTTTCTTTAAAGATAAAAGTTGACGTATGTTCGGTACTCATTTGTAACCTGGATCATAAGTTTCTAATAACATGTCTAAATAAGAATGTGTTGGTGATAGAAATCATTATACTTTTGTTCTGTTGCTTTCAGTTATGTAGGTGGAGTTCAAAGATGTACTTGAAAAATATTTAGAATGTATTAATAAGTCACAGTGCTTTGTGTAATTTTGTACTGATTCTTTTTGTCATGCTTGTTTCTCTATCAGTGGTTGTTCCTTTTATTAGCTTTGAAATAAGTTGGGAAATTTCTGTTTTTATAAAGCTTTTAGCCGCTCATCTCGCCAGGAATATGGGGCTGCAGATCCAGGATTTACAATGAGAAGAAAGATGGAACACTTACGGGAAGAACGAGAGCAAATACGACAACTTCGCAGTGTAAGTCAAATTGACCTTTAAGACTTGCTTTATAGAAATGGGTTCAACTTGGAAAAATTAATAAGGTATATGGATTTATTTTCAATGTTCTTGAAAATTTTTTGATTATATAACAATTAGTAATACAAATATACACTTAGATGAAATATCTCATTTATATCCATTTCTTTATAGAATCTTGAATCCAGGTTAAAAGTAATTTTGCCTGATGACATTGGAGCTGCACTGATGGATGGGGTTGTCCTTTGCCATTTAGCCAATCATATAAGGCCACGCTCTGTAGCTAGTATTCATGTACCATCACCAGCAGTGGTAAGTTTTGTCTACAGTTCTGCAAAGGAATGTTAGAAATACCGAAGTGCCACAAGAAATCAAACACAGTGCTCAAAAGTGGGTGGACAGGCATTTCCTCCTGCTAGAAGGATGTGCTACCAGAACCTGTCTAGTATGCACACCTGGGTGGGCAGTTGGCCTGCTTTTATCCTTAATGCAGTGCTTCCCTTTGCCCTGGTTGAAGGTGCTTGGGGTTCCAATCTATAAGATTAGCTAATTTTAAAATTGGGGTGAGCAAAGGGAAGGGCTAGAATTAATATGGCTACAACTGGATCCAGTTAAGGCTAAATACTATATTCTAAAAATGGACCACTGGGCTTTCTCTTTCTCCCAGGAAAATTTGGCTTCTGAAAACTGTGTTTAAATAATAGAATGTACCTCAATAAATTGAAATTTCAATTTTGGTTAAGTTCTGTATAAAAATGCTTGAAAATACATCTTTCTCCCCCAACCTTACTTTACAGCCCAAGCTGAGCATGGCAAAATGTCGAAGAAATGTAGAAAATTTTCTCGATGCTTGTAAAAAGTTGGGTGTCTCGCAGGTAATTATTTATCCAACAGAATGATTATTTAAATATTCATTTGTTGCATGCAAATCAGGGTCTTCAAAATAGCAGTTAATAATGTTTTCAAAAATATGAAAAATGATACCGTCTCTTGGTGTTAACTCCCTGCGTCAACCCAGAGGCTTGGCTCTGGGGGTTCCAGTAGGCTAGATTTGGTTGCCCATCTATATTGCAATTAAGAGAAAAATGATATAAAAAGAAAAATGAATTTATTTGTATTTTCACATAAACTGGGAACACAGCTAATCTGCCTTCCCTGAACCCACAGAAGTTTAGGATCCAATAGGATGAAGAACAAAAGCAGGGAGCTTAAGAGATATGCATATACACCAGACTGTGTGGAGTTACAAATCTGTTTTTTTGGGTTCTGTTGGCACCCTGGTGTCAGGGGCTTGGACTTTGGGGGCCAGTTTCTGTTCAGCTTCCATTCTCAGCATGAGATGATTGCCTGTAGGAGGATAGGAGGGAGAAGTAACTTAACACGTTATCATGATAATAGCTGAGTCCTTTTTAAGTTTTTCAGTTTGAAAGGATCCATTGTTAACACTGGGAAGACCGTTAAGGTACCTTCTTCTTACTATGTTGCTGTAGATAATTGCAGCAATTGTCTAATAAATGCTTTTCAGTTGTTTTTAAAACAATTTATAAAACAGCTGTCTTATGGGAAAGTTAACTAATCATGCACATCACTGTCTAAGCATAACTTAGTGGCCATATTACAGTTGGATTGTGATGCCAATGCTACTATCATTTTTTTCTGCTGGGGAACATTTAGATTCCTCTGTTAATCAATGGATAGACCTCTGACTGGAAGATTGGCATTAGTGTAACAGCATTTTAAATTTTATTTAAAATGAGATTGGAAATGTTAGTGCATATTATAATATCTGCAATGGGCAAAATTTGCAATTTGTATAAATTTATTATGTGTTTCACATAATAATTAAATTATTATAAAATTAATGATTAAACTCTTATCTGAATTTAAGATTCTATTGCTGCTGCTCTCCCAAACACTTGGGAGACAAAAATTAGTGGAAAAAAACAGGTTTATTCAAAACCAGCTCCAAAGAAGACAGAGAGGTTTCCCCCACCATCCCAAATCTCTATCTTAGGGGCTCAAGGGCATGAAGGGCTTTTAGGGGAGAAAAGGAGGCCGCTTGAGATAATGGGCATGTCTTTATTTCCTGGGCTTCTGTTTTCTTTTTTCTTCCTCATTGAAAGGAATTCTGATTTCAACCTCCCTGGGGCCAGCATCTGCCATTTTCCTTTCAGACAGCCACATTGCTTTTCTGCAAGTCAGTTCCTGGAAGCTAAGGAGAGAGGGGACATTACAGAGGCCTCTCTCAGGAGTTCAGAATACCCTATGGAAAGGCTGGATCCCTAAAATATTAGGGAGGAGAGGTGAAAGCAAATCTGTGAAAGACATCTTTCCAGGGAGTTGGTCCATTACAAAAGCAGTATTGTAAATAGATAACAAAAATGTTTAATAAAAATGTTGCCTTTAAAAAAAACTTTATAAACCTAACTTCAATATGACTGACTGGTGAGGAAAATCACACTGTAAGCAGAACACAATCAGTTTGTGCTTCTTAAGGTCTTTTGAATAGTGTCATCATAATCTGGTCTTCAGATTCTATTTAGCCTCATTCCTCAAGTGAGCAAATATAATGTATATGTAATCCAGGAATTATTGTTACCTCTTCTATTTTTTTTTAGTTGTCAATATACCTTTATGTTATTTATATGGTGCTTAGAATCGAACCCAGGGCCTCACACATGCTAGGCAAGCGCTCTACCACTGAGCCACAACCCCAGCCCTATTGTTATCTCTTCTATGCATAACATATGATGTTTTAAGTTTTTGATTCTTAAAGATCTTGGTTAGTTCTTTTTCATGCCCTTACTCTTAGTGAGAAAATAGAAAACTTAGGAGTTTTTGCCAGTTATTATTATATTTATTTTCTTGTTTTGCATTTTCATTTTAAGAATTTTATTTTTGTCTCCATGAACACAGAAATGATAATATACAATATTTTTCATTTAATTCTTTTTGTTCTAGGATATTTTCTAGTTTTTAACAGCTTTATTGTGATATAATAGACATAGAATAAAGGGCATTAAATAAAGTATAGGGTTTGAAACATTTTGGGGTATGTGGTGCTGGGGTGTTGAATCCAAGGCCTCACATATGCTAGGCAAGCACTTTACCATCCTCAGCCCTGAAAATTTTTGATATATACGGACACCATGAAATCATCATCATCAACAAAGTAATGAACATATCCATTATCCCCAAAAGTCTCCTCTTCTTCCTTTTCAATCCTTCCTTCTCCTAGCAACTACTAATTGGCTTTGTAACATCATAGATTAGTTTGCATTTTTCTAGAGTTTTTATATTAGTGGAATAATACAATATGTTTGATTTTTTTTATTTCACTTGGCATAATTATTTTAAGACTTGTCAGTGTTGTTGCATATTTAAATAGGCCATTCTATTTTGTTTCTGAGTAGAATTTCACAATTTGTTGATCTATTGACCTGCTGATAGACATTTGGATTGTTTCCAGTTTTAAGAGCTATACAAATGAAGCTATTATGTACAGCTGTGTACAAGTCTTTGTGTGGATATTTGTATTCTTTAATTTTTAGTAAATATCTAGCAGTGGAATACCTGGAACCTTTAGTAGGTAGGTGCTTAACATTTTAAGAAAGTACAAACTTCTCTTCTAAAGCAGTTGTACCATTTCATAGTCTTATCAGCAGTATATGAGATTTAATTTTATCTGTATCTTCACCAATTCTGTATGATTGACCTTTTTAAATTTTTAGTAATTGTAAAGAGGTTTCCATAGGCTTCCCAGTGCAGTTTTAATTTGCACTTCCCTGAAAACTAACAATATTGATCATCTTTTCAAGTGCTTATTTGCCATCTCTGTATCTTCTTTTTGGAAGTGTATTTTCTAATCTTTTACCTATTTTTTTTTACTATACCTTGCTTTTTAATGTAGATTTTTCTAATATTTATTTTTAAAATTGCGTTGTTCTTCATAAATTATGGGCAAAGTTCTTTATCTGACCTGTAACTCACAAATATTTTATACTAGTTGTTTGATTGTCTTTTTTTTAGTGCTAGGGATTGAACTCAGGGGTACTCGACCACTGAGCCACATCTCCAGCCCTATTTTGTGTTTTATGTAGAGACAGGGTCTCACTGAGTTGCTTAGTGCCTTGCCCTTGCTGAGACTGGCTTTGAACTCATGATTCTCCTGTGTCAGCCTCTCAAAGTGCTGGGATTACAGGCATGTGCCACCACACCCAGCTTGGATTGTCTTTTAATTCCACTTAGAATGTCTTTCAAAGAGCAGGAATTTTAAAGTTTCAAAGTATCATTTTTCTTTTTTTTTAGTGGATTGTCTTTTTTTCTCAAACCTAAGAAATCTTTGCATAACCCAAAGTCACAAAGATTTTTTCCTGTTTAATTCTAGAGGTTTTATAATCAGGTTTTACATTTTATGTCTATAGTCAATTTTGAGTTAATTTTTGCATATGGTCAAAGGTAGAGTTCTTTTTTCAGCCTGGGATTGGGCTCATGCATCGATCATTCTTGTAACATCTTTTCTTGAAATATAATTAACATACCATAGCATTCACTGATTTAAAACATACAATTAGGGCTGGGGTTGTGGCTCAGTGGTAGAGCACTTGCCTAGCACGCGTAAGGCACTGAGTTTGACCCTCAGCACTACATAAAAATAAATAAAATAAAGGAATTGTGTTCACCTACAACTAAAAAAGAAAACAAAAACAAACAAAAATAAACTCATACAATTAAATAGTTTTAGTGCTTACATTTAGGATTATGATCTTTTTTTAGTTCAGTTTTGTGCATGGTGTGAGGTAGTGTTCCAAATTCATTCTTTTTGCATGCAAATATCTAGTTTTCCTAGCACCATTTGTTGATAAGACTTCCTGCTCCCATTGAATTGTCTTGGTACCCTTGTCAAATTTAGTTGACTGTAAATGTAAGGCTTCACTTCTGGGCTCTCAATTTTTTCTTATTGACTTTCTTTTTTTGGTAATGGAGATTGAACCCAGGGTGCTTAACCACTGAGCCACATCCCCAGCCCTTTTATGTTGTATTTAGCAACAGGGGCGTGCTAAGTTACTTAGGGCCTTACTAAGTTGCTGAGGCTACCTTTGAACTTGTGATCCTCCTGCCTTAGCCTCTGAAGCTGCTGAGATTACAGATGTGCCCTATTGCTAAGAGAAGGGGTTCCGGGGGTGCCATGTGGGTCCTGCTCGACAAGCTGGGGTCCAGAAAAGACGAGGGAGGGATCTTCAGGGAGGAAGACAATATGGTGGTGGTCCGTGGAGCCAAATTCCCCAGGCCCCCGGGGTGTAGGTAAAGAATCTGCTCTGCCCCAGTGAGAGGCAGAAACACCAGAGCAAGATGCAGAAACCACTGTTTATTCCAGAAACTGTAGAAGCTTAAATACACTCTTGAACCAATCAGATCCAAAGGTCACAAACAAAGGGGTGCTCTTTGGCAAGAGCACAGTCTATTAGCATAGAATGGAGAAGGATGGAAGGGAGAAGTTGGAAGGTATGGAGATGCTCCTACAGTGCCCCACCTTGTTCTTTGTTGTAAAGGAAGCATTTAGTGTTTCATCTTTTGGTGTGATATCAACTGTGGTTTTTTTGTAGATGTTCTTTCATGAGTTTGAGGAGTTTCCCTGCATTCATTTTTTTCTTTATGGATATTCCGTTTTTCCTGCAAGATTTGTTTAAAAATCTATTCTTTCTCCATTAATCTTCCCTTGCATCTGTATCAAAAACCATTTGTCCATTTATCTGTGGGCCTATTTCTAGATTTTTTGTCTTCTTCCATTGACCTTTTCCCCCCATATGTACATTGGTAAAACAACATCTTGCTTACTATACATTTTGAAATCAAGTAGTATCAGCACTCTAACTTATTTTTTTGTTTTTATAGCTATTTTGTCTATTCTGGGTCCTTTGCATTTCCATATAAATCTAGAATAGTTTGTCAACCTCTACACAAAAATAAAAAATTAGATTATTATAGAAGTTGTGTTTAATATGTAGAACAATATAGATAGAATCTTAACAATATTGAGTCTTTCCGTATACCAAGTATATCCTTACTAGGGTATTCTTTTTTTTTTTTAGTTGTTGATGGATCTTTATTTTATTCATTTACTATTTATATGTGGTGGTGAGGATCGAACCCAGTGCCTCACACATGCTAGGCAAGTGCTCTACCACTGAGCTACAGCCCATGCCCCACTAGGGTATTCTTTAATTCCCTCAACAGTGTTTTGTAGTTTTCGTTATACAGATCTTGCATATTTATCCTGAAGTATTTTATACTTTCATATTTTTCATGCTGTTGGATGTGATTGTTCAGTTGTAATTTAATATTTCATTCTTTGTTTCTAATATATAGAAATGTAATCAGTCTTTATATATTAATTTATATCTTACAATCTTGCTAAATTTACTTATTGGTTTTAGCAGCTTTTTGTAGATTTCACAGAATTTTGTATAGGGTTGTTCATGTTTTCTATGATTAGAAACAGCTTTTCTTCTTTCTTTCTTATCTGTATGTCTTTTCTTTTCTTGTCTGATTACCCTGGCCAGATATTCTAGCACAATATTGAATACAAATGGCAAACATGGACATCCTTATCTTTTTCTGATGTTTTTGAGGAAAATTTCAGTCTTTCATCCTTAAGTATGATGATGTTAGCTGTGGGTTTTTCATAGATGACCTATATGAGGTTTAGGAAGTTGTCTTACATTCCTAGGTTCCTGAAATTCTTATCAAATGGATCTTGGATTTCATCCAGTGCTTTGTAGTCATCAATTGATGTGACCATGTTATTTTCATTTTAGTTTGTTACTTTTGTAAATCACATTGATTGATTTTCAAGTGTTAATTGAACCCTACATTCTTCAGTTAAACCCCACTTGATCATGGTGGCTTTTGTTACTGTTGATGTTGTTATTGTTTTTTATGTTGTTGGATTTAGTATGGTAAATTTTTGTTTATATTTTTGCTTGTATGTTTATGAGGATACTGGTTTTTAGTTTTCTTTTAATGTCTTTGTTGGCATGAAGGTAGTGCTACCTTCCTGGAATGTGTATTCCTTCCTCTTCATTTTTCTTAAACATTTGGGTAGAATTGATATTATGTCTTTTTAAAATATAGAATCAAATTTATGAATAAACTATCTAGACCAGAAATTTTCTTTGTGGAAATGTTTTATACTACAGCTTAAATTTCTTTAACAGATAGAGATCTATTCTGGTTATCTAGTGTAAGTTTTGGTATATTTTTTCGGAGAGTGCATCCATTTCTTCTAATTTGTCAAACTTATTTTTATAATGTTCTTTATAGTATCTGCTTATTATCATTGTATTTGTAGAATATCTTGTGGTATCACTTCTGTTATTACTGATATTGCTAAGTTGTGTAGCCTTTTTTCCCTGAGTGACCAAAATAAATGTTTATGAATATTTAAAATTCTTCTCAGTAAACTAAATTTTTTTTTTGTACCTAGGTTTGAGCTCAGGGGTACTCGACCACTGAGCCACATCCCCAGCCCTATTTTGTGTTTTATGTAGAGACAGGGTCTCACTGAGGTGCTTGGCATTTTGCCGTTGCTGAGGCTGGCTTTGAACTCGAGATTCTCCTGTCTCAGCCTCCCAAAGTGCTGGGATTACAGGTGTGTGCCACCGTGCCTGGCTTCAGAGAACTAAATTTTGGTTTCACTGATTTTTTTTCTATAGTTTTCTACATTTTACTCTATTGTTTTCTTCTGTCATCTTCATTGTTTCCTTCTTTCTGTTTGGCATTGATTTAATTTGCTCTTTTTCTAGTTTCTAAGGTAGGCACTGAAGTCCCTGATTTGAAACATTTCTCCTTTTCTAATTATACTCTTCAGTGGTGATTTGAGTAAGTGTGCAAAATACTATGAGAACACTAAATGGAGCAGTGAAAATGGAGATGAGAAGATAGTTTTTAGGGAACTCTTGTTATTTATATTTATGATTTATTTATTTATATACTTATTTATTTTGAAGTACAGGGGATTGAACCCAAGAGCATGTTATCACTGAGCTCCATTTTTAATTCTTTTTATTTTTTATTGTGAATTAAGGTCTTGCTACATTGCTGAAGCTGGCCTTGAACTTGCAATTCTCCTGCCTCAGCCATCCAAGTCTCTAAGATTATAGGCATGTACTGCTGTGCCCAGCATAGTTTTCGAGAACTCTTTAAGGATATCATCAGTAGTATTTGATGAATAGATTAAGGTAGTAAGACAGACAGGGAAGGCTATTATGATTCCTATGCTTATATCTATAGAGATTTAATAGCTTTTTACTGACCAGGATATAAAATACAGAAGGATAAGTTAATTTAGTAGAAATAGTTCTGTTGTGGATACATTGATTTTTATGTGTCTATTGGACTTCTGTTTGGCTGTCTAGTTGGCATTTGCTTGATAGAGAGCTTCTGGGAGGAAATGAAGATTTGGATGTCATTAGGATGGAAGGGATAGTTAAAACTAAGAGAATAAATGAAAGTACCAAGGAATGGATATAGTGTAAAAAATGGATATAGAGTAACAACAGAATCCTTGGAAGCATTTAGGATATTAGAAGAGGATCAGTGAAAGCCTATTTCACATTTGCTGTCAGAAAAGTTGCAATAAAAAGAATGATGTCATACAATGTAAGGAAGAGGTAAGGTTTCAAGAAAGGCACTAATTAAAGGCTCAAAATGACACAGCAATCAAGTAGGCATGTGCAACATTTAACATTTAAGAAGGCATTGGTGATTTTTTCTTACTAGAGTAACTTTAGTGGGCAGATGCTTTAGAGGCAGCTGTAAAATAGCAGTGGTTAAGTGGTGAATGGAAAATGCAGAAGTGGTGACCTATTCCTTTACAGATATTTTCTGTGTAGAGAAAGAGGTTCAGGTGTGAAGTGATAGCATTTCGGACAAGGCCAACCTCTATAATCCTTTTCTTAGTGTAAGTTAAGAACCAAAACACATTTTAGATTACAATATTTACTAGAGAAAACAGAACTTTGCATTTTTTACTTGACGTTTTACAGAAAGTGTACTTTAAACATCTGATTCTGAGGGCTGGGGATGTAACTCAGTGGAAGAGCCTTTGGCAACATATGTGAGGCCCCAGGTTCCATGCCCAGCACTGTGTACACACACACACACACAAAACCAACCAAACAAACAAACAAAAAAATCAGATTCTGACTTAAGTTTAACCACACACCAAAAAATTAAATGTTGAAATATCTTTTTTTTTTCTTTTCTAGGAAAGACTCTGTTTGCCTCATCATATTTTGGAAGAACGAGGTCTTGTGAAAGTTGGCGTCACAGTTCAGGCTCTCCTTGAATTACCTACGACCAAGGCATCTCAACTTTCTATGGCTTGATAACATTTTTTAAAATAAGAGGGTGTAGTTTCATTTATTTGAAGCAATTTCAGATATCTCAAATTCATGAATAAAAATGTGCAGTCAAAAATCATTTGCCGTAGGTTAAAGCCTTAAGGTTTTTACAAAATTACATTAAAACATCAAATTGAAACTTTGAATTGCCCAAGCTTCTTTTGGAGGGAAAACTGGATTAATTTAGTAAGAGTTTTTGATAAATTCAAATTCTCTTTTTACTGTCAGTTAATAATCTTGATTATTTTTCAAAACACAGATTGATACTCAATTTAAAATATATATCCAATTTAATAATGACATTAGATTTAATTTTTTTACATCGTAACATACTAGTAAACATCTGGAAAATGGTAATCATTTTTTAGCCATTTAAAACAATTCTATATTTGAGTTATTTAATACACTTCTAATTCTAGTTTATACACAATTTCTTTCATCTTTGTTCTTAGTTTTCTAGAAAAAAATGAGTAGGAGAAAACAGAACTCTGGCATTCTATTAATTTTTTTTAGTATTATAGGTTGGTGCCAAACTATTTTCAGTTGTACTGTAGATTGTTTACATGTGAAGTGCCTGTGTAATTGATGAATCTTATATAGTCTTAAGCATTTTTGCAATTTCTTTTTTGTATCAATAGAGTCAACAGAACTTTAAACTATTTTAGTAGGTTTTGTAAGTTCAATACTATGTGAGGATTTAAATGTCCCTCACATCGTGACATTGTGGTTTTTTTAGTTAGTCCATTACAGTTTTCCTTAAATTGGTTATTTCATGTTGTAAAAAAACAAAACAAAACAAAAACAAAAACAAAAAAATGTTAATATGCTTAACTTATGCTATTTAATTTTGCAAAACTTAATCATTTTTAAAGTGTATTATTTGAAGAGTATTTTATTTCTGTACTGAAAATGTTACACAAAGCAGTAAGATTTTTGGAGAAGTAGTGAAGTACTAATTATGAAGGACATTTTGATAAAACTGCCAAAGTTTGGATTTGTATGTTGATTTTCAGGAATATTACATCAGTACTGCCTTTAGCGATATTCAGAGAGCAGCAATTGAGGAATAAGTTTTTATTCAAAATCTGACCATTTGTGGATCTTGTACACCTATGCTCCTCAGTTAACTTGATGTTGGGTTAAACGCAGACGGTTCCATAAATATTTTCATGAGATACTATGTCACACGAAGTCCATGTTTGACTTAGAGATGGATAAATTTATGTTGGTAGTAGTGCAGGACTTTTTCAAAAACATTACTGTAATGAATAACTCATTTTCCTATAAAAGAACCTTAATTACTTTTGTAGTAGCCAAGCATCATATCTTAAGTATGTGATCATTTGCACTTATTACCTCTTAATATGGATGCAACTTATTAAAAATGTTGGCCTGGGTATTTCAAAGGGTATATATAAAAGGTAAAAACTAGTGTGCCAAATGGTGTAGCAAGAGTTGATTTAGAAACAACTCTGCTATTTTTGATCAGTTGGCATGAAGCCATATAATTAAATTTTGGCTTTAGAATACAGATATTCTTTACACTCCCCAAGGGTCAAATTGGAGCTTTTAAAGAATTAAAGCTTCTTATGACTTAAGGTTTAAGAATTAAATTATTAGTAATTTATTACTTTAAATATTTGAGCTAATTATTCCTTTTCAGTTGTGTCTTTTAAAAAACACAAAAAGCAAACCTCATTGACATGATCTCCCTAATGAAAACTTGGAGTATGTAAGTAAGAAATGGCCAGTATGTACCTTAGTTGATGAGTTTCCAATTTAGAAATCTGACAGTGTTACAAATTAAGTAACCACTAAAAACTACAGCAATCGTTCATACTTCTTTCATAGTTATCATGCTATAGATTTCTTCTTATTAATCTAGTGTTAGTTATTTTACAAGTATTTTCCTATTTCTTATATTAAAGTAGTAGTGAAATTGTAGGCCATTCCCTTATTGCATTTCCCTTATCAGTTAATTATTCCTTTAAAGAGAAAATACACCAGAACCTCATTATAGCATCCTTTTTTGCAAATCAAAATTCCATTTATGATGGGTCCATTGGAGGTCCATACCATGACATTTCATTTAGTGTTGTGTCAGAGGGCAACATCACCTCTGAAGCAGTTTCTCAAGTCCCTGAGGACAACATTATACCAAGGTTCTGATGTATTTCTTTTAGTAGTTTTTATGTGTAAAATTTATCCTAAATGTTTTTGTTATTATATATTTACTTCATCAGTTATTGAACTAAGAATGATTATCTTTATTTGAATGAGTTTGTGATTTCATGAGGGTTGACTAATCAGACTGAAATTTTTATTGGACCCTAAAACATTCAATAGATAGCTCTTTCTGTTAAATTTTATGACTAAGGCACAAGAAAGAATTGATGTTGGATATGTTACAATTGAAATAAGGAGTAAAAATGCTTTGCCATTTGTTTAATAATAATCTTTATAGAATGCTAGTTTAATGACTTTTATAACTGAATTTTTTGAAGAATTCAGAAATGTTTGTATTGCTCACAGATCTATCATAATGGATTTTCTGATGCATTTAAAAGTAAATGGAACACTAAATGTATATTACCGATGCAAACTGTGGATAAAGTTGAATGAAAAAAAATTTAGTCTGGGATTTATTTTCTCATTATCAACTCTGTACCCATCACAGCATCCTTTTTTTTTTTTTTAAATCAAAAAGGCCAGTATCTATATTCCCAAGTGTTGAAATAGATTTTGTAAGGATTCCTTCAGACTTCAAAAGGATATTCAAAGAAGATTGTTTTAGTTGGGTGTAGTGGCGCACACCTGTAGTACAGGTACTTGGTAATTGGGAGGCTGAGGCAGGATGATCTTGAGCCCACAAGTTCAAGGACATTTTGGGCAAAATAGGTAAACCTCATCTCAAAAATAACATAGATTGTTTTAGGATTCCAGATTCCATTTACAATGTTTCTATTTTCAGTAGGTAAAAGTTTCTTCAAATAACAATACTTTTCTAGGATGTCTTCACGAAGTAATGTTATCTTTAGATAAGATAAATTCTATATAACAAAAACAAAAACTGTATAAAATTAAAGGTAGAATAAGTCAAATTGTGATTTTTTATTATAAATTTTAGTGCTAGGTATATGACTGAATTGCTTGTAAGCTCTTATAAGAAATATAAGCTTTCAATTTTAAGTAGTTCTAATTTTTTAAAAATCCACATATTTTATTAAAATAACTATTATTTGTTTGTAATTATGATTGATTTCTAAAGTAAAAAGTCATTCAGGTAAATGTTATTAAAGATAATATTGCAGCTGGGCACGGTGGCACACACCTGTAATCCCAGCACTTAGGGAGGCTGAGACAGGAGAATCATGAGTTCAAAGCCAGCCTCAGCAATGGCGAGGCACTAAGCAACTCAGTGAGACCCTGTCTCTACATAAAACACAAAATAGGGCTGGGGATGTGGCTCAGTGATCGAGTTTCCCTGAGTTCAATCTCCAGTACCAAAAAAAAAAAAAAAAAAGATAATATTGCACCCTAAACTCTCAGATTTAAAGAAATACTGAAGTGAGTAAATACTTGGCATAAAGGGTTTGAAAATGATTCTATTACAAAAATTTTCATTTATATTGAGATGAGGGAGCTAAGCTTATTTTCTGCTTTAATAAATCTACAGTTCTGATGTTCTCTATGAAATGATCCTAGAATTCTCAGGCATCTATCCCAGTGTCCAGAGCACTCCAAAGTACTGATGCATTATTGTATATTAGGTTAATTTGGAAGTGCCCAGATATCTTCTGAAATTGGTAAATTGGAAAATAGCAAAAACCATATGTTTCCTAAGGTATGTTTTATTCCTATGTTATAAACCATGAAAACATCCCTATGCTCATAGATTTGCACAGGTATGTGTGTGTTTAATGTTAAGCCTCTAGCCGTTTTGGCAAAATAAAGTCTTGTTGTATAGGAAAATCAGAGTTTAGGATGATTATTCTCGGACAAGTAGTTATGAGAATTTTAGCATAAGTTGTAAAACATAAGATAAGAGAAATAGGTTATGAGAATTCTGATGCATTTTAGGACAGAAAATTACTAATTGAATAATTTGAAAGCTACTGAAATGAAAAGATTCTTTAAAATGTGGTTATTTTAGATTTAAGTTTTTATATAATATTTTCTTGGTTTCTCAAATGAATTATTTTGATTACTCCACCTTATAACGTTAGGGAAAATTATTTTTACTCTATTCCATTGACATGTATCAATTATCTACCAAAAGAGGTGAGAAATTTAAAGGTTTGTATTTATGTACATACATAGAAATAAATCTTTCAATAGCAATTCGAATTTTCTAAATCTTTATTCAGACATCTAAGTTATTTCTAAGGCAAATAAATAGAAAGTAATATTGTCTAATTTATGAACTAGTAATGAAATGTATGCCTTAGGACTGTGATTCTTAAACTTTAATATATATATGGATCACCTGGAGATCTTGTTAATCAAATACAGATTGATTCAACAGGTAAAGAATGGGACTGGTGCAGTGAATAACTAGAGTAATAAGGCCTCATAGTTTTTCTAGTGTGATAGTAGTATCAATTTCGTATACAATAGTGGTTTGGTATTTTGACTGATGCTTTTAGAATCTTTATGACAGTCAACATTTTGGGGAGGGAGGTACCAGGGATTGAACTCAGGGGCACTGGACCACTGAGCCACATCCTCAGCCCTATTTTCTATATTATTTAGAGACAGGTTCTCACTGAGTTGCTTAGCGCCTTGCTTTTTTCTGAGGCTGGCTTTGAACTCGCCATCCTCCTGCCTAAGCCTCCTGAGCTGATGGGATTACAGGTGTGCACCACTGCACCGGGCTTAGTTAACAGTTTTAATAGGTCTGTATTAAGGACTTTATGGATTTAAAAGGTAAACTTTGTTGAGATTAGTACTGTTTCATATTTTCATTTTGTTTGTAATATGTGTGTGCGCATACAAGTGTGTGTGTGTGTGTGTGTGTGTGTGTGTGTTTCTGTGTGTGGTGCTGGGAATGAAACCCAGGTACTAGAGCTTGCTAAGCAAGCACTCTACCCCTATGCTGAAACACCAGACCCTAAAAACAATTTAAACATACAAGGCCATAGAATTACCAGGGTAAAGGAAATTATTTGCATGAATAATAATAATTATAAGATGATCATATATATCCAGACAAGTTAATGTCATGTCACATTAACAATATTAAAGCATAACAATTCCTTCTTTTGGAATGCTTGGGAAACTACATTCATTTCTCATGATCTTAATGTCAGTCATTCCATTCTCTTGCTAGACAGCACATCTCCCCTTAATTTTAATTGAAAGCAAAATTATTCATTCAGGTTACCTTGATAAATATGAAGTGAAGATCATATACAAGTATACAAATGTATATATTTAATTGTAAATATTTGTGATCTATGATAAAAGCTTAAATTTTGATGGACAGATTCTATTCTACCCCTTAAAAAACAAATGACAAAGCATATATTTTTTGTAGAATAATTTTTATTGATTTAAAACTTTGGAATAATTTTACTTAATTTAATAGCCTTACAAAGGTACTTGATAAATTGCTAGTTAAAAAACAAATTAGAATCCAAGCCAGTATGAAATACCAAGAGCAACCAAATGTCTTTCTTGGCAAGATATGACTCATTTCTTTGATTTTTAAAAAATGGGAAGATTAATGATTAAGTATACAAAACAGAAAGCAGAGACATATGAAGCGTTGAACTATGCCTTTATTTTATAATTGAATTATAAATAATGTAATTTATGTCTATACCTGTTTGTCTCATTCATAATCTTTAACATGTAAAATTATTCCTGAGTAGAAATTAGTGTAATGCTGTAACTCAAATTATAAAAGCTCACATGCTTGAATATAATGATGATTAGTGAATGAAATATATCCATAAATATATATTTTAAAGTATGAATATAATTTGTTGGTACTTTTTATCATCAAAATTTCCAGTTTTTCTGTGGATCAAATAATTAGAATTTATGGTATGTTCCTAGGTATAATCATAAAAATTTTAACACTATAAGAGAATTGTGTAATTTGTGTTATTACCATTCTTCAGGCTATGAAACTGAGGCCCAGAATTATGATTTGACAAGTCCTTTGGGGAGGAGGTACCAGGGGTTGAACTCAGGGCTACTCGACCACTGAACCACAGCCCAAGCCCTATTTTGTGTTTTATTTAGAGACAGAGTCTCACGGAGTTGCTTAGTGCCTTGCCCTTGCTGAGGCTGGCTTTGAACTCGCAATTCTCCTGTCCCAGCCTCCCAAAGTGGTGGAATTATAGGCGTGCGCCATGGCGCCTAGCTGATTTGAATAAGTTTTTAAGTACTGAACTTCTTAGTAATCATCTCTGGATTGTTTACATAATGCATTGAAACTTGGTTTGGATATATCATTTTGTTTTTTTTCAAGCCCTTCAGTTTAAAACTTTTATGACCACTTGTTCACAATATGGTGATATTATGCTCTGAAATAATAATAATAAATTAGCTCTTTTAAAACACCTTTTTGAGCACTTAGATCATACCAGCTGGTGTTATTGCAGGTCTTGAGGTTTACAAGATTGCTGGGTTTTGGCTGTTGTATTAAAACAGATACATAATTACCATTGATACTATTAAATCCTGCCATTTAAATTTATTTGTTCTTATATTTTGCATGCAATTTTGTTTACTTCTCAGTAGTGAATTTTGTAATTGAATATTCATTACCACTAGATTGTTCCAACAGTTAAAACTAATCATATATATTTATTCATATTTCATTTTTTCCTAGATTTATTGTAGTTGAAAAATGAGAGTTGTAGATATTTAAGGTGAACAATGTGATTTATTCTTTCATTTTTATTCTTTTCAACACATGAATAATTGTACTGTGTGAAAATTTAGTGCATGTATATAATGTGGAATGACCAAATCAGGGCAATTAGCATTTCCATCTCCTTATTATTTCTTTTTTTTTTTTTTGTACCAGGGATTGAACTCAGGGGCACTCAACCACTGATCCACATCCCCAGCCCTATTTTGTGTTTTATGTAGAGACAGGGTCTCACTGAGTTGCTTAGCGCCTCACTTTCTCTGAGGCTGGCTTTGAACTCGCGATTCTCCTGTCTCAGCCTCCCAAACTGCTGGGATTACAGGCTTGCGCCACTGCGCTCGGCTTCCTAATTATTTCTTTATGTTTTGGGACTTTGAACTACTCTCTTTAGGTTCTTCATAAAATACATGCTTGTTCTCAATTGTAGTCACCTTACTGTGCTATAGAACACTAGGACTTATTATTCTTATCTTAGTTATATTTTGGTATACTTTATCCATTCTCTTACTGTGGTTTTAATGGGCATTTCCCTGATGACTATTGATGTTGAGCATTTCTTTCATATACTTCTTGCCTATTTGTGTATCTTCTTTTGATAAATGTGTATTCAGGTAATTTGCCCATTTTTTATTTTGAGGGTTTTGTATTTGAGTTTTTGAATTCCTTATATATTCTGGATATTAATCTCTTGTCAGATGAATTGTTTGCAAATATTTTCTCTCATTCTGTAAGTTGTCTCTTTACTTCATTGATTTTTTTCCTTTGCTGTGCAAAGGCTTTTTAGTTTTTTTTATAATCCCATTTGTCTAATTTTGCTTTTATTGCCTGTGCTTTTAGGATCTTACCCAATCATTGCTTATACCAATGTCTTGAAGCATTTCTTGTTTTCTTCTAGCACTTTCATACTTTCAGAACTTACATTTGAATCTGATCCATTTTGAGTTGATTTTTTTTTTCTGTTTTTGGTACCGAGGATTGAACTCAGGGTTTTACTCGACCACTGAGCCACATCCCCAGCCCTATTTTGTGTTTTATGTAGAGACAGGGTCTCACTGAGTTGCTTAGCGCCTCGCCATTGCTGAGGCTGGCTTTGAACTCACGATTCTCCTGTCTCAGTCTCAGCCTCCCAAAGTGCTGGGATTACAGGCGTGCACCACTGCAACCGGCTTGAGTTGATTTTTTTATATGGTGAGGAATAGGAGTCTAGATTTATTCCTCTACTATCCAGCTTTCCCAGCACCATTTATTGTAAAGATTGTCATTTTTTTCAGTGTATGTTTTTGGTGCCTTTGTCAAGAATCAGTTGGGTATAGATGTGTGGATTTATTTCTTGGTTTTCTGTTTGTTCCATTGTTCTGTGTGTCAGTTTTTATGACACTATCATTCTTTCTTGTTTCTTAAAGTCTTGAATATGTCTTGAGTTCAATTATTGTCACACCTCTAGCTTTGTCCTTATGCTCAAGATTGCTTTGGCTATTCTGGGTCTTTTGTGCTTTCATGTGAATTTTATGATTTTTAAAAATTCCTGTGAAAAAAGCCATTGATGTTTTGGTGGAGATTGCTTTGAATTTGTAAATTGCTTTGGGTAGTGTGGACATTTTAACAGTATTAATTCTTCCAATCTGTGAACATGGGAGTTCTTTCTGTTTTTTTTTTTTTGTGGTTTGAATTTCTTTCATTAGTGTTCTGTAATTTTCATTGCAGAAATCATTCACTTCCTCAGATTTATTCCTATGTATTTTGTATTTTTGGTAGCTATTGTGAATGAAATCTGCCACCAGGTTCATGATTGGTGTATAAAAGTGCTACCATATTTACATGCTGATTTTGTGTCCTGTGGCTTTATTAAATTCATTTATCAGTTCTAACAGTCTCTTGGTGGAGGGTTTAAGTTTCTCTATCTTAGAATCATATTACCTGCAAATAGACAATTTGACTTCCTTCCTATATGGTGATGCTCTAATATACATATACATCTTGAAATGATAACCACTATCAAGCTACTTAACATATCCACCATCTCACAGATGGATCTTTTTTTTGTGGTGAGAACATTTAAGATCCACTTTAGCTTGCCCTATTTCAAGTATACAATTAACTATAGTCACCATGCTGTACCATAGATCTCTAGAATTTATTCATCCTGCAAAACTGAAACTTTGCACCCTTTCACCAACATCTTTCTGTTTCTCCCACCCCGAAACCTATCAACGACCATATTAGTTCAATAACAGAATTGCATAAACTCGAAATTTAATTTTTATGATTCTGGAGGCTGAGAAGTCCAAAGTCAAGACAGGTAGATTCAATATCTCTTAATGGCCCACATTCTGATTCATAAATGGCATCGTCCCCCCATGTCCTCATATGGTGGAAGTAACAAACAGGCTCCTTTGTTCCTCTTTTGTAAAGGCACTAATACCATTCAAGAGGGATCCATCATCATAATCCAATCATTTCCTAGAAGGCCCACATCTTAAAACCATCACACTGTGGATTAGGTTTCAACATATGAGTGTTGGGGGACATGAACATTCAGAACATAGCAACCATCACTCTAGTCTCTGATAATATTAGTTCAAAAATTTTAGTTTCCATGTGCAAATGAAATTTTAGAATATTTGTCTTTCTATGCCTGGTTTATTTCACTTGGTGTAGTGTTCTCCAGGTTTATCCCTATTGTCACAAATGACAATTTCCATCTTTTTAAAAATATCTTTTTAGTTGTAGATGGACATAATATCTGTATTTTATTTATTTTTATGTGATGCTGAGGATCGAACCCAGGTCTTCACATGTGCTAGGCAAGCACACTACCACTGAGCTACAACCCTAGTTCCTCCATCTTTATTGACCGATAGTCTCCCCAATCTGCTGTGTGTGTGTGTGTGTGTGTGTGTGTGTGTGTACACCTCCTGCCTCAGTCTCCCAAATTGCTTGGATTACAGTACCACAGTGCTCAGTCAGTTAATTTTGATACTGTTGTAAATGGGCTTTTGCTCGTCTTTTTCAAACAGTTTGTTAGTGCACATAAGTGCAACTGACTTTTTTACATTGGTTTTATGTCCTCCAGATGTAATGAATTTGCTTATTGTTTCTTTGGCAGTGACTTTAGGGATATATATATATGTATATATATGATGTCATCTGCAAGTGGAAATAATTTTTCTTCTTCCTTTCCAATCTAGGTCTCATTTATTTATTTTTCTTGCCTAATTACTCTGGCTAAGACTTGTAGGCCTGTATTGAACAGAAGTGGTGAGCATGGGCATCTTCATTTTGTTCTGACCTTAGAGGAAAATCTTCCAACTTTTCACTATGGAGTATGAGGCTAATTGTGGACTTGTCATATATGATCTTAATTTTGTTGAGGTAAATTTCTTTTTTTTAAAATTGTTTTTAGTTGTTGATAGACCTTTATTTTCTTTATTTATATATGGTCCTACATGCTAGGCAAGCACTCTACCACTGAGCCACAACCGCAGCCCCAACGTACATTTCTTGTATACCTAATTTGTTCTCAGTTATTATCACAAATGGTGCTGAATTTTGCCAAATGGTTTCTCAGCCTGTACAAAGAAAATTATATGATTTTTTTTTTTTGGTACTGGAGATTGAACTCAGGGGCACTCGCCCACTGAGCCATATCTCCAGCCCTATTTTGTGTTTTATGTAGAGACAGGGTCTCACTGAGTTGCTTAGCGCCTCGCTGTTGCTGAGGCTGGCTTTGAACTCGCGATTCTCCTGTCTCAGCCTCCCTAAGTGCTGAGATTACAGGCTTGCGCCACCGTGCCCGGCATCATATGATTTTTATCCTTCATTCTGTTAATGTGTTGTATCACATATATTGGATTTATTTATTTTTTGCTGTTATATTTATTGATTTGTATAAGTAGCCATTCTTGTATCTAAAGAATAAATCACACTTGGTCATGATTTATGATCTTTAAATATGCTACTGAATTCATTTCACTAGTATTTTATTAAGGATTTTGAAATCTATGTTCATCAGGGATATTGACCTATAATTTTCTTTTATTCTTTTCTTGTCTTACTTTAGTGTCAGAGTAATGCTAACATAAAATGAGATTGAAGTTTTCTTTCTTCTTGAATTTTTTTTTGTAAAATTGAAAGAGGGTTGGTGGTCATTCTTTCTCAAATATTTGGTAGAACTCACCAGTGAAAACATTAGGCCCTGGATTTTTCTTTGTTAAGAGTTCTTTGAAGCCAGGCGCAGTGGTGCAAGCCTGTAATCCCAGCACTTAGGGAGGCTGAGACATGAGAATCGCAAGTTCAAAGCCATCCTCAGCAATGGCGAGGCAATAAACAATTCAGTGAGACCTTGATCTCTACATAAAACACCAAATAGGGCTGGGGATGTGGCTCAGTGGTTGAGTGCCCCTGAGTTCAATCTCCAGTACCAAAAAAAAAGAAGAAAAGAGTTCTTTGAGTGGCATACACCTGTAATCCCAGCAACTTGGGAAGCTGAGGCAGGAAGATAGTTGAGTTCAGCCTCAGCAACTTAGCAAGGCCCTAAGAAACTTAGTGAGACCCTGTCTCTAACTAAAATACAAAAAGAGCTGGGAATGTGGCTCAGTGGTTAAGTGCCCCTGGGTTCAATCCCAGTGCCAAAAAGAAAAGAAAAGAAAAAGAAAAGTTATTTGATTATTGATTCAGTTTCTTTATTTGTTTAGTCTATTTTGATTTTCTATTTCTTCATTATTCATTCTTGAAAGGTAGCATGTTTTTAGGACTTTATCCATTTCTTCATGTTTATCCAATTTGTTGGTGTATAATTGTTTATAGTAGTGTGATCCTTTGTATTTCTGTGATACTCATTGTAATGTCTCCTCTTTCTTTTTTATTTTTAACACTTATTTATTTATTTATTTATTTATTTATTTTTACGAGGTGCCGAGGATCCATCCCAGTGCCTCACGCATGCTAGGCAAGTGCTTGGCCATTAAGCCACAACTCCAGCCCTCCTCTTTCATTTTTAGTTTATCTATTTGAGTCTTCTTTTGTTTTCTTAATCTTACTAAAGGTTTGTCAATTGTATTTTTTCAAAAAATTACTTCCTAGTTTCATAGATATTTTCTATTGTTTTCCTAGTCTTTATATCCCTTATTTCTACTTTTTATTATTTTCTTTTTTGTTTTGTTTGTCTTTGCCAACATTCATTGTAGTTTGTTGTCTTTCTAATTCCTTGAGGTGTAAAGTTAGGTGCTTTATGTGAGATCTTACTTTTTCTAACTGTAGACACTTATTTCTATAAACTTCTGAGAACTACTTTTGCTGTTCATTTAAGGTTTTGTATGTTGTGTTTTCCTTTTTGTTCATCTCAGTTTTTGTTTTGGTTTTCCTTGTTGGTTGTTCTTTGAGCTATTGGTTCAAAATGTAGTATTTAATTTCCATATATTTGTGAATTTTTTTAGTTTTCTTCTTCTTATTGATTTCTAGTTTCATACCAATGTGGTCCAAAAACATATTTGATGGGATTTCAAATTTCTCAATTTTGGTAAGACTTCTTTTGTGGCCTAACAGAAGACCTGTTCTGGACAATGTGCACTTGAAATGAATATGTACTATGCTGCTGTTGGATGGATGGAATGTTCTTGGTATGTCTGTTAAATCCATTTGGTCTGTAGTATTGTTCAAGTCCACTGTTTTCTTATTGATTTTCTGTCAAGATGATCTATTCAAAGTTGAAAGTGTAATATTGAAGTCCCCTAATATTCTTTTATTGTTGCTTATTAATCCTTTCAGTTCAATTAATATTCACTTTGTATACTTAGTTGCTCCAATATTGGGTGCACATATATTGTTTTTTTTTTCTTTCTTCTTATGGCAAAGCTGCAACTGAGAAATGTTTTTCTTTCCATGAAATATTTTTATTAAAGCAATATATCTCTTTAAAATTACTTCTATACTTTTCAACCTGATAATCCATCTTAGAGAAAGACAAGAATATCATAAATTATCTTTGTTAGCACTATGGCCTAAATTTAAGTGTTTTTTAGCCAGACTTGATAAGATAATGTTTTGTTGAGAAAGGAATGAGATGGGACTACTAAATAATAAGTCCTGACATTTATTGAGTTCTTAGATATGTATGTAACATTGTACTGTATGTTTTCAAGCATTATCTGGTATAAATCCACAGAATAACCCTATGAGATGGATACTGTCATGATCCTGCCTTTATAGATGAGAAAACTTAGACCACAAATTATGTAATCTATCCAAGTTTAGCCATGTTGTAGCTGGGAAAATCTAAGATTCCAAGTCTTTCAAAGAATGTTTATTCTACCATATCACCTATAAGGAACAAAGTTCTGTGTTCCTTCTAAGGAATTGTCATACTTGCTTGGTTTTATAAATTAAACTGTATTTGCTTTGTGACATATGTATATATCTCTTTTCTGTGTATATGTACCCAGGATAGTAGCCCATAAACATAATTTCACTTTTATTATTAATATTAAAATTTTTCTTATATTGCTACATTTGATGAAATTTTGTCTTTGAAATAATAAACATTATATACCATAGCATGTCTCAACATTTGACTTGAAAGCCATTCAGAAAATACTTAAGTATCTACTTCATACCACGCTCTCTGTGTAGGGCTAGGTATGCACTGATGAATGAGATATTATTATGCTAAAGGAACTCCAAGTCATTGTACTGTTCCATAGAAAATGCCCTGTTTAAGAATTCTACTTTCTAAGCAGACTCTTAAAAATGTAAGTACTTCACAGAGATTATTGCTTACTGTGACTGTTAATTTTTTTAAACATTTTTTTAGTTGTAGATGGACACAATATCTTTATTTTTATTCATTTATTTTTATGTGGTGCTGAGGATCGAACCCAGTGCCTCATGCATTTGAAGCAAGCACTCTACTGGTGAGTTACAATCCCAGCCCTGCTGTGACTGTTAATTTTATGTATCAATTTGACTGGACTAGGGGATGCCCAGATAGCTGGTAACATATTATTTCTGTGTGTGTCTATAAGAGTGTTTCTAGAAGAGATTAGCATTTGAATCTGTAGGTTGAGCAAAGAGGATCACCCTCACTCTGCCTCTTGATCTTCTTCTACACATATTAATGAATGGTCATCATCCAATGTGTAATAGGCCCAAAGAACAGTCTGGTAGAGTAAAGGTGAATTCACTATCTCTACTTGAGTTTGAACATCCATTTTCCTCTGCCTTCAGATACCAACACACCTTGTTCTTGGACCTTTGGACTTGGACTGGGACTTATACCATTGGCCTTCTTGGTTGTCAGGCCTTTGGGCTTGGACTAAAGTATACCACCAGCTTTCCTGGGCCTCCAGTTTGCAGATGGCAAATTATGGGGCTTCTCAGCTGTTATAATTGTGTGAGCCAATCCCTCAAAATAGATCATTCAAGTCCTATTGGTTCTTGTGTTAGATTTCACATGTTCATGACTAGAGGGGAATTTTTCTTAGAATCATACCTTAAATCTTACCCCTATCTAATTAAGATGATATTTAGAGACATTGGACTTTAAACTTCTACATTGATGCTGGAATGAGTTAGGACTTTGGAGACTGTTGGGATGTAATCAATGCATTTTGCCAGGAGCAGAATGCTGTAGACTGTGTTTATGTCCCCCCAAAATTCATTATGTTGAAATCCTAATCCTTATTGTTTTGTTACTTGGAAGTGAGGCTTTTGAGAGATTATTATTGACATGAAGGCAGAACCTTCATGAATGGGATTAGTATCTGCAGGAGCACTCTCCATAACTTCAACCCCTCCCTTCCATCTTTCCTCATTCTATGCAAATAGACTGTGCTCTTGCCAAAGAGCACCCCTTTGTTTCTGACCTTTGGATCTGATTGGTCCAAGAGTATATTTAAGTTTCTACAGTTTCTGGAATAAATGGTGTTTTCTGCTTCTCGCTCCGGTGTCCCTGCTTCTTGCTCCAGGTGTTTCTGCGTCTCGCTGGGGCAGAGCAGATTTTTACTTACACCCCAGGGCCTGGGGAGATTGGCTCCGCGAATCGCCACCGTCCAGAGGGACTCCAAATCCGCTTCCCTGGGGACCCTTCTCCGTCTCTCTGGACCCCCAACTCGTCAGGAAGGCCCACGTGGCCCCTTCACCCCTTTTTAGCCATAAGTATTATAAAAGAATTCAGAAAATTCCCTCTTCCCTTCTGACATGTGAGGATACAGAGAAGATGGATGTGTATGAACCAGAACATGGGCTCGCTGGACATTAAATTCTGATAGTACTTTAATCTTGGACTTCCCAAGAAGCCCAGAACTGTGAGAAATAAATTTCTGTTGTTTTGAAACCACCAGCTTATGGTGTTCTATTATAGCAGCCTAAACAGACTACGATCCTTTTTGAATTATGCTTCACGTAATTTTATTTATCAGAGTTTTATAGTTATACATAGTAATTGGGTTCATCCCAACAAATCATACATGCATGCAATTTGATTTCATTTCATGATCCCCCCTTTTGCCTCCTGTCTTTCCCTCCTGTCTTTCTTCTCTTCTCCCATTCTCCTTCCTCTATTCCACTAGACTTCTTTGGCTCATCTATTTATTTATATTTGGTTGGTTCTTTTTTACTTATGCATAAAGGTAAAACTCCCCATGGTATATTTATATGTGCACATAACATTATTTTTTAAGAATTCATTCTACATTGCCTCCCCTAACCAAGCCCTCCACTTTGCCTCTTGATCTCTTTCTACACTACTGATCTTCCCTTTATGTTATCCTATCCTTCTCTCCCCCTTTCCTTTATTGTACTCTAGCTTCTATATATGAGAGAAAACATTCAACCTTTGAGTTTCCGAGTCTGTCATATTTCACTTAGCATGATATTCTCCATTTCCATCCATTTACTAGCAAATTCCATAATTTCATTGTCTTATTATGGCTGAGTAAAACTCCATTGTGTGTGTGTGTGTGTGTGTGTGTGTGTGTGTGTGTATCACAATTTCCTAATCCATCCCTCTATTGATGCCCTGGGTTGATTCCATAATGTAGCTATTGGCATCACCTACTTTTATACATAATATGATGGCTTTCATTAAAAGTAACAAATAACCACTGCTTCATATATCCAGTTAGTAAAAAAACAAGAGCTAAGTAATGAATGAGATCAAAGAATAACAGCAGAAAACACAGACTAAAGTAAATTACTACAGTTTTGTTTAGAAGTTAACCCTCTTGAAGACAAGGTATACACATTTATGAGCCAAGATTGTTGCACTGTCTAGCTTTTGAAGATAATTCAATACTGTACTTAGCTGGGTGCGGTGGCACAAGTCTGCAATCTCAGCAGCTTGAGAGGCTGAGGCAGGAGGATCAAAAGTTCAAAGCCAGCCTCAGGAATTCAGTGAGGCTCTATGCAATTTAGTGAGACACTGTCTCAAAATAAAAAGGGATGGGGATGTGGCTCAGTGGTTAAGTGCTGCTAGGTTCAATTCTTGGTACAAAAAAACAATACTGTACCTGTTGAACTTTGTGTATAGGAACCTTTTACACTGCGCAGAGAGCACAGGTTTTGAGTAGATTGGAGTCTTTAAAGCCCAATTTCCTTAATAGCTATCATTTTGGGCTAATTTCACTTGTCTGTATATATGACTAGTACCACACAGGATTGAGTAGATGAAATTGCCTAGCTTACTGTCTCATGCAAAGTAGGTTTTTCTCCATTTGGATATATTAAATATATGTGGCCAGAGATATTTGTTGTGAAAATTGAATCCTATTTCAGATGGAAATCTTTCATCATCCAGCCACAGGATTACTCAAAAGTAGGAACCAAAATTTCTTTATGAACGTTGTTGTCTGTTTAAAAGTCGAACAGTTACTTGGTGGAAATTCCAGATTTTCCTTACAATGCAAAAGCGATGAGTTCAAGCAGAAGGCACTAACCATCTGCCTTATAAAAAAATAACTTTAACGTAGTTCCTATGGAACACTTGATGTTTTAGTGGGAATGCTAATCTGCTGGGAAGTTTTTTTTTGTTTTTTTTGTAGTACTGAGGAGTGCACCCAGGGGCACTATACCACCAAGCACATACTCAGCCCTTTTTACTATTTTATTTGGAGACAGGAACTTGCTAAGTTGTTGAGGCCGTCCTCAAACTTGTGATCCTTCTGCCTTACACTCCCCAATAGCTGGGATTACTTGTGCGCACCACCATGCCAGCACCAGAAGAATTTATACCCTTCAAATTCCTCCCACATTCTCTCAGTTGATGAATTTGCCTTATGCTTCTTTGAGGTATTATTAATTGGGAACTCTTTAATCTTCCCACTTAAAAACTATGCTTACATGAATTGGATTGTTCAACACTAATTTAATGGAAGACATACTTATCAAAAGCACAAATTGTCTAAATAACCTCTAAGTATTTCTCTCTTTTTTAAATTATTGTTCCTGAATCTGTGATTTCTCCCTCTCTACCTAGATTGTTACCTTCAGCATAAAAGCTTATGCTATTGCTTCCACTTGAAAGAACCATAAAATTCCTGCAGTGCACCAAGCAATTTGCTCATTTTTCTCCTTGCCTTCAAATCTAAATCAAAAGATTACTCCATATATGCTGTCTCCATTTCATCACCACCTGTTTTAGTCAGATTTTTTTTTTTTCGCTACTGTGACTAAAAGACCTGACAAGCATAATTTTAGAGGAGGAAAAATTTATTTGGAGATTTATGGTTTCAGAGGTCTCAGTCCATTCCTTGGGGCTTGAGGTGAGGCAGAGCAGCATGGCGGAACAGTGTGGCAGAGGGAAGCAGCCCACATGATGGTCAGAAAGCAGAGAGACTAAGCTCAGCTCACCAAATACATACCTCGAGGCATGCCTCCCAGTGACCCACCTCTTCTAGCCACACCTTACCCGCCTTCAGTTACCAGTCAATTAATCCTTATCAGGATTAATTCACTGATTGGGTGAAGGCTCTCATAACCTAATTTTACCTCTGAATGTTTTTACATTGTTTCACACATAAGCTTTTGGGGGACCTCACATCCAAACCATAACACCACCCATTCATTCTTTTTTTTTTCCTAAGACAGAGTGTTGCTATGTTGCTGAGGCTGGCCTCTGCCTTATGATACTTTTGCATCAACCTCCCAAGTTTCTTGGACTACAGATGTGTGTCACCATGCCTGGATCCCTCTCATTCTTTTGTTTATTTATTTATTTATTTATTTAGGTATCAGGGATTGAACCCAGGGGCACCTAACCAATGAGCCACATACCCAGCCCTTTTATTTTTCATTTTTATTTTTGAGACTGAGACAAGGTCTCACTAAATCTTTAGGGTCTCATTATATTGCTGAGGCCAGCTTTGAACTTGTGATCCTCCTGCATCAGTCTCCTGGTTCACTGGGATTTCAGGTATGCACCATCATGCCCGTCTTCCCTCTCTCAAACGCACTCTATTTTAGTTCCCTACCTCATCTCTTTACTTGTACTTATCAAAATCACCATGACTTCCATATTGCCAGATAGCCACTTATTTGTTTTAAATGCTTTTGACCTCTCAGCGGGCTTTCATCATAGTTAGCCCTTCACTGTCTGAAACATTCTCTCTTAGTTTTGAGATACAATGGTCTCCCAGTTTGTCTCCTTATCCCCCTGGCTACTCGTACTCTGATTCTAAATGAGAAGTTCTCAAACATTAGTACACATTAAAATTACTGTACAACTTGTTAAAAATGCAGATTTTTATGCCTCATTTTCAGATGTTCTGATGTAATAGCTCTGGATGAAGCCTAGGAATCTGTATATTTAAACAGTACTCCAAAATTTTTTGATTTGTGCTGGGTATGGTGGCTCACACCTATAATCCCAGTGACTTGAGAGGCTGAGACAGGAGGAACACAAGTTTGAAGCTGGCCCACTTAGTGAGACCCTGTCTCAAAATAAAAAATAAAAATAAAAAGGACTGAGGGTGTAACTCAGTGGTAGAGAGCATCTCTGGGTTTAATCCTTGATACTGTAGGAGAAAAAAAAAGATAATGCTGTAGATGGCCTACGAATCTCACTTTTGAGTAATTTTGATCCTTAAGCCTCATTCCTGCGCATCTCCTCTGTCTATACCTTTTCCTTTGGTAGTCCCATCCATTTCTATCTATATCAATGTTTCTCAAACCTGGCTGTATATAGAATCATCTAGGGAGCTTTGGAAAAATGCTAGTGCCCATTTCAGACCAATTAAATCACAAACACTAGGTATAGGAGTGGAGCTTTTAGTACTTTCAAAAGCTTCCCAGGTTATTCCCATTTGCATCCAGAGGTGAGAACGACTAAACTATACCCTTGTAACTTTTATTTTCAGCTCAACTTTTTCTTCATAGTTTCAAACCTCATATCCAATTTCCTACTTTTATCTCCTTGAAGTATCTCAGACATCTTGAACCTAAAATAACCAGTAAAGAACTATTGATTCTGTACCCTGTCCTCGAGTACATTTAGACCCATAGAAGTAAATGGCCCATGACAGGAAACAGAGTCATCTTTGGTTCTTCTAACCTTATTTTCCATACTCTAGTCATTAGTTAGACTTGTCAGTTTTATTTTTAGAATTTATCTGAATTTATATCTCATTTTCTACATCTCCATTGTTATGTCTGCTACAAAGCCTCCTAACTGGGCTCACTTCCACATGTTTTTTGAATTCCTACTCCAAATGGAAAATTCAAGTCGTGTATTAAAGACAAATTATCATGTCATCCCCTTGCTTAGAACATCTCACTTTTAATAAACAATGACTCACCTTGCCAATGCCCACTTTACTCTCATTTTTCTCTCAACTAACCATGCTCTAACCGTGTAGGCCTCATTTATGTTCACTGACCCCATCAAAGTATCAAAACTTTTGTACAATGCTTGAAATGCAAATCTCCCCCGGCTAGCATTTTTTTAAAAAAATTTTTAAAATATTTTTTTAGTTGTGGATGGACACAATATTTTATTTATTTTTATGTGGTGCTGAGGATCAAACCCAGTGTCTCATGCATGTGAGTGCTCTACCATTGAGCCACAATCCCAGCCCCTGTGGCTAGCTTTTTTATCTTTTTTTTTTTTGGTACTGGAGATTGAACTCAGGGGAACTCAACCACTGAGCTACATCCTCAGCCCTATTTTGTGTTTTACATAGAGACAGGGTCTCACTGAGTTGCTTAGCGCCTCGCGGTTGCTGAGGCTGGCTTTGAACTCACGATTCTCCTGTCTCAGCCTCCCTAAGTGCTGGGATTATAGGCTTGTGCCACCGTGCCCAGCTTAGCTTTTTTATCTTTTGGCTTTAAAGTCTTCTCTAGAATTCTCCTCTGGTATTCTATAACACAGCAGATTATTTATGTTCATTGTTCTGTCTTTAACAGCTGACATGGTGCCTGATACCTAATTAAAGCTCAATACAAATTTGAGTTATGACTAAGTACATTTAATTAATATCCCTAGATCTCAAAAATAAATAATTCTCCAAACCTCATCTCCTTGCTTGTCAAATACAAATCCACCATTCATGCAGAGTGTTTCTCAGGGCACCCTCTGCCAATACCCCTCCCACTACCACAACACAACTAATTTGACCTCCCTTTAACACATTCTTGTACACTGGTTTTATTTTGTTTTATTTATTTTTTATTTGTTCTTTTTAGTTACACATGGCAGTAGAATGTATTTTGACATATCATACATATATGGAGTCATGCACTGGTTTCAAAATTACTTACCGAGTATGAATTTGTTCAATCACTGAATGGTATATAAAAAGTCTAGAACTATATCAGTTTTTCTCACAAATGCTAGCGATAAGCCAGGAGTGGTGGTGCATGCCTGTAATCTCAGCACTTTGGGAGGCTGAGACAGGAGAATCATGAGTTCAAAGCCAGCCTCAGCAACAGTGAGGCACTAAGCAACTCAGTGAGACCCTGTCTCTACATAAAACACAAAATAGGGCTGGGGATGTGGCTCAGAGATGGAGTACCTCTGAGTTCAATCACTGGTATTAAAAAAAAGAAAGAAAGAAATGTTAGCAATAGAATCACTCCTACTACCTATTTCAGTATTTCAAATAGTATGATAATAAAGACTGTGTAGAAATATTAAACCCTGGGAACTATATTTAGATCATTTATCATGATTCATGGATGGATCCAATTTGTACATTCACAGGCCAAAAGGTTTTCATTAAATTCTGTAAAATTCTCATGTATTTATTGAATTTTTAATTGCGTGAAATAGAGAGTTAAAGTAATAGCTATTCTTCTGAAAGAGGATTAATATCCAGAATATATAAAGAACCCAAAAAATACTCAACACCAAGCCAGGTATGGTGGTACACACCTACAATCCCAGCAACTCTAGAGGCTGAGGCAGGAAGATCCAGTGAGACCCTATCGCAAAATAAAAAGTAAAAAGGACTAGAGATATATAGCTCAGTGGTAGAGCACTCATGGTTTGATACCCTGTATCACAGAACAACAAAACTCCAAAAGAATGAGTAGCCCCTTCAGTAAATGGGCAAATGAACAGAACAGACACTTCTCAAAAGAAGTACAAATGATCAACAATTGTATGAAAAAAATCTTCAAAATCATTAAACATCAGGACAATGCAAATAAAAACTACACTGAGATTCCATCTCACACCAGTCACAATGACAATCATTAAGAATACAAATAGGGGGGAGGTTCCAAGATGGCGGCCTAGACGGTCTACTCTGTGCTAGGCTCCCCGGGACCAAGGCTGGAAGCGGTAGAAGTGCCACTTTCCAGCCAGCTTCTTGGCATCATTCAGTGGCACACCATCCCATGCAAGAGTCTCACTCGCGTGTGTGGGCGCAGGACCACCAGGAGGCAGCGGTAGCCGGGAGGCGTGACTTCAGTGCCAACCGGCAGAGGGCAGTTGCGGCGGGGGCTCCGGCCCAGGGCTCCAGCCCGGGATTTGCCCCAGGTGAGCCAGGCCTGCTTCCACACAGGGTGCCTGGCCCAAGTGCCCACCCAGCAGCACGAGACCGCTAGCATTTGCTACTGTGGTAGGACCGTCTCCTGAGCAGACCCTCACCTATTGTTCCTTGTGGACCGCCCTCTAACGCGGCGGAACTTCCTACACACCAGGGGGCGCAGGTGAACACCTGGGAGCAAACTTTGGCCACAGCGCAGCACACGGTGGAACAGGGACTTCACCAGTAGCTCAGAGTTTCACCCTGCTATGGGACCAGCACCCAGGACACCAGTGGGGAAAGTCCAGCAAACAACGGACAGCGCCACCTACTGGAGGTGAAAGGAACCATACTTGTTTATTTACATTGAGACTTTTTACATTTTTTATGCTTATTTTTAATTCTATCCTTTATCTTTTTCTCCTAATAGGTCTATTGTTTAATATTTTTGTTTTATTTCTCTGCTCTCTTCTTCTTTCCATTCTTTCTTTTTCCTTCTCTCTTTTCTCTCTCGCTCTTCTCCTACCCTCTAATCCCCAACAATTGTGACATCAAATATCTGCTATACAGCGGGATATGTTAGATTGGGATTTCTGAACTGTATATTAGAGTGGTATTATATAGTCTTATAAAGTCCAAGTGCATATGTTTTATTTGTCTTGCTATCATCTCTCCTTGCCATATACTTTTCTTCCTCCTTACTGGTCTTCCCCAACTATATGTCACTCTTTCTAGTAACAGCCAACTCCTCTTGGATTCCTTTTTTATGCTCTCTAAGATTTAATAACCATATCCTCACTTCCTACTAACCCAACATTCTGTCCTACATCCCACCCTCAAGTTTCTCTAGCCCACCAAAAGATACTATAGACCCTTGTGCAAATTTATTGGTTACATAATAGATTGTAAAGGAACACATAATTGTTGTATGTCATGACTAAACTGTTAATGTATTTGGGAGCTCTTACGAGCTACTTGGTTTGAAATCATACATTGCTTGTATTGAGATCAATCAATATCGATCTCCCCTTTAAAGAAGAGGTAATGAAACCCTGCAGGGAAACTATAACCATATAGGAGTTAAAACTGTAACACCTTGGATCAGCAGAGTGAGAAGGAAAGACACACAAACATCATGAGAAAACAAGGGAAGAAAGTGACTCAAACAAACCAAGATACTACACTATTAGAATCCATGGTCTGTACAGCAGGAGGAATGACAGAACAGGAATTCAGGATGTACATAATTAAAATGTTTGGTGACTTAAAGAATAATATAAGAGAGCAAGCCCAGTCAGCAAAAGATCATTTCAATAAAGAGATATATAGGCAAATACAGGAAGTAAAAGATCACTTCAATAAAGAGATACATAGGCAAATACTGGAAATAAAAGATCACTTCAATAAGGAGATAGAGATTCTGAAAAGGAAGCAAATAGAAATTCTTGAAATGAAAGAAACTAAAAACCAAATCAAAAACTCAATAGAAAGCATCACCAACAGATTAGACCACTTGGAAGACAGAACCTCAGATACTGAAGACAAATATTTAACCTTGAGAATAGAGTTTGGGACAACATTAAAACACCAAACTTGAGAATCATTGGGATAGAAGAAGGCATAGAACTCCAAACCAAAGGAACGAGCAAACTATTCAATGAAATAATATCAGAAAATTTTCCAAAAATGAAGAATGAATTGGATAATCAAATTCAAGAGGCTTACAGGACACCAAATGTCCAAAATCACAACAGACCTACACCAAGGCACATCATAATGAAAATGCCTAACATTCAGAATAAGTAGAGAATCTTAAAAGCCACAAGAGAAAAGAATCAGATTACATATAGGGGGAAGCCAATTAGGATCACTGCGGACTTCTCAACCCAGACCCTGAGAGCAAGAAGATCATGGCAAAGCATATACCAAGCACTAAAAGACAGTGGATGCCAACCAAGAATCTTATATCCAGCAAAATTAAGTTTTAGATTTGAAGATTAAATAAAAACCTTCCAAGATGAACAAAAATTAAAAGAATTCACAGCAAGAAAACTGGCACTACAGAACATTCTTGGTAAAATATTCCGTGAGGAGGAAATCAAAAATAATAATGAAAACCTGCAGAGGGAGAAGCTACATTAAAGGCCAAAGGAGAGACCTGGTCAAGTTAAAAACCAAAGAATAAACCAAAATGTCTGGAAATACAAACCATGTCTCCATAATAACATTGAATGTCAATGGCCTAAACTCAGCAATTAAAAGACACAGATTGGCAGATTGGATTAAAAAAAAGACCCAACAGTATGCTGCCTCCAAGAGACTCATCTCATAGAAAGAGATACTCACAGATTGAAGGTGAAAGGATGGAAAAAAATTTATCACTCACATGGATTATGTAAATAAGCAGGAGTTTCCATCCTCATTTCAGATAAAGTAGACTTCAAACCAAAGTTAGTGAAAAAGGATAAAGAAGGTCATTTCATACTGCTCAAGGGAATCATACATCAACAAGACATAACAATCTTAAATATCTATGCCCCAAACAATGGGGCAGCCATGTTCGTCAAACAAACCCTTCTCAAATTCAAGAACCAAATAGATCTCAACACAATAGTATTGGGTGACTTTAACACAACTCTCTCACCACTGGAAAGATATT
>CM053417.1:32609481-32644081 GCA_028644305.1 Xerus rutilus
TTTTTTTCTGTTATGTTTGCCAACATGTATTAAAATGCAACTTTTGGGAAAAAAATAAAATAATAAAAAAAAAAAAAAAAGACATTGTGTCCATCTACAACTAAAAAAAAAAAAATATTTAAAAAAAAAAAAGAATATTCTGTGCTTTTTGACTTGAACCATATTGATGGTGATGCCATTCATTATATAAGGAAATTAGTAGTAGATTCAGATTTGAAATTGAATTTGCATTGCCTAAAATGTATAGTTTTATATTGTAATTTCATTTAATTTGTGTGTGGGGAGTGGGGTACTAGGAATCAAACTTGGTGGTACTCTACCACTGAGCTTAATGTGTAGCCTTTTTTATTTCTTATTTGAGAAAGGATCTTACTGAATTTTGGAGGCTGGCCTTGAACTTGCAATCCTTCTACCTCAGCCTCTGGAGTCTCTCGGATTATTGGTGTGCACCACACCTTCATTTGATTTTTTTCCCCTCATTTTCCATAAAGTCCCGGCTCCCATTTTCTCATATATTCCTACTGGAATGATATGAAGAATACACAAGTTCCAGAAGGGCATAGCAGCAAACTGTTTTAACCTAGTGATAACCTGTAATCAATCATTTCCAGGGCTACACATGGATGATCTGGTTTTGCAATATCTGAGCAAACATGAATTAAAACTCAGGGAAGATCTGTCCCTGATGGATTTGTGCACCTATCCTGATATTTTTTATGAACTGACTTGAGCCATTTAATTTCTCAAATAAGAATAATCAACCATGGATTTACTCTTAAATGTTAAGGATTTGCAAGGTTTAATTAGACAAATGTTTTTCTTTCCTTGGAAGACTTGGTTTTATTATATTAGCCTTAGCAAAGACAAATCGATTAATTTCTTTTTCTCAAATTTCTTAGTTTTTATATCAAGGCTGTTTTTATTTATTATGCCAAATTCCACTGAACTCTTTAATTTCAATGGATTCTAAAAATAAAACCCCTAGAGAAGGAAAAATAATGAACAAAGGGAGCAAATAAGCCTATGACACGACATTGAACAGCACACACTGCACAGCTTGCTATGTACTAATAACACCCAAGAAAACTCCTGGTTCTGTCTTTTCTTTTTTTGGAACTGGGTTCTTAAGAACATCTCCTTAATTATGGTCATGATCTGTGCCTTCCAAGAATAATATAGTATGTGCAGTATTTCAACAAGAGTAAAGAAGACACTGGCAACAAGATCTGTATTTTCATCAGAGTTTTTCAGGTCATGACTTGTAAACAAAGATGTGTATCTTACATGTTCCTAGGAAAGTGGGATAAGAAATCTTGAAGCTAGAAAATGTTGATTATTTTTTATTATTCTGAAAATAGTTTTTAACAGAGGTGACAGATTTATTAAATAAAACTTCCAGAGTTCTAGGACACTTGGCAGTTTCAAAGCATGGGTATTCCCCACTCCTCAATCCAAAATAAGACCCTTTGTTTGAAAACTCCATTGCCAATTTCTTTTTTGTTTATATTGAGGGCAGGGTTTATAATCAGTCTTCCCAGATGCTATTCTTTTTAGAAAGATTCTCTCCCTGAACTATCTCCTTGTTTCTCTTATCCTTTTTTTTTTTTCAGGAATAAGGGGTACCAGGGAGTGTACCCAGGGGTGCTTAACCTCTAAGCCACATCCTCAGTTCTTTTTATGTTTTGAGACAGGGCCTTGCTAAGTTGATGAGGCTGGCTTTGAACTCGCCATCCTCCTGCCTCAACATCCTGAGCAGCTCAGATTATACTCCACACTCAGCTTGATTTTTCCTACTCTAAAGCATGACTAGTGTAATTTTGATTCTGAATATTACTTAAAGTGAGAAAACAAACCGAGATTGGAGCACTCTAATGGGAAAAAGATAGACATAATAGCTATTTGCCTATACTTCATATTTCTCTTCCTTATAACTTGTTTTTCTGTGCTGTTTTTTTCCATTTGTGTTCGGAAATGTTACACTGGGTCTACATATTTCAATGTGCTAGATCCTTCAATCTGCTGGATCAACCCTGGATCTGGATTAGGAGAAATTAGAACAGAGATGGCACAAATAGCAAGAATAGCATAGGAAACTGCAGAGAAAAAAAACAAAAAATCAATAGGGAATCAGGAGATCTGGAGATGGATCCAATCAATTTTCAGCAAACAAACTTTTTTCTTTTTACCTTATATTCTTGTTGAGCCTATTTCCATCTCCACCATCATACTGTTGCCCCCCCCCTTTTAGCACCGAGGATTGAACTCAGGGGCACTCGACCACTGAGCCACACCCCCAGCCCTATTTTGTGTTTTATGTAGAGACAAGGTCTCGCTGAGTTGCTTAGCGCCTCGCCGTTGCTGAGGCTGGCTTTGAACTCGCGATTCTCCTGTCTCAGCCTCCCAAACTGCTTGGGTTACAGATGAACACTATTGCCCTCAGGGTCCACAGGCATTTTTGTTTTACTGAAAGCTTTCTAGGCCCAAAGAATGAATTCTTAATGGCTTAATGCAATTTTCATCACCATTTCTATGAGGGTGCTCTTTGTGCCCCTACCTTAATACTTCTTACTTTCATATCTGCCTTCCTCTCAAACCTCCTTCTGCCACTACCCCAGTTAATGGTCACTTCTCAGAAGAAATTAGCACTTTCAGCAGGATAGTCAAAGTGAAGTGTGGTGATTGTATAGGGGGAGGTGTAATCCCTAAGCATGCACACGCACTTACATATAGATTCAGTGATAGGTGTGCAAACTTTTCTGAGAGCTACAATTCCAGTCTCAGAAGAATGAAGATTCTTTCAATAAATACAAACAACAACATAAAACCTCTCTCAGAAGGGACATATGCTTCACCACTGCAATCAGAAAAGGAGGATTTTGGTCTATTTCAGGAAATTCTTCTTGTATCCACGATCACCTAATTGCTAGCTTATTCTCAGATTCTTTTCCAGTGAAATATGATTATCAGATCTGTGATATAGGCTTGAAAATAAGCTTTTTTAGTTACACAGAAACTGACTTCAGCAAATGTCTTTCTCTCTGAATTGGCTTTTCTCTGCTATTGCAAGAGAACAGTGTTTATTTCAGGGACAGATACTTCTGCTTTATTGCTCTAAAGAAGCATAAGAAGCAGCCAAGATGGCTTTGGAAAATATGGGAGGAGAAAAACAACACATAGAGGCTTAATTCTTTTTAAGGACATCCTGATCTTAGAGATGATCTGGAGAAAAAACAGAGTCTCATAGAGAGTACAAACCTTGCCAAGCCATGAGAAAATCATCTGGTTTAGCATGAGGTTATTCTGTGATCCCTTTGGAAAAGAACAGTTTGAATGAATGAAAATGCAGATGTGGATATAATAAATTGGAAGATATGCAAACACAATGATTTGTGTTGTGAATTTTCCTTCCAGTATCGAAGTATGAGTATGTCCTCCAGCCTTTATATAAACTGGTTCACTACACACACAGACATTATGGGCTCTCTAGTGTTTCTTTTCCAAAAATCAACTGCAGACTGATGACTGTCTATCAATCTCTGTTCTCCCCTTTTCCTTGGCACACAGCTAGACTACATTTCCCCATTTCCGTTGCAGTTAGGTTAGGCCATTAGACTAAGTTCTCTCCAATGATGTGATACCAGAAGTTACATGTGTTCATTACAGGACTTGCCCATGGAATCTCCACACATACACTTCAAGAGTTCATTCGCCTCCCCATGGGAAGCAGTGCTGACAAACAAAGCAACATTGGAAACTACATGTTAAAAACAGAATGGTGGGGCTGGGGCTGGGGCCAGGGCTCAGTGGTAGAGTGCTTGCCTAGCACATGTGAGGCACTGGGTTCCATCCTAAGCACTGCATACAAAAATAAGCAAATAAAATAAAGACATGCTGTTTACCTACAACTACAACTACAAAAACAAAACAAAACAAAAAGAAAACCAGAATGACTATCAATGATCTCAATACTCATCTGGACTGCTAATAAGAACTAACCTTCTGTTTTATCTGAACCATTAAATGTTGGGGTTTATATGTTAAGGCAGTTTAATCTACCCTATTGTATTCCTTGAAAGCATTGTATCCCCCATAATATGTGGCACAGTGCTTAGCATAGAGTAGGTGCTCAAAAATAATTAATTAATGAGCCATCACAATAGCTCATTCATGGAAGATCTCCTAGAAGGTAAAATTTGTGTGCAATACTAAACTACAGAATTCCTCCATTTACATGTATTCATTTAATTTTGTGTGTGATATTGGGGATTGAACCCAGAGGTGCTCTACCATTGAACTACATCTTCAGCCCCTTTGATTTTATTTTTTGAATTTTGAGACAGAATCTTCCTGAATTGAGGAGGCTGGCCTCAAACTTGCAATCCTCCTGCCTCAGCCTCCTGAGTAGCTGGGATTACAGGTGTAAACTGTAAACCATGCCCAGTGTCATTTTAAATTTTAATTAATATTCAAAGGTGGGTGTGGTAGTGCATGCCTGTAATCCCAGCATTTTGGAAGGCTGAGATAGAGGAATTCAAGTTCAAAGCCAGTCTCAGCAACAGCAAGGCGCTAAGAAACTCAGTGAGACCCTGTCTCTAAATAAAACACAAAATAGAGCTGGGGATGTGGCTCAGTGGTTGAATAACTCTGAGTTCAGTCTCTGGCACCAAAACCAAAAATTTTTAAAATTACTATTCAAGTACCAAACACCTAGACTGCTGTGTTTTCACACACACAAAAAAATTCTAATAAAGTAGATTATATTACTTCCATTTAACACATAAGAGAAACTGAGGCTCAGAGAGATAAGTCACCTTCCCAAGGGCACTCAGTTTCTAAATAGCTGGGTCAGGATTCAAATTCAAGCCTGTCTGACTTTAAAGCTTTCTAACACAGAGTGCCTCTCTCCATATTTGATTTCATGTACTGTGCTTGTTTACATTTGCAATCTTGAAGTTATAATGTGATTCAGAGGGAAGTGTAATTGCTCGGAACTCAGTAAATCCCCCAGTAAAGTCATACATGAGCTATGTAACCTTAGTAAACTATTAGACCCATTTCATTAGTCTAGCCATCAACTTATGACCTTCTCTGACATTCTAAGTCATCTCTAAAAATGTAGAGTAAATAGAGTAAAGCTTAGCTAATAGTCTTAGGGATTGAATTTGACACATCATGGTTAGATGATTTTCCAGTTAAGGATCAGAAAGCGAAGGAAACAAGTTTTGTTACTTTGAGTTTTTTTCTTTCTCTCCCTTCTTTTCTCCCTCCCTCCCTCCTTTCCTTTCTTCTTTCCTTTCATTCTTTTTGTTGTTTTTCTTACTTTCTTGTTTGTTTTGGTGCTAGGGATAGAACCTAGGGCCTTACACCTGTTAAGCAGGTACTCTACCACTGAGCTACACTCTCAGTCCAGTCCTTACTTTTTGGGGAAATCTTTCAAAATTTAGAAATTCATTTTCTGACCAAAGAAGAAACTGACATAGTAATAGTCAAAACTAGAGATATGTACTCTAGGAGTTGTTTTACATGGGCATTGAGATTGTGAGTAGAAATATAATACCTATTTACATTACTTTTATAAAAATAGTGTATCTATGTTTTATTACACATAACAAAAATTACATAAACAGCTACACACACATTTATATTATATATAAACAAGGTTACCAACACATGACCTGTTTGATGATAGAGGGTCACCTGGGAAGTTATAATGTGATTCAGAGTGAAGTGTAATTACTTGGAACTGGAGTATCTTAGGGCAAAAGTCTATAGGAAACCATACCCCACAGCCTGTTAATCTCAGGGACTCTGGAGGCTGAAGCAGGAGGATCACGAGTTTGAGGCCAGCCTCAGCAATTTAGTGAGGACCTAAGCAACTTAACAGCACCCTATCTCAAAATTAAAAAATAAAAATTGCTGGAGATGTTGCTCAGTGGTAAAGCTCCCCTAGTTCAATCCCCAGTACCTCGCCCTCCCCTCCCAAAAATCTAGAGGAATGTGCAAGAACACATGTATTAGTTTTTTTTCACCATATTGCAAGATATTGCAGTTTACATGTTCCCGGTTAGATTTCCCTCTCGTATTATCTAGTTAGAAATAAACAAACATGCTGAAAATGGTTCTAAAAATATCTTGCAAAGAATATTGAAGGTATTACTAGTAGTAAGCAGAAGTGGACGACAAATTGACAGCATTCTTGGTGAGACACATCATTAGGATAAATACAAAACAAATCCAAAGTCATGATGATCTAATCATTCCTACAAAAACGTCTTCAAATTTAAAAATTATCAAGAAGATCATGACATATAAAATTCGCATCTTGTATAATAACAGTAAACTACACCCTAGATGTTTTATGCCTTAAGATCTTAGCTCATTATAAGCCTGTATGTATGTAATTTCTAAATTAACATACATCTATTCAGGGGATATGTTCAAAATGAGAAAACACAGTGGGGTATATCAGTGACAAACTTTGGAGACCACTATCTTTTTTTTTTTTTTTTTGGTACTGGGGATTTAACTCAGGGGCACTCAACCACTGAGCCACATCCCCAGCCCTATTTTGTGTTTTATGTAGAGACAGGGTCTCACTGAGTTGCTTAGCACCTCACTGTTGCTGAGGCTGGCTTTGAACTCGCGATTCTCCTGTCTCAGCCTCCCAAACTGCTCGGATTACAGACGTGCGCCACCGCACCTGGCTGGAGACCACTATCTTAATATAATCCCTTATCTTACAGTATTATATATTTACATGTCCCTCCTCTTAGAAGACACTAATTTCCTTGAGGGCAGAGAAATGGTCCTTATGTTTGTATCTAGAGAATGTACTTTGGAGTTTGTAGTGGTTGTTACTCAGTTAATATATGCTATTGAGGGCTGAGATTGTGGCTCAGTGGTAGAGCGCTTGCCTAGCACGTGTGAGGCACTTTGTTCAATCCTCAGCACCACATATAAATAAATAAATATATAATAAAGGTCCATTGACAACTAAGAAAATATTTTAAAAATATCTACATATATGCTAAGTGAAAATACAATTCAGGTCAGCAAGGAATAAGACATCCTGAGTTCTATTATAAAGTAGACAATTTTTGGTTATGTGTTCTTGAAAAATGCATTTTTGTTTTCCTCATCTAGAAAAAGCAGTAAATAGTTCTGGCACTAATTAATCCAGTGGCTTCTTACATAACTCAAATAAAAATAAATATAAAATTTAAAGCCATATACAGCTCTAATTCATTCATATTATTTTCAAATATAAACTACACTAGAAGCTTAATATCATGAAAAAAAGAAAAGAAAAAGACAGTTTTAGCTATGAACTGGACATTAAAATAAATGTCTTTTGGCATGGTTACCTTTGGAATTGCTGACACTTTCCTCCAATTGTTTGAGCAAAGAAATTGTTTCAATGAACATACCATAAAGGATACAGAATTTTTTTTGAAACGGAGATGCAGAAAGTTCCAAATGCTTCTTATAGTCCAAGTAGTGTCAGCATTCTCTTTGTTCTTGTTTTAGTCCATTCTACTTTAAAAGAATTCATTTAGAGATAAGAATTAAAGTGGAAAACACGAAGGGGAAATCAGAGGGGCAGCTCCCCTGTTCGATGTGAGACCTCATTTCCTGAAAATGTGGAGGCATATGGTCACGGGAAAGCTCAAGTCTAGTACTTCATTTCTATTTTAAGGAAAGTAACTGAATACCTGTTTTTCCTTTTAGTTTCAGGAATGCATTCTAGCAGTTTAATAAAGCCAGATAAAGCCAGAGAGATGTGGTGCTGAGGGAGAAAGGGAATTGGTATTACAACCTCAGGTTTTAGTAGATGGGGAGTCCTAAGAACAGGAGTAAGGTTTATGTGAAGAGAGGCTGACCCAGCCTATCTGATCAAAGTTAAGGTTCATGAGAGACCCAAGTGAGATATTTTCTGATTATGCCCTGATATTCCCTCTCATTTCCTGTCCTGAACATTTTTATAGGTTTTTTTTAATACTTTATTTTTATTTATTATTTTTATGTGGTGCTGAGGATCCAACCCAGTGCCTCACCTGTGCTAGGTGAGCGCTGTACTGCTGAGCCACAATCCCAGCCCTGTCGTGAACTTTTTTTTTTTGGTACCACAGATTGAACTCAGGGGCACTTGACCACTGAGCCACATCCCCATCACCAGCCCTTTTTATTTTTTATTTTGAGACAGAGTCTTATTAAATTGCTTAGGGCCTCACTAAGTTGCTGAGACTGGCTTTGAATTTGCTATCCTCCTCCGGAGCTTCAGCCTCCGGAGCCACAGGGATTATAGGTGTGTGCCACCACGCCCAGCTTGGCAACATTTCTAAATAAATGAAAGCAATATCCAATAAGAACTTGTAGTTGAATGAATTGTATTTGCTATTTCTGTTTTGCACTTAATGATTGAACGGATAATGGCTGGCTTCACTAGTTTACCAAATAGAACATGTTCGATGAAACTCACTATTCTGTTTAATTATTATGCACTAATAACAAAAAATAGAGCCAAACGGGGTGGTGCACACCTGTAATCCCAGTGACTCCTAAGGCTGAAACAAGAGGATCACAAGTTTGAGGCCAGTCTCAGCAATTCAGCCAGACCTTAAGCACATTAGTGATGCCCTGTCTCAAAATAAAAAGGGCAGAGGATGTGGCTCAATGACAAAGTGCCCTTGGGTTCAATCTCCAGTACCAAAAACAACAACAACAAAAAAAGTCATAGTGTCTATTTAATATACCGCGTATTCTTCATGATTATTGTTCAATTCATTTGTTCATTTAAAACATATTTATCAAACACTTATATCTCTGGCACTGTTTTAGGTACTTAGGATTTAGTAAGTGAACAAAACAGACCAAAATACCAGCTGCATAGAGCTTAGAATGTAGAAAGAGAGAGGCAAAAAATGATAAACAAATTAATAAGCAAATAAATTAATATTGGATATTAGTAGGAAATATGTGATTTGAAAAAATAGAAATAATAGGTGTTTATTCAAATGGCTATTAACAAAAAGATAAAAGATAACAACTGCTGGTGAGGATGTGGAGAAAAGGGAACTGTGGCACAATGTTGTTGGAAAGTAAATTAGGACAGCCATTATGGAAAACAACATGGCATTTTTTTTTTGTTTTGGTACTGGGGATTGAACTCAGGGGCACTCGACCACTGAGCCACATCCCCAGCCCTATTTTGTGTTTTATGTAGAGACAGGGTCTCACTGAGTTGCTTAGCGCCTCGCTGTTGCTGAGGCTGGCTTTGAACTCACAATTCTCCTGTCTCAGCCTCCCAAAGGGCTGGAATTACAGGCATGTGCCACAGAGCCTGGACAGCATGGCATTTAAAAAAAAAAAGCTAGAACTACCATATGATCCAGGTATACCACTAATGGGCACATATTCAAAGGAAATATATCAGTATTTTGAAGAGGCATCTGCATATCCATGTTTATTGCAGCACTATTCACAGTAATGAAGAAAGGAAACAACCTAAGTAAGTGTCCATCAACTGATGAATGGATAAAGAGAATGTGGTACATAATATGCAATGAAAAACTGCTCAACCTTAAAAAAGAAGGAACTTCTGTGATTTGCAACAACATTCATAGAATGAGAGGACATCATGCTGAGTGAAATAAGCCAGGCATAGAAAGAAAATTACTACATGTTCTTACTTATATGTGGAACATAAAAAACTTGAATTCTAGAAGCAGAGTAGAATGGTGATTACTAGGAGGTAGTCAGATGTTGGCTAAACTATACGAATTTTCAGTTAGAATATTGATAACTATGTGAGAGAATGCATATGTTAATTAGTTTGATTTAACCAATACACAATGCATACACATTCAAAAGAGTATATAAATACATAATAACTTATACACAATAAATATTTAACATTTTATTAATCAGTTAACAAATTAAATTAAAAAGAATAACCAGGCATTGTGGCACAGGTTTGTAATTCCAGGGACTTAGGAGACTGAGGCAGGAGGATTGCAAGTTCAAAGCCAGTCTTAGCAACTTAGAGAGACCCTAAACAACTGAGCGAGACTCTTTCTCAAAATTAAAAAAATAAATAGCCGCACGCGGTGGTGCAAGCCTGTAATCCCAGCACTTAGGGAGGCTGAGACAGGAGAATCGCGAGTTCAAAGCCAGCCTCAGCAACGGCGGGGCGCTAAGCAACTCAGTGAGACCCTGTCTCTACATAAAACACAAAATAGGGCTGGGGATGTGGCTCAGTGGTCGAGTGCCCCTGAGTTCAATCTCCAGTACCAAAAACTAAAACTAAAAATAATAAAAATAAAAAGGGCTGAGGATGTAGCTCCATGGTAAAAGGCCCCTGGGTTCAATCCCCAGGACCAAAAAAGAAAAAAGAATAGTAGGTGTACTGCTGGGAGTGAGGGTAGTGCAGATTGCAACTTTAAATAGGGTGACAACAAGGTAGGTCTTACTGAAGAGACAACTGAGAACCCAAAGGAGCAAATCAGATCTTGATTTAGATTGTCTTCTTCTTTTTTATTTTTTTTTTAACCCAGGGGTGCTTTATTAACACTGAGCTACATCCCCAGCCCTTTTTATTTTGAGATAGTCTCAGTAAGTTGCTGAGGCTGGCCTTGAACTTGCAATTCTCCTGCCTTGGCCTTCCCAAGTCAGTGGGATTGCAGGTGTGCGCCACTGAGCCTAGGGACCCTTCAAGCTCACTACAATGGTGATATCTATTCTGCCCACGTTATGGCTGGTCCCCACGTCAGCATTAAATCCAGCCAGTACTATTTCCATTCCTTGTGAGAATCTGATTCGGCAATGGAAGACAGAAGCCCTGGCAAGTCATTAGTTCTCATGTTAGTGAGCAATATGTTATAAAGATAGTCTTTATAGCTTCATAGATTCCCAAAGTTCAAATTTCAAATTTATAACATTTGACAAGGAAGCCATAAAAATACACCTTGGAATGCCCTATGCAATTCTCCAAAGAACCAAACTTTTCAAGCTGAAGTGGACTGGAAATGAGGACGAGGATCTAGTGCTGAGCCAAAATATTTCTCTGGTGACATAAGAATTGGAGAGCCAAGAACCGCATCACCACTCCAGCTTTCTGGCTTCCTCCCAGGAGTCTAAACATTTGTTTCCTGAGAAATACCACTTGAATAATTTCTTGGCCTCCGGACAGGATACCACAAACTAAAACTGCATTGCTCTTGTTTTCTTTTGTGAGTGGGAGCCAGGGCTTTTTAATTTTTTTTCACTGTGGTAATGCATCTATATTTTGGACAAATGTGAGCAATATTGCTTAATGTTATTCTAAAAGATAATGTTAAGGAAGGAGCAGAAACTGTAGACTCCATCAAAATTATAAATACCAAGTTTAGAGTATAAAACACAGGAAGAGGAAATCAAATACAGGCAGATCTTACCAGAATCCTGAAGTAAGACATTTATCTAAAGAAACAGACACAGAATATAAGAGATAGCCCCTGAGGGGAATATTGAAGGAACTGTATTCATTGACCCAGAAGAGAAGCCTGAGGTATACTTTCATAATTGTCCTAAAATGTACCAATGACTCAGATGCAAAAGAGGGTCAATAAATATTTTCATTATTCTTAGATGATTAAATAAGAAGGGCCATGAAAGATTTTGGTTACACTTGAAGAAGAATCTTGATTGCGAAATTCTGGAAATGGTTCTTGAGGAAAGTTGTGGAATCTTTTCTCTAGAGAGGTTCATAAATAGGCAAGTCTTATCTGTCCGTGGTGGTTTGACTGTAGCAGCAAGACCTAGTGACCGTAAGGTTTCTTCTGTATGACTTGATTTGGTGCACTAGAACTTTTGGAACCACATTGTCTTTATATAATGCTGTAGTGCAATTGGTTTGCTTTGCACTTCAACTATTGCTTAAGTGATATATATATATATATTTTTTTTCTTGGTGGTTCTGGGGATTGAACCCAGGGCCTTGAGCATGCGAGGCAAGCACTCTACCAACTGAGCTATATCCCCAGCTCGGTTAAGTGATATATTTTTTAAAAAGGATATCTTCTATAATAACTATAACCTTTAGTTGTCTCCTCTCATTCCAAACATAATACCACGAATGTCTGAACAATATGCTCAGTATATTTTTTATTGTCTAAGTATCATCTCACCTGTCATAATTAGTATTAATATTACCCATTCTCTTTGAAAGGAAGGAATACGTGAGCTATGCCAGTCCATACAAATTATATTACCTTAAACATTTTACAAAACAGTATTTATTTGACTATTTGCTTTTCCTCAGATACCATCAGAAATTTTACAGATTAAAATTTCTTTTCCTGTAAGTTGATTTGCTTTTAATCCATATTGCTCTCTTTACATAGGGCTTGTAGAGATAATTCATAAGAAGTAGCCGGATCCCACGCAGATTTGGAAAGGTAAGTTTTAATTTTCTTAAAATTTATAATAAAATTATATAAACTAAATGTACTTATAATAAAGTAAAATTTATTTCAAGATATTTTGTGGAGAGTAATAAGAGTTGCATTTGACCCTCAAGGTTATCCAACTTTCCTATTGATCAAAGTCATTGCCTAAGCTAATGGTAGTAGCATTAAGGTCGGAACTCAGGTTCCCTAACTCACAATCTAGAGTTCTTTTTTTTTTTTTTTTGGTACTGGGGATTGAACTCAGGGGCACTCAACCACTGAGCCACATCCCCAGCCCTATTTTGTGTTCTATGTAGAGACAGGGTCTCACTGAGTTGCTTAGTGCCTCACCGTTGCTGAGGCTGGCTTTGAACTCGCGATTCTCCTGTCTCAGCCTCCCTAAGTGCTGGGATTACAGGCTTGCGCCACCGTGCCTGGCTCAATCTAGAGTTCTTTAAGTGCATGTCACTATATCTTGGTCTGTCTTATGGTTATTTGTCTGGTGAAGTAGCATGAGTTTGTACATATCTGTTAGGACTAAAAACCCATTAGTCCACAGAAGTGTGATAGTCATATAGAAGTGAAAGATGATTCAGAAGAGGGACACAGGAATGGTACTATCTCCAAGGGAGACTAATACGGGAGATATTTCCTATGACTTTAAAGAGAATCTTTTCCTCTTGGAATTCTAGAATGTAAGCAAGGAGAAGGAGAAGAGAAAGATTCTGATTTACCACGCATGGAAATAGAAACAAATGCTTGGTATAATGTGAATTTGCATCATATTAAATATCATAGACAATAGTTAAGAAATGAAATGTGGCTTATATTGGCCACAACAAAACCCCATAAAACCACATTAAAAAGAATATTGAATTCTTGAGACTATTGAATTCTTTCCTAAATTGTTCAGACTAAGCAGCATCTATGTAGCTTGGAGTTAAGAGAACCTATCTGTGTTGTCAAGTGTTTGGGCAACAGAGCAAATGAGATTTGTTAAGCAATGTGGCAGCCTAAAGGGCTTATGATAATGTGAAAGGCTCATGTCATGGATACATTAGATGACGAAAAGGGCAGATAACCCAAATTTGCACATCATCATTGACATTTTCCTGAAGAAAAGCCATGTTTACTGGGCTCATCTCAAATTCTGCCTTTTCAGATAACTCTAGCCCTCTCTACTTTCTTCTCTGCCTCATAGTTTTCCTCCCTCTGACCTATCCTTTCTGGCTGGCTCCACCAAATATGCACTAAAAGAACTTAAAAATAAATACATATTACTTATACTCAAGAATCTCACAGTCCAGTTCCAGTTCAGGAGGTAGAGAGATAGGCAATTATGATGCAGTCTACTAAATGGAAGAAAGCATTTGTTTGTTTGTTTTTTGTTTTGGTACTGGGTATTAAACTCAGGAGCACTGTACCACAGAGCTATATCCCCAGTCCATTATATTTTTTTAATTTTGGGACAGGGCCTTGCTAAGTTGCCCAGCCTGGCCTCAAACTTGAGATCCTCCTGCGTCAGCCTCCAAAACTGCTGGGACCACATGTGTGCATTGGGCAAGGAAATCATTTTTCCATGAGTCTACAGAAATCCAGGCTATGGGTTTCAGAAAAGCTATTATGTTTGAGTGGAGTTTTGAATGATAAATATGAAAATCTCTTTCTATTTTCCTTGGATTATTAAAAGTATTCTCTAACTAGAATTCTTGTCAACATAGTTGTCCTATATTTTGAGGGAGGATCTAGTTCAAAGGTAATGAGACATAAGAAATTCAAATAATATTTAGGGAAAGGCAAAGTGTTTAGTATGACTTTATTGAGGTGTGAAAGGATCCAAGTAAAGATATACAGAGGTTTAAGCATGAGGGGCCTTGGATACCATGTAGAAATTGAAAAGTAGTTGAATGTGTTTTAAGTGGAAGACTAACCCCGTTCTATTTGCATTTTGATCTTGTGGTTGCTAAATGAAGATTGCATTGGATTTGGAAAATATAACAATGCAATCCTTATTAAAGAGTCCGAAGAATATTTATGTCTCAATAAACACCTTAACAGCAGGCAAAAATAAGGTTAACATGTGTGGTTAATTTTACTTAAAAAATTTGTGGGATTTTCTCCACTACTCTTTTTCCCTAATTTGGAGAAACTTTTTCAAACCTTCAAAAAGAAGTGGAAATGATCACTGGCTTCCTTAAACTTCTTTATTTCATCCTCTGTATTCCTGAGATTCTGCAGCCCATTCTGGCATATGGAATTGATGAAGCAGGGAAAGGATCTGGTCATTGTTATTTGATGTTTGGGTACTTTGAATTATCTATGGATGTCTATCCTGAGATACTCTCTGCTTTGTTTTCTCCAGAGGAGGACTCTCATGTTTCGATGGTGAGACTTTAGCAATTTCTGTTAAGCATTTACAGAAAATGGTTCATTTGCTAAGGAAAAAAAAATGCAAGAGACTTCTGCACGGTTGCCAAGTGTGGCAATGAGGTCTTGTGGTGATTTGGCAATTTCCTATCTCCCTCTCTTTTGTTATTTCATCATTATGTTTAAACTCTCTTCTGAGAATTATTATTTCACCCTAACATGCAGTCATGTATTCACACAGTTATTCATTATACATCACTAACATACACCAGTCCCAGTCATTGTGTCATGCAAAAGCCTTGAAACAAGAATTAGTCATGCTGTGCAAAAATGGAAGAATAACAAGACCTGCTTCTTCCCTAAATAGTCCTCTTGAGTACTTTATGTGAATATCAGTGGGGTTTTTTTCAGAGCAAATAATTCCTGCTTTGGGAGCCTGATACAAAGAAGGGATACTAGTATTGGGATTTACCCTGGTTACAAAGGGGTAAATCCTGGCAAATTAATGGACAGATCAGTTTTATTTCATTCACCCTGCTGCCCAGCCTTCCAATCAAAACTTTCAGTTACATAATTCACACAGGCTTACTATGTTCCAGGCACATAGTAGGTGCTTTACACATATTAATTCACTTAGTTCTTGCTACAGTCTTGTAAAGCAAGCTCTATATTCTCTATCCTTGTTTTAAAGATGAAGAAATTGAGTCATAGAAAACTTAGTACATTCTCTAGGATTACATGGTTAGTAAATGATGGAGCTGAGATTCAAGCCCAGGCAGACTGACTCTAGGTGTAAGGTTCTTAGCCAGTATATCATGGGATAAAACAGGTTTGATTAATTTAGTGTGCACATCTGTATTTCTGTCAGTTATTCCATATCTTCTACATTGGGGCCACATATGTGTGCTAGAATGCAGCACAGAACCAAGGAAAAGAGTTTGCAGCTCTGCTCTCAATGCTTTGTTTAGTTTTGTCTTGTTTGTGGTGCTGGGAATTGAACCCAGTGCCTCGCTGGTGCTAGGCAAGTGCTCTACCATGGAGCCACAACCCCAGCCCCTTAATATATCTATTGTATATTATATATATATATATATATATATATATATATATATATATATATATATATATTCATTCTTCCTTTTTTTGGTACCAGGGATTGAACTCAGGGGCACTCGACCACTGAGCCACATCCCCAGCCCTATTTTGTGTTTTATGTAGAGACAGGGTCTCACTGAGTTGCTTAGTGCCTCACCATTGCTGAGGCTGGCTTTGAACTCGCGATTCTCCTGTCTCAGCCTCCCAACGTGCTGGGATTACAGGCGTGTGCCACCGCGCCCACTTCCCTAATATATTTTAATATTTTCAGTTTTAGATGGACACAATACCTTTATTTTATTTATTTGTATGTGGTGCTGAGGATCGAACCCAGTGCCTCACACATGCTAGGCAAGCGCTCTGTCACTGAGCCACAACCCCAGACCATATATTTTTGCTTGTATATTTGTTTATGGTCTGTCTCCATTACAAGAATGCAGGCTCAGTGAGTGCAGGTATTTGTTCATTGCTATTTCTCAATTGCCTAGCACAGAATTCAATAACTATTCAAAAAAATAACTGACTGACTAAATAAAGGAATGAAGTACTAAATGGCAGTAACTAGGGAGATAGTAGATGTTAATCTGAACAAAGAACTAAAACATTTCTTCAAGGACACACTGCCAATCTAAAATAGTTAACGAGATCGTCCTAATATTAACTGTAAGCGATTTAGCTGTTTGCTTTTCTGGTGATAATACCACTTCAAAGTCAGTGTTAAAATACAATGAGCATGATTCTTAAAATCTGTGATTTTGTTCTAAATTACGTGAAAAGATTTGTAGATTAAATGGTTTTGAAATGCTGTTTAGTAACCCATTTAAGCATTTTTAAAACCCACATGACACTAATAAAATGACAACTTGAAAAAATTAATATGCATTTTTGATCTTTATTTTTCCTAAAAATGATGATGTGCCCTGGCTGTTAGAAATTTTCTGCTAGTTGTTTGGTCTCCAGCTGGTCTTAACTTCCCAATTTTATTAAGACCTAATCCAAGGACACACATGTGTACACTCTGTTTTCCTGTTAATAGTTCATTAAAAGGTTCATTGTGTGTTTGTTCCTGCCTCAGGATTATCAAGGAGTAACGAAGATAGATCACAATATTTTGGTAAAATTCTATACAATTATTTTTCAGAATTCTTTTCATTAAAAGCTTTCGCCGGGTTCGGTGGCTCAAGCCTGTAATCCCAGCACTTGGGGAGGCTGAGACAGGAGGATCACGAGTTCAAAGCCAGCCTCAGCAATGGCGAGGCACTAAGCAACTCAGTGAGACCCTGTGTCTACATAAAACACAAAATAGGGCTGGGGATGTGGCTCAGTGGTCGAGTACCCCTGAGTTCAATCCCCAGTACCAAAAAAAAAAAAACTTTCATAGGGGCTGGGGTTGTGGCTCAGTGGTACAGCGCTTGCCTAGCACACGTGAGGCACTGGGTTTGATCCTTAGCACCACACAAAAATAACATAAAGATATTCTGTCCACCTACAACTAAAAATAAATATTAAAAAAAACTTTCATAATACTGTTTAGACACTAGAAGGAATCAATGGTAAAAAGTTGTTTTGTTATTTCACATTCTTAGAAAAAATTTTTAGGTACAAAAGACTCATATCTGGCAATGCTGAAGGATAGCATCGTCTGTTTTAATGAATTTATATAGGAAAGGTTTTACCATATTCTATGAATTATTTTCAAATGGTTCAAATAAATTAAGGAATATTTAATACTAAATGGCAGTGTGATATAATGGAAATGAATTTTTATATAGACTTTGTCATTAACTAACTTGATTAGATGTCTCCTTTTAGAACCTTCAGTTCCTTGTCTGCCAAAGAGGGAGTTAAAGTTTTTAGATTTGTTTCAGTCTTACTAGTTTAAGATTCTGTGAATATGACAACTTCTTGATTTTTGTGAGTAGGAATATCAGTTATCATTTCATGATAGATTAATAAATATTTTGCTATCTTAGGAGTTTTGAATCTAGATAATGGATATATGTAATTTCATCATACAAGTTATACTTTTGTGTCTGAATGTTATTACAATAACAAATTTAGAAATATGATTAATAAATTATCTGATAGATAATTTACTACATTCAAACTGATCTTCTGAAGTCGATTTTATGTCTATAATGTTTTCCTTCATTGTTCTCTGAAACATTTATATAACATAGCAGTACAACTTGTGATCATTCCAGGACAGTTTTCTTTAGTTTTTAGGTAGCTGTGTCAAGGCTGAGACCAGATTAAAAATTTTTTCCTGTGTTCAGATTTTCAAGGTGAATGTATTCATTGATCAGGAAACTAGCAAATTAAGGGAAAAAAGATACAATTTGTGCTGATCTGGAAACTCACAACATGTCTTTTAGATTGACTTCACTATCTGTAACTCTTTTTTTTTTTGGTAGTAGGGATTGAATGCAGGGGTGCTTAACTACTGAGCCACATTCCCAGCCCTTTTTATATTGTATTTACAGACAGGGTTTCGCTGAGTTGCTTAGGTCTTCACTAAGTTGCTGAGGCTGACTTTGAACTTGCGATCCTCCTGCCTCAGCCTCCGCAGCCACTGGGATTACAAAGTGCCACTGTGCCCAGCCTGTAACTCATTCTTAAACCCAGGATCATAGTTTTTCCCCCTACATCATCCTATACATTTCCTGGCTGCTTCTGGAAGAAAAGATGGCAGACTATGTTACAGCTACAAAAAGATCTTTTGGATGACAAGCAATCCTGGTGCAAATTCCCATTTCAGATATTTCCTAAATGTGAGATCTTGGGAAAGTTATTTCACCTGCCCAAGCCTGAGTTTCCTCTTGTGTAAAATGGGAATGTCAATACAATAATCCTTTCCTTGTCTGAGGTTTGGCTTTCCATGATTTAAGTTACCCATCATCAAATGTGGGTGAGAAGAAGGGTAAGAATAGTACAATAAGAATGCATAGCTTCAGGGGGCTGGGGCTGTGGCTCAGCGGTAGAGCGCTTGCCTCGCATGCGTGAGGCCCTGGGTTCGATCCTCAGCACCACATACAAAGCAATAAAATGAAGACATTGTGTCCATCTACAACTAAAAAAATACTAAAAAAAAAAAAAAAAAAAAAAAAGCATAGCTTTGGGGCTGGGGCTGTAGCTCAGTGGTAGAGCGCTTGCCTAGCATGTGTTGAGGCACTGGGTTCGATCCTCAGCACCACATAAAAATAACTAAATAAAATAAAGGTATGTGTCTGTCTACAACTAAAAAAATTTTTTTTAAAGAGAATAAATAGCTTTAATTATAATATATTGTTGTAATTATTCAATTTTATTTAATTATTGTTAATCTCTTGCTATGTCTAATTTATAAATTAAACTTTATCATAGATATGTATATATAGAAAAAAGTATATATACAGGGTTCAGTACTATGATTTCAGGCATCTACTGTGGGGCCTTGGATGTATGCCCTGCTGATAAGAGGAGACTACTATAGTAGTATTTACATCACAGTGTTGTTGTGAGGACTAAAAACTCTGAGTAATCATTGAACATACTGTCTGGTTTAGTTTAAACCAATAGTATCAGTTTATTCTGTTGTTATTGTTTTCCTTTATTTACATTACTAAAATAAAAATTATGTGTGTACAAGAACTAAAAAAAGTGGAAATATGGTTGCATTCAATGAATATCTTGCATTATTGAAAATCTGCTGTACTCTAGGAACTAGATTTATAGAGGCAAGTAAGGCACTATTCCTACACCTAATGGAATTAAATACTAAGGTAAGAGACATGTAAAAGTTTTTTTTTTTGGTACTGGAGATTGAACTCAGGGACACTCCACCACTAAGCCACATCCCCAGCCCTATTTTGTGTTTTATGTAGAGACAGGGTCTCTCTGAGTTGCTTAGTGCCTTGCCGTTGCTGAGGCTGGCTTTGAACTCGCGATTCTCCTGTCTCAGCCTCCCTAAGTGCTGAGATTACAGGCTTGAGCCACCGCACCCGGCTCATGTAAAAGTTTAGTCAGTGTTGAACTTAAAGGAGTGATAGTAGGCAATTACTATTTGCTAGGATTTAAAGGAAGATCAGAGCAAGAAATACAAAACAAACCCCCTGTTATGGTTTATATATGAAGTATCCCCCCAAAGCTCAGATGAGACAATACATGAATGTTCGGAGGTGAAATAATTAGATCATGAGAGATGTAACCTAATAAGTAGACTAATCCACTGATATGGATTAACTGAGTGGTAACTGTATTCAGGTAGGGTATGGCTAGAGGAAGCAGGTCACTGGGGGCATGTCTTTAGGGTTTATATTTTGTCCCTGGGGATTGGAGCTTTTTCTCTGCTTCTGATTGCTATGTCCTGAGCTGCTTTGCTCTGCCATGCCTTTCCACCATGATGTTCTGCCTCTCTTGGGACCCAGAGCTATGGAGTCGGCCCACCAGGGACTGAACTTCTGAAACCATGAGCCAAAATAACCTTTTTCTTCTCTGTGTTGTTCTTGACAGGTATTTTGGTCCTTAATAAAATGCTAAGTGAAACACTCCTCTAACTATCACTGGCTTTGAAACATCATTAGCACATTTTTCCCCCTTTAGGTTTAGTGTATCCTTTGCTTTTTGGATTCCATGTGTAAATATCCTTGTGAAGAACACTGTAATGTCAATTAGTGCTTTAATAAAGATTTTATTCTGTATTAGTTAAGGTACAGGGTAAGCTGCTATTATCAAGAGACTTCAAAATATGATGACTTAAGCAGCAGGCTAACAGGTGGATGGGCAGCATGGTGCAGGTCACCCAAGGTCCAGGATCCTTTTGCCTTCTTTTTCTACCATCTCCTTGTATGTTGACCTTGTTAAATAAGGTGCCCACTTTCACAGCTGAGTTATAGCTTACTGATTGCGTAGGAGGAGAGAAAGAAAAGTACAAGTATTTTGTTTGTCAGAGCATGACAAGAAAGGTTGCACACATCACTTTTGCCTATCATTGTGCAAGTTTTAGTTTATCTTCAAACCAAACTGCAGTGAACTCTGAAAAATGCAGTCTCTAACTGGGAGAATGCCCACAGCTAAAACTCATGAGTTTCTTTTACTAAAAGGAAAAATAGGAGAATGAAATAATTAGCAGTCTCTGCTATAGTTTTCCAGACAACATTATCTTGATTAACTTCTTAAAAGATGTAGTCCTTAGCTGGGCGCGGTGGCGCACACCTGTAATCCCAGCACTTAGGGAGGCTGAGACAGGAGAATCGCGAGTTCAAAGCCAGCCTCAGCAACGGTGAGGTGCTAAGCAACTCAGTGAGACCCTGTCTCTACATAAAACACAAAATAGGGCTGGGGATGTGGCTCAATGGTCAAGTGCCCCTGAGTTCAATCTCCGGTACCAAAAAAACAAAACAAAACAAAAAAAAAGATCTAGGCCTTTGCAAAAGGTGGGCAATATGACTGATTAAGAAAGTGTTATAATAAAGGCTGACTTCTCTAGAGTGTTTTCTGACACCAACCAATTCTCCAGATCTCAGATTCTCTGATATTAACTGGGTGTCCAACAATTCAATTCAATTTTCATATTAGCTATGCTTAGTTAACAAAGACCCCAGAGATTAAAGGCTCAGTCCCCCAAAACTGCACCTACCTCTGATGCCAATAGCAAGTCCCAGTGTTTCTGCCAACTGGCTGTAATTTGAGTGCTTCCATACCACTGCCCCCAGGTTCAATAGTTGACTAGAACAACTCCAAAAACTCGAGAAAACACTTTACTTACCACGACCAGTTTATCATAAAGGACACAAATTGGGAACAGCCAAATGAAAGATTCGTATAGGGCAAGGTATAGCATAGAGGGATATGGAGCTTCCGTGTCCTCTCTAGTCCCATGCCATTGTTCCAGCACTTTGATGTGTTTGCCAACCTAGAGCTCTCTGAGTAAACTCTCATTTAGATTTTTTGTTGTTGGTGGTGTTTTGCTTTTAAAAAATTTCCTTACATAATATTTGTATGTATTTATGGGGTACAGTATGATAATTCAGTACATGTATTCCATATGTAATGATCAAATTAGGGTGATTAGCATTTCTATCTACTCTAACAATGATCATTTCTCTTTGTTGAGAAACTTTGAACTCTTAGTTGTTGTGAATTATATCATAAATTCTTTTTTTTTTTTTTTTGGTACCGGGGCTTGAACTCAGGGGCACTCGACCACTGAGCCACATCCCCAGCCCTATTTTGTGTTTTATGTAGAGACAGGGTCTCACTTAGTTGCTTAGCGCCTCACCGTTGCTGAGGCTGGCTTTGAACTCGCAATTCTCCTGTCTCAGCCTCCCTAAATGCTGGGATTATAGGTGTGCACCACCGCTCCCGGCATCTCATTGTATTTTTGATTGGCATCTCCATGATGAATAGTGATCTTGAGCATTTTAAAAAAATTTTTTTTTAGTTGTCAATGGACTTTATTTGTTTCTATGTGGTGCTGAGAATCGAACCCAGTGCCTCACACATGCTAGGCAAGCGCTCTACCACGAAGCCACAACCCCAGCCCTCGAGTATTTTCTTTATATATTTATTGGCCATTTGTAATTCTTTTGAGAAATGTCTATTCAGATCACTTGCCCATTTTTAAAATTGGATTATTATTTCTTTTCTGTTGAATTGTTTTAGTTCCTTATATTTTCTGGATGTTGATCCTTTGTTAGATGGTTAGTTTGTAAATATTTTCTTCCATTTGGAAGGTTGTCCTAACTCTGTTCATTGTTTCCTTTGCTGTGTAGAAGCTCCTCAGTTTGACATCTCATTAATTTTTTATTTTATTGCTGCGCTTTTAGGGTCTTATCCAAAAAATCCTTGTCTGCACCAAAGTCTTGGAGTGTTTCATTTAGGATTTTCATGGAGACTCCATGATGTAGACATGATTGATTAAATCATTGGTTGATGTTTATGACCTCAATCTCTAGCCCCTCTACTTCCCTGGAGGTCAGGGGTGAGGCTGAAAGTCCCAACCCTCTGGTTGGTCCCTGGGGCTACCAGTCTCCAGCTTCCAAGTGTTGCCTCAGTATATGCCAGGGACTCCTTATGAATAACAAAAGTTATTCCTATCATTCTGGAATTTCCAAGAGTTTTAGGCACTCTGTGCTGGGAACCAGGGCAAAGGCCAAATGGCAAAGGCTAAATTAATCAAACCTGTTTTATCCTATGATATACTGGCTAAGAACCTTACACCTAGAGTCAGTCTGCCTGGGCTTGAATCTCAGCTCCATCATTTACTAACCATGTAATCCTAGAGAATGTACTAAGTTTTCTATGACTCAGTTTCTTCATCTTTAAAACAAGGATAGACAATATAGAGCTTGCTTTACAAGATTGTAGCAAGAACTAAGTGAATTAATATGTGTAAAGCACCTACTATGTGCCTGGAACATAGTAAGCCTTGTGAATTATGTAACTGAAAGTTTTGATTGGAAGGCTGGGCAGCAGGGTGAATGAAATAAAACTGATCTGTCCATTAATTTGCCAGGATTTACCTCTCTGCCTGAAGATGCTCACTCTTCACTGTGTCACAGGAAAATGGGGGATTGAAACTTCACACCTCAGTTCTTGTGTTCCTACGAAAGATAATTTAAAGTCAGACACTAATAGCCATGCAAGAGAACTTTATTATAAGTGAAAGTAAAGAGAAAGTGAGGTGAAAGTAAAATAAAAGCAAAATGAGGCTTAAGTAGAGAGCACTCTCAACAGAGTGGGCCATTTCTGCGCAGAGAACAACAAAGGAGACAACGCTGTCTCCAAATTTATTCCTGTTTGATGTTTACCTGGAGAACTGGGGACCACCTTCTGTACTCTTGCTAATCAGATGTTTAGCTCCTCCTTTACATTGGGTGGTGGAGTTTTCGACCTTAGTTGGCCCTCTCCAGATCTGTCATTGTGGCCTTCCTATTTAGAGGAGCTTCATCTACAAGTCAACCCCCTGTTACTCTGTAGTGGCATCCCCTCCTCCACAGAATGTCTTAATTAAGCTTCTCCAGAAATCTTCACCATAATTGATCTTAGGACTATCAGCAAAAGAGTCTCTACAAAACAGTTCAATGTAGTTAGAGTTCCTATTTCCTGTTGCTCTGTCTTGCTTGGCCACTGGCCTAAAAGAGATCAGCACTCCAGGTACTGAATGCTGCCTTGCTAGTTTTTCAAAAACATTTTTTGGACTATCTAGCGTAGTAACAATATAATGGTTTGTAAATCTTTTTAAGTAGAAAGTGGGTTTGTAAATGCAAAGTGTAACAAGAAAGACAGATCCTTTAACAAGGCCTCTGGCCTTGGGCCTGAGCTTCACAGAGATGTTTACACTTCAGAGATAAGAGAAGATGTTACTAATTGGGCTCCGTGGTAATGGCTGGCAGGGGGAGGAAGGGGGAGAAGGAGCTCTCCCCTTCTCAGATGCTGTCCTTGAAGGGTTAACTTGCCCAGAACAGTAAAAGAAAAAGCTGCTTTTGTGTGAACTTCTGTAGATTGTGAACTTCTGTGCCTCTACCCCTACACGTGGGGTATGAAGTTCTGAAACTGCCTGAACCCAGGGTTCAGGGGAATTAATTGATTCCAGGGAAAGTTATACCCTCTGAACCAACTGCAGTCAAATAAACCTGCTTCCTGTTTCCTATCCGGTGTCTTGCCTGTCTGTCCCTACAACAACTGTGGGCACTGGGGTCAATAGCTGATCAGAAATTATCTTAGTGTGCCTGTGCTACTAAAGGAATTTTCCTTCCCAGACAAATGGAGACACCTATAGTCATAATTCCTAGCTTCCCATCAACCCCAATGGACCCTGTCAAGAGTTAATTCCATTAATTCTTTTCTCTTCATGTGATTTCCAACTAGCTCCCTTGCTTTTATTTTCTACAGATTAACTGCCACTATTTGATTTCTCATCCACTCTGAGGATAGTTTAAAGAAGACCCTAAAGCTGGGAGCGATGGTGCACTCCTGAAATCCCAGTGGCTCGAGAGGCTGAGGCAGGAGGATCACGAGTTCAAAGCCAGCCTCAGCAAGGGCAAGGTGCTAAGCAACTCAGTGAGACTCTGTCTCTAAATAAAACACAAAATAGGGCTGGGGATGTGGCTCAGTGGTCAAGTGCCCCTGAGTTCAATCCCTGGCACTTCCCCTAAAAAAAAGAAGACTCTAAAGTTATTTAAAGAACACCTTGCGACCTTACCATGCATTTCACTGCTCATCCCTAGCTACTACCTAACAATGGCACAGGGTAGAAGAATTGATTGTTCTTGCCTCTGAGTTCCATTAGGTGCTAGTGATTCCCTCTCTTATATTCTTCTCAACTCTACTGTAAATATTCTAGACTTGTAGTTTCTATCCTTCTTCCTGGCATCTGTCTTGGTGCTTGGCACATCATTGACTTGTAAATGTCCAGTGGAAAACAGTCCGACTCCGCTGACCTCTATGGTCTGTATTCAAACCTGTTTGGAGTTAATTCCTTATTTATTTATTTGCAGTACTAGTGATGGAACCCAGGGGCACTCTACCACTGAACTATATCCTAAACACTTTCTGCTTATTTTTGAATTTTGAGATAGAGTTTCACTAAGTTGCCAAGCCTGACCTTTAACTTGTGATTCTCCAGCTTCAGTCTCTCCTGTAGCTGTGTCTGGCTTTTAATAATGTTTGATTTTATTTACTTATGTGACACTGGGGATAGAACCCAGGGCCTCTTGAAAGTTAGGCAAGTGCTCTACCACTGAGCTACATCCCTGGCCTGTTTGGTTTTAATGCTTATGCCAGACAAGCATCTAGAGACTCTACCCTGACGTTGGTAACTGTATCTCCCTGGCTCCTGTGAGTTTCTTGGGACTCTCAATTGTGGTCTCCAGATATTGACTCTGTGCTAGTCTGAAGAAGACTTTAGAAATTATAAACTGGTTTTGGCAAAATAAAAACTAAATTTGGGGGCTGGGATTGTGGCTCAGTGGTAGAGTGCTTGCCTTGCATGCGTGAGGTACTGGGTTCGATCCTCAGCACCACATAAAAATAAATAAAATAAAGATATTGTGTCCACCTACAACTAAAAAATGTTTAAAAAAAAACAAAAAAAAACCCAAAAAACTAAATTTGGGAGAAAGCAGGCAGCCTTTATGGCCTCCATCTCACAGAGTATGTTCTTTATAGGACATTTTGGTTTTGTATAATATGCACCTCTACCAAATAACTTTTCAAGTCAATTTTCTGGGAATATTATGATTTAAGGCTCTTGGAAGCTGGGTGCAGGATTCAAGCCTGTAATTTCAGCTACTCAGGAGGCTGAGACAAGAGGATCACAAGTTGGAGGCCAACCTCAGCAACTTAGCGAGGCCCTCAGCAACTTAGTGAGACTGTGCCTCAAAGTGAAAAATAAAAAGGATTAGGGTTGTGGCTCAGTGGTGAACTTCCTCTGGGTTCAATTCATGGTACAAAAAGAAGATGAAGAAGAAGAAGAAGAACTGAGCAAGATAAGCTCAAGAGACAGAGCATAGATTTATTGAAAGTGAAAAAGAAAGCAACATTCAGTAAAGCAGAGTGGGGGAGGGGGAGGAAAAGAGAGAGAGACACCTCTGTCTTTTATATGCTGAGCTGTGCCTTGTTCCTCTCCCCACAGACCTGACTGAAGACCTTGCTCTATTTGTTCCCATTGGTTACTTTATTTTTGCCTAATTAGAATAGAGTTTCCATTTGTTACTTGATTTTCAACTGATTAGAATACAGACTTGCTGCCAGGCGTGGTGGCGCAAGCCTGTAATCCCAGCACTTGGAGAGACTGAGACAGGAGAATCACGAGTTCAAAGCCAGCCTCAGCAACTGCGAGGCGCTAAGCAACTCAGTGAGACCCTGTCTCTACATAAAACACAAAAGAGGGCTGGGGATGTGGCTCAGTGGTCGAGTGCCCCTGAGTTCAATCCGCCATACCAAAAAAAAAAAAAAAATACAGAATACATACTTGCCACGGTGTTAAGCCCTTTGGCGGGAACTCTCATGGTAATAGGACTTGTTTTAAACAGGGACATGATGACTCATCTCCGTCTTGTATTCCAGCTGGCCTTTTTCTTGGATCTTGTCTCTACCATCTTGCTATCCTTAAACTCCTACTTCAGTAACACTGAGGAATTAAATACAGCGATCCTTGCCCCCATATCTTTGGTTCCACATCTATGGATTCAAACCAACATGGATGGAAAATATATTTTTTTAATATAATATTGGGACTGTGCTGAACATGTACAGACTTATTTTTCTTGTCATTTCTTAAACAATACAGTATAAAAACTATTTGCATAGCATTTACATTGCACTAGGTATTATGAACAATCTAGAGATGATCTAAAGTATAAGGGAGGATGTACATAGATTTTATACAAATACTATGCCATTTTATGTAAGGGATTTGAGCACCTTCGATTTTGATATAGGGAATGTCCTGGAACCAATCTCCATGGATACAAAGGAACAATTGTACTGACTCTGCTGATTTCTTCATTTGAACAGCAGTTCAGAAATACCTATTTCCTGTTCTGATGGTCACCAGACTACTTGGTGTGATAGAGCTTTTGCACAATGAAACAGGTATCATGACCCCTGATAATGAACAATTTTAGCTAATGAGAAGTCAGAAAAAAATTTCGGCAGTGTTAGTGACTTTGTAGAAAAAGCACAAAATTAGGTGTCAAGTCTAGATGACCTGGATTTTATGCCTTCTGAATTTTTAAATTTTGGAGAGTAACTTAACCTATGGAAACATTTTTGGTGGTGGTGGTGGGATTACCAGGGACTGAACTCGGGGGCACTCAACCACTGAACTACATCCTCAGCCCTATTTTGTGTTTTATTTAGAGACAGAGTCTCACTGAGTTGCTTAGCACCTCATTTTTGCTGAGGCTGGCTTTGAACTCGTGATCCTCCTGCCTCATTCTCTTGAGCCGCTGGGATTACAGCCTGTGCCACTGTGCCTGGCTTTTTTTTTTTTTTAATGATACTAGAGTCTCACACTTGGTAGGCAAGTGCTCTACCACTTAGCTATTTTGAGACTCGAGTTATGTCCATTGGTAAAAATAACAATTTTTGGTTATCTGAGGAGGATAATGGATAAAATAAGGTAATTTAAATGTTCTTGCTAGAGAAGACATGGAAGTTATTATTTACCCCAGCCCTATCCTAGCTGCACTTAATAATGTCTGACTAGAAAGTATCAACACCAATATGATCTAATGAAAACCATTCTCTGTAAGCAGGTAGAAATCTGGAAATGGCCTAGTGTGTGCTCTGCCTTTGGAATTGATTTGGGGCCATGAGAACTTTCATGAGCATCATGCTTTAACTCTGACCCTCTTACCCACCATTTTCGTTAATTGACTCTGATCTGAAATTGGAGCTTAGGTCTAAATCTTTTTGCCTAGTTTCTGTTGACCCTTTTCCAGGAATTGCTGACTACTTTCAGAACGATTTGTATTATCTTGCCCAATTCTTCCAAAAGAATGACTTAGTCCTAATTGTCCTGGAGAATTTCCCCACCCTGATACTTTAATATAGCTCTTCACTCTGTCACTTGGGTGACACTGACCCCTGTTTCACATCAAACTTAGATTTATACTGGCTCTCAATTTTGGTGTAGACCAGCCTCCAGCTAAGGAGGGGCTTCCCCAACTAGTCTTGCCCATCCTCCTTTCTCTTCCTTGTTCATGTTTACCCCTAAATCTTTTTCTTAGGAGTTACAACATGCCTGATGTCTGGAGCAGAGATTAATGAATGTGAAGGACCAAGTACAGAAGTATCATTAGCAATTCCAAAGCTAAAAATATATTTTTGTAGCTGGATGCGGTGGCACATGCCTGTAATCCAGCACTTTGGCACTTTGGGAGGCTGAGAATCATGAATTCAAAGCCAGCCTCAGCAACAGCGAGGCGCTAAGCAACTCAGTGAGACCCTGTCTCTACATAAAACACAAAATAGGGCTGGGGATGTGGCTCAGTGGTCGAGTGCCCCTGAGTTCAATCGCCAGTACCAAAAAAATTTTTTTGTTGGTTCCACTAGAAAGCATTCAAATAGGACTTTTAGTGAATCAAAATGAATTGCCTTTTTAGTGTATTTCCTTCACCAAGGAGCAAAGTTTAGCTTATACTTTTACTGAGTTAACAAATCAAGAAGTGACAGAAGATTTAGGGAAAACAAGAACCTTGAAGAAAACTTCCTGAAGTTCTTTTTTGTTTGTTTTTAATAAAGAAGACAAATGAGTTCATTGGAATTGCAATTTCAGGAAAAGGAAATAACGTTTTGAATCTAGATCTCCTTTTTCTTACTACAGTGTCAGCAAATTCTGATAATAAAATCCCTTATGTAGGTCTGATGATTTCTGACAAAAATGTTTACAAAAGAGCCAAAGTAGCTGATATCTGAAAAGCAAATGCCTAACTCCCTGAACAATTATTTTCTTCCCACCTTCCCAAGTTCAATTCTGGGGGAAGCATTAACTATGGAAATGAATACCAATGAAAAGACAGAGCCAGGCCTGGTGTCCCACACCTGTAATCCCAACAGGGTAAAAAACATCTTGGGGGTAAAGCATAAAGTCTGTAATGGAGAAAAGAATGTATATATTCTCCTTCAGACTTCTTGCTTTTTACTTGTTTATGTATTTAATGTAAAATACAGCTTTAGAATCTGAGAGACTCTATTACATCTGAACTTGTGTTCTGAAGCAAAGGAGATGATTTTTATCCTTTGGAATATTAGGTGGTATGAAAATTGGATCTACTCTCAAGTCATTCTTATTTTGGAATGAATAACTGACATTTCATTTATTCTAGAAAAGCATCAAAAGTACTCTGACTTCTTATGGCTTTGTATAGTTCCTTGACCTGGAGATTAAATCAGGGGCAGAAAAAAAGAAATCTTTGTGGAAACTTGAGGGATGAAGGACAGTTTGGTGATGGCCTGAGTCACTTAATTTTATCTGGGCTGAAAAAAAATCTTGTATATAAAGAAAAATTTTCTTTGTATAAAGAAAAATTTGATGAACTTCCAATGGAAAAAGAAATGTAATGACATTGAATTTTAATCATAACACCAAGGATTTGGGGAATTCAGAAGAAATTTAGATGTTACCTGGTTCTTCTGGCTCATTTTACATATGAGAAAACTGACCATTTCTTAGGGAAAGTGCAGAGGCAACTTTTGTTTGGGAACAGAAGGTTAGAATGGATGATTTCTGTGATTCCATTCAATAATTTTTATTTTATTTTATTTTATTTTTTGGAGTACCAGGGATTGAACTCAGGGGTACTCGACCACTGAGCCACATCTCCAGCTCTGTTTTGTGTTTTATTTAGAGACAGGATCTCACTGAATTGCTTAGTGCCTCGCCTTTGCTGAAGCTGGCTTTGAATTTGAGATTCTCCTGTCAGCCTCTCAAAGTGCTGGGATTACAGGCATGCGCCACTGCGCCCAGCTTTCCTTCAATAATTTTTATGATTATAATTATTTTGTGTGGTGCTAGTGTTTAGAATCCAGGTCCTTGAGCATGGTAAGCATCCATTCTACCATTCAGCTACATGGTCAATCCTACAATATAAATATAATTTTTTCAAACAGAGTCCCAAAGAGGCTAAGGAAATTGTCCAAGATTATAAAGTTGACTGTGGAAGCCAGAGCCTAGAGGAGAATCTGGGTTTTGGGACTTGTGACTTGTGTTTAATGACTCTTTTCATACTTAAAGATATTTGAAACTTAAAGTGATGATGCCTTTGGGTAGTATAGTCTGAAAAAACAGAAATCTGGCACTCACATACTTACCTTTGGATTATCTTTTAATTCCCAATGTGATGAGTCATATAGTAAAATAACATTGGCATACTACGAGGCCATATCAGGAACTAATTGAAAGGGAGAGAAAGTCACTCAGATGAACTTTATATTTTCCTCTGAATTTTTTGCAAATATAAACTTGAATGCTGAATGCAAATTTTTTCACGACAGTTGGTACTTTTTGTGGATAAAGCAGAGCTCCTCCTACATAAAATAAAAGCTTAAGTTCTAGGGTCATTTAAAATCCATGCAGCAAAGAAGCTGTTTGTTGAGGCAGACTTTAGTAGTATTGCAGAAGAATTTGATTACAACTGGACACATTATTCACATAGAGTAAGTCTGAAACTTTAAATTGGGGGAGGAATTTTGGCGTGAGAGGTAACTTGTTTTGAATAATTATTTTGTTTTCTTCATCTTTGCTTAATAAGTTTATGAATCTTTTCTTGTGGCAAAAATTGTTGTTTGATTTGATATAAAAATAATTTGGGGAATACTGCTTTTTTACATGAAACTATTTTAATAGTTACTAGATCATCAGTATAGACAGCAGTATTGCTTTAATTTTTATTTTCTAATTAGTCTTTATGGAATATGAAAATTATATTTTTTTAAAGCAAGTCTGGTCCATTTTAGATAGCAAGGTTAGTTGCATTTTACAGTTCTCTGAGATATTTTTTGTGTCATATTTTTCCTTATAAATGGGAATGTTCCACTTTGTAATAACTTTTCTCTCTCTCTCTCCCTCTCTCTCTCTCTCTCTCTTTTTTTTTTTTTGGTACTAGAGATTGAGTTCAGGAGCACTCCACCACTGAGCCACATCCCCAGCCCTATTTTGTGTTTTATGTAGAGACAGGGTCTCACTGAGTTGCTTAGTGCCTCACCATTGCTGATGCTGGCTTTGAACTCGTGATTCTCCTTGTCTAAGCCTCCCAGAATGCTGAGATTACAGGTGTGCGCCACCACGCCTGGCTTAACTTTTCTCTCTTAAGACCAGGGATAACCACAGAGCCCCTCTAAAATGAATGATTTCATTTATCTTTGCATGATGTTTTGATTTAACTTATAGTGCATACATGTCCTCTATATGTATGATTTCACTTGTTCATAAATTATGATTTTGTATCTAGTAGGGTTATTAAAATAAAAGTTCCATTTTTCACTGTTTTAACTCTGAAATGTACTAGTATATTATACCTTTGATACTTGTTTCCCTCTGAAAGAACACACAGTTAACACTTAAATACGACCATCACTTTTACACACTACCCTCGCTTTGGATGCTTCCAGATTAGTTTTCTTCTGGAAGGTACACGAATCAAGGGCATCAATACCAAGGACTTGTTGCCTATTTTTGATTGAAATTTTATTTAACTGTAGAATGTTATAGAGAGTCCCAGACTCAAGGAAATTATATGGATGATTTTGTTGTTGTTGTTGTTATTATTCTAAGTGGGATAAGTACTCAAATAAGGACCAAGAGATCTGGTTTCCAGATCTCCTCCATACAGCTCTGCAAGTTTAGAATAGACACCTCACTCTTCCCTATCTTACTTTTTTCAGCTGCAAAAGAAGCCAGAGTCCTGACTGTTAGAAATGACTAAATAGTGGGAGTAAAGGAGAGGTGGAACACCTACAGGACTGATATATTTCTTTTCAATGCCAAGATCTTGCCTTTTGACAAAAAGATGATTTGGTGGTTAGTTTTCGAAAATCAGAGAAATATATCACCTGCTACAACTTGGAGGACCTGAGGTGGGATGGGCAGTTTGTTCCTTCTGATGTATTTTTCAGGGTCTTCAAGGAATTCATAGCAGGTGGCTTGTGGCTATAGAAGCAGATGGCAGCTAACAATGGAATTATTATGCCCACTGTGCCAAAGACATTTTATGTGCTTCCTGATCTGTGCGGTGGCAAGTGTTATTGCCTTCATTGTATTGATAAGAGAATTGAGAGCTCGAGAGCCTAACTGTGTTGCCCAGATCTATGTTGCTCTTTCTATTATTCCACTCAGCTTCTACAGTCACGCTGAGGTAATTTTGAGAAGATAAGCTCTGTGGAAGTATGTTTCAAATTCTGTCTGTGGGATCAAGATTTATGCTGGAGAGAAGGATAATGTACAGGACCACAAAGAGGAGGTTGTTGGCAAATATCTACATGGTAGGATTGGGGAGGCAGGTGCCAGGTGCCTGTTGGCACAAATATTAGCTTCATTAGCCTGTAACAGTCACTTTGCCTGAGACTTTGCCACTGAAGTTACTACTTTGGATGTTGACTATTTTTTCCTTTGTTCATTTTCTGTTTCTATGCCAGTGGGGACATTGGGGAGGGGACAAAGGCATATATCCCTGAGAGAGTGTATGTATGAAATCTTTTATTGCCTAATCCTTTAGGAGGCAGTGTATATTAAGAGAAAGAGCTCAGACTTTTTTTTTCTTTTTTTTAAATATTTTTTTTTAGTTGTAGATGGACACAATGTCTTTATTTTATTGCTTTGTATGTGGTGCTGAGGATCGAACCCAGGGCCTCACGCATGCGAGGCAAGCGCTCTACCACTGAGCTACAATCCCAGCCCCAAAGAGCTCAGACTTTTGAGTGAGACAGACTTGAGATTGAATTCTGATTCTATCACTAGCTTTTGAACTTGCACATAACTTAAATCTCTCAGAGCTTCACTTTCCTCTGAAATGGAAGAGATAATAATGCATGTGCATAGGCCCTTAGTATAATAACCATAATGTATTGAACATGTGCTATGTGTAGTTGTGCTAGAGTGAGAGTCAAGAGATTCATTGTCTTGCCATACCATGCATTTGGGTAAATATTTATTGAGGTTCTACTATATGTCATGCCCTGAGTCACTGAGGAAGGCACTGAGGAAACAATGGGGAACAATGTCAAGTCCTGGTTTTCTTATATTTCAAATTCTAATCTGGTGCTAACCTAACTACAGCCATCCCTCATGTAGGGAGGGGTATGTTCTTCACATTTTAGAGATGTGAAACTGTTACTGAAAGCGTGGTCCTTGTCCCGGATGCCAATCCATAGTTCTGAGAAAATGGAAAAAGAAGTTTTATTGCTTTGCTAGTAAAGGAGAAACATAGAGGACTCCGGTCTCAAAGACGGTGATTCAGCCCATTGGGGAAAACAGAGGGCTTTTAAAGAAGCTATTCAAAGGTTACATTCCAGGTGTGCCTGGCAGGGGGTCCCAGGTGCGCCTCGGTGATGTTTTAGGATTCAGTTGCTGGGGAGGACAGATAAGGTAATCATGTTCCCTGCCCCCAGGTTAGGGAGGGCGAGAGGGAGAAGAGGAAAAGAAAAACATGTCCCTTTTAAAATAAGCAGCAAGGGCTGTATTCAAAAGGTGAAGTGGACCACTGTTGCAAAATCAAGAGTTGAATGATACATAGTGAGCAAAATATATGATCCCTGAAATTACAAAGTATAGTCTGTTGGAGCAGAAATTAATCAGATAATCTCATGGTAAGTCTCTAAAGGAAAGGTAGTCAGTGCTTTAAAAGCATGTGACAGGGCCTCACTACAGCTTCCACAGGTAGTAGCTCAGCTGAGGTCTGAACAATGAGTCACTTCATTCCAGGTCATCTTTCCACGTGTCCCTACTCAGATTCATCTGGATTTCCCTCAGCTCTTTTACAGCATCTTTGGTGACTATGGCAAACTTTCTTATTTATTTATTTATTTTTGGCGGGATGTGGGGGGGCGAGGGGGAGGTCTTTTTGCGGTGCTGGGGAACTGAACCTAGAGCCTTGTGCTTGTTAGGCAAGCATACTGACATTGAGCCACATGCCCAGGGCCCCCCCCCCCCCCCCCCCGTTTTCTTTCTAAGCCTCCTAGCAGCCTACCATTTTTCCTCAGGAGATGAGCTCATCTCTTATTTTGCATAG
>CM053417.1:32644181-32704937 GCA_028644305.1 Xerus rutilus
GTAAAAATAGCCCTCTCTCAGACCCTCCTCTGGTTTTCTCAAGTATCCCTTTTCATAATGACTTCTTTCCTTTTCTGAATATTTTACTCTTCCTCTGAGTTCTTTTCTCAGCAAAGAAAGAGAAGGGAAAGGGAGAGAGACGCCTTTTCTTTTTCTTTTTTCTTTTTTGGTACCAGGGATTGAACTCAGGAGACCTCTACACATCCCCAGTTGTGAGCCACTGAGCTCACAACTGAGCCACATCCCCAGCCCTATTTTGTGTTTTATTTAGAGACAGGGTCTCACTGAGTTGCGTAGCACCTCGCCATTGCTGAGGCTGGCTTTGAACCTGCGATTCTCCTGTCTCAGCCTCCCAAAGTGCTGGGATTACAGGCATGCGCCACCATGCCAGCTCAGTACCTATTTATAACCTTCATGATTAAATCCAAAATCTTTTAACATGGCTCAGAAAGCGTTCCTATGGACATCTCACCCTGCAGCCAAGATAATGACTTGTAGATCCCTGAAGTTTTGTCAGTTCTCTGTATTTGTTTAATCAATTCTCATTGAGGAGAAAGCCTTCCCTCATCACCGTCTTTGGCAAATACCATGTCCTTAGCTGTGAGATAGCATAGGCCCTGCTTTCCATAAGGACTTTTACCTGAATACCACTACCCAAGAAACAATACCTGTCTTCTGGGTATTGGCCAGAATTGTATGCCTCCTTCCTGGAACTTAACCACATTTTATAACTGACATTAGTGTCAATCTAGTCCACAAACTTGGTCTGCCAGAAATTCCACACTTTACAGTGTTCTTTAAACTATCTTCTATTCAATATTCTTCCAGGAAAAGATATACAATTTTAGTCAACATTGGAGCAGCCTGCTGGGTTATGCAAATATTTGAGGCCTTAGGCAACCCCAAAATACCAAGGAGTCTCTGTTAATCTTCTGTCAACTTCCTAATATACTCTTTGGTATGCCATTTTTGTCTTCACTTATAATGATCCTTTCATATTTGCTGCTCCTGTTCCTGTGCAATGCTTGGGGCACTGGATCATTACTGAGATGGCGCGCCCTGTGGTGAGGGCCCAGAACATCCACTGTAATGCTTTTGAGCTTCTCTCCTTTCCTAGGCTTGAGTCACCCAATATTGAGCTTTTCCCTCTTTTCCCTGCCACCTCTAACCTTACCAGACCCCTGAATTCCTTTTGTCTGAAATGTGTGTCTTTTCCTTTCCTTTCAGTACCCTAAAAGGAATTTCATCTGTTCTCTTGAGACAGTCAGTGACATTCCCAAGCATTATCTCTCTCATCAGCTTGGGTTTGGGAATTTTTGCTTTTGGTCCTGGCAACAGGGAAGAAGGGATCCCATTACATAAAGAATAATAAAATGGCCCGGCTATCTTGAAATGGGGAAAAAAAGAGAAAAAACTTAGAGCAATACACAAGGCTTAGCTCAAAATGTTTCCTTATACTTGTTTTTTGAGATTGTCCTCTTTACTAAATGGTGAGTACCTTTTATTTTATTTATTTATTTGGTACCAGGGATTGAACCCAAGATCACTTCACCTCTGAGCCATATCCCCAGCCCTTTTTATTTTGAGACAAGTTCTCACTAAGTTGCTTAGGGCCTCACTAAGTTGCTGAAGAAATAAGTGCTACAATATTTATAGCCTTGAGGACCAAGCCAAGGATTTTGATCTTTATGTTGGCCTCTCGAACTTGTGATCCTCCTGCCTCAGGCTCCCAGAGTGGCTGGGATTACAGGTGTGCACTACTGTATGGGGGGGATCAGTAGAGAGTATAGAAGAGACTCACACAATCCAGTCTGGAGGAACTAGCACAGAGAATATATAGAAGGAAACACCACCTGAACAAAATCTCAATCACATAGAATGATCCCAATGATTAGGCTATATAAAGCCTTGATTGCTATCAAGGTTTAGGACTTAAACAGGGTCCCACTTTTTAAGACCTATAAGGAAGAGATGAATGTGAAAGTGGGGTTCAAAGAGTGGAAAGCATTGAATGCCATGCAAAAAGGTTTGTGTGATATTGTAATGCCCAGACTCGAGACCACCAGAGACCACCAGGAGTCCGATTCCGATGCAATCACAAAAGGGTCTTTAATTCAAGCTCGAGCAGGGTCCGCCAACCCACACCGATGCAGCGGGTTAGGAAGTGAGGCCTCGAGTCTAGGGGAGCAGGGATTTTTATGGATTACAATCGCAAGCAGGGGACTACATGCCTTGGCCTTACATGATTGGGTAAGGGAAAACACGTGCAGGGGGAACAGCAGTAGGATTGGATGGGGATGGGTGAAGTCACTGGGTGGTCAGTGGGCCTTTAGACTGATAGGTCTGGCTACAGTGAGCTCATTGCCTGGCCTTCTGATTAGCTGACTCAAGTTGCAGAACCACTTTTTGGCGCCAGGGAGGGGTGCCGTTGTGTTGCAATTTCCAGTAACTGGGTGGGGGACCTAGGGCTCTGGACAAGAGGCCTAGAGCCACAAAATGGCTTTAGTCTGGTCCTTTCAATATTTTATAAGACATAATACAGCACAGAGTTGAAAGTCACGAAGTCTGAAAAGACACCATCTGGCTTTGAATCTTGACTCCCTCATTTGTAGTTGCTCTGTGCCTCAGTGACCTCATGGGTAAGATCACCATATCTCATCATGTTGTAGTGAAGATTAAGTGATTTAATATCATGGGTGTTTGGAGAATTGCTGGCACACGGTGAGCACATTTAATTGTGAGTTATCATTATAAATTTTTCTCTAAAGTAATGGGAAGCCAGTGAATAAATTTGGACATATTTGAGTTTTTAAAGGTTATGCCAGCTACAGTGGAGAAAATGGTTGGGCCCTGCTTACTGTAAGGTGCAAAATACATCTGGAGGTTATTGCAGGTAATCTGTCAAGAGATGTTGAGCGGAGAAGAGTGGCGCATGCTTGTAATCCCAGAGACTTGGGAGGCTGAGGCAAGAGGATCATAAATTCAAAGCCAGCCTCAGTAACTTAGCAAGGTTCTAAACAATTTAGTAAGATATTGTCTCAAAATGAAAAATAAAAAAGGCTGGGGATGTGGTTCAGTGGTTAAGTGTCCCTGGGTTCAATCCCTGGCACCAAAAATAAATAAATAGATAAATAAATAAATAAAATAGAGAAAGGGCTAAGATTAGGGGTTGTGGTAGTAAACACGAAATCCTTAATCAGAAGGGATGAATGTTAATCTAAATAATCATAAGATTAAATAAATAACTGTAAACTCTACTATGAAGGAAAGTTTCTGGGTGGCAATATATTATAATGTTTAAAATTATATACTGTAGAATCAGACTGATTGTGTTTGAATCCTGTTTCTTTCCTTTTACTATCTATGTAATCTTGGGCAGGTTACCTACCTTGTCTGTTAGTTTCTTATGTAAAATGGAGATAATAACATGAATAGGCATTCACTAGTCCAAGGGGAACAACAAGACATAAGAGTACTCCAATTACACGGAGAACAGCATGTACACAAGCCCTGGAGTCACAATGCAGAACAGAAACAGGACAATTCCTAAGAAGCAGCTGAAGAAATAGATGCTACAATATTTATAGCCTCAAGGACCAAGCCAAGGATTTTGATCTTTATCCTAAGATAAGGAAACCATGATCAGTTTTAAGTATGGAAGGTGCATAATTAGATTTGCACATCAAACACCCGAGATATATGCTCTGCCTGCTGTGTGGAAATAGATGGAGTGGGGCTACAGTAAATTCAGGGAGATGTATTAAGAAGCTATTGTAGGACTGGGGTTGTGGCTCAGTGGCAGAGCGCTTGCCTAGCATGTGTGAGACACTGGGTTCGATCCTCAGCACCACATAAATATAAACAAATAAAATAAAGATATAAAAATACAATAACATTAAAAATAAATAAATAATAAAATAAAGGCATGTAGCTGGGCGCGGTGGCACAAGCCTGTAATCCCAGCACTTAGGGAGGCTGAGACAGGAGAATCGCGAGTTCAAAGCCAGCCTCAGCAATGGCGAGGCGCTAAGCAACTCAGTGAGACCCTGTCTCTACATAAAACACAAAATAGGGCTGGGGATGTGGCTCAGTGGTCGAGTAACCCTGAGTTCAATCCCTGGTACCAAAAAAAAAAAGGGCATGCTATCCACATACAAATACAAAAAAAGTTTTTTAAAAAGAAGCTATTGTAATAGTCCAGGAAAATTATGAAATGATGGTGGAGATTTGGGTTAGTATTGAAGAGGAATTGGACATAAGTAGTTTCAAGGGATGTTTGACAAATGAACAGGACTTGATTATGGATCAGATATGAAGGATGTAGACATATAGGGAGACTCGGGTTTTTGGCTTCTACTGATGCATGGAAGCTGCAAGAGCAATCATTTTCTGATGGAAGGTCATGATTTTTTTATTTGTTCTTATTAGTTATACATGACAATAGAATGTATTTTGGCATATTATTCATATATGAAGTATAACTTCCCATTCTTCTGGTTGTACATGATGTAGAATTACATTGGTTGTGTAATCATATATGCACATGGGAGAGTAATGTTCGATTCATTCCACTATCTTTCTTATTCCCATTCCCCCTCCATTCCCTACATTCCCCTTTGTTTAATCCAAAGCACTTCTATTCTTCCCTAGCCACCCCCTTATTGTGAGTTAGCATCTACATAACAGAGAAAACATTTTGCTTTTGTTTTTTTGGGATTGGCTTATTTCACTTAGCATGATATTCTCCATTTCCATCCATTTACTGGCAAATGCCATAATTTCATTCTTTGTATGGCTGAGTAATATTCCATTGTGTATATGTACCACATTTTCTTTATCCATTCATCTGTCAAAGGGCACGTAGGTTGGTTCCATAGTTTAGCTATTATGAATTGAACTGCTATGAACATTGATGTGACTACCTCACTGTAATATGCTGATTTTAAGTCCTTTGGATGTAAACTGAGGAGTGGGATAGCTGGAACAAATAGTAGTTGTGTTTCAAGTTTTCTGAGGAATGTCTGTACTGCTTTCGATAGTAGTTGTACCAATTTACACTCCCACCAGCAAAGTATGAGTATACCTTTTACCTTACATCCTCTTCAACATTTATTATTACTTGTATTCTTTTTTTTTTTTTTTAGGACTGGGGGATTGAACTCAGGGGCACTCAACCACTGTGCCACATCCCCAGCCCTATTTTGTGTTTTATGTAGAGACAGGGTCTCACTGAGTTGCTTAGTGCCTCGCCGTTGCTGAGGCTGGCTTTGAACTCGCGATTCTCCTGTCTCAGCCTCCCAAAGTGCTGGGATTACAGGTGTGCACCACCGCACCCGGCTGTTACTTGTATTCTTGATAATTGTCATTATGACTGGAGTGTAGTGAAATCTCAGTGTAATTTTAATTTGCACTTCTCTAATTGCTAGAGATGTTAAACATTTTTTTCATATACTTGTTGACCATTCATGTTTCTTCTTCTGTGAAGTGTCTGTTCCGTTATTTTGCCCATTTGATTGGATTATTTGGGGTTTTTAAAAAACATTTTTTAGTTGTTAATGGACCTTTATTTTATTTGTTTATTTGTATGTGGTGCTGAGAATCGAACTGAGTGCCTCACACATGCTAGGCAAGTGCTTTACCACTGAGCCACAACCCCAGCCCCTATTTGGGTTTTTTTTTTTTTGGTGTTAACTTTTTTTTCTTTATATATCCTGGAGATTAATGCTCTACCTGAAGTGCAGGTGGCAAAGATTTTCTCCCATTCTGTACGCTCTCTCTTCACATTCTTGTTTGCTTTGCTGTGAAGCGTTTTAGTTTCATTCCATCCCATTTGTTGATTCTTGATTTCACTTCTTGTGTTTTAGGAGTCTTGTTAAGGAAGTATGGTCCTAAGCCAACATAGTGAAGATCTGGGCCTATTTTTTCCTTCTGTTAGAGCCAGGGTCTCTGGTTTAATGCTTAAGTCCTTGATCCACTTTGAGTTGAGTTTCGTGCATGGTGAAAGATAGGGGTTTAGTTTCATTTTACTGCATATGGATTCCCAGTTTTCCCAGCACCATTTGTTGAAAAGGCTATCTTTTCTCCAATGTATGCTTTTAGCACCTTTGTCTAGTATGAGATGGCTGTATTTATATGATTTTGTCTCTGTGTCTTCTATTCTGTAGAAAATCATGATTTTGGTATTTGACATTTTGCATTTGAGGTATGATTGAAACTTCCAAATGAAAATGTTGAGAAAACAATGGAATATATGAGTCTGGCACTGAGGATAGTAGTTCAGGTGAGAGACACACATTGGAAAGTCACTGGCATACGGATGATAACAAGCTCTAGGGATGGATGAAATCATCTAGGGCTAGGGAGAATGTAGAATCAGAAGAGATGAAGATCTTGGACCAAATTTCAGAAAACTCTGAAATTTACTATTAGGTTAGTAAAGGAGGAGCCTGAAAATGAAAAGAATGGCCAGAGAGATAGAAGGAAAACTGAGAAATTGGTGTCTGGAAAACCCAGGGGAAGCTGGGCGCGGTGGCTCAAGCCTGTAATCCCAGCACTTAGGGAGGCTGAGACAGGAGAATCGTGAGTTCAAAGCCAGCCTCAGCAATGGCGAGGTGCTAAGCAACTCAGTGAGACCCTGTCTCTACAGAAAACACAAAATAGGGCTGGGGATGTGGCTCAGGGGTCAAGGACTCCTGAGTTCAACCCCTGATACCAAAAAAAAAAACAAACAAAAAACCAACAACAACCACCAAGGGAAGAGTGTTTCAAGAAGGATAATGGTAAATAGGTGAATGCTATGAGAGATGAAACTAAATTGGAATTAAAAATATTCATTGAATTCAGTATTGTGGAGGTCATTAGTTACACTGGTCAGACCTGTTTCACGAGAGTCATGTATTCCTGGTGAGATGAAGGAAGAACCCAGAAGGGAATGGAGTGATGAAGAATAAGAGGGAAGGTTTAGTGAAGAGAAAGGACAACTCTTTCTGGAAATTTGACTCTCAAAACGATGGGAGTATTGGGACAGTAGCTGAAGGTCAATCTGTGGATAAGGTAGTTTGTTTTAGTTTTAGAAGAAATGAGTATGTTTAAATATTAAGGGGAGGTATCCTGAGATGTGTGTATTCATACATGCATTTTATGTATGTTGAAAATACATAAGAGAAGAAGCAAAACAGTGCAAGATTCCTGGAAATGTGATCAATACATATGAGGATATAGATAAATAGAAAATATACCTCCTTTATTATAGCAAGAGGGAAGAAAGAGTGGATATGGGAAGATTCTTGCTTCAAATCAGAAAGATGAGGGGATTTCCATCTGTTAATTTCAGTTGGTTTTTAAAGTAAGAGGCAAGGTCATGCACTGAGGTGGGGGAGAAGGAATGGGAAGTTAAAGAGAGGGAGAGGTTTGCCATTGTCAGCAATGATATGAATTTCTAGTCTCAACAACTTAGCAAGGCTCTAAGCAATTTAGTGAGTCCATGTCTCAAAATAAAAAATAAAAAAGGTGTGGGGGTGTGGCTTGGTGGTTAAGCGCCCCTGGGTTCAATCCCTGGTACCAAAAAAAGAAAACAAACAAACAAACAAAAAATAGGCAGAGAAGCAAATTTAGTAATGTAGTTTGTGTTGAATAGAGAAAGGAAGAAGGCAAAATCTGGTTGATGGATTTTGAAAACAAAAGACAAGTCTGAATTGAAAGTTTTGCAAAGCAGGAAGATGTTCACAGTGGCAATACTTGAAACAGAAGCCAGGATGAAAGGAGATTGTGGGAATATCATTTACCCTCCCTGGCCTCTGTGTCTGCATCTGCAAATAAGCCATGGAATTAGATGGTGAAGGCCGAGTATGTGTTTGGGTTTGTAAATTTGTATATATACCTCATTGTCTTTGGGTAGTAAGTATCAAGAAAACTAGGAGGGGTAAGGAGCTCCTGAAGAGCATTACACTTTCTTCTGAAGTGTGGAGTACTGGGTGTAGTGGTTCATGCCTGTAATCCCAGTGGCTGGGGAGGCTGAGGCAGGAGGATTGTGAGTTCAAAGCCAGCCTCAGCAAATTAGTGAGGCACTAAGCAACTCAGTGAGATCTTGTCTCTGTGTAAAATACAAAAAAGGGCTGGGAATGTGTTAAGTGCCCCTGAGTTCAATCCCTGGTACCAAAAAAAAAAAAAAAAAAGAGTGGAGTGGTTCTAGAGGGTAGGAGGTACTAATCATTCTGAGAATCCCTTGGATACTCAGTCAAAGGGAGACAAAGCCCTGCTTTATAGCTGTGATACTACAAACACTTCTCTTTTCCCTTGGCATAATCATCTTGCTTATCCAGCAGTGATGGAACTGTGATTCTGGAAATGGCTATCTTCTTCAGCAGTTTTGCAGGAAGAACGATGTTCACTATTGATATAATTAGCATTGATTTAGTGCAAGAAACCTTGAACTCCAAGGCATTCTGATAATAACCAAAGCATGTGGGGTGAGCTGTCAACCACTGGAAAAGGTAGAGAGACAGCATAGGATTCAAATTGTTTTAGTACACTATCAGAATGTCATTCAGAAAATTGTGGCAATAGCTGTTGATGGTAGAAGTGCCACGACACTGGTGAGCAGCTCATAGTAGCAAAACCACCAGGTAAGGGCCAGGGAAGGTCCTCCAGGACATAGATGCTCTTATTTACAGCAGTAAGCACTTTAAAGATCTCAGAGGAGGACACTGAAGTGAGATCACATTTTATTTTGTCCCCTTGGCCTTTTGTGGTTACAATATTTACAACTAGGGTGGTTCGATAGGTTTTATTTCCCAGGTACATGGTCAGAGCTTTAGCCAAGGAGGTGTTGCAGAGGCTGCAATGTGGCCTTGTGCAGATATGTTACAGGAGCTTTAGACTCAAAGGTTATGTAGATGCTTAGGAGGCTGAGGCAAGAGGATGGCAAATTCAAAGTCAGCAAGGCCCTAAGCAACTTAGCAAGACCCTGTCTCAAAATAAAACATAAAAAGGGCTGGGGATGTGGCTCAGTGGCTAAGTGCCCCTGGGCTCAATCCATGGTACCAAAAAGTAAAGAAAAAAAAAGATTATGTAGAATAAAATGGGGTTGGACCAGACTTCTCAATTACTTAGAAAAGGATAGGAACTTTTAAAAGATTTTGGTACACAATGCTAAATACACCTCTAATTAGTTTTAAGTTACAGGTTCTGCTTTGATAAGTTTTTTATTTTTATTTTTTGTGGTGCTAGAGATTGAACCCAGGGCTTGTAAGGCAAGCACTCTACCAACTGAGCTATATCCTCAGCCCCCAAATTAGGTTATTTTGTTTTGACTTAACTGCCTGGGGATGAGCTGATCTAGGGCTGCATGAAGAGTTTGCAGTTTACTGTAAGAGGTCAACAGGGGCCATGGGCTGCTCTGAACTTGTTGTTCTGACATGCCTAGGGTGTTTCCCTCATTTCCTTGATCAAAGGTGGCTCAGTACCAACACTACATTCTGACAAGTAGGATGGAGAAAAGGGGAAAAGGGGAAGGGGAGAAAAGATCCATTCTCTTTAAAGACTAGACTCTAGAGATGAGAGATAACACTTCCATTTGCATCTTTTAGGCCAGAATTTAATCACATGCCACACGTGTCCAAAAGGACACTCAGAAACTTAGTCATCATTTTATGTGGCTATGTGCCCAGCTAAAACTTGGAGGTTGCATTACTACTGGAGGAGAGGAGAATAAATACCAGGGGGCAGCTATAATCTCAGTCATACCATCTCCCAAAAAGATTGCATCAATTTATATTACGACTAGTAACTTGAGAGAAGACACACACTTTATAATAACTATTTTTTGGTCTGCCCTGTCAGAGAACATTATGTTTTGCCTGTTTTCCTATCTGCAGCACTGGGAACAAAATAGAAGCTTAGGAAATACCTGAGAAACAAAGATCTGGATAGATGCCTGTGACCACATCCCCACTAATACAGTAAGCAAAGGTGAAGTTAAGCCTAGGTTATAAAAATAGACTCTGAGGCTCTGTTTTGCTGAGAAGACACTAAAGTCACTTAGGAAGCATTTTCTAACTAGACTCAAAAGTAGCTATCAAAACCAGCGAGAAAGTGGGTTGAAGTTTTAAGAAGTTGTAAAGCATTAACCCTCTGCAAGCAGAAAATCCACTCCTATGACACATGATCACTCTGCTGAAAAACAATGAAGCTCTGCCCACATATGAGTAAAAAAGAACTTTTTCATAATTACTTTAAGAAAGTAAACTTATGACGTTACAAGATGGATTTAGTCTTCAAGTGATGTATGGAAAATATTGTTGGAAAGCCAGAAAAATGAAAAACCTATTGAGAAGAGAAATTGTCTTGGTATTAAAAAAATAAGCACAGCCAGTAATCCAAAATATATTAATTTCTACTTAGTGGAAAAGAGGAGCATAGGTTAATTTCTTAAGGAAAATTTTCTTTTTTATGGTACCAGGGATTGAACTCAGAGGCACTCCACCACTTAGCCACATCTCCAACCAGTTTTTGTATTTTATTTATCTATCTATCTATCTATCTATCTATCTATCTATCTATCTATCTATCTATCTATCTATTTATTTTTTGGTACCAGGGATTGAACTCAGGGGCACTCGACCACTGAGCCACATCTCCAGCCCTATTTTGTGTTTTATGTAGAGACAGGGTCTCACTGAGTTGCTTAGCACCACGCCATTGCTGAGGCTGGCTTTGAACTCGCTATTCTCCTGTCTCAGCCTCCGAAAGTGCTGGGATTACAGGCTTGCGCCACCGCGCCCAGCATACAATATCTTTATTTTGTTTATTTTTTTAAATGAGGTGCTGAGGATGGAACCCAGTACCGCACATGTGCTAGGCAAGTGCTCTGCCACTGAGCCACAACCCCAGCTCCTTGCTGGAACTCTTTAGGGGTATGTTTAGCTATATTGTTTGATCTCTCAAAGCTTTAAAAATGCAATAAAGGCAGCCGGGCGTGGTGGCACAAGCCGGTAATCCCACCACTTAGGGAGGCTGAGACAGGAGCGAGTTCAAAGGCAGCCTCAGCAATGGGAGTTCAAAGGCAGCCTCAGCAATGGCGAGGCGCTTAGCAACTCAGTGAGACCCTGTCTCTACATAAAACACAAAATAAGGCTGGGGATGTGGCTCAGTGGTTGAGTGCACCTGAGTTCAATCTCCAGTACCAAAAAAAAAAAAAAAAAATGCAATAAAGGCTATATGTTCCCATCCTGCTTTTTTTTTTTGCTACCAGGGATTGAACCCAGAGCACTTAACCACCGAGCCACATCCCAGCCTTTTCAAAAATATTTTTATTGGAGACAAGGTCTCACTGAGTTGCTTAGGGCCTCGCTAAATTGCTGAGGCTGGGTTTGAACTCGTGATCCTCCTGCCTCAGCCTCCTAGGCTACTGGGATTACAGGTGTACACCACTGCACCCGGGCTCCACTTATCTGCTTTTTGAAATCAGAACTAGACCCATAATTTCTAAAAATATGATTAAAGTTGTTTCTGATAACTTTTGCTGCAGAACACACATTAAAAAAAACAAGTGAAACTTCATATTAGAAGGAGAAAGGAGAGGTACAGTGTGGAGAAAGGACAGGACTTCAAAAGTAATATTTTGTTATAAATGAGAGAAGCTGGAAATCGTTTTGCAAAACAATTTGAGCAGATGGGGACTATTTATTTAAATAATTATTGGTGAAAGTAAACTTTGGTAGTTTGTAATTTCCTCAGACAAAGGCTTTTCTTTGTCATGGTACTCTTTTATAAAGTACTCTGACATTTCCTTCAAATAAGAACACCTCATTATTAAGGAGGAATGGCAACATTCCAAGTATGGGCAGAATTGGGCCTTCGTGTGAGACATTCTCCATAGACACATATATATTTTGCGGTGCTGGGGATGGAACCCAGGTTCTTGCACATGCTAGAAAAGTGCTGTACCACTGAGCTACATCCCCAGCTCATCATTCTTGTATTAAAGAGGGAAGAACTGAGAGATGTTTTTCCCCAAGCTATAGCTCCTTATGTCCCTTCATAGAAAATTTCTTCAAAGGAGGTAGAGTGTGGTTTGGAAGCCTGCAAACCTGAATGCTCTCCCTTGGGAGACATTTTCATATGATGTGATGGTGGACTGAACTCAGTGTTACTGACTGAGTTGGGATTATAGTAATATGCCAGTATTTTCTGACTTATGTAATCATTTTGATGTAAGGGATCCATGTTTAAAAACTGGTGGCTCACACCTGTAATCCCAATAATTCAGGAGGCTGAGGCAGGAGGATGGCAAGTTTGAGGTCAGCCTCAGGATCTTAGTGAGGTCTTAAGCAACTTACCAAGACCTTGTTTAAAAAAATACATAATTAAAAAGGACTGTGGATGTAGCTCAGCAGTAAAGCATCCTTGGGTTCAATCCCCAGCACCAAAAAACAAAACAAAAAAGAAGAGATGAAGCCAGGTGTGGTGGCGCAAGCCTGTAATCCCAGCACTTAGGGAGGCTGAGACAGGAGAATCAAAGCCAGCCTCAGCAATGGTGAGGCGTTAAGCAACTCAGTGAGACCCTGTCTCTACATAAAAACACAAAATAGGGCTGGGGATGTGGCTCAGTGGTAGAGTACACGAGTTCAATCCCTAGTACCAAAAAAAAAAAAAAAAGAGATGAACTATGATATTGTGCTTTATAAGATTTTTATTTTAAGTTTGGCCTTTGTCCAGTTTCCTGGCACATAGCTCCTGAGACATGAGAATCTCTTGAGCAATGAGTGTCTATGTTAATGATATGGCTACTGATGGGGGTTGGGAGCTTCTAATTAGTCTCACAGTCGGGGGTGATTGCTGTAGGAACAAAATAAACGATTAGAGATTTGGAACTTCCAGCCTTTCTTCCCCATTGCCCCACCTCCAGGGAAGGGAAAAAAGCTAAATGGAGTTGATCACCAATGGCCAAGGATTTAATAAACTCTGACTTGGTACTAAAGCCTCCATAAAATCCAAAGGTCTGGGTTTAGGAGCTTCTGGATAGCTGAACAGGCTGAGGTGCCTGGAGAGGACATAGAAACTCAGCTAGGCTGCTCTTCTCACACGCCTTGTTCACTGCATCTTTTCCATCTGGCTGTTTGTGTGTATCCTTTGTGATATCATTTATATTAAGTGAGGGAAAGTAAATGAAGTGTCTGAGTTCTGTGAGTCATTCTAAAAAATGATCAGACCCAAGGATGAGGTTGTGGCAACCTTGGTTTATAGCCAGTCTGTGCTATGAAGATCATTACTAGGGCTTGTGATTGGCATGTGAAGTGCCGGGGCAGTCTTGGGGACTGAGCCCTCAACCTGTAGCATCTGATGCTATCTCCAGGTTGGTCATGCCCAAATTTAATTGGATTAAAGGATACCCAGCTGGTGTTGGCTGGAGAACTGAGTGGTTGTTGGTGGGGAGAAATCCCCACACATTTTGATGACCACAGATGAAGTAATCTGTATTGTGCTAACTGTGTGGAAATAGGAAAAACACTTAGGCTTTTTCTCCCTAATAGTTATGTATATTTACTCTCTTCAATTTTTCTCTCTCTATTTGTTTTATGGAGGAGTACCAGGGATTGAACTCAGGAGTACTCCACCACAGATCCACATCCCCAGCCCTATTTTGTGTTTTATGTAGAGACAGGGTCTCACTGAGTTGCTTAGCGCCTCGCCGTTGCTGAGGCTGGCTTTGAACTCGCGATTCTCCTGTCTCAGCCTCCCAAATTGCTGGGATAACAGGCGTGTGCCACTGCGCCTGTCTTTTTTTTTAATAACTTTTTTTAGTTATTGATGCACATTTATTTTATTTATTTGTATGGGGTGCTGAGAATTGAACCCAATGCCTCACTCATGCTAGGCAAGCACTCTACCACTGAGCTACAATCCCAGCCCTCCCTGACTTGGTTTCTGAGATACCTCAAACTCTGAATTTTCCTCTTACTTCTTTGGCCTCTCCTTAATCTCCTCTTTTTGGACCTCCTCATCTATTTAGCCTCTCTATATTTGAGGTCACTAGTCCTTCTCTTTGTTATCTCATCTACAGTATACCTTAGGTAACTTCAATTAATCCTATGGTTTTAGATACTGTCTATCTGCTGATGACTCCCCAATTTATATCTATATCTCTGATCTTTCTCCTAATCTCTAGAGTCAAGTATCCCCCTGCCTATCTACCTTCTCCTCGTCTCCTGTTGGATATTAGGTAGGCAGCTCAAATTTAACCATCTCCAACTTAACTCTTAACTATTGTCCCCAGGCCCCTTAAACAATTATCTCATTGCCCGTGGCAAAAATAGAGGCATCATCTTGTGATACTCCACACTCAGTGCACCAGTAAATTCTATGAGCATCTCCACTGCTATCAACATGGTCTGAGTCACTGTGTGCTCTAGCCTGGGTTATTGTGTCTACCGTTTCATTCCATACAATAGTTTTTAAGATGTAATTTTCATCATATCAGTCTCCTCACAACTGTCCAATCACTTTCCATTTCACTAAAAATAGATGGTAAATTCATTACCATGGCCTATTCTCTGCCTATACTTGTGAAGTTATCTTCTAACCTTTCCTATTCCCTATCCTACTGGTCTTGCTATTCCAGGACTACTAAAATGATTTCTGTTCTAGAGCTTTTTTTAAAAAAATATTTTTAGTTATGGTTGGACACAATATCTTTATTTTATTTATTTATTTACTTAATGTGGTGCTCAGAATTGAACCCAGTGCCTCACACACGCTAGGCAAGCGCTCTATCACTGAGCCACAACCCCAGCCCTGCTTTAGGGTTTTATTTAAAAAAAAAATTTTTTTTGGTACCAGGGATTGTACTCAGGGGTACTCGACCACTGAGCCACATCCCCAGCCCTATTTTGTGTTTTATGTAGAGACAGGGTCTCACTGAGTTGCTTAGTGCCTCGCCATTGCTGAGGCTGGCTTTGAACTTGCAATTCTCCTGTCTCAGCCTCCCAAAGTGCTCGAATTGCAGGCGTGTGCCACTGCGCCTGGCTTTTAGGGTTTAAAAATGTGCTTTTCCTTCTACCTGAAGATTCTTTCCCTGGTCTATTCCCTCTTTGAGGTCCTTAATGTCACTCTCACTCCTTAATGTCATTCCTTGTCCATTCTTTCTAATATTAACCTCCATCACCCTCTTTCTTGTTATCCTACCTTATTTTCCTTTACACAACATATGATTATCTGATATTTATTGTCTGTCTCCCACACCAGAAATGACAGTAGTTACTCTTTTTTGTTCACTGCTGTAGGCCCAGGACCTATGACAGGGCCTGGCATATAGTAGGGTCCTCCAAATAATTGTGGAATAATGATAGAAATATCTGTTTTTATTAACATTCTTTTGTATAACTGAAAGTCCTATATGTAATATAATACCACATTTCCATGTTCTTACAGTCTATACTTTATGGACATAAAATAGCACACTTGTGGAATAATCTCAAAAGATGACAAAACCTGCTATTGTACATTTTATATTCTGTTTTCACTGAGTGTTGAGAGGGTGGAGTATACCCTATTACTTACTTTTTTTTGGTACTAGGGATTGAACTCAGGGGCACTCAACCACTGAGCCACATCCCCAGCCCTATTTTGTGTTTTATGTAGAGACAGGGTCTCACTGAGTTGCTTAGCGCCTCGCCATTGCTGAGGCTGGCTTTGAACTCGCGATTCTCCTGTCTCAGCCTCCCTAAGTGCTGGGATTACAGGCTTGCTCCACCATGCCTGGCTTCTATTACTTACTTTTGAAGTAGTTACATGACGTGCTTGTTTTGGGTACAGTACACACTGTCTATTTGCAAACAAGTATTTGGGAGGCTCTGGGAGTTTAGAGGAGTGTTGAAAAAAAGAGATTGTTTTGCTAGTTCCAGAGCAGCAATGTAGGACAGTGAGTGCATTGCTCTTCAGCCGGGACTTCATTTGGATAGAATGTAAGATATATTAATAATAATTTAACTTGTTTTAAGGAATATTTACTAAGTGATGACCTACAGTTTTTTTAAAAAAATTTGTTTTAATGAACTGTTTTTTAAAGGCTTGTTGGTGATTTGTTGGGTGGGATTATAAAATAACAAAGCTCTGTTCTTTTCAGGATAAGTACAAATTCTGAACTGTGTAAACTGCATCATGAATTAACACTATAAACTTGGATGTTGCTATGGTAGCATAAAACTGAATTCTCCAGCTTTGACAGACTTGTTAGCTGGATGAATTCAGGCTATCATACTGGAAACCATTTAAACAATTATGGAATAGAATGACTACTTATGTTTTTACAAGATTTATTGAACACAGTCCATAAATATCAATAAATATCAATATTAGTATATAATCTTAGCAGGGATGCAAATATAATCATGCTATGTATAACTGAATGTTAAAATGATACATGTTAAAAACAAACCCTATATGTATTTCATTTTTCTACAGTTACTTTTATCTTTCTGCATGTGCTTAAATGCCTTGTGTCTTTTTGTAGGAAATGACTTATATTACTCGACTAATAGCAAACATGATGAATCTGTCTGGTTTAATGCCCTTTTGTGTTTGAATGTACATAAAATCACCCTCAGTGTTCTTTATAAGCTACTATATAGCAGGATATGTTATTTTAAAAATGAAATTAGGTTTGACTCACCACTAGGTCATAGGCTGATGATCGCCATGTATCCATTTCAGCATGTTGTTAGACCTCAAGGCCTGGCAGTTTCCAGATTCTTTGATTATGAGGTTGAGTCATGGCCATACCCCAGAAGGTATGAGTAGAGATGTTAAACGTGTTGGAAGCAAGATGTGTTATCCAGGAAGTCAGTGCTCTTGAGTCACATCCTGAAATGCTAAATGGATACACAGCAGATTAGCTGATGAAATTGAGAATGTTATCCTATGGATAACTTATATGAGAGAAAATTGATCTTCTCAGAGTGAGACTAATTGAAAGACAATATTACATGTTCAAAGAGCATGGTCTTTAAAATCAGATATAGACATCTTTTCTGAAGTTATACGAACTTGAGTAGTTGACTTAAATTTTCTGAGCCTCAAATGCCTCATTTGTAAAGTTGTAATATTAAGATAATAATATTAATGCTTGGGAGAGTTACATGAGCTAATCCATATCAAGCATCTGACACAGAGATGGACACCTAATAAGGACTAAATAAACTATGGTTGCCATTATAATTTTCCAAAGTTCCCTGGCAAAGCTGATGCTAGAGCCCAGGTCTCCTAGTCAATGCCTTCTCATGTGAGAGTCTGTTGGTTGATCGTTTCACCTGCAGATGTCAGTTAAGTATGCAATCATAGAGGCTGGAATGTAGGTCAGTGGTAGAGCACCTGCCTAGCACGTGTGAACTGGTGGGTTCAATCCCCAGTACAAAACAACAAAAAGCAAAAAAAGAAAACCTAGTACACAATCATGGTAATTTTCCATTTCTCTCTCCTCAAGTTCTACTTCTTCTCTATTTTCCCATTTTTTTCTCCCCAAACCCTATTCTAAATGTTTTGTTTGATATTTTTAGATACTTTAAAAATGTGAATGGAAAGTATCAAATTTTGTAACACCGATTTTTTTGTTGTTGTTAAAAGCAAATTACTTAAAAGTAACAGAAAATCACCCCCACTTCATTTTTATATTTATTCACTTGTGTGTGGTACTGGGGATGGAACTCAGGGGAGTTTTACCACTGAGCCACATCTCCAGCCCTTTTTATCTTTATTTTTGAGACAGGATCTCACTAAATTACCCAGGCTGGCCTCAAACCTGTGATCCTCTTGCTTTAGCGTCCCCCCAGTAGCTGAGGCTATAGGTGTGTGCCACTGCCCCAGGTTTATGTGCCCCTCCTTTTTAAAAGAAATCACTTTAGTGATAATGAAAAGTTCCATTCATCATTTTCTAATAAATAATTATTTATCTCTGCCATTTGGTCACTTCTTTTAAAATCAAATGAAATCAAAAGCCTATGATTATTTCAGATACTTCGAAAGATGATTCTTCTTCTTCTTCTTCGACAATATAGAGAAGAAATGTTTCTTAAAAAAAGGGAAAAAAAGCATATTGCCAGGTATGGTGGTGCATGCCTGTGATCCCAGCAATGTGGGGCTAAGGTAGGAGGATTGCTAGTTCAAAGCTAGCCTCAGCAACTTAGTGAGGCCTGAAGCAACTTAGCAAGACTCTGTCTCAAAATAAAAATATAAAAAGGTCTGGGCATGTGGCTCAGTGGTAGAGTACCCCTGGGTTCAATCTTCACCACCAAAAAAAAAAAAAAGGTGTATTATATATTATTACCCTTAGGACATTTTTCTGTGCCTTCTTTCTCTTTCTTTTCCTTTTTGTGTGGATTCTACCAGCTGTGGGAGCCTGTGCTAGTCTGATCATTTCTCTAAGCCCTAGTTTTACTGTTTGTAAATATTCAATAACATTCTTATACACTTACAGATTTATTAAGAGAATTCAACAAATTCTTTATAAATTACACACAAAACTCAACAAATGCAAGAAATTATTGTCATTAAGACAAAGATTAATAAAGGCAGAATAATAGATGAGCAAGGATGGTGGAAATTGGAGATTGGTAATAAGTGCCTAGTTATCAGCAGTGGAATATAAAACCTGAATCATTAGGGACAAATATGCAGGTTGAAGCTTATTTTCAAGTTTTACTTAGTGACAAATTTCTCAGAAGCAAACCCTTAAGTATATAGAGTAATTTACTCTTCTCAAAGCACTTTCATATACTTAATATTGAAGACACCCCATGCCAGGCTTGTGTCATTACCTCCATCTTATACATGCAAATTGATATATAATTTGCTTCGAAGCATAGCGGTTGAGGCAGTATGTGCCACTGTGCCTTTGATTATAACAAGCTCCTCGGCCATAAATGTGTTACTTTATCCAAAGAATAACTAGTCCTGTCAACTTTTGCAACACCTTGCTGTGATTCTAAATTTGTTTTAGATGGCTTTCAGCACCACTCATAACCTCCTCATCTTGTAACTTGTGGTATCTGTGTTCTGGCCCTCTGGCTGTTTCAGAAACACCTAATCTAATTTTTTCAGTGTGCTTGGTTATCAAACAAGAAGACAAATAGTAGAGATTCTAATGAATGTCTCTGAAGTGGAGAGGAAAGAAAAGGAGAGCCTGTGATAACTGCTTATGATAATACACTTCTTGAGAAACCATATTATTGGTAAGTACCTGGAGTTTCTCCAATAATGCAAGGATTATCCAGCCAGTTTTTTTTTTTTTTTTGGTAGTGCTGGGTATGGAATCCAGGGCCTCTCATGTGCTAGGCAAACACTCTACAGATCCAGATCCAGACAAGTTTTATGTGAGGAGATTATGCTACATGACTTTGAAGAGTTGAGGAAGCAAGGCTGAAAAGAGGAAATTGCTTTAGGTTTGCTATTCCAAAGGACATTGGCATTGGGAAGCTGCCAGCCATAGTGTTATGTGAAATTGAGTATGTTGAAAATAGGAATCATATTTAGCCTCATGAAGTGATGACCATGGGAGGTTCTGGTACTAGTCTAGATTCAAATCCAAACCTCATCATTTATGGCCTGTTTGACTTTAGGGAAGATGTTTACCTTCTCTATGTCTCAATTTCTGGTCTTTAAGATGAAACTAAAAATTATACCATAATGTCCAAGAGTGACTGAACATTATATGACATTGTATGAGTTAATACATGCATAGTGTTTAGCATTGAATAGTTCTTGGGATGCTGTGAATGTTGAATAAATAGTAGGAGGTATTATTATCATTTCAAATATTCTGACTGTTGCCATTCAATCTCATACCTTATGCAAGATTTATCTGGAATAGTATGTGGCAAAAAAGGTATTCAATACATTGAATTATTTCTCTGCCAGAAATGTCATGATAATAAATCTGGGTGGTTTGGTTGATGGTTTGTGTGGTAATAGCAGGTTGAGGAAGGTTGGGTGGAAGGATGCTTTTGGTAAATTAGGACAGACTCAGGACCAGAAAATTTATTCATTTTTAGCACAAAGGGTTCAAGGGACCTGGTTGTCAGCCCTAGCTCTGCCCCTAATAAGTTGTGTGAGCTTGGACATCTTTTCTTCCTCTCTGGCTGTTATTTCCTCATTTTTAAAAATAAGGAGTTAAGACCAGATGAGTGGTTCTTAACTGTGGACAGGGAGGTATGGAGTATACCAGAAACTCCAAATCTAGGATATCTGCATTTACTTCCTCATCTTCCCTTTGTCTTCAGTTCTACCTCCTTTGCTCCCCGGGAAGACTCAAATCTTCCTGGTAACTGTACAATATAGAAAGCCCCTCACTGTACTAGTGACAACCCCATAGCCCAGAAGCCAATGATATCATTTCCTTGAGCTCATTTGGGAAAGTCTAGGTTGGACCCTCAATGTAACTCAGGAGCTCCTTTTGTGGATCTATCCATAAATGACTCCAGGAGCCAGCTCTCCTGTTTCCTATGCTTTAATATGTTGAGTCAATACAGGAAATGCTTTTTAATAGCTGTAGTCACATTTCACTAGCCTGTGTAAGACAGAAGCAAATGGCTTTTTAACTCTCTACTTAGTTATTTATGCTGTATGTTATGCAGAGCTGTGAAAATTTTAAGAACAGTTGGATAGAGGAGAGAGAACTTGGTTAGGCTCTCTTTGATAGCATTTTAAAGGAAACTTGACTGTATTAGTCCTTATAGGTCATGGAAGCCTTTCTCTGTCTGACGTAATGCCTTGAGCCCAACAGAAACCAGTGTGTTCATCTTAATCTCTGGGAGTCACTCTGGGGGAGAGCTGTAATCATTTTTTTTTTTTTTTTGGTACTGGGGATTGAACTCAGGAGCACTCGACCACTGAGCCACATAGCAACTCACCGTTGCTGAGGCTGGCTTTGAACTCAGGATCCTCCTGTCTCAGCCTCCCAAAGCACTGGGATTACAGGCATGCACCACTGTGCCCTGTTTATTATACTTTTTAAAAAGAGGCAATAAGCTTATACTTGTCCTTTAGAAAGGTCATCCTTGCTGTAGGTTCTGTGGACAAGGAGCTGGAGGCAGGAAAAATTAGACAAGGAGATCTTTGATGATAAGATCTTCAAGTGAGAAAGTCATAGTGCTAATGGAGTGGAAGGATTTGAGGAAGACTTTCAAGTTACTGATTCAGAAAACTGGGACAAAGATAAAAGTGGGACAGGGATGAGAGAAGAAGATGATGATTTAATAGTTATGAAGAAATACAGCAAACTTCTGAGTTATCTAAGGCTTTATCAGTAGTCAGATAACTTCCATTTTCTTTTTTTCCTCAGAAGAATGTCAGTTTGTTTTCTTTGTTGCTCAGGGAGATGACTACTATAGATACTAATGTCATAACTCCCCCTGTGCACCAATAAAAATGCTCTGGTGGAGCCGGGCACAGGGGCACACACCTGTAATCCCAGCACTTAGGGAGGCTGAGACAGGAGACTCACGAGTTCAAAGCCAGCCTCAGCAACGATGAGGCGCTAAGCAACTCAGTGAGACCCTGTCTCTACATAAAACACAAAATAGGGTTGGGGATGTGGCTCCGTAGTCGAGTGCCCCTGAGTTCAATCCCTGGCACCTCCCCCACCAAAAAAAAAAAAAGCTCTGGTGGGCCTAACTCCTTCAAGATGAAGGCTATTTGAAATCGTCTTAAATTGTCCATAGTATGTAGAAAAGTGTGCATGTGTGTGGGTGAGGGGTTGCAGGTCTTTTTTGGGTTTGTCTTGCTTTGTTTTTACTCTTATTAAAAAGATGAGACCAGAATTCTCCCATCCCAATTCCACTGGTGACAGACTTGATTATTTCCATTTGCACAGTTCAAGGTGGGCAAGTTTCCCAATTCTTGGTGGAAGGCACAGAGAACTCCCAAAAGTATCATTAACCACACATTAAGTCACTTGATTATTTGAAGTAAAATAAAGTTACAGTTTTATAATTTTCTTTCCTAGAGAGAAGATTTCAAGATACTAAATCTTAGAGAAATGGCTTTCATTTGTTTGGATATCAGATGCCTATTTATCTTTCTAATTTGCACAGAGTTTAGCTATACTTTCTCTTCAAACACGGAAATAAAAGGTAAACCAACAAATTAAATGGATGTTAATGGAGTAGTTTTAAAATCAGGGATATTAACTATCTTTTCATTCTACTTTATGGAAGTGCATAACTGGTAGATGGATTATTCTTAAAAATTATTTCAGGAAGCCAGCTGTGCTGCCCCCCACTTGTAATCCCATCTAGTCGGGAGGCTAAGACAGGAGGATCACAAGTTCCAGGTCACCCTCAACAACTTAGTGAGCCCCTAAGCAATTTAGTGAGACCCTGTCTCAAAATAAAAAATAAATCAGGCGTGGTGGCACATACCTGTAATCTCAGAGACTGAGGTAGGAGAATTACCAGTCTAAAGCCAGCTTCAGCAATTTAGTGAGGCCCTGTCTCAAAATAAAAAATAAAATGGGCTGGGGATATGGATCAGTGGTTATGCACCCCTGGGTTCAGTCTCCAATACCCCCCCAAACTTATTTCAGTAATTTCTTTACAAAATAAACCAAATAAAATACTTTATACATCTCTTGTATGACTAAATTAAAACTAACCTTTTTTTTAAAAAAAGGTTAAATATCTGAAAACTTATTGCCTGATATTCAACCAACTTGAACTTTTCCTTGATAATTCTTACTTTTTATGAAAATTAGATAAATAACAAATATAACAATTTAAAGTGAAATGTAAAAATAATTACCCAACTATTCAATCATGTTTAATAAACTTTCCTTCTTGATGAAGATAATCAGAACAATGCACTTGATGAAAATTTCTACCCTTAAGGATCGAAACAGCAGGATTGTCATTTCATCCTCCATAGAGATCTTCTTTTTTTGGTGCATGGTGGCAGGGGGCGGGGGTCCCAGGTCAAATCATAATGCATGCAGCAATTTCTTTCTGTGGATTCATTTCTTCACCTAGATATGGATTATAAAGTGAGGAATTAAAATGATTAATGTGGAAGAAATTAGAGGAAATAATTAGCAAAAAGGCAACATGAGAGCATTATTGTAGTACTACTAGATTCACTGGTAGGAAAGTTTATAGCATTCTTGAATGTGTGTGTACACATGTCACACTACTTTTTAAATCACTAAATGGAGGAGTTATTGCCTTCCAATATCTCCCCCACCCACCCCCACATTAAACAGGCTGATTCCTGAAGTTACTCTACTCAACTGCTTGCTATTTTTTCTTGAGTCCTCCCAGAGTGCCCTGGTGTATCATTCTTTGGGATAGCTCTGAAATTTCATTAACTGGAGGGTTCAATTAACCAGAAAGTTGCAATTAGATCTGTTCTCCAATTCCTAAGGCATTTAGCCATAGAAGACATTTTATATTTTTCTATTCCTCTTTTTTATGTCTGCCACAATATTGTATGCATACACTAAACACTGAATTGATACCGATTAGTTCTTGCTATTAGACAGATTTATGGAATAAAGTGCTCTCATCCTAGATCAAATTCTGGTGTGTATGACCACTGAGAAAACTCCATGTTGAATTTTTTATTTCTGTTAGAAACTTAAGTTTCTAGAGAAGCAAAGTTACATTTTGGAAGGCAGCTATGCTCATTAATATACTACCAACCCCACCTGCCAACATTACATTTTGGTTTTGTGATTTCTCTTTTTTTGGGGCATTGAACTGAGGAGCACTTGACCACTGAGCCACATCCCCAGCCCTATTTAGTATTTTGTTTAGAGACAGAATCTCAGTAAGTTGCTTAGCACCTCACCCTTGCTGAGGCTGGCTTTGAACTCGTGATCCTCCTGCCTCTGCTTCCCAAGCCTCTGGGATTACAGGTGTGCACCATCATGCCCGGCACTTACGTGATTTCTTAGAACAACCATATAGCAGTGATGCAGATTTTTAAAAAATATCTTTATTGAGATATAATTTATATAATACAAGACTCATTTTTTTCAGAAGTACTGTATGGTGGTTTTTGGTACATTCACAAAGTTATGACATAACTACCACTATCAAATTCCAGAATATTTTCATCACCTTCCAAAGAAATGCATTAAACAGTCACATTGTATTCCCCCCTCCCTATAGCCTCTGACAACCACTTATCTACTGTCTATGTCTATGGATTTGCCCATTCTGGATATTTCACATAAATAGAATTATGCAATATGTAGTCTTTGTGACTGGCTTCTTTCACTTAGCAAAGTATAGATTCTTCCATGTTGTAGCATATATTAGTACTTCATTCCTTTTTATGACTAAATAATACACTCATTTTATAGATGTACCATATTTTGTTTATCCATTCATCATTGATGGACATTTAGAGATAATCTGTATTTAGTAATCTTTGTCATAAGATACAAGAAAAAAAGTAAAAATATTTTATTGATTTTATTTTAGTTAATCCTCCGCAGGATTTTGTGATAGTGGATCCTGGATATTTAGGTTATCTTTATTTACAATGGCAACCTCCAATGGCTCTGGAAAATTTTAAGGAATGCACAATAGAATACAAATTACAATACCGAAACATCAATAGTGAAAGATGGAAGGTAAGTAAAGCATGTGCTTGCAATATTGGAGTGATCATTAGGTATTTTCTTGTGATTCTTCTGCCTTCTGTGTCTACTCTACTTCTCATATTGTAATAATTCTAATTAGTATAAAATAAGTTGCCATGTCTGCTAATATCTCCTATTCATCCTGCTAAAGAATATGTTTTCACTCCATCTAGTGTTAAGACTACCATTGGAAATACAGGAAAAAAGATACTTGGTCCCATGCAACATGGATTTGAAGAGCACTTGTTTCATCATATTTTACAATTACTTATTTTCCATTGCTATAACAAAATACCTGAGATGGGTAATATATAATGAAAAAATAGCTCATAGTTGTGGAGGCTGAAAGTCTAAGATTATGTGGCCCATTTGTTCAGCCTCTGTTAAGGGTCTCATGGCTGATGGCATCACAGTGGGAGCATGTGTGAAAGGGAGGGATCACATGGTGAGACAGGTAGCCAGAGAGTGAGAAGGGACCAGTCTTAATGTTTTATAACAAGTTACTCTTATAGGAACGAATTGGCATCTCAGGACAATTATATTACTTCCTTCTGAGGGTAGTGCCCCAGTAACCTAATCACCTTCTGCTAGACTCTACCCTTTAAACAATCTACTACCTCCCAACATTGTCACGCTAAGGACCAAGCTTCAAACACATGAACCCCTGGGGGACACACTCAGACCATATTTATCCATAGTACTTATAGATTTAGATATGAGTTTTATATATGCTACTGTATTGTGGGCTTTTTCTCTGTAAGAGTCAAACATTATTTATCTTTTTAATCTGCCCCACCAAACACAATGTGGTTCTTTGCATGTACTGTATGTACTAAGTTCAAATGCAAGTTTATTGAATTGTGAACTATTTACATACTTGGCAACCACGTTCATTTGAAAATTCCTATTGTTGAAAGGCATCCTGTGATTTCCATAATTCAGCTACGTAGTTTCTTGTTTTTTTAGTTGTTGATAGACCTTTATTTAATTAATTTATTTATATGTGATGCTGAGAAAATCAAACCCATTGCCTCACACATGCGAGGGAAGCACTCTACCACTGAGCCACAACCCCAGCTCCAGAGAGGTACTTTCAAAGGACAATTCAAATAAGTATTTATTTAGCAACTTTTTGTACCAGACACTTTGTAAGATATCAGGATCATAAGAATTAAATAATATATGATTTTCATCCTCCAGGAGCTTACAGTTTGTCCATTGTTCTCCAGCTACCTCCAGGGTTTTACTTTATGTGATTCCTGAAGGCTTCATATTATATTTGAAGGGTCAAATTATTTGCCATGTAATAAACATGGTATGTGAAAATCTTCACATTGGTTCCAAGCTTGTCACAGACATAGAACCTTTTATCTCTTCCAGAAGTTTTTGTTTTTGTTTTGAATGAGATGCTAAGATTCAAATAATCTTATCAAATGATATGTTCTACAGAGGTGATCTCTGCCACAAATATTTCTGGGGCGGCAGAGCAGATAATAACCAGGAGTATCTTAGATATTGGGAACTTTCCAGGGTATCAATAACCTTTCACTTTTATTTGTGTGGTTCACTATACTATGGCTATTTCTAAGTTTGGTTTTGTCTTGTCTTTTTATCAAATAGACCATCATTACTAAGAATCTATATTATAACGATGGGTTTGATCTTAACCAAGGCATTGAAGCAAGAATACACACACTTTTGTCAAGACAATGCACAAATGGATCAGAAATTCAAAGTTCATGGTCCGAAGCTACTTATTGGACATCAGAACAAGGTTCAAACAAAGCTCCCTTTTTACATTTAATATTACTTGAACAATCTATGTAGTGAATAACTTCCTTAAATCTTGGGCACCAGAATATATACACAATAGATGTGGTGACAGTTTGGCACAAAATAGAATCCTTCTTAGTGGTGAGTGACGTGCCTTTTTGAATTCTTTCATTCAGCAAAGATGTTTGATAAAAACCTACATCTTAATGTATTAATACAGTTGCCAGTATGGGGGTCGTGTTAGGAAATGTGTATTTGCTCAACTCCTCAGGAGCATCCTAGAATTATCAATTTATGATTTTGGCATCTGTTAGAGTCAGTGATTTCCAATAACTTCCTTTTTTTATATTTATTTTTTTAAATTTTTTTTTAGTTGTAGTTGGACACAGTATCTTTGTTTATTTATTTTTATGTGGTGCTGAGGATCGAACTCAATGCCTCACGCATGCGAGGCAAGCGCTCTACCACCGAGCAAGAATCCTAGCCCTCCAATAACTTCCTTTTGAAATATTCCCGTTGTGTTCATTACTAAATGAGGTAGTGAGGCCAAAGAAAGTGAAATAAAATTGCATAATGAGTTTCCAAATGATTCATTATCATGTCTTTAAAGCATTCACAGTTCATTCATTTCTTAGGAAGTCTGGAAACTAAAATTCAGGACATGGTTTGTGTATATTACAACTGGCAATATTTAATCTGTTCTTGGAAACCTGGCATGGATGCACATTTCGATACCAATTATACCTTGTTTTATTGGTAAGTATTTTTATACTGGAATTTCATGTTAGGAAAATATCTAACAAAATCAGTCCTCAATATGTTTTACCATATTTCCACTAAATTAAATTCACTGTATTTATGATTTGTATTTCTGATGGGTGTTGATTATAATTATTTGGAGTTTTCAATGGGAGTAAGTAGGTTTAGGCTACAGATTCTGTAAGGCATTCTGAGTGAGATCAGGAATGCAGTTGTTTCTGTACTAGATTAAATTTTGTATCCTTTAGATAGATAGAGCTATAGTCTAAAACATTTGGGTGTATTTTATATTCTTGTCTTTTTATTTTACTTTTTTTGGTACTGGGGATTGAACCCAGGGGTGCTTAACCACTGAGCCACATCCCCAGCCCTTTTAAAAATATATTTTATTTAAAGCCGGTCTTGCTAAATTGCTTAGGGCCTCTCTAAGTTGCTGAGGCTGGCTTTGAACTAGTGATCCTCCTGCCTCAGATTCCTGAACTGCTGGGATTACAGGTGTACGCCAACGCATCCTTTATTCTTTTTTTTTTTTTTTGGTACTGGGGATTGAACTCAGGGGCACTCGACCACTGAGCCACATCCCCAGCCCTATTTTGTGTTTTATGTAGAGACAGGGTCTCACTGAGTTGCTTAGCGCCTCGCCACTGCTGAGGCTGGCTTTGAACTCGCGATTCTCCTGTCTCAGCCTCCCTAAGTGCTGGGATTACAGGCATCCTTTATTCTTGCCCCTTTAAAAAGCAGTTGTTAAACAGGATCCATTTTCTGCTTCCTTACCTTTGTTAACCATCATTGAGGCTTTTAAACTTAAAGACTTCTTGACTCTTCTGTTTCCTTCATTCCTTGATTGCCTCATAGTAGCATGATCACCATGTACTGCTACTCCTTTGCAAAGTTGCACATCTACTTTCTTATTTCCCATCTCTACCATAAGAAGCTCACTGTAGGCTGCCTTCCTTTCACATCTGGATGATTGTCACAGTCTCCCAAATGATGATGGCTCTGCTTCCAATCTCTCGCCTTCCAGTCTCACTCCTTGCTATTCATTCTGCACACCATAGCCAGCTTTATTTTCCTCCATTGCCATTTTCATATGCCATCCTTGTATTCAAATCCTCTGGTAGCTACATATTGCCTCCAGGGTGAATTCTAGGTTGCCGTTCAAGTCTCTGCTTCCCTGTATATCACTGCCTTTTCAATAGTACTTTCTATTATCAGCAATGTGAACATACCACTCCATTTAGATCCATCTCTACATTATTTTCTCACCCATGTTATGCCCTTTTATTTATGTCTATGCATGCGTTGCCATCTGGAATGCCCTCTGGCTCTCTCTTTTGCCAACTCCTAGTTATCCTTCAAAATCCGTCTGCTCTCTGATTTCATTGACCCTTTACTAATCATGTCAGTTTCTGTTCAGGTTTCTTCTCTGAACTATTACTTTTTTTTTGATACTGGAGATTGAACTCAGGGGCACTCAACCACTGAGCCACATCCTCAGCCCTATTTTGTGTTTTATGTAGAGACAGGGTCTCACTGAGTTGCTTAGCGCCTCGCCCTTGCTGAGGCTGGCTTTGAACTGGCGATTCTCCTGTCTCAGCCTCCCTAAATGCTGGGATTACAGACATGCACCACCATGCCCAGCTTGAACTATTACTTTTTGTAGCTCTTTATTTATTGTTTAGATGGTATTTAAACTTGTATGCATGTGCTTTGTCTCTTCAAATTTTCAGAGTTGGTGGGCATAAATTGTTTCTTTGTTTTTCTTTTGGTTCTGGTGATTGAACTCAGGGACACTGGACCACTGAGCCACATCTCCAACCCTATTTTGTGTTTTATTTAGAGACAGGGTCTCGCTGAGTTACTTAGCACCTTGCTTTTGCTGAGGCTGGTTTGAACTCAAGATCTTCCTGCCTCAGCCTCCCGAGCCTCTGGGATTACTGGCATGTACCACTGTGCCTGGCCATTGGTTCATGTTTAATGTAACTTTAACTTCACTGAGTGAAAGAAGGGGGAATAAATATTAACGTTTTAGAGAGTGGGAAAAAGTGAGTGTCCTGGGCTTCTCCAGTGGCACAAAGTAAATCTATAAAAAGTCAAGCCCGGAATTAAATCTTCCAAACTCTAATCAGGTGAACTAACCGTAAGACTACAATTTTGCAAACTCTGCCTAAAGTCAATATTTGGCATAAAATTAATTTAGCAGAGTCCAGATATTTTCACTAGCATCTTATCAGCTGCTATCTTGGCCTAATTTCAAAACAGACTTTGGCTGCTTTTAAAGCAAATGTCACATTTTGCATCGCAAGCTATTTTTTAGGAAAGTAAACCAGGCATTTGTTGCTTTAGAAATCAGTAAGGAACCACCCACTCCTGATTCCCATTAACTGTTTTACAGGAATGAGGTTAACTTTAAATGATATGATAACATTTCTTGTTTAGGAGAATGGGAAAATTACACATGTACTTGTCAAACAACTTCTCCTTTTCTTCCCTCCACCTACAGTTGACTTTTTGAGATTTATATCTTAATGTGTGTTGTATACTCAGAGGATTTTCATTCATTTTATTAAAAATAACAATATTTTGTAAGTCTACTTTTCGATGGTTTTTTCTACAATAACTTTCCCAGTAAAATGTATAAAAGGCAGTATCATGCATGATTATTTATATATACCCTAGGATTTCTTAGTAGGAATATTCTTCTTTGATTCTCAAACCTTGTTGTTGAGTCAACATAATGTAAGTACATGAGTAAGAATCCTTGTTTTATCTTTGACATTGTGTGCAGACTACCATCAGATTGTAAACTCCATGAAATTATAGACTATGTCTGCTTTTCCTACTGTTGTATCCTTAGTACTTATAGCATGTAGCATATAGTAGGTGCTAAATATTTTGTTATTAAATGATTTTTTTATTCACATGGTATCTTAAGGTAATTGAAAATGGAGCACCATGATACTAGCTGATACTGTTAAACACAAGTCTCGCAATACTTCTTTTTACAGGTATGAGGGCTTGGAACATGCATTACAGTGTGTTGATTACATCAAGTCTAATGGAATAAATATTGGATGCACTTTTCCCTCTTTGGAGTCATCAGACTATAAAGATTTCTTTGTCTGTGTTAATGGATCATCAGAATCCAAGCCTATCAGATCGAGCTATTTTATTTTTCAACTTCAAAATATAGGTGATATAAACAAAAAATTTCAAATTCTTTTTTTTTTTTTTGTAATTTAGGCTATTTCCAACCACTTGAGGGAGAGAGAGACAGAGATAGGGAATGAGAGAAAGAGAGATGGAGAGACTCACGGATGTGCAAAGCCAGAAAAATCAAGGAAGTCTAGTGCATGAGGAAGTATGGAAAATAGGAAATTGAATGAAGTATACAGCATCATTTTCATTTAGAAATCAATTTATTTCCCAGCATCAAAGAATCTGTATATAGTGCTTTTGCCTAGTGTTAGTGACAGAGTAATTATGGAATCCCTTCTTCCCAGGCCACCATATGCAAATGGTTGGATATTTTCTGAGTTTGTGTTCTCAGTTCTAACAGTGACAAGAGTGACAGGTTCTAGAGTCAGCCAGAAGTAAGTCTGAATTGTGGATCAACTACTTTATAGTTGTGCAACTTTGGGCAAGTTGCTTAACATGTGTTTCAATTTCCATATCAGTAAAAGAAAAATAATAGAGGACCACCTCATGGATTTAATGTGAGACATGAATGATATCATGTTGCAGCATCCTTGGTACAGTTCCTGGTATGTCATTAGCTCAACACAGGTGTTCTCATTTAGTACAAATTGTAGTAATACTGGTTGTGGTTATTGTTTCTTAAGCTACAAACTGGAAAATCATCACAATGGTTTGGATCTTCTAACTTTTCTCTTGGATTTCAATATTTATCAGTGTAAGATTTATTTTAAAAAAGTTACAAAATAGCCCAATTTCTCAATAAACTCATCTTAATTGGCAACTGATTTTGATTTTAATTCATATCATAGGCAATAATCTTGAGCCACCTCTTTTATCCCTGGAAGTTTCTGATACTAGGTGTCCTCACCTTTGGGTAAGGTTCTAATTTTAATAACCTCCATGTTAAAATGGCTTCCTTCTGCTTTTCAGTTAAACCTTTGCCACCAGACTATCTTAATCTCACTGTGAAGGATATATTTGAAATTAGCCTGAAATGGAGCACACCTAAAGGACCCATTCCAGCAAAGTGTTTCATTTATGAAATTGTGCTCACAGGAGATAATACTTCCTGGATGGTATGAACATTGCATTTATTTGGGAAAGTCAAAACAGTATTTTTACATAAATTAGGAGACTTGAGAACCCAAACTGTTTACTATCCACAAAAGGAATGAAACATGACATGTATTTTAGCTTAATTTCCACAAAGTCAAATTTAGTGGACAAAAGACATTTCCAGTCTGAAAGTATAATCAATCATACCAATTTTAAAGCAATATTGGACTCAGGAGATAATCTAGTCACTTGTTTCCAATCTTGTGTCAATAATGAAAGTTACCAAGGGACTAAAATGGATTGTGAAGAGGCTTCAGGTACAAACAAACAAACAAAAAAACCCCAACACAAACACAAAAGCATTTTTTTTTAAAACTAGGGATTGAACTCAGAGATGCTTAACCTTTGAGCCACATCCTCAGCCCTTTTAATATTTTATTTAGAGACAGGGTCTTGCCAAGTTGCTGAAGCTAGCTTTGAACTCGTGATCCTCCTGCCTCAGCCTCCCAAGCCACTGGGATTACAGGCATGTGCCACCACACCTGGCACAAAAACAATTCTTGAGGAAAACCATAAAGTCAAATTAGAATATGGAACTTCCAAGAGAATAGTTTAAATAAGGAAGAGGAGTTTATCACAGAGGAAGTAGGGAATGGTTCTAAGACTAACTGCCCCACAGCATCAACAATGTGATGTTTGTTGCTTAACCCCACATTGTTATTTGTTAATTTTATTCATTGGTTTCCAATTTAGAGAATGATGGGAAAAAGTATGTAAGCCACCAGTTCTAATTAAGTCATTTCATATACAGAGGAGAAAACTAGTTGTTGAATTGACTTACAGGTCAGAGAGAGGTGAATTGATTTCACAATCAAATTACACAGCTAGAACTGTAATCAAGATCTGATTCCCAGTCGACTTAAGTCTACACTGCATTATGATGGTTCCCAAGATAAGTTACAACAAATGAAAACTGTTATTTTGGATGGGAAAAGCTTTTGGCTCTTTGAAATGCAAAACTGAAGTAATTGCTTTAGTGATTTTTTTCCCCTGTGAAATCACCCAATTTTGTGATATTCTTATATCTGAAGTGAAAGTGTCATGTCAATCTGAGCACTATTACACGAGTCTTATGGAGGTTAATCAAAGTAAGAACAAGGGGGAAAAATCAGCTTTATGTATATGAACTCTATAGTTTCCATAGAAATAACATTTACATGATGTTTCTGTATTTTGGGAACTCAGTGTATGTAGCATCTTCCAGTTTATAGGAACAGGCAAATTTGACACTGGTCCATTATACTGAGCTTTATAAACACCAAGGAAATTTGTCCTATGACACATGCTGTCTTTACTATCACTATAGCAAAAAATTAAAATATTGATAAGGAAGGGAAGAAAAAAATGATTTAAAAAAACTCCCACCATACAGAGAGATAATCACTGCTAGGATTATACCTTTTTATTCTTTTGATGCATAGATTTTATTTTAAAAACAGCCAAATCCACATTGAAAATGACAGATGGAATTTCTTTAATTGAAATTAGATAACATAAGAGAAATAGAGAAACACTGGACGCGACATGGGGAAGGTGGGGGGCAGGAAAGGGGAATGGGTATAGTAAAGATGGTTGATAAAAAATATATATAAATATATATATATATACTGTCCATTGAAAGTGCATATAAAGATGTTTAATATGAAGAATGTAATCTGCTTATAATTTTGTGCAAAGTTAGAAAAATTATGATTGTAACAATATTTTTTTTCTATTTGCCTCAACAAATGTTTTCAGTGAATAGTGTGTACAGCTTCTGAAAATTTGTTTTTTTTCTGTTATGTTTGATAACATGTATTAAAATGCAACCTTTGAGGAAAAAAAATAAAGTATAAAAAAAAAAAGAAATTAGATCAAATAATGACATCTCATTTTTTCCTTGGCTTTTAGACCACCACAGTTGAAAATGAAATGTATATCACAAGAACATCAAATGAAAGCCAACAATTGTGCTTTTTAATAAGAAGCAAAGTGAACATTTATTGCTCAGATGATGGACTTTGGAGTGAGTGGAGTGACGAACAATGCTGGATAGTAGGTATGAGCTAAAATGACAGTAACTAAGTAGCTGGAACTATTTGCTAGCAAAATTCATTTTCTCTCAGTGTGTTTTGTAATTATGGAGATCAGTGTCTCTCGCATAGTCTATCCATGGAGAAGAAGTTAGCAAACCCCTCAACCGAATACAGATTTATGGAAAGCCTAATATTCAAGCACAAATAGAAGTCTTGTTATGCCTCTGTTATGCACAATCTTGTTTTTTTGATTGTCGGTAAAGAGAATATGATAGTTCTTTATTGGTGGGGAGGGCAGGAGACTATAGTAATTAATATTTTCTTATGCTTTCAGATTTCAAGAGAACAGAAATCTTAAAGTAAGGATAGGTCATCATACACTTGTTTCTAAGTGTCTAGTACTATGCTTAAGAGATATTTTTCTGATGAGAAGTTATGATTGGTAAAATACATATTCTAGTCATTTATAATACTAATTTAAAGTGACATCATAAAAAACATTCAAATTATATAGCAGTATAAAAGAAAAACCCTAGAGAGTGAGGACAAATATGATTGTGCTTCAGAACATATTATCTTTATTAGTAGAAATTACTAATAATGATTCAAAATTGGAGGAAATCAACCAAGCATTACTCTTTCAGGTATATAAATGTTGATGCAGCTATAAATACATACACAGATATACTGGCCTTTCTAGCTAAATCATATATCTCCTTTTTTTTTGGTACTAGGGATTAAACCCAGGTGTGCTTAACCATTGAGCCACATTTAGAGACAGAGTCTTGTTGAGTTGCTGAGGGCCTTGCTAAGTTGCTGAGGCTGGCTTTGAACTCTCAATCCTCCTGCCTCAGCCTCCCGAGCCACTGGGATTACAGGCGTGCATTATCGTGCCTAGCCCATGCATTTTCTTTCATGTGGTCCTTCCATAGTGAAATCTCTGTTCTCTCCCTATGAATATAGTGATAGTATTGTGCCTTTTCATTCATCAAACTTATTAAGCAGCTATTGTGTGTCAGATTTTTTTTAACCATTTCAGGTACAGCAGTAAAGAAATCCATATATTCATGGAATTTACATTTCATTCCCAAGTTGGGTGGATAGGCAATAAACAAAGAAGCCTAATACATAATCATTAAGGGTTATAGAGAAAAAATAAGCAGGATAAAGTAGACCTCAGTTAACCAAGATATATATAGAATCAGAAGGAACATTTCTGTTCCTATATTTTTCATTTTTGTCACAGATGTTAGAAATCTGGAGACTCTGTAATGTTATGTTCTGAATTACATCTTGTCATTTAGTCAGTGCATGGTATAAAGTGGATATGGCAAGTTTTTAATCAGATCCTTCAAATATACATTCTTTTATGTGGTTTATACATAATCTTATCAGTGATATTTATTTATTTATTTTGTTGGGGTACCAGCAATTGAACTCCGGGGCATTCAACCACTGAGCCATATCCCCAGCCCTTTTTTGTATTTTATTTTGAGACAAGGTCTTGCTAAATTGCTGAGGCTGCCTTTAAACCTGTATTCTTTTTGCCTCAGCCTCCTGAGCTGCTGGGATTACAGGCACGCACCATGGCACCTGGCTTGGTAGAATCTTAATGGAATTAGGAACAAAGAATTTCTTGAGTTCTATGTTGTCTTAGTTTGTTAGGATTTTTTTTTTCAGTACTTGGGATTGAACCTAGGAGTGCTGTACCGCTGAGCTACATCCCAGACATTTTTATTTTTTATTTTGGGACAAGGTCACACCAGGTTGCCCAGGCTGGCCTTGAACTTGATTCAACATGCTGCATATTAATCTAAAGCAAGTGGGAGATTCTAGTTTAGAAAGGACAAACTGTTTCCTTTTGAGTTTGTGTAGTGATTCTTTGCTATTCAGAACCATTCAAACTTCATTCCTAAAATAATAAAACAGAAAAGAAAAAAAACCATGGCTCTCCCTGTAGTCTCTAAAATGTGAGATAACAAGAAAAAAAAAAAGGCAATGCAATCTTGAACCTGGCATGGTGGCCTGTGCTTATAGCTTGTAAGAAGTTGGAGACTAGCCTGGACAATATAGTGAGACACCTTCTCATTAAAAAAAAAGAAAAAGAAGAAGAAAAAAGATGACCTTGAAGACTAGTTCCAAAAGCAGAAGCATGGGGAGGGAGGCAGTTTGAAGGGCACTGTGCAGTAAGCAGCTGTCCAAGAAGGACTTTAACAAGTTTTAGCAGAGCCAGTTGTTTCTGCTGAACAGCCAACAGTTCACAGTCATTTCTTGAAGAGTATAATTTACTAGCAAATATTGAAACTGCAGCCAAGACATCTAATAAGGGCCATTTGGTTACAGCCTATAATGATCTTTTTAAAAGTAAACATTTCAGTGGTACCAAAAGTGTAAGTAAAGTGTTCCTTCAAGTGAAAAATGTAAAGCTTAACTCCAAAGAAACCAAGTGTAAAGAGACTCCAGATGAGGGTCCACTCAAATTCACAAATTCCCAGAATCTGTTCTAAAACAGGGAGATAGCCAGGTGATAGCCAGGAGATAGCCTCTTTTATCCCAGTGACTCAAGAGTCTGATGTAGGAGGATCTCAGGTTCCAGGCCAGCCTCAGTAATTTGGTGAGACCCTGTGTTAAAAAGTTGGAAATGTGGGGCTGGGGCTGTAGCTCAGTGGTAGAGCGCTTGCCTAGCATGCATGAAGCCCTGGGTTTGATCCTCAGCACCACATATAAGTAATAAATGAATAAAATAAAGATCCATCAACAACTGAAAAAAAATTTTAAAAAAAAGTTGGAAATGTGGCTCAGTGGCAGCATGACCCTGTATTCAATCCCTAGCACCCCTCGCCACCAACTTTTCTAAAAAAGGGAGATGTTTAGTATTGGTACACTGGAACATTACAGAATGGGACTGTTGTTGATATTAATATTCAAATGAGTCCAAAGAAGAAGAAAAATGTCAAGCCTTCAAGTTTTAAGGTTGGAATAGTTAAAGTTATCAGAGGATGAGATAAATCACTTCTGGGTCTGAGTAAAGGGGAAAAGGTTGTGCTGCAGATTGAACCAGAATGGGTTTATGAAAAGAAAGAACAGCCTGATGCCAAAATTCTACCAAATGCAAAACTGGATTTTCTACCAAATTCAGAATCACTGAATGATGATTGAAATAGCAGCGTTTCAGATCTAAAGACATCAACAACAATGATAAAACTTGGTCCTAAAATTTATGTAACGAATTAGAGCTTGTTACTTTCATAAGGAAAGAGTCACCTGGAAAATTCAAGGAGTTCAAATTTGTTTACTTGATCCCAACTTTTGAGAAATGTTATCCCTTATAAATCCCTGAAGTCGAAAATATTTTACTGTAGCTTTGTAAAATATTGATTAAGGAGAACTGTTTTTCCTTTTACCTCATGCTAACTAAAAGGCTGAATTAAAATTCATCTACTGTTAAAAAAAAGACTAGCGGGGCTGGGGCTGTAGCTCATCCTTAGCACCATATAAAAATAAATAAATAGGGGCTGGGGTTATGGCGCAGTGGTAGTGTGCTCGCCTAGCATGTGTGAGGTACTGGGTTCGATCCTCAGCACCACATAAAAATAAAATAAAGATATTCTGTCCACTTACAACTAAAAAAATAAATAAATTAAAAAAATAAACAAATAAAAAAAAAGGCATACTGTCCATCTGCAACTACAAAAAAAGTCTAGCTCCATTACTCACGTACTCATATATTTTTACTGATGACCAGCTCCTGCTCCCTACAGCATCAGGTGGTATAAATAAACATTTGATTTACTGAGAGTAAAAGATTTATAGGACATGTTTGTTTAATCACTTGACTGATATTTTATCCTATTTACTTATTTAGTACTGGGGTTTGAACACCAGGGCATTCTACTACTGAGCTCAATCTCCAATCTTTTTTGTTTTTTATTTTGAATTTTGAGACAGGGTCTCACTAGGTTATCCAGCTGTCCTCAAACTTTCGATTCTTCTGCTTCAGCTTCCTTGGTTGCTGGAATTACATTCATGCACCACTGTGTCTGGTGCTATTTTTAAATGAAAAATTCACAAGGTCAAATTTTATACAAAATCATATCAGGAAATAAAAACTGTGCTTAGGGGACTTATTTTTCTGATTGAAATTAAGAGAAGTCATAGTTCAGGGCCTGGAGATGGTGCCCAGTGTTAGAGCACCTGCCTAACATGTTGAGATCCTGGGTTCCAGCCCTGATACCAGCCAGAGGAAAAAAACAAGTCACAGTTCAGTAAAATAATTGTTCTGTATAAACAACTGGTGCACAAATAAATAAAATGATATATACTCAAATACCACTGTGGTATCTATGCACTGACAGATATAGCAGTAGCTTCCAGGTTACAAGGTTTAACATGGTTCTTTATCATTTACTAGAACTTCGTTTATAAAATAATTCAGTTTCAAAAATTAGCTATAAGTCTCTAACAGTCTCTCCCTTTTTTTGTGATTTTTAATCCTAGGTGACATACAGACGGAAACTATGATATTTTTTGTGATACCATTTATTTTTGTTTCATTTTTTGTTTTATTAATAACTTGTCTGCTTTTTTATAAACAGAAAGCTTTACTGAAAAAGGTAAGTTGTGTAACATTATAAGATTTAGATTGAGACAGTAAATAACAAAAAAAAGGCTGGTATTTATAACTTATGGGCCTACATTTTGTAACTTTGCCTCCTCACTGTGGATGCACAATGGATACCGTGTAGATTATGATATCTCCAGAAAACACAGTAATTAAAAAAATTGACCTACAGGGCTACCTTTTGGAATTTGGCATGTGGGGGGTTAGTTTTATCAAAATAGTAGAATAATGTTTTAGAACATGAAATACTATTTACTTCTAGAATAGAGAACAATGAAAGAGTTACAGGGAAAAAAAGCAGGATTGGGAGGGAGGAAAGTGATAGAAAATGGTCACAGAGTGAAGTAAACTACCAGTGTGGGTCCAGGTATAAGACACATAAAAATGATAAAACATGGACCCTGCCCTTGGAGCTTATGCACTAGTAGGGGGAGGCAAAATCCACACAAAAACATAACTTGTGATATTACTTTTTTATTTTTATTTTTTTTGGTACTGAGGCTTGAACACAGGGTGGTTTACCACTGGGTAATATCTTCAGTCTTTTTTGGGGGGGTGATAACCAGGGACTGAACTTGGGGGCACTTGACCACTGAGCCACATCCTCAGCCTTATTTTGTATTTTATTTAGAGACAGTCTCAGTGAGTTACTTAGCACCTCACTTTTGCTGAGGGTGGCTTTGAACTCAGGATCCTCCTGCCTCAGCCTCCCAAACCGCTGGGATTACAGGCATGAGCCACTAGGCCCAGCTTCAGTCCTTTTTCTGCAATTTTATTTTACTTTATTTTTTACTTTGAGACAGGATCTAAGTTGTAGAGGTTCTTGTTAAATTGCTAAGGTTGGCCTCAAATTTGCTATCCTCTTGCCTTAGGCTCCCTAGTTGCTGGGATTACAGGTGTGATCCACCAGGCCCAGTCTCTGAGATGACTTCAAATTTTTGCCATTTGAGTTGGACAGATAATGTTACAGAATTTCAGAAGAGAAGGGGATCATTATGGGTTGGTGAGCTTTAAGGAGAAGTTGTAAATTGGAGAAAAAAAATCTTAATACCATGCCTTTTAAAGATAGAAATGTGCCTCACTTTGCTGAATGGTTTTTTGTCTTTTTCTCTGAATTATTGATGATTTGTTAATAACAGAGCTCTTTCTAAATTTCAGATTTTTCATACGAAAAAAGAAGTTTTTTCTCATCAAGAGACACTCTGTTGACTTACCAATGTCTGGTCATATGGCTGAAGGTTAAAATGAGTTTTATTAAGTGGAATTTTGTCTTCAAGTGTTGAATACATCTTTTTTTTTTTTTTTTTGGTACTAGGGATTGAACTCAGGGGTACTCGACCACTGAGCCACATCCCCAGTCCTATTTTTGTGTTTTATGTAGAGACAGGGTCTCACTGAGTTGCTTAGCACCTTGCCATTGCTGAGGCTGGTTTTGAACTCGCGATTCTCATGTCTCAGCCTCCCAAGGTGCTGGGATTACAGGCTTGAGCCACCGCGCCCAGCTGAATACATCTTAATGTAGAACATCGTTGCATCTAAACAAGTTTTAGAATACTGAAACCCTCAGCTAGTAGTAAATTTACTGGATTTTATTAAGTTGTTGTTTTCCTCATAAATCTGTAGTGATAGTGATGTACATAGAGAAGTCATGGGAGAGGTTAAATTTTATTCAACAATGTATTCATAAAGTGATGTGATTTTCCAACTTGCACTAAAGTCTTGGAGATACTACAGAGTTTTGTAATTGTAGTGTTTTTCTTTTTCCCTTGTTGTTGTTTGTTTTAAATTGCATTCTAGACGAAACTATTCACCATTAATAAGATCATTTGGCTTTAAAAGTAACTTGAGAAAAGGACTGGTAGGAAGCATAAAGTTTTAAATACATTCATAGTCCTAAGTATGTGCTCCACATTTCATGAAAGAAAAAAGTGGGAAGAATGCAGTACTTTAAGGCTGAAAATAAAGAAATGACTAGGAATCATATTTGAGAAATTCAGAGGTCATAAACTACATGGAAAAGTTTGAGAATTTCCCAGACTAAGAGAAGACAGCCTTTCCTAATTTCTGATGGTGTGGGGTTTTTTGTTTGTGTTTTGTTTTGCTTTGGTTTGGTTCAAGGACCAAAAGGCAAAAGCCTTTGAAATTGTGAGAATCCTTTTAAAAGTACACACAACCTTCAGAGGCTACCTCACTGTAGACTACCTAAGTGTAGACAGTTGCTTTAAAATTTAGGGAATAATGGACTACAGATTACAATCCAGAGCCAGGTTTTGGGGCTGGAGTTGCAGCTCAGTGGTAGAGCACTTGCCTAGGACGTGTGAGGCACTGGGTTTGGTCTTTAGTACCACATTAAAAATAAATAAATAAATAAATAAATAAATAAAATAGAGGTATTGTGTCCATGTACAACTAAAAAAATTTTTTAAAAAAAGAGCCAGGTTTTAGTTTGGACTATTTTCTATTTAATATTATTCAGAGTAGAGTAAGGCATCACCTGGGAGCTTATTAGAAACTCTCCAACCAAGATCTACTCAGCAATCTGCATTTTAACTACATTCTCCAGTGATTCATTTGCACATTGAACTTGAAAAACATGGGTATATAATAGTATTTTAGAATGAAAATTGCTAAAATAATTTAATGGAGAGAGAAGTTCATAAGCAGGGCAACTGTAATTGTGAATATCATCGTCACTGATCATTTCTAAAAGGGAAAAATGACTAAAACTGAAGTGTAAACCACAATATTATCCTCTAAGTATCATGTGTAATCAATGATAGAATGCCCCACTCTTTGCCTAACTAGACTTGTCATTAATAAACATTAAACTCCTATGGTAGGGCTGGGATTGTAGCTCAGCGGTAGGGCGCTTGCCTCGCATGCGTGAGGCCCTGGGTTCAATCCTCAGCACCACATACAAAGCAATAAAATAAAGACATTGTGTCCATCAAAACTAAAAAAATATTTAAAAAAAACAAAAAAAACTCCTATGGTAATATGAATTAAGATATGACATGATAGGCAATTGCTGTCAAACCAATTGTTTGACAGTTGTTCTTTGTGTGCTGAGGAAGTGTTGGGGCGGAGGAAGGGATGTGGAGGGGAGAGGTCAAGGTAAAGCAGGGAAATGGCAGGCAAGTTCATCCTGGGGAGCTGAGTGGGTTTTGGAGGCTAATATTCTAATTCCCTTGTTGAGCGCATGCATAACAAACCGTACTAATCAAAGGATTCCTGGAATGACTGCCATAAACCTACAGGCCCCAACCAGCATTGCTTCCAACAAAGTGGATACGAAAATTAATAGCCACTGAATCTTGCAAAAATTTCCCTGGAATCCCTGACCTGCTACCCTGTGTAGATTTATTAACCTTACAATAATGTGACTCCAAACTTAATGAAGTTGAGTTTTGTGCCTTTTTTATGCATTATGATGGAGATTCTAAAGTATTGAATTTTTCCCAAATGCTGGGTACACAGTGCCCTAGGTTATGGCCTCTCTCACCCATCCGTCTTCTGCTACCTAGGGCTGCCTCAGTCTCTCACTTGGGACCCCCTTCTCCTAAGACCTCCCAGATCCATAAACTAAAGTATAACACCTGTCATAGCAGGAAGAGTCCCTCAGGACCTTATTCCAGGGCTGAAGTGAGCAAGGATAGTTTCATGGGTAGGTGTCTTGTGCAATTACACAGGGCCATGTGCTTGGAATGGCCCCAAACATGGTTTAATGATCTGCTTTGCCATATTGAAATTCTTAGTAATGTTTGAAGAGAAAGCACATGTTTCTTTCTCTACTATGCCCTGCTAATTATGTAGCCATTCCTGAGAGCATCAGTTCTGATTAGACTGTTTAGACTATACCATTAAAATGTGAACATCATCTATATTTTTTATATTGATAAATTAGAAATTGGAAACTTGGAAATCATTCTGATCATCCATTCTTCCATTCATCTGTCCATCTTAAATCCAATTCAACATTTATTACACATAGGCCATAGTCCAGACACTCTGCTAGTGTAAACATAGTTTTCCAGACTGAGAGTCATCTGCATGAAGGAGAGAGAAGTGACATTTATGACATGTCTGCTATGAGACAACTCTGTGCTAGATGCTTTATAAATGCTATAATAATGCACCACATAATGACATTTCAGTCAATGATGGACCACATATATGGTGGTGACACCATAAGATTTTATCACCTAGTGATATTGAAACCATCTTAGTTTGTGTAAATGTACTCTATGATGATCACACAGTAAAAAACAAATCACCTGAAGATGAGTTCCTCAGAAGGTATTCCCTTTGTTTAGTGACAGATGACTGTATTTTAACAATCTTTTGATTCTTACCACAATCTGAGTGGTGTTTAGTGCTCATTATAAATGAAGAAAAGCACAGGTTAAAAATTTTGTCTAAGCTGGGGGCAGTGGTGCATGCCTGTAATACCAGCACTTTGAGAGGCTGAGACAAGAATCGCAAGTTCACAGCCAGCCTCAGCAACGGCGAGGCGCTAAGCAACTCAGTGAGACCTTGTCTCCACATAAAACACAAAATAGGGCTGGGGATGTGGCTCAGTGGTCCAGTGCCCCTGAGTTCAATTCTTGGTACGAAAAAAAAAAAAAAGAGGAAAAAAAATTGTCTAAAGCATTGGAGCTAGAATGGGAATTCATTATTATTTTCATCCTTGTACTAGTCCTAAGACATTCTCTCTAAAAAGATGTTATTTGAAATAGCACTTTGAGATTGGTGACCTGATGATCTCTGTGGATCCCATTTGCCAGAAGAATAACCATAACTATTATTTTTTAAAAAACAACCAAATATTTAAATTCTCTGGAAATTGTCCCAAAGGTTTCCATCGAAGAGAGAATTTATTCAAGAAATCTATTGAATCTTACTAAGAATAGCTAGAGTTTATGACATTTGAGCCATGAACTGCTCTCCTCCCCACTTCATCCAGCTCAGTGAAATGGAACCTACTCTAGGTAACTATAGCCAATAGCACAAGTCTCCATCCATTCCCAGCTTCCAGTAGAAGGGTATGGTTTCTTTCCAGAAGGAGTTGGTTGTCAACTTTCCTTATCCTCCCCAGATCTATAGTGCAGAAGCTCTATTTCAGGAAGAGAAGTCTGAAGTGCCCTTTCTCTACCCACCTACCACTTGTAGGACAGAACGTTTATCACATGCACAGCAGACAAGAAAACTGGGCCCCAATAACCCTCACCTCAGTTTGCTTATAGGCAGAGGTTCCACAATGGGAGGGAAGGACAAGCCAAGAAGACCAGGGATGCATTCCATGTCCATAGTCCTGCCTATGAGATTCCTGCCCCTATTGATGGAGTTTCTGCCAATGGGGAAATGAGGCCATAAAAACAGAAAACGTTGTCACTCTCCTTAAGGGAACTGACTTTGTAATAAAGAATGAGGAAGTTCAAGTCTTAGGGCCTATTTGGAAAAAGCAGATCCTTCTGGTGAGCATTTATGAGGAGATTGGTATCCTCATGATAGCAAATGAGAAAAGAAAAAGGTAGATCAACTTAAAAGAGAATGCAGCTAAGAAAAGCCACCTTCATATTGGGAGTAATCCTCAAAGACAGGTCTCAAAGACTGTTCTAACAGTGGGATAACATTTAATTGGACTGCACCGTGGAGCAATTTATGCTCCAGGCCATTGTGGAAAACAATGGAATAAACAACTAATAATTAGTGTGGGCTAACAACTGGGTGTGAGGCAGGCCAACTAGATACTTAACAGGGAGATCACAGAAAGAGTGTTTTAGTCAACTGTTTTGCCACTGTGACCAAAATACCTGACAAGAACAACATAGAGGAGGAAAAGTTTATTTGGGGCTCACAGTTTCACAGGTCCTAATCCATAGATGGTTGACTCCATTGCTCTGGGCCCAAAGCGAGGCAGAACATCATGGCAGAAAGGTGTGGCAGAGGAAAGCAGCTCAGGACATGGCAGTCGGAAAACAGAGAGAGAGAATGCTCTACTCACCAATGACAAAATAGAAACCCCAAAGGCAGGTCTCCAATGACCCACCTCCTCTAGCCACACCCCATCTGCTTTCAGTTACCACTCAGTAATCCTATCAGTGGATTAATCCACTGATTGGGTTACAACTCTCATTATCTAATTATTTCACCTCTGAACCTTCTTGCACTGTCTCACACATGAGCTTTTGGGTGACACCTCATGTCTAAACCATAATGGAGAGTAAAAGAGAGCTGAGGGTAGAGCTCAGTGGTATAGCACTTGTCTAGCATGTGCAAGGCCTTGGGTTCAATCGAGAGAGAGAGAGAGAGAGAGAGAGAGAGAGAGAGAACTGTTGTGGAAGGAGAGGTCAGAGCAAGCTCAAGGCTGTGCCTTCTGAAGAGCAACATTGGAGGCTACACTTACAGGAAAGAATATACTTTATTAAAAAAGTAATCAAGTACCTAAACAAATAAACAACAAACATTGAGGGGATCAGAGTAACTACAATATATTATCTAAAATGTCTAGTTTTCAACAAAACATTATAACATATGCAAAGAAACAGGGAAATGTGACCTACACACAGAAAACAGGCAACAGAAACTACAGCCGCCTTTGAGGGGTTTTGACGGTGGATTTAATAGATACAGAGTTCACTGCAGCCATTATAAATATATAAAAAAAAGCTAGAAAGCCTTTGTTAAAGGAAGAAGGAAGATATGAGGATACTGTACCATCAAACAGAGAATATAATAAAACTGTTTTTTGAAATACAAAATGAAAATGTTAGATTGAAAATGCAATAACCAAAATGAAAAATTTACTAAAGGGGCTAAACAGTAGATTGGAATTTACAGAAAATTAAGTAAATTCTTCAAAAAGTTAAAAAAAAATTAATAAATTTAAATGTAGAGTTTTTTTTTAATACCAGGGATTGAACCCAGAGGTGCTTTACTGCTGAGCCACATCCCCAGCCCATTTTTTATTTTTTTGTTTTGAGACAGGGTCTCGCTAAATTGCTCAGAGACTTGCTAAGTTGCTGAGGCTAGCTTTGAATTCATGATCCTCCTGCCTCAGCCTCTGGAGCTGTTGGGATTACAGGCATGCACCACTGCACCCAGCTGTAGAGTTTTTTTAAATCTGAAGAATAGAGAGAAAAAAGAAAGAAAATGAATAGACATATAGGTACACATGCATTGTTTCAGGGGGCTTCCAAAAGAAACTCCTCCTATCATGGCGATGCTGTAAATCTGATTATTTCAATGCACAATTATGATTTAGACACACTTCACCATCAGATAGATACAAACTTCACATTTTTAATGTCAAACGTGACATTTGATTTTATAGGACCTTTACAACCTTTTCAGAACAAATACACATGTACAATTGTAGATGTCTTCTCTGGATTGGTACTAGCAAACCCCTTCTTGTCACCAAACCAGGAAGCCACCATAACAAATTTATGGCAATGGAATAGCCATTATGGATTACCAAGCATCGTTGAAAGTGACCAGGGAACACATTTCACAGGGGCCCAAATTAAAAAATTATCTGATACATTGAGCATACAATGGAGTTACCACCCTGCCTATAATCCCACTGCCAGTGGTTTTATCGAACAATGGAATGGACAATTTAAACCTGAACCCTATGGCCTTCACCGATTTGTCCCTAGCTAATTGCATCCCAATTGCAGTCTTCAAATTAAATAACAGACCTTGTTTAAACAGAAATTCTCCTTTTCAGACAGCTCTTCCTTATGATCCACCCATTACTCTACCTAACACACAACCTATAAATAATGCTCCAATCCCACCCAGAGCACTTGTTAAAAATTCAAAAGACTATTTTCTTTCACTACAAGATATTGTCACATCTGCAGATGGAAACAGCTCTTGGATGACTGGCACCAAAGGTCACCTCCAGTTGACCAAACACAACAACATTTCTTTTTTTCCATGAAGATCGTCTGTGACCCTCTGTTTTGGCCTTGGAGAGCAATTTGGAAACTCATCTACTTGATCAACTTCCTTTGCATTTTAATTTCAGCCCTCTTTGATTGGACATTTTACCTTTTGCCAGCATTGCACCTACACAAACTCTACTGAGTACTCCAAGGTCTGGCAACACAGATTCCTAGTAAATTACACACTGTGCCTCATAGAAACCTTACAGTGAATCTAAATGTCTCTCTCAGGCTTCCTTTCTTTATTTCTTGACATTGCTCGGGAACAAATTGGACTGATTGCCTTCAATAGACCTTCACCAACTCTCTCCTATTCAGCTATTGATCTTATTGAGGACCTCTGGCTTCAAGGAGCCTGCACTGACCTGACCCCTACCCAGCTTTCTTCCTTCTCCTCCTACCTTCTACATCTAACGTTTGGTTCCATACACACTTATTGTGAAACCTGGCATTGAATGTTTCCCTTATCCCTGAATATCTATGACTTGGCCATTTTCCTGGCCTTGGAACCCTTTCCCATATTCCCAGTCACCTATGAATGCATTGCCTCTTCCCCCCTCTATTGATTTTTCTCATTTTGATCCTTTTTATTACCTTTTCTTCTATACTATTTATCACATAATGCATATTAGCCCCTCAATAAAACCTCAGGTTATCACACCAGAGGTTATCGTCACAGCTAATTCAGATACAGGTGTTGTGATATTGCAAGAACAACACAACAATGTTTGCACATAACATGCTTCCCCATTTTTAATTTTATTTCAACACACTACCTCACACATACCCTACATAATCTCTGACCTAGCTCAATTGCTCCCAAGAGCAATTACCAATTACCATCCACATTTGTCTCCGTAGTATCTTTGATGCAAACACACCTGCAGCATTTGGCTTCTCAACATGAGTTGACCATTCATTCCAATGGATACCAACCCTGTATTTTCTTTTCCTCCTCCACCATATGATCTGGCTACACAATACCAGTTCAATTGACTCTACTCCTACAAATGAGGAGGACATCTCTTTAGACTCACAAGCCCTACATATCTGGAACTTTATGCATGTTACTCCAACACCATGGACATACATAAATTTATCCAAGTGCTTCATTTTTGGAAGAACACACATGGTCATTATCATATCCAATACAATCTGAAATCTTTTTTGGCTAAGTATGTATTCTGTAGACACATAGTTTCAATATACTGCACTCAATATTATGCAGTCACCAAAAGGTATAGCTCATGGCATCAAACCTTCTTAGATAATACACCAAACCTCACTAATTGGTTTGACCCCAATCCCCATAATTGTTCTTTGTTTGAAGCATGAAGACAAATTAGAGCAGCTGCGGCATATTACTTATACTTCTTTTGCACATTATCTTTGTCTTCCTATGCGTTGGCTTCTTTGAACTACACAAGTGATGCCACCCTATATACATACACAGAAATAATGGACAGCAGCCCATCATTCTATTGTAACCTGGCTGCCAAAGTAAAAAATTTTCTCCTTATGGAATTCAAGTTTTGATTTTCCATGCCTTACTTGTAGAAATGACAATTATAACTTTTATGATCATGTAGACTTAACTGCCTCCAATGACAAAACAAGAAAACCCACAGAACCTACAGAAGAAGAGGATGACAACTTGAATGCCCCATACTTGCCAGATATCTCTGACTCAACTGTCAGACTTCCCACAAAGCATAGAACAACTCCCAGAACCTTTTTGACTGTCTAACAGGCCTCTTTAAGGTACACCCTGAATTCAACAACTGAAACACTTTAGTGTTATGTGTGGTCAACTTCCAAACTACCACTTTTTGCTCAATTGGAAATATACCGCCATAATGCCCCTTGAGATCCACAGATTTATAATGTTTCCCAACTGCCCATGAATGTACAATATCAGTACGTGGCACTTGGTATTCCACTGGCATTTTCCAGTGGCCCTAACAGATGTATTACCATGACCCCTTAACATGGTACCAATTAAGCCTCAACCAAAACCCCCTTACACGTGCTTTTCCCACTTTTGTGCGTTAGCACTCTCTATACCAGATATTTCCAAAGTTGACCTTTATCTTAACTATTCTACCATTTTCAATGCCACCCCCTCTTTTGTTTGTTTTCCAAACTCCAAAGCTCATATAAACCAATTCTCATTACCTCCTGGACTTTTTCCTTTTCTGAATACTGCTGTCAATTTCTCTTCTGATACTTTAAATCCATACCTCATGAGGACTTACAGGGCACCACAACTAAGGTAAAAATCAACATTTGGAACACCTAGGTTAACAACACCATGCTTTATTTCAATGCATCTGGGATCTTCTATTCTAATGGGAGCACATACATTCCCTGGCATAACCCAGATTCTATGCCCATGTATTGGTTTCCTAATCCTTTTGAAACTTCCCTTTCCTACACAATTTTACCTAAATAGTGAATCAGTTCTTACCTCCACACCTTACTCTTGTTTGACTCTCTGGTAAATACATTCAAGTTCCACCAAAGTATGTTTACCCCACGCTGCTATCTTATCTTAAATATTTATTAAGTGTGCAACAACATCTTTTCTTCCTATAATTTGTCTTTTGATACATTAATCCTCTTAGATGTTTCTGAAGAACCTGTCTGTGACTACAAGATTTCCAGTTATTCTCTGGCCCACTATGATATCTCCTCCTTGGTCTATTTCTCTTCTTCAATTTATGCTTCTTTTTTTCTTGTTGCTTCATCAGCTTCCTTAATGGCACTGTACACTACCACATTAAGGAAGCAGACATCAATTCATTAACATTTTGGACCACGCACAGCCAAGGTTTCCAAAATCTATATAGTCATTAACTTTCACTTTTGCCATATACATTCCAGATGCTACTTGCATTCAACAGTGAATGGCACCTTTTTGATACGGTAGCTTACAACCTGGTACTAAATGCCGCCACCACCATGCATTTAAATATGCTTGAACAAGAATCTAATGTTATGGCCAGGTGTGGTGGCTCAAGCCTGTAATCCCAGCACTTAGGGAGGCTGAGACAGGAGAATTGCGAGTTCAAAGCCAGCCTCAGCAATGGTGAGGCGCTAAGCAACTCAGTGAGACCCTGTCTCTACATAAAACACAAAATAGGGCTGAGGATGTGGCTCAGTGATCGAGTGCCCCTGAGTTCAATCTCTAGTACCAAAAAAATAAAATAAAATCCAATGTTATGTATATTTTCCCCATTTCTTTCTCTAGATGCTGTGTGGCACAGGATTCCCCTGGGCCATGCATTCTTTTGTGGGTGGTTTTAATACTACCCATTGCTTCATTAGAGCTCCTTATAAATTTGCATTTGGTTTTTGCTGGAGGTTTAAACACCCTCCTCTTATATCTCCTGCTCCATTTTATGTCCCTGATGTGTGCACCTCACTTTCAGTGCTGATTCAGCTGGATATATGCAGGCTCAACATCCACCTTGACCTTTGTGCCCTACACTTCCTCTCTTTTGCACCATACTGTACACCCAATACACCTATTTATCTGCCACAATGTCTTCACCTTCCATTGATAGGGCCCAGAAAACTTCTCCAAATAGAATGTATCACCATAGCAGGACTTGGCCATGATTAATGCCCATGAATAGGAAAATTATATGTAGTTGTTGATAAAATATCTAACTTACAAGAGAAACAAGTGGAAACCACTACTGCTTTATCTAACTCACTCTCTTCCTTATCTTCATTAATTACTAATATTCATATTCAAACTAAGATTCTTATAGAATCCTACAAGGCAATGTATGAAGATGATAAGGCCACTAAAAAAGCATTAGAGGCTCTAACTGAGAAACTACGTAAGGTAAATACTTGTGCTGCTATGAGACAGTTACTTGTTCAAACCTACACAGACTTACAAGAAAAGGTTAGAACAGGCATTGCTGCACACACTGCCACATCCAAATCTTTCTTAGATCCCTCAAACCCATCTGGGTGTGATCAAGATTTTTGCTTGATAAATCTTCTGCAAATCTCTACACTTAAAAAGGCCACAGGTTACAAGACACATAAATACCCCAGGAAAATTGGTGAACTTACAGTATCACCAGTGGAAGATACTATCTGGATTGATGGCAAACTGTATAGTACTGAGTCTTTGACACAGCTGTCCCCATTGCAATATATAGTCTTACATGATCCACAACCAGATCTTTCTTTCATGTCTGTACAAACTACATTCATTCCATTTAGACTACATGATCTAGGCAATACCATTTGATTGCATGTTCAAATGTGATGGCAAACATCTCTGCCTTAGGCCACAATGACACCTATATATATAATATATCTATACATAATGAGTGTGTTATGATTAATTATGCATGGAAGATCATCATGTCTTCTCAGAAATGTGGCACACTTTCCAGTGTTTCTACTGTAAACCTCCAGACAAACACTACTATGGGAATAGGCTCTGTAAATGTTTCAAATCAGATCTTCCACTCCTTCATGGACAAACATGATAGATTGAACAAATATATAGATGATAACTTGAGACAGTTACCAAATGTACAGACCAAAGCCTCTACAGAACTAAGAGATCTCAAACATAGTACTTCTCATGTTAATAATCTTGTACATATCCTCAACACTGATACTATTGCCTTAAAAAAAGATGTTGCTACCTTAAATTCACCATGTTCCCTTTTGTGGCTATCCAAAAGTTATTGCACTTCAATGCAGTGTGCTTCCATTGGCCTTCCCCATTGAATTTTTTTTTTTTTTTTGGGTACTGGAGATTGAACTCAGGGGCACTCGACCATGGTGAATTTTGTTAAGTGGATTTGTTGTAGGGACAGAGGAGGCAGGACACCGGATAGGAAACAAGAAGCAGTTTTATTTGACTGCAGCTCGGTTCAGACGGTACAGCTTTCATTGTAATAAATAACACCCCTGAACCCCAAGTTCAGGCAGTTTCAGAACTTTATACCCAGTGTGTAAGGGGAGGGGCTCAGAAGTTCACAGTCTGCAGAAGTTCACACAAAAGCAGCTTTTTCTTTCACAGTTCTGGGCTCGTTAACCCTTCAAGGACAGCACCTGAGAAGGGGAGATCTTCTCCCCTTTCTTACCTCCCCCTGACAGCTGTTACCAAGGAGCCCAATTAGTAACATCTTCTCTTCTCTTTGAAATGTAAACATTTCTGTGAAGCTTAGGCTTAAGGCCAGAGGCCTTGTTAAAGGATCTGTCTTTCCTACCACACTTTGCATTTGCAAACACATTTCTACAAAATATCATATTGTTACTATACTAGATAGTCCATAAGTGCTTGTGAAAAACTAGTAAAGGGGTGTTCAGCACCTGGAGTGCTGATCTCTTTCAGGCTGGTGGCCAAGTAAGATAGAGCAATAGGAAATAGGAAGTTTAACTACATTGAACTCTTGTAGAGATTTTTTTGCCGATAGTCCTAAAATCGATTATGGTGAAGATTTCTGGGGATGCTTAATTGCCCTAGCATTGTGTGATTTGCTATAGTGTTTAATTAGTGTGCACTGAATGCTAGTTGGGGTGCTCCAGCACACCCAACACTTTTTGCATTAATTGTTTATATTTGATGGTTGGTGTGATTGAATATATGCTTGCATTTAAAGACAATCCGCCTTTGAGTAATTATTAATAGCATTACTTGTGACATTCATGCACATAATATTATAACAGGATTTGTTCAATATCATTCCCCAGTATTTCTCCTTTCCCTCTCTCCTTCCCTCTCCCTGGTCTCTTCCCTTTATTCTACTGCTTTTCCTTTTACTTTCATGAGATCCCTCGCCTTTCATCACTATCTTTCTAAAATTTATCATTTCTCTATTTCCATTTCTTATAGCATTTACATTGCATTTTATTACCATAATTTTCACAGCTGCCTCATAATTAATTCTATATTTAAATAGATGCAGTGCTTACTAGAACTTTTTGCTGTTTATTTAATTAGTTCTTGGTTTGTTAAATTAATCACCTAGTGCTCTTTTTTTCCCCCACGAGGGACTCACTCCTTGATTTCATGTATATTTGAAGGTAGTTGTCTTTCTAATTACTCTATTTTCTTTTTCCTAATATTTCTTTGCCCACTAATGCTTACTGCTTCAATGTAAAAATTTAAGGTCGACATGATCGCTCCTTTGTGCCAGGGAGAACTTGACTAAGTCAACACTATTTTGAAACATATCCTCCATCTTAGAACAACTGTCACCGCAGGGTCACTCTGACCCAAAACAATGGTCAGCCTGACCTAAAAGGCAGACAATACTCTGTAACAAGAATTGTTAACTGAGAGTCAGATCTTGAGAAACATCCTGTTTTTTGTGGAACAGTGACCACCACAATTTGATGATCACAAGAACCCTTCCCTGACAATGCCCTAGCAATGGCCAAACTACAAAAGTTCCCCCACCCTTTCACTCCCCTATAACTTTGCTAGGCTGTAAGCAAAAGATGGCTCCAGTCTCACTGCGATCCCCTATGCAGGTTTGTCCTGAATAAACCGGTGCTACTCTTTTTTTTGGAGGAGGGTACCGGGGATTGAACTCAGGAGCACTCGACCACTGAGCCACATCCCCAGCCCTATTTTGTGTTTTATGTAGAGACAGGGTCTCACTGAGTTGCTTAGCGCCTTGTCATTGCTGAGGCTGGCTTTGAACTCGCGATTCTCCTGCCTCAGCCTCCTGAGCTGCTGGGATTATAGGCGTGAACCACTGCGCCTGGCTAAACCTGTTACTCTTGAGTTTCTCTTCTCTATTTATTTCCTTCATTTGGTTTTTTCCTTACATCCTCTTTTGTGTGTGTTTGTTTTTTCCATAGTGTTCAAAGGAGTCTTTCTATATCTTTGAAAGCCGGGAAATTTACTAGGATATTCTTATTGTCCTTGACATGTCATGTGTCCTTTCAGGTATAGATTCAAATATTTTCTTTGAATTTCAGAAAATTTTCTAATCTGATTTTAAATAAGTTTTCTGTTCTAATTTCTTCTTGTCTCTTTTTGTGGGAAATAATATGTTGAAGCTCCTATTTATGTCTTGAAAATTCAATTGTTTCTTCCTAGTTCTTTTATTTTCTTTCTTCTTTCTTTCTTTTCTCAAGCCAATCTTCTTTATCCCTTATGGTGGTTTTAATGATGTCTCTTCATTCATTGCTTCTAATATAGTCTTAATTCTTACAATAACTTGATTTTTCTCTTTCACTTCTTTCCTGATCTCTTCCAACTCACACCAAACTTTTCTTTTGTCTTAGTTTTTCTTTATTAAATAGTTTTGTGTTAACTTCTTGTTTTGCATGTACTTTTTAAAGGGCAAGAAACTTTTCCCCATCAAGTTCTTTGAATTCTTAGCAATATGTCTGATCATGATTTGCCTCTATCCACAACAATATATTCTAGTGAGCACTCTTTTTTTTTAAAATTTTTTTAGTTGTAGATGGACACATTGTCTTTATTTTATTGCTTTGTATGTGGTGCTGAGGATCGAACCCAGGGCCTCACACATGCGAGACAAGCGCTCTACCGCTGAGCTACAACCCCAGCCCCTAGTGAGTACTCTTCATCTGTTATTTCTTTACCTTTTCCTACTCTCCAATTTTTTTTTCTGGTAGTATATTGACATATGCATTGTTTCCTGTTAAAGTATTCCTCTTTTAATTTAAATTAAAGTACTCCTGGACCAGCTATTTGGGGGAATACACAATGGTGTAGAGAACTGGGAAGAGCTCTAAGCCAGCAGTGAATAAGAATATCAGTGATGAACCCCAATTGACATCTTGTTCAAATGCAGAAGCTACACCAGGAGGCTAACCTGTAGACATATTAGTGAGCACCATTCAGGCCTATTTCAAATGTAAAACATCTTAAGGCTCACCCCAGCCAACTTTTTTGTCTCAGAGGTGGGGTAAAAGGGAAAGTTGGGGCGAACCTAGATGAAAGGTATAGGAGGGGATAGCCTTGATACTTTTTCAATACTTATTTTACATAAATTTTGCTCCAAGCTCTACCCAGAACCATATATAAGCCCCTAAGCCAGCACAGCAAAATGGACTTTTCTGCTATCAGGCCCCCTCTTGCAATGGCAGGAGTTCTCTCTTATCTCTTTCTTTTTCTCTCTCTCTTTGTGGTGCTGAAGATCTAACCCAGTGCCTTACATGTGCTAGGCAAGCACTTTATCACTGAGCTACAACCTAGCCCTCCCCCCCGCCCAGGAACACATACCATAGACATCCTGGGACATGCTGGGGCTCATTAAGTTGCTGGCCATAAGGAACAGTAGCCATACACATGCTTAGTCATATGTGGTTGCAATTGATAAGGAGCTGTAGAGGGCACTAGCCATAAGCATGCTTAGCAATGACTGGTTACAATTGATAGGGAGTACAGCTCCATGGACATGTGCAAAGATGCCCACTTGCAATTACATCATCTCACTGGACATAAGCAATGGACATTGACTTTTACTGGATGTAACAAATCACTAACATATGCCACCAACTAGGAACTGTATTTAAACTCCTGCCACATTGAGGATTTTGCACCAAGGACATCAGTGTGACTGGCTGCCTTGATATCTGTCCGCAGATCAACTCCACCATTCCCTGATGGCCAGCCATCAGCTGGAGAGAGCCACTGGATGAAGACAATGTCTGCTCTTTGGCTAAGAGAAGTCGAGTGGCATTGGAGGTATTTTGCCCTAGGATTGTGTGATTTGCTTGTAGTGTTTAATTGCCCTAGGGTAGTGTGACTTGCTTATAGTGTTTAATTAGTGTATATTGAATGCTAGTTGGGGTGCTCAAGCACACCCAACAATTTTTGCATTAATTGTTTATATTTGATGATTGGTATGATTGAATATACACTTTCATTTAAAGACAATCTGCCTCCATGTAATTATTAGCGCCACTTGAGGCAACCTCCCCCTTTTTTTTGGTACCAGGGATTGAACTCAGGGGTACTCAACTACTAAGACACATCCCCAGCCCTATTTTGTGTTTTATGTAGAGACAGGGTCTCACTGATTTGCTTAGTACCTCGCCATTGCTGAGGCTGGCTTTGAACTCGCTATTCTTCTATGTCAACCTCCTAAGCTGCTGGGATTATAGGTGTGCACCAACACACCTGACTTCAGTGGTTTTATAAGCACTCAGTTATCCTTGAAATACCAGGGTGCTTTGTCTTCTTTTAACCAAACTCTGTTTGGCATATTGTCATCTAGTTTAAGCTTGCTTTCCCATTAGCAGAAAAAGAACAACAGTTGAAATGCTTTTTACCACTCATAGAATTTCTTCCACCTTATATCACAATTGCAAATGCTATATGTGTTACCATATTTTCTTATTTAGTCTTGTCTTCCTATTACTTTCTAATGCTTATAGAGTTTAAGACGTCTTTATTGACTGGGAAATATTGACACCCTGCATACTTCAGGCTGGTTACAAGCAAGGTACACATGTTTTTACCCTTCCTATGCTATTGAGCTTAGAGACCTATTTGTTCTGTTGGCTCTGCATGTGATCTGCAGCCAAAGATATGTTTTCTGCATGTCCTCTTTTACCACTGTCCAATTTTCAGTGCTTTTGGAAACATTTCTTTGTAAAATTTATTTATTAATTTAATAAATGTAAGTATTTTACATTTATTAAATGAAATTAAGTATTTTACATTTATTAATTAAATTAAGTATTTTACATTTATTAATTCTGAAATTTTAAAGGTGATGAGATTATTTAGGTCTTCTTTAATTATATATATATATATGTATATATATATATGTGTGTATGCATGTGTGTGTGGATATATATACATAAGTATATATATAATGGAGATTGAACCCAGGGGTACTTAACCACTGAGCTACATCCCCATCCCTATTTTGTATTTTATTTAGAGACAGGGTCTCACTGAGTTGCTAAGTGCCTCACTAATCTGCTGAAGCTGACTTTGAACTCTGGATCCTCCTGCCCTAGCCTCTTGAGTTGCTGGGATTACAGGTATGTGTCAATGCAAGACTAAGCTGGGCTTGATCTTCTTTAATTTCTAAGAAATTATATACTTTATTTGCTTAATCTTTATTCATATCTTCAAGTATCTCTTTGGTTTATTAAAGTATATTAAAGAAGCCAGGTGCAGTGGTACCCGCCTGTAATCCCAGTGGCTTGGGAGGCTGAAACAGGAGAATCAAGAGTTCAAAGCCAGCTTCAGCAAAAGCAAGGGGCTAAGCAACTCAGTGAGACCCTGTCTCTCAATAAAATACAAAATAGGGCTGGGGATGTGGCTCAGAGGTCGAGTGCCCCTGAGGTCAATTCCCAGTACCAAAAAAAGGATATTAAAGAATTATATTTCATATTTCATATCTAATATTTTCAATGTATGATGTTCCAGTTTTCTAATTCTTCTGATTATTGCCTTTGGTATTTATTGATTATGGTGCTTTATTTAATAGACTATTTAAGATTTGTGTGTGTCTAATATGGTTATTTTTCTCAGAAAAATTTCTGTGGAAAAATTTTTGAGGGCTGCAAGAAAGGACATTTCTTTAAAGAAAGACTTTAATTTTGTCAGGCTGGAATCACTATAAATTAAATTATTTCAAGTTTTTTTTTTGGTACTAGAGATTGAACTCAGTTCAATCTCAGTTTTGTGAGACAATGCAGTTAATGTGAATTGAAGCTACTGACTCATATGTAAGCTGGCTATAGTTATGAATTCTTAAGGAGTTTTCTCTTTCTACTCACAGTCAAAATTCAAGATTGATAGTTTAACTTGTCATTCTCCAACTTTCTCTCTCCTGGAATTGCATATTGGGGTGAGTTTTGTTCTACTTTACCCTTAAGTGCTTTTTCCCACTCAGAATTTCAAGCAAATAAACTGTAAAATTTCATGTAAATTAAAGAAGACCTAAATAACCTCACCATTTAAAAAATTGTAGAATATGTACTAAGTACTTATTCTATATTTGTTATCCTTACACTAGAGTTAAAGTTTGCTACCCTTGTTTTATATGAGTTCTTCTATTGGCTTATAGAACTTAGATTTTCCCATAAGTCTGCAAGTAAGCTTGATGTCATCAAATTCCTTTGAGACAAAAGTCAATTTCAGTGTTCTGGGGTTTTACCTTCACTTATTCCTTAACCTGAATATTATTTACTATTTCTTTAAATATATGGACATTTGTGGAAACTTAACTAGATTTTTCCCTAATATGTTTACATTTTTCATTTGAAGAGCTAGCCAGGTTACCTATTTCTCTGTTACCACAAATGACCTACACCTGTGTCTATTTGCACCTTTCTGCATTCTCTCAATCTCTTTCACTAATTTACATACAGTGAAATTCATACTTTTGAGTACCAACTTGCATTCTTTTCAAAAAATGTAAATATTCTTGAGAAGGTTTCCTGAGCATCTTGCCTTTATCAGCCTTTTGTATCTTAGTATTAGTTAACAATTATTTTAATTGTTTTCTTCTCTCCTTAGCAGAGACTGTGTGGTGAAGGAAAGGAAAATTCAACTGATGGATAGTAAGTATAGGTTACAGTGGGGCACCAGGCTGGATGTTTCTAGATATTTTTCAGTTAGTATTTGAACCTTATGCTTGTAGAGGGAGTTATGTTTAGAAAACAATTGGGAGGCTGGGCATGGTGGCACACACTTGTAACCCCAGTGTTTTGGGAGGCTGCGGCAGGAGGATCACAAGCTCAAGCCAGCCTCAGCAACTTAATGAGTCCCTAAGCAACTTAGCAGACTCTCAAAATAAAAAAATAAGGGTTGGGATGTAACTTAGTGGTTAAATGCCCCTGGGTTCAATCCCCAGTAACAAGAAAAAGCAACAACAACAACAACAACAAAAATAATTGGGAGGCCTGGGGACATAGCTCAATGGCAGAGCACTTAGTACAGAAAGGCCCTGGGTTCCATCCCCAACACTGCAAAAACCAAACCAAAGCAAACAAAACAAAAAACAAAAGGCAGGATAGTTTGTACATCTTGCTCACTGAGTGACTTAGAACAAAACATCTACTTCTTAGTGAATCAATCTTCATGACGATAGTAAGAGACTGATGACAGTTTAAAGGACAACTCATGAGTAGCTCATCCAACTACATAAAAGCAGAAATCAATAGTTTCAATCCATAAATCTTCTTGAGTTTGAGTCTATAGACAGGGTACTTGCTGCACAGCAGGCCATAGGAATTGCTCGTCCTTAGGGAAACCTAGGGCCAGAGAAACAAGGATTGGGGCAACTACGCTTGTATTTCTATGAAATATAATAATTCAAGTTGCACAATTAAATTATTTATATTACCAGGGAGTAATAATAAAGATTGCTAGTTTTCATATACTTTTGAAGTATATATTTGCTATAATATTTTGAAATGAAATCAGATCTAGACTATTGCTATCCTTTTTAATTCATAAGTGAATGCTTAGTTTTTGAGAGGTATCAGCAAAAAGCCCGTTTTATCAGAAGTCTCCTTACTACCATCATATCAAAACCTGTGAAATCTTCACCCTGAGTTCTTTTCCTCAAGAGAAAGACCTCACTAAAGAGACACACTTTTATTAAGTTAATACGTTCTGTTCTGTAGCAGGAGTAACTCAATAATTGGTAGTATGTTGGTGGGTATTATATAGATAAACTAGTATCAGATATTGCCACTCAGAAAACAGAAGTACCATGAAGGAATAGAAACCAAGCCAGTAATTTTTTTTTTTTTGGAATTACACACAAATATCAGAATTTAAAGACTCTTTAGTGATTATATTCTAGTCCAATTTCTACCTGTTCCAGATGAGAAAACCAAGGCTCTGAAATGGGAACCAACTTGTCCAAATTCACCCAATCAGTGAAAGTACTGGACTAAGATCCCCATCTGAGTATTCCTACCCTATTTTTATTTATATTACTTTGTTATTTTTCTTTATTCCAAAATATTATAAAAAAATCTGGATAACTATGACACAATTGGATGGCGCTTGGAATCCTGGTGAGCTAGGGAAAAACATGAGGACATTGAGTGTATGAGGGTTATAGATGGATGTAGAGAAGGGCATAAAATTGAGAAATGAGTTCTTCCAAAGCCTATTAAAGAAAATAATACTTATTATTCTTCCTTGGCTGTGGCCTGGGAAAAAGTGGGATTTCCTCTTGATTTTAGATTTCAGTTATGATATTCATTTTGCTTCAGATAACAAAGATTTCAGGTCTATTTGTTCACTAAGCTGTTGTCCTCTGCATACCAGGGATTTTGGTAAAAGGCAATTGAAGCTGGCTGAGGTGGCACATATCTGTAATCCCAGCCACTTGGGAGGCTGAGGCAGGAGGATCACAAGTTCAAAGCCAGGCTCAGCAACTTAGCAAGCCCCTAACAATTTAGCAAGACCCTGTCTCAAAATTTAAAAAAAAAGAGCTGGAATGTAGCTCAGTGATTAAGTGCCCCCCTGGGTTCAATCCTCACACCAAAAAAAAAAAAAAAGAAAAAATGTGTAGGAATCAATACTACAAGGCCTTTGGTAGTATCAAGGTATTCCATGATCAAATGTTTTGATTGATGTTATTCTTTATTTTTTTCTTTTTATTGGCACATTATAATTATACATAGCAGTGGATTTTTAATGATATATCCATATGTGCACACAATTAAACAGTGTAATTTGATCAATTTCATTCCCCAGTACTTCCCCTTTCCCACCCTTCCCCTCTCTTGATCCTCTTCTTCTATTCTACTGGTCTCTCTTCTATTTTTTAAAATTGTTCTAATTAGTTATACATGACAGTAGAATGCATTTTGACACATTGTGCACAAATGGAGCACAATTTCTCATTCTTCTGGTTGCATATGGTGCAGAGTCACACCATTAGTGTAATCATACCTATATATAAGGTAATAATGTCTGTCTCATTCTACCATCCTTCCCAACTCCATCGCCCCACCCCTTCCCTCACTCCCCTCTGCACAATCCAAAATTCCTTTATTCTTCTTTACCGTCCCACCCCTCGGCATGGATCAACATCTGCTTTTCAGAGAAAACATTCAGCCTTTGGTATTTTGAGATTGGCATATTTCAGTTCACGTGATGTTCTCTAGTTCCATCCATTTACCTGCAAAGCCATAATTTCATTTTTCTTTAAGGCTAAGTAATATTCCATTGTGTATATATACTGCATTTTCTTTATCCATTTATCTGTTGAAGGGCATCTAGTTTAGTTCCATAGTTTAGCTATTGTGAATGGGTGGAGCTCTGCTGTAACATTGGTGTGGCTGTGTCACTCTAGTATGCTGATTTTAAGTCCTTTGGGTATAGACCAAGGAGTGGGATAGCTGGGTCGAATGGTAGTTCCATTCCAAGTTTTCTGAGGAATCTCCAAACTGCCTTCTAAAGTGGTTGCACCAATTTGCAGTCCCACCAGCAATGGATGAGTGTACTTTTCTCCCCATATCCTCAGCAACAGTTACTGTTGCTGGTATTCTTTTTTTTTTTTTTTTTTTGGTACCGGAGATTGAACTCAGGGGCACTCGACCACTGAGCCACATCCCCAGCCCCATTTTGTGTTTTATGTAGAGACAGGGTCTCACTGAGTTGCTTAGCACCTCGCCATTGCTGAGGCTGGCTTTGAACTCGCGATTCTCCTGTCTCAGCCTCCCTAAGTGCTGGGATTACAGGCTTGA
>CM053417.1:32705437-32809784 GCA_028644305.1 Xerus rutilus
AAATGGTGGTTTCATTCCAAGTTTTTTAAGGAATCTCCATACTGCTTTCCAGATAGGTTACACCAATTTGCAATCCCACCAGCAATGTTTGAATGTGCCTTTTTCACCACATCCTCACCAGCACTTATTGTTGCTGGTATTTTGGATAGCTGCCATTCTGACTGGGGTGAGATGAAATCTGAGGGTAGTTTTGATTTGCATTTCTCTAATGACTAGAGATGTTGAACACTTCTTCATATATTTGTTTATTGATTGTATATCTTCTTCTGAGAGGTTTCTATTCAGCTCCTTAGCCCATTTATTGATTGGATTGTTTGTTTTTTTGGTGTTAAGTTTTTTGGGTTCTTTATATATCCTGGAGATCAGTGCTCTATCTGATGTGCATGTGGCAAAAATTTGCTCCCAGAATGTAGGCTCTCTGTTCACCTCGTTGATAGTTTCTTTTGCTGAGAAGAAGCTTTTTAGTTTAAGTCCATCCCATTTATTGATTCTTGCTTTTATTTCTTGTGCTATAGGAGTCTTGTTAAGGAATTCGGAGCCTAATCCATCTAGGCTCCCTTCTTAATTGTGCTCATTTAAAAGAGAAGCAAACTATATGTCCCTGGCTAGAGACAGCACAGAGTCAGAGGTCCTATGACTTCCCGTCTTGTGGGGTAGTTGGAGAGAAAAATGGGAAAGGGAGAGAAATATAGCTGAGATACTAGTTTTTGTTAACAGATGGGCACTCCTGGCAGGCTGGGGCTCAAGTACTATGTGCTTTTCCCCAGAACATAGAATAGAGAGTGGAGCCTGAGCCAATCTGCAACCCGGAGACTGCTGCATTACAAATATTCAAGGAAGAAAGAGAACACAAATGCCCAGGCAAAGTGGACCTTCCTTACAGACACAAGATCTGATTTGTTTAGTTTGTATTTTTCTAAAAATATTTTTACACTGAAATCTTAAGTACTAAAAACCAGGCACAGTAGGGTATACCTGTAATTCCAGCCACTGGGGAGGCCGAGGAAGGAGGATTGCAAGTTTGAGTAACTTAGCAAGACTTTGTCTCAAAATAAAAAGAAAGGGTTGGAGATACAGCTCTGTGGTAGAGTGCCTCTGGGTTCAATCCTTAGTACTATGAAAGAAATAATGAAAGGAAGGAAGGAAGGAAGGGGGAAGTACTTTTTTCCACCATATTATTATGATTTATGTTTTTTCATGGTCAGCAGCTGTGATGTATGTTGGGTTTTAGGTCAGTAAAATGAGTATCAAGTAGGCCATATGGCAAATACTCTGAGAGAGAAAGGTTTCACTAGGCCAAAGGTAATGGGGTATGACTAGATTTGTCAATCCAAAAAATAAATGTCCAGATAACAATATAAGCAAAGTTGTGACATATATTATTTATTGTCACAGTATTATTACTGCCACTAGAGAAATGTGCTCAGTGAAGAGGTTCATAAGCTAAATAATAATCATCAAAATAGTAGTCATAACTATGGCTAACATGTGGTTGACACTTATGTGCCAATGTGCAAATCACATTATATCTATTATGTTATTTAATCCCACAATAACTCTATTTGGTAGCTACTGTGATTATACACAAATGACAGCAAAAATAATATTATCTCTTGCTGCCCTTTGAGGTTATCATTTGGATCTAGAATGTCCCCCAAAAGCTCAAAGCAAGAGCTCCAATGCAGCAAGGTACAGAGGTGGAGCTTTTAGGCAATTATTGGATCAGCGGAGTGAATTAATCCATCAAATGGATTAATATGTTGAAAGGTGAAAGTACTATTGGGAGGTGAGGCCTAGTTGGAGGAAGTTGGGAGAGCACTCTGGAAGGATTTATCTTTACCCTGACCCCTTGACTCTGTTTGCTGGCTGCCATGAGCTGAACAGCTTTCTGCCTTGATGCCCTTCCACCATAATGCTCTGCCTCACCTCAGGCCCAAAGCAACAGAGCCTGCCAACTATGAACTGAAACCTGAAATCATAAGGCCAAAATAAACTTTTCCTCCTCTAAGTTGTTCTTGTCAGGTATTTGGTCACAGTGACAAGAAGCTGATTAACACAGAGCCTACTAATAACTGAAGGTTTTTTTATTCAGTAGATTGTTGAGTGTGGGTATGTAAGTTTGGAAGACCTTAGACAGAGATAACTCATTTTGCCTAAAAATATGATAGAAAGAGAATGAGCACAATGGGGCTGGAAGACAAAAACCAAAACTTGGAAGGTTAAGCATAGAGAGCATAGAAAGGGAGACCAACCAGCTGTGAGATGTAAGACTTGGAAGGAGATGCCTAATGAGGATATTTGGAGAAAGACATTTTGTTCTGTCAACTTATTCTGTCTTCCTTATCTCAGAAATCTTCAGTATGATATACTTTTGATACAAAGGGCTTCATTTTGGAGAATGCAAAGAAGTTCTGAGTCCTGTTTTATAGTTGGTACTGCAGCAGAAGGAGATGTTTCTTGTTGGTGGGAATCAAATTGGTACAAAAACCCTGGAAAGTAGTATGGAGATTCCTCAAAAACCTAAGAATGGAACCACCATATGATTCAGCTATCCCACTCCTCAATATATATCCAGAGGATTTTAAATCAGCATACTACAATGATGTAGGTATCCATATCAACATTTATAGCCGCACAATTCACAATAGCAAAGCTATGATACCACCTTAGGTGCCCTTCAATAGATGAATGGATAAAGAACTTGGGGTACATATACATGACGGAATATTGCTAGGCTATAAAGAAGAATGACTTTATGCCATTTGTTGATAAATGGATGGAACTGGAGACCATCATGCTAAGTGAAATAAACCAGTCCCCAAAAGTCAAGAGTAGATGTTTTCTTTGATACCTGGAAGCTAATCCAAAATAAGGGGTTGGGGGAATAAAGAAAAAAGAATGGAAGACAGATCAGTGGAATGAGTAAAGGGGAATGAAGGGAAGGGAGAAGGGATGAGGTAGAGAAAGACTACAATGAACTGACCTAGTATTCCTATATACATATATGAATATACTGCAGTGAACCTCACCATCATGTACATCTTTAAGACACTAATTTTTTTAAACCTATAAGTAAATAGCAGTAAGACCAGTAGTGTAGAGGGAAGGGAACAGGGAGTGAGAGGAAAGGAGGGAAAGGGAGAGTACTGGGGACTAAATTAGAACAAATCATATTCCATGCTTTTATAATATGTCAAAATGAATTCTATTGTCATATATAACTAAAAAGAACCAATAAAAAAGATGTTTTGTATAGATACTGCTAACATAGATTATACCATTTCACAATTATAGAAACTGAGGCTTAGAGAAGTTGATAAAGTCAATAATAAGAAAGTGAAGAAGCTAAGATTAAAGCCCCAATATCTATGATTATGAAAATAGACTACAATTCTGAATGTTAGTTTTAAATGTTTTTATCATTTTATAATCCTAGACTATAACTTTTAATTTGAGGCCTACTGTATTCTTCCTGCTCCTGGGAACACTACTGATCTTACTGCTATTTACTTATAGGTTTTTGTTTTTGTTAAATTAGTGTCTTAAAGACGTCCATGATGGTGAGGTTCACTGTAGTATATTCATATATGTATATAGGAATGCTAGGTCCCATCCATTCTAGTCTTTATCCCATCCCTTCATTCCCCTTTGTTTACTCCACTGATCTCTTTGGGTAGGATGAAGGGATACCCGTTGACTTCCCTCCTTCCAGAGAAAGTTTGGGAAACGAAACAAGAATGTGACCCTCTTTGGAATAAATTCTGGAGTCCTGCCTGTCAAGAGTATAGCTCCTGACTTTGAACTGAAGAGCCTAACAGCACAAAATGATCATTGTGAAATGGATAATACAGTGTAAAACATGTGGCAGGACACTAACCCATTAGTCTGTTCCCTTACTTTAAATATTTAAAAATTATTATTTTTCCTCCTGAGTAGAAAATGTGGGAAAATTTCCCATGTTTTTCTCTCAAGTAGTTTTCTTCCTTCCATCCCTCTTAATCACAGAAAATTTCAAAGCAACAGTTTTTTTGTTTTGGGGTTTTTTGGTACTGGGTATTGAACACAGGAGTGCTTTACCACTGTGTTTCATCCCCAGACCATTATTTTTTTTTGGGGGGGGGAGTACTCTCCAGTACTCCAGGGGCACTCTACCAATAAGCCACATCCCCAGCTCTTTTTATTTTTTATTTTGAGATAAGTTCTCACTAGGTTGCTTATAGCCTCACTAAGTTGCTGAGGCTGTCTTTGAACCTGTGATCCTCCTGCCTCAGCCTCCTGAGCCACTGGGATTATAGGCGTGCCACCACGCCCAATTCAAATTCCTATTTAAAAATGACCCCTCTCCAGGTAAATTCTGTGGAATTATGGAGCTAACAATCTAGACTAATCAAAAGCTATCTAAGAATCAAGTCCTCAATTCAATGGCAAAGGTCTCTGGAAAGGAGTATTTATTTACTGTTGCTGGTGGTAAATCCAGCACTTGGAGAGACGGCATCTTCTGTCTTCCAAATGCTCCCACAGTTAAGTGACTGGAATTTCTGGTCAAGACCTGAACCAATTGGTAGGTAGCTTGTGAAATAATACTGAGAATTCCAATAGTTAGACTATAGTTTTATAGTTTATTTGCCATAATACTAAATGACTTTTAAATCCTTCTCTCTCTCTCCTCTCTGTGTATATATGTGTGTGTGTGTGTGTATACATACATATTGAACCTAGGATCACTTTACCACTGAGCTATATCCCCAGTCGTTTTATTTATTTTTTATTTTTTTAGACCTGAATATTTACATGTTTTATTAAATCTTTACAATCAGTAATTATAATCAAATACACAATTATATACAAGGACTATATACATTTTGCCCAGACTTTTACATCACAGTACATAGTTTCCCTTAGAAGTATTGTATACGTTTATCAACAAACAATAAAATCTAACAACAGTAGTGTTACAGTACCTGTTCCCAGTCCTTTTATTTTAAGACAGGGTCTCTTTAAGTTGCTGAGGCTGGCCTCCAACTTGCAACCCTCCAGTCTCTCAGCCTCCCGAGTCTCTGGGATTACAGGCATGTGCCACCCACCATGTCCAGTTGACAGGTGGCTTTTTGTAACTGCGTTCACATGAGGGGGTGTGATGGCAAATTAAATGCAGATTCTAATGCCCAGGCTTTGTATATTGTTCTCTGAGTCCATGGCACCCTTATACTTAGCTAGACTTTCAGGCCAATGGGTTCATATATGCCTACTTGAGGCCGGCAGGAGAGCTTCTCCTTCCTGTCCTATCTCCTCAGTGTTCCTTTACTTTCAGAACATCCTGGAAGGAGAGAAAGATAACAATGTTTCATGTGTGGCTTCCCCTCATTGCAGAGATTCTAGCTGTCTCTACACTGGCTTCCATGACAAAACTCCTTAAAATACAGTTTTCGAAATCATTATGCTCAATTATGAAGTTTTCTGAAAATAATAATAGTCCAAGACAAATTAAGAGCAGTTTTGAGGTTAGGCAATTCATCCCTTGTCCCCTCCCTTTTCTGCTTTCTTCCCAGGCTTGGGGCCAGGAGATGTAGATATGGAAAGAATATGACCTTTACTTTCCTCTCTCCATCCCCCTCATTTGGAATGCAGGTCAGTTATTAAGCTGCTGTGTCCTTATCTACATTTCCACATTCCTTGAGATGCTCGGCCTGGGATTTACAAACCATATGTCACCTTTGCTTGCTTTCTATTAGGTGCTGCCAAAAGAGGGAATTAGAAAAGGCTGGGAAAGGAGACAAGGAAATATATATATATATATGGTTTCTTTTTTATATATATATATATATTTAATACCGGGGATTGAACTCAGGGGCACTCGACCGCTGAGCCACATCCCCAGCCCTATTTTGTGTTTTATGTAGAGACAGGGTCTCACTGAGTTGCTTAGTGCCTCGCCATTGCTGAGGCTGGCTTTGAACTCGTGATTCTCCTGTCTCAGCCTCCCTAAGTGCTGGGATTACAGGCTTGCACCACCGCCCCTGGCTTAGATTATATTTTAAGACAGGGTCTCACTAAATTGCTCAGGGCCCCACCAAGTTGCTGAGGCTGGCTTTGAACTTGTGATCCTCCTGTCTCTGTCTCTCAAATTAGTGGGATTGTGGGTGGGAGCCACCATCCCTGGCTAGTCATCACTTTCTTTTAGCACTCCAGAGCCAGCCTCTCTTTGCCTCTCCAGTGAGCCAGAATCATGCGGGCAGCATGTCCTCTTCAGAGGTCTGAGGCCCAGCTCAGCCAGGCCTCTCTGTTACCTTCATGTTCCCCTTTTTGTTCTTCAATCTTCCATTGCCTGTTTAACCGATATCTTGTATATCTAATATGGTTTCTGTTTTATTATGAAACTATGTGTATGTGTCTTATTTATTTATTTATTGCCATGTTGGTGATTGAATTCAGGTCCTTGCACATGCTAGGCAATCGCTCTACCATTGAGCTATACCCCTGGCTCTTTTCACCAGTGTCTTCATGTTAGAAGTTGATTATCATCTGATCAGTTAGGAGAATTGTTATTTTTCATCATTTTTTCAAGATCCTTGACACTGATCCAAATTCTGGGAACAAATGAGGTCAAGGGATGGCTAAAAGGAAGGAAAAAAACCACAAAAAACAACTGTAAGTACTCCCTTGCCTTCATTTAACTTAATCATCTGCAGGTGGTCTTCAAGGAAGAGAAACACATGGAGACTATTTGTGGGTGTATTTTGGTCCATTCACAACTTTCTGACCAAAATATGTCTCAGAGGACTGCAGGAATGCTGAGAGAGTGATTCAGCAAACACCTCATTCCCATGGGCAATTATTTGTGGCTACGTGGAGGCTCATCCATTTACCTACTTGTGCCTCAAAAAATATGAGCAGTTTCCTTCTCTGTGTGGGCTGACAGGAAATGATTGAGGAATATTGGTCTATTACATTTCATGCAGATTCTCCTAAGACTTCTAAGTTTAATGTTCCCCAAAGTAGATTCTGAATATTGAACTCTCACAATGTTAGCAGTAGCAGGTATTATGAGGAGAAAAATTTAGGGTGACCAAATCAATTTGGAAAGTTGTGGGCTAAACAGCAGTTTAAATATAGGTCCCAGTTTGCCCAGGACATTTCCAATATGTGCTTCTTGCCCTAGTGTAATTATTCATAAAATCCCTGTTGACATTCAGAAATGGCCCAATTTTTTTTTAAACAGCAGAATGCATTTCAATTTATAGCACACATATGGAGAACAATTTTTCATTTCTCTGGTTCTACACAAAGTAGAGTCACAACATTTGTGTCTTCATACATGTATGTAGAGTATCGATGTCCATCTCATTCCACCATCTTTCCTACCCCCACACCCCCTCCTTTTTCCTCCCTCCCCCTTGCCCTATCCAAAGTTCCTCCATTTCTCCCATGCTCCCACCACATCCCCATTATGGATCAACATCCACTTATCAGATAGAACATTCAGCCTTTGGTTTTTTGGGATTGGCTTACTTCACTTAGCATGATATTCTCCAATTCCATCCATTTACTTGCAAATGCCATAATTTTACTTTCTTTTATTGCTGAGTAATATCCCATTGTGTATATATACCACAGTTTCTTTATCCATTCATCTATTGAAGGGCATCTAGTTTGCTTCAACAATTTAGCTATTGTGAATTGTGCTGCTATAAATATTGAAGTGGATGTGTCACTGTAGTATGCTGTTTTTAAGTCTTTTGGGTATAGACCGAGGAGTGGGATGGCTGGGTCAAATGGTGGTTCCATTCCAAGTTTTCTGAAGAATCTCCATACTGCTTTCCAGATTGGTTGCACCAATTTGCAGTCCCATCAGCAATGTAAGAGTGCGTCTTTCCCCCTACATCCTTGCCAACACTTATTCTTGCTTGTATTCTTAATAGCTGCCATTCTGACTGGGATGAGATGAAATCTTAGAGTAGTTTTGATTTGCATTTCTCTAATTGCTACAGATGTTGAACATTTTTTTTCATTTGTTGATTGATTGTATATTATCTTCTGAGAAGTGTCTGTTCAGTTCCTTAGCTCATTTAATGATTGGGTTATTTGTTTTTTGGTGTTAAGTTTTTTGAGTTCTTTATATATCCTGGGGATTAGTGCTCTATCTGATGTGTGTGTGGTAAAAATTTGCTCCCAAAATGTAGGCTCTCTCTTCACCTCACTGTTTCTTTTGCTGAGAAGAAGCTTTTCAGTTTGAATCCATCCCATTTATTGACTCCTGATTTTATTTCTTGTGCTATAGGAGTCTTGTTAAAGAAGTCAGGGCCTAATCTGACATGGTGTAGATTTGGGCCTACTTTTTCTTCTATTAGGTGCAGAATCTCCTAATAGAAGAAGATTCCTAGGTCCTTGATCCACTTCAAGTTGAGTTTTGTGCATGGTGAGAGATAGGGGTTTAGTTTCATTTTGCTACATATGAATTTCCAGTTTTCCCAGCACCATTCATTGAAGAGGCTATCTTTTCTCCAATATATGTTTTTGGCACCTTTTTCTAATATGAGATAACTGTATTTATGTGAGTTTGTTTCTATGTCTTCTATTCTGTACCATTGGTCTACCAGTCTGTTTTGGTGCCAATACCATGTTGTTTTTGTTACTATGGCTCTGTAGTATAGTTTAAGTTCTGGTATTGTGATGCCTCCTGCTTCACTCTTCTTGCTAAGGATTGCTTTTTTGGCTATTCTGGGTCTCTTATTTTTCTAAATAAATTTCATGATTTCATTTTCTATTTCTATGAGGAATGTCATTGGGATTTTGATTGGAATTGCATTAGATTTGTAGTGCTTTTGGTAGTAAGGCTATTTTGACAATATTGATTCTGCCTATCCAAGAACAAAGGAGATCTTTCCATCTTCTAAGGTCTTCTTTAATTTCTTTCTTTAGTGTTGTGTAGTTTTTTTAAAAATAATTTTTTAGTTATACATGGACACAGTGTCTTTATTTTGTTTACTTATTTTTATGTGGTGCTGAGGATTGAACCCAGTGCCTCACACATGTGAGGCAAGTGTTCTGCCACTGAGCCACAACCTCAACCCCTGTTGTGTAGCTTTCATTGTAGAGATCTTTCACCTCTTTCATTAGGTTGATTCCCAAGTATTTTATTTTATTTTTGAGGATATTGTAAATGGGATAGTTTTCCTAGTTTCTCTTTCAGAGGATTTGTCACTGATGTGCAGAAATGCATTTGATTTATGGATGTTGATTTTATATCCTGCTAATTATTTATTAGTTCTAGAAGTTTTCTGGTGGAGTTTTTAGATTCTCGAAGTACAAAATCACATCATTGGCAAATATTGATAGTTTGAGTTCTTCTTTTCCTATCCATACCCCTTTAATTTCTTTTGTCTAATTGCTCTGGCTAGACTTTCAAGGACTATGTTAAATAGAAGTGCTGAAAGTGTCTTGTTCCAGTTTTTAGAGGGAATGCTTCCAATTTTTCTCCATTTAGGATGATGTTGGCCTTGGGCTCAGCATAGATAGCTTTTACAATGTTGAGATATGTTCCTGTTATCCCTAGTTTTTCTAGTGTTTTTAACATGAAGATATGTTGTATTTTGTCCAGTGCTTTTTTTGCATCTATTGAGATGATCATATGATTCTTATCTTTAAGTCTATTGATGTGATGAAGAAATGGTCCAATTTGGATGATTACTTATAGATCTCACTATCGTTCAGCTACATAGCTTAGGAAGCAATTCCAACACTAACTTGTCCTTGTTTTTTCAAGGAGTTTTCTTAATAGGCTCCATGGATAATATTTAGGAAATATTGTCTTTGGATCTATTTGATTTCTACAATGTAGGCATCTTGAGGTAGAGTAAAGGACATTTAATTTTCATGAAGCCCATCCTCCTGTTTCTGGGCAGAACAGGGGAAGTGTGACCTAACTATCCACGTGGAGTCTGAAATTGAGTGAGACATTAGGAGGCAGGAAACTTGGCATTGCAACTGTGAACTAAGGATGCTTCCTTCTTACTCATGGAATCACATGGTAATTACCACATAAGACAGAGAAAAAAGGGATCTATGCATCATATAAGATCCCCAATCCCTAGATTTCCCTGACAGATTCTGTACCAGGTCTTCAGTGCTGTGCTGATCTTGATGTCATTCTGAATTCTTATTCCCTAGTCTTGTGAGGAAACAATTGTCAACTTATCTCTGTTAAGGTGCTGGTGAACAAAAATGTGCAGCAATGGATTCATAACTTGTAAAAATGGTGAAAAGAAACTGGATGATATGGTGCATGCCTATAATCCCAGTGACTGAGGAGGCTGAGGCAGGAGGATCTCAGGTTTGAGGCCAGTCTCAGCAATTTAGCAAGATTCTCAGCAATTTAGCAAAAAACCCTGTCTCAAAAAATAAAAAGGACTGGGTATGTAGCTCACTGATAAAGCACACCTGGGTTTAATCCCCAGTACAAAAAAGAAAAAGAAATGCTTTATTTCTTTGAAATCTTAAACACTAAAATATAAAACAGATAAAAGCAGAACTGTGCCAGTTGAAGTATAAAAGGAGTGGGAAATGAAAGGCATGCCTTCTTAGCCTTTCTTCTGTTCCCCTTGCTAGCCCATCCCTCTACCTTTCTGACCCTTGATCCACATCCTCAGAGCCTTGGAGTTCTATAGGGAATTGCTTGAAACTACTGGAAACTATGAACTGCTAAACACACCGATTCAGAATCAGGCAAATCTGGATCTGAATCCTCCCTCTGCTTTTTTCTATTTGCATAACCACTGGCAATTTAAATAAAAAATATAAGCTTCAGTTTCTTCATCTATAAAATGTGGATAATGTTACCTTTTTGATAGGTTAGTTGGAAGGTTAAATGATATAGTGCTTATAAATGGAGTGTATAATTCCTAGCACATAGTAATTCCTATGTGTGACAGCTATGTGACAATGTTTAATCTACTAAGCGTTAACTTCCTCATCTGTCACACTGGGATAATAGCAGCATCTAACTCATGGAATTTTGAAAAGGATTTTATGAGATAATGCATGTAATGTCTAGCACATAGAGAGTAATTTTTTTTTGCTTCTAGTATAATTATTAATCATGTTTCTATAAGGACTTGATAACAGAATTTAAGGCACCAAAGAATGCTCATATGGCATTGCAATTATGTAGGTTCCATGGTAATTAAGTGAGACAAGTTCTTTGTATGGTTGAGTGTTTCACTGAAATAATTCCTTACGAAACAAATGCTGTTCAGGTAGGTTGATCATAAGGGTCACTACAATGCAGTTATTACAGGATCTTCAAAAAAGTTGTGGTAATGAACTTCCTCTGTGTAAGTCCTTGAGTGAGAGGAGTTGAGACAATATCTTGGTGGACAGTTGATTCCAAGGCAATGATGAGTTGGGATCAATTATGAAAGAATTTAAATGTTTCATTTCTACAATTGGAATATTATAAATGTAAACACTGTTTAAAAATAAAATGTCTCCACTGAATCTACTGTCTTACAGAAATGATAAGCACAAATTTTCTTAGGAACTGTACTGATTTCAGCACTTTATGTTATTGCTTATGAGTCATTGCACCATTTTGGTGTATTAACTTTAGCATCCTAATTCCTGACTGATTTAGATTGTCAAAATCTCTCTTTAGCTGAGTGTGATGGTGCACACCTATAATCTCAGCAGCTTGGGAGGCTAAGGCAGGAGGATCATGAGTTCAAAACCAGCTTTAGCAATGGCGAGGTGCTAAGCAACTCAGTGAGACCCTGTCTCTAAATAAAACACAAAATAGGGCTGGGGATGTGGCTCAGTTGTTGAGTGTCCCTGAGTTAAGTCCCCGGTACCCCCTCCCCAATCTCTCTTTAGACCCTGTAGATTAATATTCAGCACCTATAGCAGAGATCATATTGTTTAAGACAGTAGAAAATAAGCAACAGAAAAAATTGAGTACAATAAAAACTTCCTTTTGTGAGAAAGTGTGGATTTTTTCCCTTGAGGATTTTTTTGGGGGGGAGGGTACCAGAGATTGAATCCAGGGGCATTTAACTAACAAGCCACATCCCCAGGTTTTTTTATATTTCATTTAGAGACAGTGTCTCTCCAAGTTGTTGAGGGCCTCGATAAGTTGCTGAGGCTGGCTTTGAAATTTGTGATCTTCCTGCCTCAGCCTCCTGAGTTGCTGGGGTTACAGGCATGTGCTACCACGCCTAGTTCCCCTGAGAAATTTTTCTGTAATACAAATCTCATTATATAACTTCTCAGCTTAAACTTTCTAATGCATTATTTTTGCTGCATAATAAAATTCAATTCCACTGCATGGAAGACAAGGTTCAGTGATCTGACCCCTTTTTTTTTTTTTTTCATATGTTGCTTGTTTCTGAGTGTATATGCTTCACCCTACTCCCCCCACATATCTATCTTTTTTCTCACCCCCTTGTATCTTTCTCTGTCTTCCCTAATTCCCTCTTTGCCACACTGGACTACTTGTAGTTTCATAGTCATGACATGATCTCTGTTACTTTTAAAATGTACTACTATCTTTGCCTGGAACATCCTTCATAAACTCCTGTTTTGGCATGGCTGGCTCTTGCTTGTTCTTTTTAGGACTAATGTTATTTCCTTCAGAAAACCTTGTGTAAAGCTAAGTTATGTTCACTTCATATATCATATTTTCCAACCTTTTAAAATCTATACAAGTTTTCGGCAAAGGGTGTCATTTTTCTCTTTGTAATTTAGAATCTGAAATAATATTAGTTGTTTTTCCTTTCCAAATAAAGAGGTATATTTTAAGCTAAGTGTGGTGGTGCATGCCTGTCATGCAAGCAACTTGGGAGGCTAAGGCAGGAGGATCACAAGTTTGAGGCCAGCCTCAGTCAAGTTTGCCAGAACTTGTCTCAAAATAATAAACAATTAGGCTGGGAATAGAGCTTACTGGTAGAGTATCCTTGGGTTCAATCCTCAGTACAGCAAAATATAAATTAATTACCTAATTAATTAATTAAGTGGGTATTTTGATATTTATTGTGTTTTACACTACACCCCTGCTTACCAGAAAGACTCCATCAAAATCCATCTGGTTGCAAATCACTGCTATAAGAAGGTAAGTTTTCCTTAAAGAGGGAATGAAACAGGCGTGGTGACGCATGCATGTAATCCCCTTGACTCAGGAGGCTGAGATAGCAGGATCACAAGTTCCAGGCCAGCCTCAGCAAATTAGCCAGGCCCTAGGTAACCTAGACACTGTCTCAAAAACTAAAAAGCGCTGGGGATATGACTCAGTGGTTAAGCACCTCTGGGTTCAATCCCTGGTACCAAAACAAAACAAAACAAACAAGAATAACAGCATAGGGCTGGGGTTGTGGCTCAGTAGTAGAGCACTTGCCTAGCACATGTGAGGCACTGGGTTCGATTCTCAGCACCATATAGAAATAAATAAATAAAATAAAGATATTTGTGTCCATCTACAACTAAAAAAAATTATATTTTTTAAAAAAAGAATAACAGCAGTAACAAAACAAAGAGGGAGTGAAGGAGAGTGCCAAGAAGCTAATTTGTGGCTATGTACGAAATGACATCTTTCCTCACAGATTTGGGGACACTAAAGGCAGAAAAGAAGAAAGCTCTAGACTTACAAACTGCTGTAATGCCTGAGTTGTAACCCTAGCTCTGCCACTAAGTTTTGTTGACTTAGGCATTTCACAGATACTTTTGAGTCTTTTTGACCCCTCATCTTTAACATGGGAGAATTCAACTAGATTAGTGTTTCTTGAGTATTTCTTGGAGTATGATTGAGATGCACTGATATTTTTCTAGATGTTACTACAAAAGGTTGTTTATGGCTAGATGTATTTGGGATGCAGTAAGTGAAACAATGTTGAACAGATTTCTTGTATTCATCCTGTAACATACTAATGTCATCTGGAGTCCTTTAAAGTGGAATCTAGTACAAGGTGTTTTTTTTTTACTTGTATTAACTATGACTTCCCTCTGATCCAAATTCTCTTGTAACACTAGTATTTTTTAGTTTAATTTTTTGGTTTTTTTTTCTTTTCTTTCTCTGCTGGAGATCAAACCCAGGGCCTCATTCTCCATGACTGAGCTACACCCACAACACTAGTATTCTACTCAATACAGTTGGACTATGTGATCTCTAGAGAGAGTTTTCAATTCTGGCATGTTTTGATTCTTTTAATGAAATCAGTTGACATTCTGCGCCTATGTCTTGTTTATACTCTTTTCTAAAGCAGCCTTAAGCATTTGTCTCTGATTCATTGATAATTCCGTTATTGACACACCCTATAAAGCTGTTGATATAAAGTTTTCATAATTCAACTTCTTACGTCTTTTCCAATGACTCAACATTTTTGGAACGCAGAATTTAGAGGAAGGTGACTAGCTTCAACTAGTTACTTGTCTTTATATGAGAGGCTTTAGGGCATTCTGAGTTTGTAATTTGTTATGCAATCGAGGAGGTCATGTTGGAAACTTTCTGAAGAAAATACTTTGGGAAACCCCCTAAAGAATTGTGGAAAAGTCCTATTGCCTGAAGGCCATGTGTTCCCTTTCCTAGGTTTAGAAAGATTAACTAGGACAAAACAAAATAGATCAGGCTTCCTTCTCAAACAGTGAAGTGCTTTGTCACCAGGAATACTATGTTTAAAGGGTTAGAATTGATCAGGTTTATTAAATATCCTTATGTGACCGAAGAAATTCTCATGTTGGAAGGGGAATTAGGCCAGATAACCTTCTCCTTAAGATCTAAGAATGGCCTGTACTGATGTTGTCCTCTCATTCTGAACTGTAATTGATACTTTTGAGTCTCTCCTGTAGATTGGTCTCTAGAGATCCAATTTAGAAATGAACAAATAACATGGGAAATGTGTCCTGTGGATTTTTCTTTCGTTTTTAATAGATCTTTACTTTTTACTTAATCGTTCCATTTGAAAGCCTAGAAATTCAGGCCATGAAGTAATAAGATATGGGATTGTTTACAAATGGGAGAAGATAATCCAGAGTGGTTTATGTAAAACATGGCATGAATGAGGACCATGGTGTTATAGATGTGTGAGTGTTACTTCACATAGCAAACAGGGGAAGAAAACAGGTAGCTGTCAGGAAAGAGCAGTGGAGTACCAGATCAAGGGATATACAAAACTTGCCCCCTCTTTTCAGGGACTGTCTTCTCTCTTGTGTGATCTGTAGTTATCATGTGCCTGGGGAAGGTGAAGATAAAATTAATAAGATACAATCTCTATCCGTAAGTAGTTAACAATACAGTGAAGTAAACAAGTCAGGCAGGTACAATTATGTAAAATGAGATGCACTAGAATTTTGGAAATAAGGAACAGGTGTTATGATTACTCTTTTGTTGTTTGTTTGTTTGGTACTGGGGATTGAACTCAGGGGCACTCGACCACTGAGCCACATCCCCAGCCCTATTTTGTGTTTTATGTAGAGACAGGGTCTCATTGAGTTGCTTAGTGCCTCGCCATTGCTGAGGCTGGCTTTGAACTCGCGATTCTCCTGTCTCAGCCTCCCAAAGTGCTGGGATTACAGGTGTGTGCCACTGTGCCCAGCTTGTTTTGTTTTTGTTTAAGAAACCATTCCCTATCCTAAGGTCATAGGAGTATTCTTTTTATAGTTGTTTCTAGAAATTTTAAAGTGTTGTCTTTCATATCTAAGTCTTTTCTACATCTTGAATTAAATGTTGGATATCATGTGTAATAGCATTCCCATTTTATTTTTCTCTAAAAGGGCAACAGATTTATCCCAATATATCTTATTCAACTCATCCCTCCTTACCCCACTGATTTACAATGAGCTCTACCATATATTATTTCCAGTGTGAATGAGTATGTGTCTGAGCTTCCTATTCTGTTCCATTGCTCAGATTTTTTGTTTGTTTGTTTGTTTGTTTGTTTTTTTGGTACTGAAGATTGAACTCAGGAGCACTCGACCACTAAACCACATCCCCAGCCCTGTTTTCTACATTATGTAGAGACAGGGTCTCACTGAATTGCTTAGTGCCTCACCGTTGCTGAGGCTGGCTTTGAACTCGCGATCCTCCTGTCTCAGCCTCCTTAAGTGCTGGGATTACAGGCGTGCGCCACCGTGCCCGGCTCCATTGCTCAGTTTTTTTTTCCTCTCTGGTAAAACCACATGGTCTTCATTTCTATGGCTTTATAATCAGTCTTGAGATCTGGTAGGGCAAATTTTCATACCATATGGTATCCTGTTTCTCCTCCTCCTCTTTGTTCTTCTTCAGGAATGTCTCAGCTATTCTGGACCTTTACTGTCACATATAAATTTTAGAATCAGTTTGCCAAATTTATTTAAAAAAAAACCCTGTTGGGATTTTTATTAAAATATTATGACCCAGCCAGGTTTGGTGGCATATGCCTGTAATCCCAGCACTTTGGGAAGCTGAAACTGGAGAATCATGAGTTCAAAGGCAGCCTCAGCAATGGTGAGACACTAAGCAACTCAGTGAGACCCTGCCTCTACATAACACACAAAATAGGGCTGGGGATGTGGCTCAGTGGTAGAGTAACCCTGAGTTCAATACCCAGTACCCCTCTTCCCAAAAAATCATGACCCAGGCATGGTGGTCGATGCCTGTCATCCCAGCAACCCAGAAGGCTGAGACAGGAGGACTGCAAGTTGGAGGCCAACCTTAGCCACTTAGTGAGGCCCTAAGCAACTTAGAGAGACCCTGTCTCAAAATAAAAATTGAAAAGTGCTGAGAATGTGGTTCAGTGGTGAAACATCCCTGCATTCAATTCCTGGCACCAAAAGAAACAAAAAGAATCATTGAAACTATATGTGCATTTTGGAAGAATTGATATATGTATAATTGCAGAGTTCTATCCACAAACAGAAATATTTCTCCAGACTTCCATCTTCTCTCAATAAAGTTTCAAAATTTTCTATATACAGATTTTTCACAACTTTATTAGTTTTATGCCAATATATCTTAATATTTTGTTACTATTCAATATTTTTTTAAAAATGTATGTTTTCTGTTTGGCTTTTTAAAAAAACACATTCACTTGTCTTGCTAAATGGGTATTATTTCTATTGATTTGTAAATTCTTTGCATTTTGTATATTCCTTGCATTTTCTCTATAGATAGTTATGAATGTATTAATGAGGAGTTGCTCTTCTGAAAGGTACACCCATAAATCTCAGTGTCCTAACACTGAGATTTGCCATTAAAGTCTAACATGCATATTCAGGGATGAGTCGAAGACAGACACCTTTTTGTCTAAAAACTTTGTCATCTCCTAGGCCTCTGGAGTCCTTCATTTCCAGGTAAAAAAGTATCCAGGAAGAATACCTACTGTCTTGAGCAAGAAATGACACACACCATGTACACGTACATTCTATTAGTGAGAAGTAGTCCCTTGGTCCCACCTAATTGTAAGGGGATTGGGAAAATTCCATACTATGAAAAAGAAGCACAGATATCTGTCTGATAATGTTCTAGTGAGTACTAGCAGTTATTACTTTTCTTAACCTCATATGTTTGATCTGTTTGTCTTGCTTTATTGCTTTGGCTAATTTACTGCATTGTTGAAAGGAGGCAATAATGAGTATTATTGTTTTCTATTTGATTTTTAAAGGAAGTATTTTAGCACGGTGCAGTGGCACATGCCTGTAGTCCCAGTAGCTCTGGAGACTAAGGCAGGAAGATCCCAAGTTCAAAGCCAGCCTCAGCAACTTAGTGAGGCCCTCAGCAATTTAGTGGGTAGACCCTTAGTCAAAATAAAATATATTTTAAAAGGGCTGGGGATGTGAGTCAGTGCTTAAGCACCCCTAATCCATCCCCAGGACACGCCTCCGCCCCCCCTCCCCGCAAAAAGAGAGTATTTTAACCTTTTAACTATTAAGAATATTAAGAATGATATTTATTGCTGGGCACAGTGGAATACTCCTGTAATCCCAGCTACTCAGGAGGCTGAGGCAGGAGGATCACAAGTTCAAGGCCAGCCTCAGCAACTTAGAAAGAATTGGATTCAAAATAAAAAGTAAGAAGGATTGGGAATGCAGCTCAATGGTAAAGCTCCTCTGGGTTCAATTCCCAGTACCAAATACTAAAGATATTTATTATAGTTTTTTGGTAATTACTTATTATCAGGTTATCAAAATTCCATAATATGCCTCATTTGGTAAGGTTGGAAAGTTGTTTTTTAAAAATTTTGCACATCATCAAAAATGTGTAACTCTTAGCCGGGTGCGGTGGTGCAAGCCTGTAATCCCAGCACTTAGAGAGGCTGAGACAGGAGAATCGCAAGTTCAAAGCCAGCCTCAGCAATGGCGAGGTGCTAAGCAACTCAGTGAGACCCTGTCTCTACATAAAACACAAAATAGGGCTGAGGATGTGGCTCAGTGGTCGAGTGCCCCTGAGTTCAATCTCCAGTCCCCCCCCCAAAAGTGTAACTCTTGAGATTGTTGTATATGTTTTATCTTTTAATCTATTAAAAGAATGAACTACATTTATGGGTTTGCTCATGTTAAAACAGGCTTATTTTCTTGACGTAAACCTGAATTTAATAATATATTGCTATTGTGTAAGTGTGTTTCACAATTTCTGTTTGCTAATTTTTTAAAAAGAGCTTTGCATCTATGATTATGGGTGAGATTTGTCTATAGATTCTTAGTTGTATTCTGCTTATTTTCAGATCAGAAATACATTAATACTGTGTTAATGCCTCTTCTGGTCTCTGGAAGATTTTGAGTAATAGTTCAATAATCTATTCCTTGAAATTGGAATATTATACACCTATAAACATGGAAAACTGAAACTATTGTCTCAAATCTTTAATATTTATGGGACTATTCAGACTTTTTGTGTCTGGTTTGTTTGTTTGTTTTGATAGTGCTAGGAATTGAACCCAGGCACTTATGCATGCTAGGCAAACACTCTACCAGTGAGCTATATCCTTAGCTGCCTATGACATGTTTAGCCAGTTTTGCTAGGTCATATTTTTGTAAGTAATTAATCTACAATGTCAAGATGATTGCAATAAGTTTGTTCATACTATTATGTTTTAAGTCTTGGTTTTTTCTATGGATATCCACATCTTTAACTGTTTTAAAACAAATTTTAGATTTTTTTCTTTTGTGATGCTCCATCCCTAGCCCTTTTTATTTTTTATTTTGAGGAAGAATCTCACTAATATGCTGAGGCTGGCTTCAAACATGTGATCCTCCTGCCTCAGCCTACTGAGTAGCTGGGAATACAGGCGTGTACCACCTTGACTGGCTAGACTTTTTTTTTTTTGGCAGGAAGGTACCGGGGATTGAAATCAGGGGCATTCGACCACTGAGCCACATCCCCAGCCTTATTTTGTGTTTTATGTAGAGACAGGGTCTCACTGAGTTGCTTAGCGCCTCGCCATTGCTGAGGCTGGCTTTGAACTCACGATCTTCCTGCCTCAGCATCCTAAGTCACTGGGATTACAGATGTGCATCATCATGCCCAGCCTGGCTGGATGTTTATTAACAGTGAAATTATACTAATGTATAATCTACCCAGGATAAAGATCACTTACTTAAAATGTATAATTCAGTGATTGTTAGTATATGTACACAGTGTGCAACCATAATATCTAATTTTAGAACATTTTCATCACTCTAAAAGTAATCTTTTACCCATTAGCAATCCCTCCACCTGTCCTTTGGTCCCAGGCAATCATTATGGACATTCCACATATGTGATATCATCCAGTATGTGACCTTTCATATCTGGCTTCTCTCAATCAGCATAACAACATTAGATGCTATATCTATGTTGTAGCATGAATCAGTCCTTTATTCCTTCTCATGTCTGAATAATATTCCATTTTAAGGACATACTGAATTTTGTTTCTATATTCATTTGGGTTCTTTATTATAAATAATGATGCCATGAATGTAACATTATGGGATTTTTTGTTGTTGTTGTTGCTTTTTTTTTTTTTGAGAAACTATCAAATTCTTTCTCAAAGTGGCTGTACCATTTCATATTCTCCCCGGCAATGTATGAAAGCTTTAATTTCTCCACATCCTCATCAGCAATTGTTATTTTCTGCCTTTTTGGGTGTAGCAATCGTAGTGGGTGGAGAGCATTTTTACTGTCTTTTTATTTGTATCTCTTTAAGACCTTGCTGGCCATTTCTAAATTGTTTTCATATTACTATGGAGTTGTAAGTTTTCTTTATATATGCTAGTATGTAACCCTAGGTATATATGCAAGATAATTGAAAACAGATGTTGAGACAAAACATGTTATTTGCAAAAATCTTCTCTAGATGGGTTTTCATTTCATTTTCTCAATGGTGTCTTTTAAGTTGCAAACCTTGCTAACGTTGATGAAGTTAAATTATCATCAGTCACTTATCACTTGTGATTTTGGTGTCATATTAAAGGTCTCAAAGATTGACTCTAATGTTTTCTTCTCAGATTTTTATAGTTCTAGCTTTGTTGTTCAGATCTATGATTGATTTTGAATTAAATTTTGTGTATGAAGGTACATCTTTATTTTTCACATGTTGATACTCATTTTTTTTTGTTGACAAGACTATTCTTAGCTGGTCATGGCGGCCAGGCCTATAGTCCCAGTGACTTGGGAGGTAAGGCAGGAGGATTGAAGGTTCAAACCAGCTTCAGCAACTTAGCAAGGACCTAAGCAACTCAGCAAGACCCTGTCTCTAAATAAAATATATATATATATATATATATATATATATATAAAAAGAGGCCTGGGGATGTGGCTCAGTGGTTTAGCACCCCGGGGTTAATCCCTATTACCAAAAAAAAAAAAAAAAAACCTATTCTTTCTCTATTGAATTATCTTGACTCTTTTGTTGAAAATCAGTTGACCTTGAATGTAAGATTTATTTCCATACTATCAATTCTGTTCAATGGATCCATATTTCTATACTTATACTAGTACCATATTACCTTAATTTTGGGTAAGTTTATAGTTTTCAAATCAGGAAGTGTGAGTCTTCTCTTATTCTTCAAGTTTGTCGATTCTTTGGTAGTTGAGATATACTGTTGAGCCTTTTGTGAATTTTTTATTTCAGTTAATTTTCACTCCCTTAATTTCTGTTTGGCAGTTTCAGAATTTTTTATCTTTTTTTTTGTACCAGGGATTGAACTCAGGGGTGCTTAACCACTCAGTCACATCCCTAGTTCTTTTTACTTTTTAAAATTTTGAGACAGAGTCTTACTAAGTTTCTTAGAGCTTCGCTAAGTTTCTGAGGCTGGCCATGAACTCGTGATCCTTCTGCCTCAGCCTCCTTAGCCACTGGGATTAAAAGTGTGTGCCACTGTGCCTGGCCCTAGTTTTTAATCTAGTTTTAAAATCATGATGTCTTTTAAGTCTTTTATCATATTTAAAATAGCTGATTTATAATTTTTGTCTAATATGTTCAACCTCTGGCTTCCTTGGGAATTGTTTCTATGATTTCTTTTTTTCCTGTGTATGGACTGTATTTTCTTGTTTCTTTGTATTTCTCATAAGTTGTTTGTTCACAACTGGACATTTTAATTAATATAATGTGTCAGCCCTCAAAATCGGACTCTTGCCCCTCTCCAATGTTTGTTTTTGTTTTTATTTTTAACATTGTTGATGATTATTTCTTAATTACTTTATTCAACTAATTCTGTAAAGTCTGTATTCTTCTTTGTGCATAGTCACTGGTCTTTGCTCATGTAACCAATTTAGAAACTGATGATTCGACAGAAATTTCCTTAAGTACCTGGAACCAATTAGTTTCCCAATAAAGGCTTTGTTTGCATTTCAGGACACACTAAGACACTCAGCCAGGTAACTAACGATACTGTGTAAGCCTTTACTTCTTTGTGTGAGTTTTAAGATCAGCCAGATATGACAGCTTAGATCTTTCCTGAGTATGTGCACGTCTCTGGGTATGTGCTTAACCCAACATATGCTTGTGGTTTTCTGAATTCCCAGGAATATGTTAGAGGTTTTCAAATCCCCTATGGATATGTCGTTCCCCAGCTTTTCCTTTTTAGGCTTTTGGTTAGCATAATATTTGCCCCAACTCTTACCAACCTCCTTAGGCAGCCTCAAATGCAAATTCAAACAACAACCTCTAAATGTTTCTATCAAACCTGTTGTGGCGCATGCCTGTTCGTCTGTATTCCCAGCTACTTGAGAGGCTGAGTCAGGAGGATTGCAAGTTTGAGGCCAGCCTCAGCAATTTAGTGAGATTCTGTCTCAAAATAAAAAATAAAAAAGACTAGGGATGGAGCTTTGTGGTAGAGTACCCCTAGGTTCAATCTCCAGTATTGCAAAAACAAATAAACAAAAAGCTTTCATCAAATTTTCCCAAGGAAAAGGCTTTTGGCATTTGGCAAGCTCTGAGTCAGGTCCAATGAAGACAGTCTCTAATTAAATTGTTTTAGGGAATTACCAGTTATGTAAAGTAAAGACATTTCTCTGGGAATGAGGCTTTAAAGGACTTCACATCCTGTTCTGCCCCTCCAGTGGTTGCCAGGCTGCTGATTTTCACCATAACAGCTAGCTATTAAATTTCAAGGTTATTCCAGAGCCAGAGAGATGGAAATAGGTATATTGCAAGTTAAAATACCCCAAAGTGCTCACTTTCTCAAGACAGCTTAAATAAATAAATAAACAAATAAACAAATAAATAAATATTCCCTGGAATGCCTCAAAGTTTTGGTTGCTTTGCAGAATTCTGGAAATGCTTATTCTGACCAATTTTGTCAGTTTTCTATTTGTTTTTATGAAGGAGGGAATTTCTTATCACATACTGCTGCCAGTTTTGTTTTACAATTATTTTCTCCCACAATGTGCCCCTTGCCTTTTTAGCCTATTAATTTGATTGTGTGTGTGTTTGTGTGTTTGTTTAAACAAGCAGGATCTTCCTACATTACCCAGATTCTTCCTAGACTCCTGGGGCTCAAGGGTTCCTCCTGCTTCAGCCTCCCAAGTAGCTGAGGAAACAGGCATGCACAACTTCACTTGTATCTTTGATGAACAGTTATTATTTTTTCTCTTTTAGATTATAATTTTGTTCACTTAAACTGATTATTTCATTGCTGATTGAATTGCATTTAAAATCAGAATTTCATTAGTTATTAATTTCATTAGCACTTTTAATTTAGCTTTAAAGAGTGATTTTATTATAGTTTAATTCATCATCCCCCAAATTTTCCTCATGATCTTTTCCATCCAAATTCATTTCCCCACCACTAACTTTTAACATACACCGATCTATGTACCGTTCCTATACTTCTTTCTTTTCCAGAATGTTGTTTTAATGGGACCATTGAATATGTAGGCTTTTGAGTCTGTTATCTTTGAGTTTGCTTAATGGTTTAGAGATTCATCTGTGTTGTCATATGTGTAAGGTTTTTTTTCTGTTTTAAAGTGGTCTTCAGTTGTTTGAATGCTCTGTTAGACAACTTTCCATTATTATAACAAAATAACTGAGATGATCAGTTTATTTATAAAGAGGAAAGGTTTATTTTGGCTCACTGTTTTGGAGCTTTCTGTTCATGACTGATTGGCCCTGTTGCTTTAGACTTGTTATGGCACATCATGATAGGAGCCTGTGGCAAAAGAAGCCCACTCACCTGGCTAAGTGCAGAAAAAAAAAGAAAAAGAAAGTGAAGAGACCAGGATTTATAATCCCTTTTAACAGCATGTCCTCAATGACTTAAAACCTTTCACTTAGTCTCACCTCCTAAATTTTCCACCATGTTCCAATCACCAGCCTGACAACCAAGTCTTTAAACACAGAGGCCTTTGGGCCTATTCCAGGCCCAAACTATCACAGATATGCAATGTATTCATCCATTCATTGATTAATGAATATTCAGGTTGTGTTCTGCATCTGGCTATTATAGATAAAGCTGCAATGAACATTAATATCCAATCATTTATATGCAGACATGTTTTTGTTTCCCTTAGATAAAGATGTTGAAATAGATTTTTAAGTCTTATGGTAAATGTATGCTTAAAAGTACAAGGTCTCTTGTTGGGCATCATGACACATGCCTGCAATCCCATTAACTCAGGAGGCTGAGGCAAGAGGAACCCAAGTTGGAGACCAGCCTCAGCAACTTAGCAAGATCCTGTCTCAAAATTAAAAACAATAAAAAGGGCTGGATATGTAGCTTAGTAGTAAACACCTCTGGGTTCAATTCTCAGTATCAAAACAAAACCAAAAACAAATCAAAACTCAAAACTCAAAGACCAAAACCAGTCTCTTTTCCAGAGTGTGACATTTAATGTTCCTACCAGCGATATATAAAAGTTCTAGTTATTCTCCATAGTCACTCACACTTGGCATTATCAGTCTTTTTAATTTTTCCTGTTCTAATGTTTTTTTAAAATGAATTTCAAGTCATAGTACATATATAGAGCTCAATTTTTCATCTCTCTGGTTGCAAACAAGATAGTCATACCATTCGTGTCTTCATACATGCACCTAGGGTAGTGATGTCCATCTCATTCCACCATTTTTGCTACTTCCATTCCCCCTCCCCTCCCCCACTTCCCCCTGCCCCATCTAAAGTTCCTCCATTTCTCCCATGATCTCCACCCCGACCCCCCTTATGTATCAGCATCCACTAATCAGAGAGAACATTCAGCCTTGGATTTTTTGGGATTGGCTTACTTCACTTAGCATAATGTTCTCCAATTCCATCCATTTACCTGCAAGTGCCATAATTTTACTTTCTTTTATTGCTGAGTAATATTCCATTGTGTATATATACCACAGTTTCTTTATCCATTCATCTATTGAAGGGCATCTGGGTTGGTTCCACAGTTTAGCTATTGTGAATTGCGCTGCTATAAACATTGAAGTGGCTGCGTCACTGTAGTGTACTGTTTTTAAGTCTTTAGGGTATAGGCCAAGGAGTGGGATAGCAGGCTCAAATGGTGGTTCCATTCCAAGTTTTCAAAGGAACCTCCATACTGCTTTCCAGATAGGTTGCACCAATTTGCAGTCCCACCAGCAATGTATGAGCTTGCCTTTTTCACCACATCCTCACCAGCACTTATTGTTGCTGGTATTTTGGATTGCCGCCATTCTGACCGGAGTGAGATGAAATCTTAGAGTAGTTTTGATTTGCATTTCTCTAATTGCTAGAGATGTTGAACATTTCTTTATTTATTTGTTTATTGATTGTTTATCTTCTTCTGAGAAGTTTCTATTCAGCTCCTTTGCCCATTTATTTATTGGCTTGTTTTTTTGATGTTAAGTTTTTTGAGCTCTTTATATATCCTGGAGATCAGTGCTCTATCTGATGTGTGTGTGGCAAACATTTGCTCCCAGAATGTAGGCTGTCTGTTCACCTCATTGATAGTTTCTTTTGCTGAGAAGTTTTTTAGTTTAAATCCATCCCATTTATTGATTTTTGCTTTTATTTCTTGTGCTTTAGGAGTCTTGCTACTTATTAACTGTGTGACCCTAGCCAAGCCATTGAACATTTCTGTGCCTCAGTTTCCTGACCCATTAATTGGGGATAGTAATAATACCTGCCTCATAGACTTGGGGTGTTGAGCAACAATTGTGTGCCTGACTCAGAGCTAAGCAAACACTGCAGGAATATGTAGGTTCTTGTATACTTTACACTTGGGTATTAGGATCTTTACCTATCCCTGTGTCACAGAGAATCTGAATTCAGACTCACATTCCAGCTGGTTAGCATATAGATCCTCTAGACCTCCCCAACTCACATTGGCTGAGGATTTTGCTTTCTGGTTTATGCTTTGAAGGCTCACAGACCTCTGGGGCCAAAGGATTCCAATTGCATATAAGGCGTACAAACAATTCTCATCTGAGGGGTTATTTTTCCAGGAATATATAAGATGTATTGACAAAGTAATATTTTGAAGACCAAACACACCTCTCATTTTTTTTATCATGCCACCTAATATTAGTTTATTATTCAACTCTATAAGCTGGCTCTTGGCAAATCATTGAAGAAGACCAGTCACCTGTCACTTAGGGGCTGGCCTTAGTGTCTCTTTATCCTGGCCTGGACTCCCTTTAAGGAGTGAATTATCCAGGAATGGCATACTTCTTGGGTGAAGCAAGCACTACATCAGGATCAGGTTACCTGGGTCCTGGCCCTGACCTTGACATGATGGGCCCAGTCTAATTCTATTTTTGGTTTGGGAGCCATCTTGTCCCGAGGTCATAAAAAATGTTCATTTTTGTTCCGCTTGTTAGGAATTCTTGGTCATTCCTTGAACCCCTGAGCACCTGGCTTTTTGAGTAGATAGCTTTGACTGGGTAATCACTCTCCCTAAAATCTTAATAATGCCTTCTAAATTCCAAGGTTAAAGTCTGAGTTTACTCTCTACCTAAAAATGTTAAATTATAAGTTCATTAATTTGCTATCTGCTTCTGTATGATGCTTGCCAAAACCCTACTTTTGTAACTCTTTGAGATATAAAAACCTCTCTGCTCTGAAACCAGGCTGCTGATCTCTGGCTCTGTTTTGCAGAGAGAGACAGCTGTTGTACAGCTAATGTGCACACAATTTAAGTTTGCTTAATTTGATTGAAAATTGGAGTCGGTGATCCTTTCTTTGTGTCCTGGGTTCAACAGACATTCATTAGTTATTTATTTACCTTGGTAATATTTTTTTAAATCTCAGATTTGTTCATCTTTGTTGATATTCTTATGAATTTGTAATCTTAAAATACCTAGGCTATTAAGTGAAGAAAAGCTACAGTTCAAGTTATGTATTCATTGTCATCTGTCAAGAATAAAGATGGTAGAAGATATTCTCAGTGCCAAAGGTGATTGTCTCTGGAAGACAATGATTACTGGTGACTTCAATTTTCTTGATATTTTCTCACTTTTTTCAGACTTTAGACAATGAATCTGCATTGCCTCCTAACCAGGAAAAGAGTCATTGTAATTAATCAGCATAAAGGCCACCAGCAATAGAGTTTCCTCATTTGTAAAATGAAAAGATTGGACTAGATTTCCAACCCTGGCTCTGTGCTAGAATCCCTAGCAGGGCTTGTCAAAAATACAGATGGTAAGCAGGGCGCAATGGCACAGGTCTGTAATCCTAGCACTTAGGGAGGCTGATACAGGAGAATCGCGAGTTCAAAGCCAGCCTCAGCAATGATGAGGTGCTAAGCAACTCAGTGAGACCCTGTCTCTACATAAAACACAAAATAGGGCCAGGGATGTGGCTCAGTGGTTGAGTGCCCCTGAGTTTAATCTCTAGTACCAAAAAATAAAAAAAAATACAGATGACAGGGCCTCTTCCCACGCAGTCTGATCCGGTAGTCTGGGTTTGATTTGAGCCCAGGAATCAGCATTTTGGCAAGTATCCCTGGAGGTTCAAATGTGCATCTAAGATTTACATCCCTGGATGAGATCTCTTGAACCCTTACTGGTGTGATTATTTCATATGGATGCATCATTTTTACTCAAGAGTTCTGTGACTGGATTCTCTGGCTTAAGGGAGTTTTTCTTTTTTGAGTACTGAGGATTGGACCCAGGGGCACTTTTCCACTGAGTCCATTCCCAACCCTTTATGTTTTTTGGGACAGGGTCTTTCTAGGCTGCTAAGGCTGGCCTTGAACTTGCCATCCTCCTGGCTTAGCTTCCAGAGTTGCTAGATTACTACCATGATGAATTTTTTTTAATTTAGAAGTTTTATTACTGTGCTCATGAGCAATTTAAACATTTTCATTATTAAATATTACTCTATGTCTAATGATGATTTTTTGCCTTAAAATCTAGTTTTGTGATATTAATTTTGCTGCAGTAGCTTTCCTTTGATTAGTGTTTCCATTCAATAGCTAGTTCTATTATCTTACTTGCATTTGTCTATCTTTACATTTAAAATGGTTCTTTGTAAAGCAATATATAGTTGCTAGAAATAACTAGCTTGTAATTGTAGCATTTGGTATATTCTTGTTGAATGTATTTATGGATATGGTTTAGTTTAAATAGAACACTTTGCAGCTTGCTTTCTATTTATGCCACTGTTTTATGTCCCAATCTCCATATTTGTCTCCCATCATGCTTTAGTAGTGACATTTTACTTTGGGCAAGCTGGACTAATCATCACTCTCTATATATGTTCTGTGTGTTTCTTTCTTGGTGTCTTTGGGGGTTTTTACCCTCAGTCACAAATGCATCTGCAGTAAATTGCATCTCTTACATTATATTAGTAGGATAATAACTATCATTAAGTATATGCAATATACCCTGGTCCCAAGGCAGATCACGTCTTTTGTGCTCTTTTGCTTTCATCCACCAAGTTGTTTATTCTTTTTAAATATTTTTCTAGTTGTAGATGGACACAATGTCTTTATTTTATTGCTTTGTATGTGGTGCTGAGGATCGAACCCAGGGCCTCACGCATGAGGCAAGTGCTCTACCGCTGAGCCACAATCCCAGCCCCAAGTTGTTTATTCTTAAGATCAGGTCAAAATGAACAGTGCCATTTCTTTGAAAGAGAAGTCGCCTAATAATGAGTTGAAATTTGGCAGAGAAATGTAATAGAAAGGAGGGACAGTGATGCTTAGAGTCATAAAATTTTTAATAACCTCCAGGTGAGAAAACCTTGTCTTCAGAATTGAGAAAACTTCCAAAAAGAACTTGTAACCAAGGCTGGATGATAAGTCAGTGTTCAGACTGGTTAATAGAAAAATTGAAGTGTAGTTCCTAGGAAGAATCTCTTTTATTGTGTTTTTGGCTAACAGACCCTGAAGAAAATCCTAAAAGATTAGTTCCAATCATGCCTTGAGTAACAAGGTCATGGACAAAATTATAGTGTGCACCCTCAGAGTGTCTACTTTGAGAAACAGCTCTACTTTGACTGCAGACTTATCTTGGTTCTGTTGAGCTTTGTCCTCTCCTTTATGTTTTCTCTCTGCCCCCCAGCAGCACACTAATTTTGGCCCCTGAAATCTTACCATTCTTTTAAGAATAATTATAGTTACCTTATTTTGAGCAATTAATATGTGCCTAATGTGTGCAAAGCTGTTTAATTATACCAATTAATGCTCACAACACCCTTATGAGATAGGTACTTTTATCTTTAAATTGAGGGGGGGGTTGTACTAGGGATTGAACCTAGGGTCACTTAACCACTGAGCCACATCCCCAGCAATTTTTATTTTTTATTTAGAGAAAAGGTCTTGTTACATTGCTTAAGGCCTTGCTAAATAGTTGAGCCTGTCCTCCAACTTGCAATCCTCCTGCCTCAGCCTTCTGAGCTGCTGGGATTACAGGTGTGCACCACCATGCCCAGACTTATCTTTAAATTTTAAATGTAAGAAGCTAAAATCTTGGAAAGTTTAAATGACCTTCTCATTCAACTTAGTAAGAGGTTGCAGGCTCCAAGGTCTTGATCCCTAATGGCACCAAAAAAAATAACCCCCACAATGTGCTCATATGAAACATCAGTTTCCCCTAAAAGTTTAAAACACAGTTTGTTTAAGCTATTCAGTCTTCCATTCTCTTGGACCCATCCTTGATGGTCTTAGGTTTCTTGATAGTGGGCTTCTTCCAATGGTCCAACATACTGCACAGGTTTTCCAGAAAGACTCTTCAAAAAGGAAAACCACAGATAGGAATTTAAATGGATCTTCCACGAGGAAACAAGAGTTCTTAACCTCAGTGCTCTTCACATTGAAAATCCCTCTCAGTAGCACTATTGAGCAATAATAGCTTGTTGACTCTAGAGGCTCTATGGAGTTTGCGATGTACAAAGAGTACATCATACGTCTGTGTATGCTGCTTATCTTTAACCACATTATTAGCAACTGATTATGAATATTCAAAGTCATAAAATAATTAAAAATAACATATTAAATGTTTTGCTCCTCTTTAACTAAAAAGTCTTTCTAAGGAGAAAACACATTTATAAATGATATAAATAGACAAGCAGACTTGGAACCCACAGCTGATTCTCTACAGCCATATTTGTTGAAAGCAGAGACCAGATATTATTTATATTGTCCCAAGTCAGTAAACCGCACTTGCACAAAGCAAAGCAGTGCTCTCTGAGCATAGTAGTTACTTATTTATGGTTCCAGCTATGGAAGATGGGTTGGTTCAAAATGAGAGATGATATAACCTCATGCTTTGAATATATACCTTGTTGCTCTGCCACTGAAGCTTATTTTATTTTATTTTGGTACTTGGGATTGAACTCAGGGGTACTCAACCACTGAGCCACATTCTCAGCCTTATTTTGTGTTTTATTTAGAGACAGGGTCTCACTGAGTTGCTTAGTGCCTCGCCATTGCTGAGGCTGGCTTTGAACTCGTGATCCTACTGTCTCAGCCTCCCAAAGTGCTGGGATTACAGGCATGCACCGCTGTACCCAGCTCACTGAGGCTTATTTTTAAATGGACATGTTTTCTGTTCCTCTTCTCCCTCTCCCCTTCCCTAACCAAACAGGATTAATTTTTTCCCATCCTAGGCTGAGTTATCTGTCTTTGAACACACACCCACCATAGGAATCAAGTAATTCAGACTTTAGGGATGGTGTCAGAAGATCTAAGAAATGGCTGGCTCCCAAATTAACAAGTGAATCACAATCCCTCCAATATTGAACACCTGGAATGAATCACTTTTTTAAAAGGAAGTGTTCTACCTGATGGGCAGAATCACAGTTTCTGGATCAGGAGTCCCTTGTGTTTTTCCTTTGTTAGCAAAGCAATAAAACTTTTTTTTCCTCTCCCTCAGAACTGTGTCCTTGTTATTGGATTGGCATGGGCAGGGCTGGGGGTAGGGGGAAGGACTGAGCTTTTGGTAACAATAATTTTTTTAAAAAAAACTTTTAAAAACTTATTTATTCTAATTAAGTTTACATGACAGTAGAATGCATTTTGATTCATTGTACACAAATGGAGCACAACTTTTCACTTCTCTGGTTGTACACAATATGGAGTTATATCATATGTGCAGTCATACATGAACCTAGGGCATTGTTGTCCATCTCATTCCACCATCTTTTCTGCCCCCATGTCCCATCCTCTCCCTTAACAAGAACTTTTTGCTGTGACATGGTAATAACTTAATTTTTATCAGATATATTCTCCTCTAAATGAAGGAGAAGCAAGACAACCAACTCATCTATTCCTACAACCTTGAAATGACTTGTAAGGTCACTAGAGACATGGAAGTTTATGCTTTTTGCTGATGTCAAAATCCAGATGTAGCCTACTTGGACTGGTCCTATCCATTCAAAGCTATTTCACTTTTTGTTTTTGTACAAAGTCTTTTGTAATAGTGGTCCACTTTATGCTTTGAATATAGCCCTTGATGCTCTGCTACTGCAATTAATTTTTAAAATGGACATGTTTCTCTTCCTCTCTCCCTAATCTCTTCCCCTCCCTAATCTCAGGGGAATCAGGATTACCTTTCTTCCTCATTCCAGATTTATCTGTCCCTGAGTACACACCCACCATAGGAACAAAGTAATCCAGACTGTGGGGAATGTACCAGAAGATCTCAGAAATGACTATCTCCCAAATTAACAAGTGACTTACAATTCCAACAGGGAACACATGGAATGAATGCAGCCTTTGAGTCACCAATTTAAAAGCCCCCTGTTCCTGCTGATGGGCAGAATCACAGCCTTTAGGACAGGAGTCCCCTGTGTTTCTCCGTTGCTAGCAAAGCAATAAAACTTCTTTTTTCTTTTTCTCAAATCTGTGTCCTCATTGTTAGATTGGCACCAGGGACAAGGACCAAGCTTTCGGCAACGTTTTACCTATGAAAGCGAAGTAAATGAAATATTGAGATCCAGGATTATAGCATTTGATCAACACTGCAGACTCTGGACTTAAATTCTTTGTGTCCAAACAATTTCTTGGCCCTTTGCCAATCTTGTAACCTTAGGTAACTTACTTAACATCTCTGTGTTTCAATTTTCTCAAGCATAGTATTGGGGCTAATAATATTTCCTACTTCATACAATGGTTGTGAGAATTAAATGAAGTAGTGAACATAATGCACTTAAACAGCTCTTTTCAAATAGGATATGATGACTTTTTAATTTGCACATCTTTCTGTAACCAATGAAGAATTTTCTACATAATTCTCACTTTCTATATAGTTCTGATCCAATTCCTTTAAATACCAAATTAAACAACCTCGTATAGAAGCCACATTTCCTACATAGAGACAGCAAGATTTGACAAAGTATTGTAGAGTAGTGGTCTCCAATTACTGGTACTTGACTATGTTTTCACTCATCTGTGAAAAGTGGGGAAAATAAGATGGTATGATTGCCAATTGTCATTTTGTTACCAATAGCTCCAGCCTTGCCCCTGAAGTCAATCCAATAATGAGAACATGGTTTTGAGAAAACTGTTGCTTTGTTACCGAAGGAAGACTCCTGTCCCAGAAACTGTGATTCTGCCCATCCAGAATAACAGAGGGCATTAGATTTATTTTTTCAAGCACTACTGTGGATTAGAACCCAGACCCTTGAACATGCTAGGTAAGCACTCTACCACGGAGCTATATGCCAACCCCTGAGAAAAGTTTTTAAAGAAGCTATGCAAAGGCTACATTTCAGGTGTTGGGAGGGGGGGCGGTTAAGATTCACTTGTTAATTTGGAAGAGGGAAAAGAGGAAAAAACATTGTTTTAAAAAAAGCCTCAGTGGCCAGATCAGCAAGGGCTACATTGGAAACATGAAGTGGACCACTCTTACAATTTATTGTGAAGGATTACCCTTAGACAGATTATTTCATTCTGTGAAAAATAGAAAATTTGGTGGTCCATTTTCAGGATACAGTATTTAGCCTTAATTGGGATGTAAGATTCAATCATAGCCATTTTGAGATCCAATTGTAGCCATTTTAACTATAGCCCTTCCCTTTGCCTGTCCCAATTTTCGCATTAGCCAATTGGGTAGATTTTTAACACCCAGCTCCTCCTATCAAAGTGAGGGGGCAGTGCTGCATCAGGGATAAAAGCAGTCGGACTGCCTGTCCAAGTGTATTTGTTTGTCCAGACTTTGTTCTGTACTACACTTTTCTACAGAAGTAAAGTTTGTCTTTCGAAGCTATTGAGCACTTGTTTGACTCCTTGCAGCACCCTGGAATTTCTGACAATTTCCACATTTGTGGGACTTCAGGCAATGACACAATGGCTTGATATATAATTTTAAAAAATCCCCATACAGATACTTCTTGACTTAGAAGGGGTGAAGTTCCCATCCCAATAAAGCTATCATAAATTAAAAATATCCTAAATTGAGGAAACATTTAACACACCTAATCTACCAGACATTATAGCTTAGCCCAGCCTACCTTAAACGTATTCAAAATACATTAGCCTATGGTTGGGCAAAATCACCCAACACAAAACGTATTTCATAATAAAGTGCTAAATAGCTCAAGTCATTTACTGAAGACAATTATGAAAGTGAAATGGTTTTTACTGCATTTATATTGTTTTTACAACATTGCAAAGTTGAAAATTATATGTCAAGGATCCTCTACATTTGGAAAAGCTAATTTAAATGTGTCAAATTTATAGAGAACTCTGAGGTTTTTGAAATTTTACTGCTCTGTGAAACACAATAGTTTAAGAACCACTATGATAAGGCCTATGATCACTGTGTGATTCACCTAAAGCTAAAACATCAAAGCCAATGTTCTTGTTTCCTTTGACTTCCCTACCAGTGCAAATACACATTTCTTCCAGCTGTCTTATGAATGTGGTTTTGGTTTTCAGTTGACAGATTTCCTGAAACAGCTGCTGTCTTGACATTAAGCACAACAAAAGACTTTGCTCAGACCTATGACAAGAGGCAAGATTTACAACAATGGTGACAGTGATCTCCAGTTGTCATGGTTTGCTTTTTCCTTCTCTTTTTTTTTGTACTAGGGATTGGACCCAGGAGTAATTAACCATTAAGCCCCATTCCCATCCCCCTTTTTATTTTTTATTTTGAGACAGGGTCTTGCTAATTTGCTTAGGGCCTCCCTAAGTTGCTGAGACTGGCTTTGAACTTGTGGTCCTCCTGCCTCAACCTCCTGAGCCTCTGGGATTACAGGCATGCAACACTGTGCTCAGCTTTTTTAAAGGAGTTTTTATGTACTCCACAAGCAACAAAAGGACTTACTGTACTTTCAGTAGTTAAACAGAGCATGAGAAAATTAGAGTGGAATATTGACTCTGTTATTTGATGTTTGCATGCTAATTTTATCAAAAAAAGGCGACACTTTCTTGTATTGCATTGAAGTTTCATGTAAGGCACTTAAAATGTTTTGTGGGCTGGGGATAGGACTTAGTGGAAGAGTGCTTGCCTAGTATGTGTAAGGCCCCAGCACACATGCACAGCCTCCAAACTGATTAAAGCACTAGATAAATGCAAAATATTATTAGATGGTACCTACATGAAAATGACTTCCTCCACTTTTCCATTTCCCTCCTTTATGGATTTAATATTCCATGGATATACTTTTCCATGTGCAAGAGAAAAAAAACTAGCAGTGTATTTGGATACAAAAACACTATTGTTATGATGTCAGTTATGCTTAAAATTGCACTAAAAATATTGGAGTTGTTCCTTCCCCTCCCTGCTCAGTGGTAGGGATTGAACCTTGTTGTTTTGTTTTCTTTCTTTCTTTCTTTTTTCTTATTTATTTATTTTTGTGCATGCGGTATAGGAATGGAACCCAGGGGCTCTACTTCTGAGCTCCATCCCTAGCCCTTGCTATTCTTTATTTTGAGATAAAGTCTCCCTAAGTTGCCAAGGCTGACCTCAAACTTTTGATCCTCCTGCCTCAGCCTCCAGAGTCACTGAGATTACAGGCATACACCACCATGCCCAGCTTGTTTCTTAATGATAGGTTAATACACAACATTTTCTTAGAAATTTCTGGACTTTTCCTTGAATCATTAAATGAGTATTGTGTATATAAAATATAAAAAGAAAACAAATGCGCCAAAGATAGTAAAATCACTCACTATAGTTGAAAATGAAAACCACTATATAAACCAAGCTTGCTTTTTATCTGATTTCCACTGGGTGTCAGCAATGTATGACTTTCCACCCACAATCTCTAAGAGTAGAATAATAGTCCTAGAGCTTATTTTTTGTTAGAATTTAATTTTTTTATCAATGATTTTTATTGTTGAACTACTCTTTAGCTATCTATTAGTAACCATTTTATTCTCTGGCTAATGTGCCTCATAATCAACACAACATTATGAGATACATAAGAAATAACACTTTCTTATAATTTGATAAAGTAAGACAGTGAAAACCTCAAGAAGGTGAAAATAAAAGCATAATCAGCCTGGTAAAGTTTTGTTGTTGTTGTTGTTGATTTAAGTCACCTAAGTGATAGATTGAGCAGGATTGCTTAGAAAACACACTAAAGAAGCTATTCATTGGCTGGGTATAGTGCTGCATGCCTGTATTCCCAGTGTTTTCAGAGGCCAAGACAGGAGAATTATGAGTTCAAAGCCATCCTCAGCAACAGCAAGGCGCTAAGCAACTCAGTGAGACCCTGTCTCCACATAAAACACAAAATAGGGCTGGGGATATGGCTCAGTGGTCGAGTGCCCCTGAGTTTAATCCTCAGTACCAAAATAAATAATAAATAAATAAATAAATAAATGAAACAAAATAAAATCAAAATGAAAAAGGCTGAGGATATAGTCAGTGGTAGAGTGCCTTGAGTTCAACCTCCAGTATCGTCCCTGAAAAGAGAAGTTATTCATTGATTCAACCCCACATTAAATTACTGAATGTTGAGTGTATGACTAAGAGTTAGGAATTGTTGATGTACACAAGATAAAGTAGTAAACAAGATAGACATCATCCTTTCAAATTGTTCAGACTAGTTGGGAAGACATAAATAAAATCACAATTATTGGGAATGTGGTATATTATATGGATTTGTTGTTGTTGTTGTTTATTTGTTTTGATTTTTTGAGAAGAGTTCTTGCTTTGTTGCCCAGACTGGTCTCGAACCCCACTTGTATCCACAAGTGCCATGGGAAGCCCAAGGCATACTGCCAATGGACCTTAATAAAGCCATAGTCCTACCAATCTTCTCTCTGACTCACTTCTCAGCTTCTGGTTAAGTTCCCAGTCATCTCGGGACTTACTACTCTCACTAAGATCCTCTCTGGAACCTACGAGTAATAAATTTCATTTGTTTCATGCATTTTGAATTTACTGCCTCATTGTAGGCAGTAAATTAACATACCCGAAACTAACCTTCTCCTGGTCAGGGATCTCTTAGAGAGTGGCTATCTTGGCTTATGGCCACTCTCAACATAGAGAATGCAAAATCAAATTAGAAATAAACCATAAGAAGAAAAATCACAACAATTGAGAATACTGAATCTGAGGAACAAAGCAGAAGAGGAGGAGGTGGAGGAAGGTCAGGGGGAGGAAGTGGAAAGGCAGGACTATGACAACTAGCAGAGGTGGACTTAGACACTTGTGTGACCCAATTTTGCCTATCAATATGTGCATAAAGGGAGTACAAGAGGACAAGAAGAGAAAAAACAAAGCAAAGAAAGTGTACTTAAAAAGCCGGGCACGGTGGCCTGTAATCCCAGCACTTTGGGAGACTGAGACAGGAGAATCGTGAGTTCAAAGTCAGTCTGAGTAACAGTGAGGCACTAAGCAACTCAGTGAGACCCTGTCTCTATATAAAACACAAAATAGGGCTGGGGATGTGGCTCAGTGGTCGAGTACCCCTGAGTTCAATCCCCAGTACCAACAGAAAAAAAGTAATGGTTGCATTGTCCAAATGTGATAAAATACATTTTCATACCAATCCAAAAGGCTCAACAAACTCTGAAGAGGATCAACTCCAAGAAATTCATATGTAAAACTTACCTGAACTGTTGAAAAGCAAAGACAATAAATCTTGAAAGTGACAAGAAAAAAAGTGGCATAGAAGAAATCTTTGTTAATATTAACAACTAATTTCTCTTGAGAAACCCTCAGGCTAACAGGAAGTCAGATGACATAGAGAGCTGAAAGAAGAAACTGTCCACTAAGAATTCTATAACTGACAAAACTTGCTTTCAAAAATTAAGGGAAAATTAAGACATTCCCAAATAAGGAAAAAACTGAGAGTATTAGCCCCTTAGACTTGACCTATGGGAAATAGTAAAGGAAGCCTTTCTGGTGGAAGTGAGGTTACACTAGACAGTAACTCAAATCTACATGAAGAAATAAAGAGGCAAACAATGGTAACTACAAAGATAAATATAAATGACAGACTGTCATTTTTTTTCTTTGTAACTTTATTTTCTCTTTTCTGATTTAAGATAACTATAAAATCAATAATTATATAACTGTTTTGGGGGCATAAAACTTATGTAGATGTAGTTTGTATGACAATAACAGCACAAGAGGGAAATGGATCTATATCAGGGCAATATATTGTATTCTGTTGAAATCAACATGGTATTTATCTGACTATTATAATTAATAATATATAATTATATATGTATGATTATAATTAAGATTAGAAATTAAATGTTAATTGTAATTCCTAGGACCACCACTAAAATAAATTATAGTAAAAGAAACAAGGGGATTGAAATGACACTCTAGAAAAGATCTATTTAACACGTAAAAAGGTGGTAATGGAGGAATAGAGAGAAAAATGACATAAGACAGAAAAAATGACAAAATGGCACCTATATATTCTATCTTATCAATAATTACATTAAATGCACATAGATTAAGAACAATTTACACATTGACTGTGATTAACAGTATGGATTAAAAATATGATCCAAGTCTGTGTCTATAAGAGGCACTTTTAAGATTCACAGACGTAGCTGGGTGAGGTGGTGCATGCCTGTAATCCCAGCACTTTGTGAGACTGAGGTAGGAGAATTGTGAGTTCAAAGCCAGCCGCAGCAACAGCAAGGTGCTAAGCAACTCAGTGAGACCCTGTTTCTACATAAAACACAAAATAGGGCTGGGAATGTGGCTCAGTGGTCGAGTACCCCTGAGTTCAATCCCTGGTCCTCCCCCCAAAAGATTCATAGACATAAATAGGTTAAAAAGCAATTGAGTGGGAAAAGATATTATTTAAACTGTAAGAGAGTGGGATTGGCTATATTAATATCAGACAGAATATGTTTGGGGTAAACATTATCCCTCCCCCCAAAATTCACATCCAAGCAGAATTTTTGAGTGTGGTCTTATTTGGTAACTTTGGAAATAATAATCAATTAAAAATGAAGTCATACCAAACATGATGACCAAACGTACTGTGGTGTTCTGAATGACATTCTGGAACAGAAAAAGAACATTAGGTAAAAATGGAGGAAATTAGAATAAAATATGGATTTAAATAAAAATCTATATTGTTTCATCAGTTGTAACAAATATACCATACTAACTTAAGATGTTAATAATAGAAAAAAATTGGGTGGTGTGTTGAGAAATCTTGGTAAACAAAAGTCTACCTTGGAACTTACTAGCTCTGTGATCTGACAGGTCCATTCCTTTCTCTAGTCTCATTTCCTTTTTCATTTGTATAAGAGTTCCACGTGTTTTGGGGAATTTAAAATGGATAATGTAAGTTCTTACATATTTTGTAACCTGTATGTTACTACTATCTGTACAGATCTGGGTTTTTAATTTTTAATTTTTTGTACCGGGGATTGAACTCAGGGGCACTTGACCATAGAGCCACTTCCGCAGACCTGTTTTGTGTTTTATGTAGAGACAGGGTCTCACTGAGTTGCTTAGTGCCTCGCTGTTGCTGAGGCTGGCTTTGAACTCGCGATTTTCCTGTCTCAGCCTCCCTAAGTGCTGGGATTACAGGCTTGAGCCACCGGGCCCGGATTTTTTTTTTCTTTTTAAAACAAATTTCTCTGTGATTATGAGACCATTGTTCCTATACAGGTTATAGACAAGCCTTTGAGATTCACTGCTCTGGAGCATTGTTTCCATTGTTCTTGTCATTGTTGATACCTAAATAGCCAGGAGAGTTCTACAGAAGTTTGCAGCTTGCTTATAATGATATAAAATTCTTGCTAGATAAAAGAGAAAACTACTGAATTCCTTTAATACCTATGAATGGAACTTCCACCAATTCCTACATAATAGAGTATCTGCCCATACAGTCAAGAAATAATTCAGTCTTCCAACTAAGTTGTGATCAGTGTTGTCAGAGAAGTGTTTTCCTATCATTCAGCATAGTGTGAAATGGTAGATGAGCCATTGCCGGGGCTGGGGTGGGGGCGGGGACGGGGGCAGCGAGGGCAGGGGGATTGACTTATGTGGTGAGCAGTGCTGAAGGTGAAGAAACTTGAAAATAAAATATTGTTCAGGCAAGTTTCTAACCAACTTAATGCTTGACAATGAACACATGAGCTGTCTATCCAGATTATTCTTCAGACAAAATAAGATGTGTGTCAAATAGCTTTGGCAAGTACAAACACATAAGATAAGCCAATTTAAACAAAGGCCTCGGGGATCTTCATTCTCTGATCAGTCGGGGATCTTCATTCTCTGATCAATCGCAGTCATTCCTTTTAGGGAGGTGAGGTTAGTTTACATTTGGGAATATAGTAATTCTAGGACCAGAGTAATTCCCCCAAAGAATTTAGCTAAGAAAACAAATTCTTCTTTAATGATATATCATGCTGCAATAATTTCTCTTTTTTCTTTTCCTTTTTTAATTTCTGTTTTTGCATTGAAAATTTGAATGACAATTTTAAAGCCATAATCGTTAGGATTTGCCAGGAACATAGTGTCTGTATTTCCTCCTTTAAGATGTTGTCTCCCTGGTATCAAGAATTTTAAAAATCAAAGCATAAAATAGAATATTGATTTATAAATGTAAACTGAGAACTAATCAAGTTATGAGAAAGTTGGAAAAATTTTTCCTTCTCCATATTTGTGTACAACTGTCCCTTAATTGGACTATCTACCTTGATCTCTGCTCTGAGCAATTATTTGTTTGCTCTAGAATCTATTTTCTTGCTCTAATCTACATCAAAAGAAGTTGTCTTTCTTGGATATCTTTGCCCTTTCCTTACTGAGTAGGTTGGGCAAATTTGAGTCACTGGAATATTGGAAGGCGTAAGAAAGAAATATGACAGAATTTCTTTTCCTTTCTCTGCTTCCTCTAATTTCCCTGTCAATGGCTGATTCCCTTCTCTGGTTTCATGTCCCATTGAATGGTCTCCTCTTCTATGGTACCAACTCTAGCCTTGACTGTAAGTCCTGCAATATTATATTGTCCCAGCTTCTGGGTTCTGGTAATAATAGCTTCTTTTTTTTTTTTAATACTTTATTTTTTTTCCTCAAAAGTTGCATTTTAATACATGTTATCAAACATAACAGAAAAAAACAAATTTTCAGAAGCTGTACACACTATTCACTGAAAACATTTGTTGAGGCAAATAGAAAAAAATATTGTTACAATCATAATTTTTCTAACTTTGCACAAAATTATAAGCAGATTACATTCTTCATATTAAAGATGGTTGATAAAAAATATATATAAATATATATATATATACTGTTCATTGAAAGTGCATATAAAGATGTTTAATATGTAATAATAGCTTCTTATCCTTTGTTACTCCTCCATAGGAATGAGCATAGCTTCTGGTCATTGCTCATCTCAGAGTTGCCTCACTTTCTCCTCTTTTGCTTCTCAGCATCATCTTCTTCTTCTTCTTCTTCCTCCTCCTCCTCTTCTTCTCCTTCTTCTTCTTCTCCTCCTCCCTCCCCCCCCATCTTTATTTTTGGTACCAGGGATTGAACTCAGGGGCACTCGACCACTGAGCCACGTCCCCAGCCCTATTTTGTGTTTTATGTAGAGACAGGGTCTCACTGAGGTGCTTAGCTCCTCACCGTTGCTGAGGCTGGCTTTGAACTCGCGATTCTCCTGTCTCAGCCTCCCTAAGTGCTGGGATTACAGGCGTGAATCACCACGCCCAGCTCACATCAATCTTCTAACAAAGCTTAGTATTAAATTTCTTTAATTTGGAAGATCAAGAGGATTTTTCCTGGTATAGCTGTGATATAGTCAGATACACTGTCTCTTGGTTGATGTTAGAAAAACAATGAAAAATTCTTTCCCTCATAATAATAATAATAATAATAATATCATTATGATAATGAAAATAATAATGATAATATTATTATTATCATTAATAATAATAATCATTATTATTATTATTTTGGTACTGGGAATTGAACTCAGGAGCACTCGACCACTGACCACATTCCCAGCCCTATTTTGTGTTTTATTTACAGACAAGGTCTCAGTTGCTTAATGCCTCACCAAATTGCTGAGGCTGGCTTTGAACTCACTATCTTCCTGCCTCAGCCTCCCAAGATGCTAGGATTATTGGCATGTGCCACTGTGCCCAGCTAAAATAATTATTAATAATAATGAGAATCCTGACTAAATGGTTGTGGAAATCACACAAAATACAGCCCCAAATTATGAGGATACAAGTAGAAGTATGTGCATTAAAGAATTATTTTAACAAAAAAATCAGTAAACACCTTAAATGCTGGTCAGTTGGGAAATTCTTACATTATGCCTTATTCATATTATGGAATATTATGAAGACATTATAAATAATGGGATTTATATTTATGTACTGAAGTGAAGAGCTTTCTAAAACTTTGTGAAAAGCAAAACACAAAAGCAGAGATCCAGCTATGTTTTAAAATATCTTATATATGTGTGTATATGTGTATATGTGTATTTGTATATGGATGTGTATTTAGTTGTATACACATGTACATTAAAAATATTTAAAACAAAATTTAAAAACTTTTATTAGAGCATTATACATAGAAGTTGGGTTCATCCTGACATAATTATACATACATGGAATTAGATTTCAGTTCCTGATTCCTCCCTTTTCCCTTCTATCTTTACTCCCCTCCCCCATTCTCCTTCCTCTATTCTGCTAGACTTCCTTTCACTCTTCTATTTATTCATATCTGATTTTTAGTTATGCATAAAGGTGAAATTCGCCATAGCATATTTATATATGCATATAACATTATTTTTTAAGAATTCATTGCACATTGCCTCCCCTTTCCCATCCCTTCACTCTGCTTCTTGATATTCTTCTACACTATTGATCTTCCCTATATCTTTATGTTATCCTATTCTTCCCTCCCCCTTTCCTTTATTTTACTCTGGCTTCTGCATATGAGAGAAAACATTCAATCTTTGATTTTCTAAGTCTAACTTATTTCACTTAACATGATGTTCTCCATTCCCATCCATCTAATCAAATTATTAATTCCCTTACCTCTAACCTGAGATGCATGTTCCTCATCTCAGTAAAATACAGCACTGTTCACTCAGTCAATCAAATATAGAATTATTCTTGTCTCTTGTTTCTCTCACCTGATATTCAATCTATTAACAGATCCCATTAGATTCACTTTGCAAAATATATTTTGAATTCAACCACTTCTTACTACCATTAAATTTTCTTCCTCTGGAAATGGCTTGCATTCTCCCTTGAATGTGTATTTCTTACTTTACCCACTAAATTTCTCTTCCCTAAGATAGTTCACATTCTTCCTGAAATGTGTATCTGTTCTCCTAAATAAGTTTGTGTCTCTTAAAAACAAAACAATTGCAAAATAATTACACTAACCCCTAACTGGTATTCTTGCCTCCTCACATTCTATTCGACACAGGAATTAAAATCATCTTTTAAAATCAGTTCTTCTCATTCTCTTGTTCAAAACCTTCAAATCCAGAGACCCTATATGATCTTGTCACTTGTTCCTTCTCCAACTTTATCTCCTAACACTCTCTGGCTGAAATACTGTTCCCCAAATATATTTATATGGTTCACTCCCTCACATTGTGTAGGTATTTGCTAAAATATGACTTGTCAGAGAGAGAACTGTCTTGAGCACTCTATTTAAAAACCAAAATACACACCAGGGCAGTCATTTGTTTTGTTCCTCTTTCTTTTTTTTTTTTTTAATTTAGTTATTTTATTTAAATGCATTTCAAGTCATAGTACATAACCAGATCTCTGTTTTTCCATTTCTCTGATTGCAAACCAAATAAAGTCACACCATTAGAGTCTTCATAGATGTGCCAGGGGTAGTAATGACCATCTCAAATAACCATCATTCCTATGCCCATTTCCCTTTCCTTCCTCCCACCTCCCCCAACCATGTTTAGAGTTCCTGCATTTCTCCTATGATTCCCGTTCCCACCCCCCCCTTGTTTTGTTCCTCTTTCTTCTCCACTAGAATGGCAGGTCTATGAGTGCAAGGGCTTTCTTTTATTCCCTTACATATCCTATGTATTTAACATATTTGTAGATCAGTGGGAATGAGCAGATTTACATATTTGTATGTACTTTGGCAATGTCCTGAAAGAATTTACATCACAGGGCTAATAGGTTATCTTGAAAAGAGGGGTAGGGGTTTCTTGAGAAGAAATTTTTTTTATAATGCAGTATGTCACAACTCTCTCATCTCTATTGGCTGTTAATTAAAGAGATATTGGAGGAGAAACAATGGAGGGCAATGAAAAGACAGACAGACACATATAGGGAGAAAAAGCTGGGACCAGGTAGGTAGCCAAAACCTGATGAAGCGTATTTGACTCCAGAGCTAGTTCTATAAATTTATTATACAGGTTCCATCAAAAGGTTATTTGTGCTGGGCATGGTGGCACATGCCTGTAATCCCAGTGGCTAGGGAGGCTGAAGCAGGAGGATCACAAGTTCAAAGCCAGCCTCAGCAAAAGCAAAGTGCTAAGCAACTCAGTGAGACCCTGTCTGTAAATAAAATACAAAAAAGGGCTGAGGGTGTGGCTCAGTGGTTGAGTGCCCTGACTTCAATCCCCAGTACCCCTCTCTCCCACCAAAAAAAAGGTTATTTGTGGGAAATTTTTTGGAAAGCAGGCAATCTGAAGGATGCAAGACAGGTGAGGCATTAGGTTCATCTTGTTTTGCTCAGAATTTACTATCCGTGGGAGAAAGTGCTGAACTCAAGGCCTCCACTGATAGAGCCTACAACCAGGCCACCCCTGGCCAGCAATACCATAGCAACTGGGACATATTGACTTGAACCTTTGCCCAGGCAGCTCCCAGTGCAAATGCAGCCACAAGAGTCAGATAGGCCATGATTTAAATCACCACTGCCCACAGCAGTGATTATAAGTTAGGGATCTGAGACCAGAACACTTCAATCACAAGGCAATTCACCATCAGGATACTGTCCTCCTTATAAGGTAATAACATTTCATAGTAGCTTTTGCCATTTCTCCTTAATAAAGAGTAGTATAATGATATGGATTAGAAGTTGACTTTCTCCCAGCAGCTTATGTGTTAAAAACTTGTTCTACAGTGTGGTGCTATTGTGAAGTGGTAATATCTGGGAGGTGGGGCCTAGTGGGAGATCCTTAGGTCTTTTGGGAGTGTACTCTGAAAAGATAGTTCCCACAGGACTCCTTGGTAATTCTCTTGAGAGAACTTTTATTAAAAACCTGAGTTTAAACTAGGCACAGTGGTGCACACCTATAATCCCAGAGGCTGGGACAGGATTTCAAGCTTACAAGGCCAGTCTGGACAACTTAATAAGACCCTGTCTTGAAATAAAAAATAAAAAGGGATGGAGATGTTGCTTAGTGGTATAACTACCCAGAGTGACAGAACAATTCCCAGTACTGAGGGGGAAAAAAAAGCCTGAGTTTGGTTCCCCCCAGCTCTCTTTGCTCCTAGTTGGAAATGTTATTACCTGCTTGTTTGTGCATATGCAGCCTCCATTGCTTTCTGGGCAATGAAGTAAAAGCAACCAAAGGGTGGTCGTTGATCCTGAATTATGCCATTTGGACTTTCAGCCTTCAAAACTGTGAGCTAAATAAACCTTTTCTCTTTATAGAGTTAACCACTTCAGGTATTTTGTTGTAATGAGGCAAAACTGACTAGTACATAGAAAAATTAAACTCCATTTCTATGGAGTTGTGAAATCTGAGAGTTTTTTTTCTTTGAATATTTTTATTGGCATAGGTTAATTTGGGATTCATCGTCACATATTTATACATGCACACAACAAAATTTGCTCAATTTCATTCCCCTGTAACTCCCCTTTGCCCTCCCTTCCTCTCTCCCCCTGGTCCCTTTCCTCTACTCTATTGATCACCCTTTGATTTTTATGAGATGTCCACCTTTCTTTTCCTTTTCTCTCTAGCTTCCACATTTAAGAGGGGACACATGACTCTTGACTTTCTAGGTCTGGCTTATTTCACTTAGCATCATGTTCTCCAGTTCCATCCATTTACCAGCAAATGACATAATTTCATTCTTTAAGACTGATAAAATTCCATTGTGTATATATGCCATATTTTAATTCATTCATCTGTTGATGGACCCATAGGCTATTTCCATAATTTGACTATTGTGAATTGTGCTGCTATAAACATGGGTATGCATGCATTACTATAGTATGCTAAAGCTGGGTGTGTTGGCACACACCTGTAATCCCAGCACTTTGGGAGGATGAGACAGGAGAATCACCAAGTTCAAAGCCAGCCTCAGCAATGGTGAGGCACTAAGCAACTCAGTGAGACCCTGTCTCTACATAAAACCCAAAATAGGGCTGGAGAAGTGGCTCAGTGGTTGAGTACTTCTGAGTTTAATCCCCAGTACCAAAAAAAAAAAAAAGAAAGAAAGAAAACTATAGTATGCTGACTTTAATTCTTTTGGATAAATACCAAGGAGTGGTATAGCTGGGTCTTATGGTGGGTCCATTCTTACTTTTATGAGGAACCTCCATGCTGATTTCCATAGTGGTTGTACTAAATTTACAATACCACCAACAGTGCAAAAGTAATCCTTTTCCCCCACATCCTTGTCAGCATTTCTTTTTTTTTCCACAGTCAGAAATTTGTTCTTTATTTTTAATCTTTTGTGTACAGAAATGTTGAAGTGAATGTTTACTCAATGGTACATTTCAAAATATTCCAGTAAGTAACTAAAGCATGGACTAGACTTATTAGCAAATATTCTAATTTTTTTAGAGGAAAGGCATATTTCCAAAAAACTCTATGAAGATATATGTAAAGGCACACATACATCCTCAAAAATGACTGGCATACATTCAACTGCCTCTCTTGGGCTTGGCTGTCACCCCACGTCCCGGCAGTGCTACCTCACACCTCACCCACTAGCAACCACTTGGGGCTGGTGGGAGCCTCGGCAGGTGTGCATATGCATAGGGCCATGGCCGTAGCCCCCTGACAGGCCAAGGCCAAATCAATGAAGTGGAGGATTGATCAGCAGCTGATTTGGGCTGCTGTTTGCCCCTGATCGTGCCACTGCTGGTTGACCTTGCCGAGTGTGAAGAAGAGTTGCAACTCCACATTGCAGGTCCTGCAGCACCTGGACCTTCAGGGTGACCTGTACCTGGACATAATTGATAGCCTTTGTTTTACCATTGTCTACAGCAGACCAAAGAGTGCATCCAATGAACATTATTTCAGTGTAGAAAATAAACTTGAATATGAGAACTTCTACACGATTTTGGATCACTCAATCCAGCAATGGTTTACAGATATTGTCGCAAAATAAATAAGAAATTCAAGTCCATTATAATGATGAGGAAGAAAATTATTCATTTCACTAGCTCTGATCAGAGCAAATAAGCTAATGCTGCTTTCTTTCTTGGATGCTATATGGCTCTATATTTGGGGAGAACTACAGAAAATGCAAATAGAATATTAATCTTTGGAAATACATCATCTATTCCTTTTAGAGTTGCTGCCTATGGAAATTTCAATTTTCTACAATACCCTTTTCAACAATACCCTTTTCTCATGCAGTGAAGAAGGCAACACAGTACGGGTTCTTAAATTTCAACACATTTGACATTGATGAGTAGAAACACCATGGAAGAGCAGAAAATAGAGATTTAAACTGGATAATACCAGACCATTTTATTGCCTTCTGTGCACCTTATGCAAGATCCACAACATTCTCCTGAGACTTATAGTCCATATTTTAAGACTCACACTGTTATTAACATTATTTGTCTCAATAAAAGGATATATGATGCTAAATTCTTTATGGATGCTGGCTTTGATCACCATGATTTTTCTTTGTGGATTGTAGCATCCTAACTGATGCCATTGTCAAAAAATTTCTGGATATGTGTGAAAATGCTGAGGGTGCCATTGCCATGCATTGTAAAGCCACCCTTGGTCCAATGGGCACTCTGACAGGCTGCTACCTCATGTAGCATTATAGGATGACAGCAGCTGAGACCATTTCCTGGGTCCAAATCTGTAGACGTGGCTCAGGGATCAGGCTTCACTAGCAGATTTTGGTCATGAAACAAGCAAGCCTCTGGCTGGAAAGGGATCTTATTCAGTAAAAGTAAAGGGGGCAGAAGAATGGAGCACACCAAGCAGCAGCAGACTTCTCTAGAATTCTCTCAGATGTTGATGACATTTCAGTAAACAGTGTGGAGAATCAAGATAAGCAGGAACCTGAACCATACAGTGATGATGATAAAATCAATGGAGTGACACAAGATGATAGACTCTTGGCCCTGAAATGTCAAAAACAACAAAAACTAACACTATACTACTCACAGTAATTCTTCAGTCCAGTGTTCAGAGCTGCAAAACATCTGAACCTAACATTTCTGGCAGTGCAGGCATTACTAAAACAACCGTCTAATCTGCTTTGAGGAAAAGCAATTTTAAAAGTCCCTCTAGCCGGGCGCGGTGGTGCACTCCTGTAATCCCAGCACTTAGGGAGGCTGAGACAGGAGAATCGCGAGTTCAAAGCCATCCTCAGCAATGGTGAGGCACTAAGCAACTCAGTGAGACCCTGTCTCTACATAAAACACAAAATAGGGCTGGGGATGTGGCTCAGTGGTCAAGTGCCCCTGAGTTCAATCCCTGGTGCCATAAAAAAAAATTCCTCTATATCAAGGACTAAAACACTCTTGCATTAAATAAAAACCTGTGACCTGAACTGAAAGAAGACTCTGGAAACAGAAAACTCAGACAAGATGTACCACAATTTCTTTGAGAACAAAACAAAATTGCAGATGCCTTAGTTGCTTTCCACCTTAGCAATTCATCTGAAGAAGAGAAGATCCACTGGAGTTTCAATAATTCACTGAGTCTGGGGTATGAGCAATGGCACAAAGGGCCTGGCTCTCCTTTGTCTGAGTTAAACCACAAAAACACTGTTGTAAACTTAGTCTCAGGTGTAAATAATTCACCCCCTGCCATCCAGAGACCTGCCCAGTCTGTGTGGTACATTGTGTCCCTGTGATGGCAATCATGTTTGCTGTTGGCCTTCAGAAGACTGGAGCATCTGATGGAGGATTTTGATATTCTTATTTTCTATTTGTACTGTGACCCCAGCAGATGCTCCTGCAATGGTCCTTTCTCCATGGGATGCTATTCAATTCAACCATCCTCCCTTTTCTATTTGAAATACTGTTGTCATATTCACTTTGTGAAGTACTCAAGCTGCTTGTCTTCCACCAAAGAGTGCTTTATTAGCAAGAATCTTCCCTTTTTCATGGTTTGCAATAAAGATTTATTCCCTGTTTGCTGAAAATTCTAGGGTTTGATAAGACATTCCCAGGAAGACCAGGCTTCTATAGATCTCTAACATCACATATCTATATAAAGTCAGCTGAGCAGGATCCAGGCATTCCCATTCCTCTTCAGAGAAATCAATGGCCACATCCCTGAATGTCAATGGTTCCTTATCCTGACTTTCAGGGTGCTTAGTGTTCTATGGTTTTTTCAGCACCTGTGTAGCACACAAATCTGAAGCTCCTGATGTAGGACAGGAAGCCTAGAAAAGGATTCAAAGAATCAGCATTTCTTATTATTCATATTCTTCCATCCCCACCCCTTGGCACTGAGGATTGAACTTGGGGCATTCTACCATTGACCTGCAACCCCAACCCTTTTTTTCTATTTTGAAACAGAGTTTTGCCAAGTTGCCAAGGCTGGCTACAAACTTGTGATCCTCCTATCTCACCCTCCCAAGTAGCTAGGATTACAGGCATGCACCATTATACCCAGCTTATTATTTATATCCTTTTTTTTTTGGCACCAAGGATTGAACTCAGGGGTACTCGACCACTGAGCCACATCTCCAGCCCTATTTTGTGTTTTATGTAGAGACAGGGTCTCAGCGAGTTGCTTAGCACCTCACCATTGCTGAGGCTGGTTTTGAACTCATGATTCTCCTGTCTCAGCCTCCCAAAGTATTGGGATTACAGGCGTGAGCCACCGCGCCCGGCTTATTTATATTCTTGATGACTGCCCTTCTAAATGGAGTAAGAAGCAATAAACCAGAGACTTTTTTTAATGAAGCAATAAATTGGCTAACTTCCAATAATAGAAAACTATGCAACATATCATATGTTCATTAGAGAAACATTTCTGTTAGACCTCTATATCATAGCATGTATAAATAGTTGATTATTTTTATTGCCAGGTTTTATTACACTGTATGGTTATACCAAAGTTTGTTTCTCCACCCACCTTTGATAAACATTTAGAGTGTTTTCAGGTTTTGGCTATGATCAAGCTGCTACAAAAATTTGTGCACAAGTCTTTGTATTGGAGTGAAATTACTTGATTATGTGGTAGGAATATGTTTAACTTTTTAAAAATATTTTTAGTTGTATATGGACACAATGCCTTTTTTTATATTTATTTATTTTTATGTGGTGCTGAGGATCGAACCCAGTGCCTCACAAGTGCTAGGCAAGTGCTCTACCACTGAGTCACAACCCCAGCCCCATGCTTTTGAGAAAAATGCGAAATTGTTTTCCATAGTGGTTGTATCATTTTACATTCCTACAGGGAGTGTATGAGAGTTCTAATTGTTCCATAGCCTTACTAAAAGTTGGTGTGATTGGCTTTTTACATTTTAGCCATTCTAATTGGTGTCTGGGCTATAGATTCTATTGTGATTTTAACTTGCATTACATTAGCATCTATTAGTCATGCTATAACTTCTTTAATTTGAGTCTGTTTAAATAAAAATTAGGTTGTTTTTTTATTGATGTTTTAGAGTTCTTTATGTATTTTGGAATCAAGTCTTTCAACGAATTTGCAATTGGCAAATATATTTTCCCGGTCTGTAGCTGATCTTTCCCCTTCCTTAACAGTGTTTTTCAGAGGCTAGGGTATAGCTCAGTGGTAGAGCATGCACCAAGCATGAGTGAGGCCATGAGTTCAAACTCCAGCACCAAAAAAAAAAAAGAAAAGAAAAGAAAAGAAAAAGAAAAAAATGCATGTCTTTAAAAGTGTATAAGTTTTTCAAATCGTTGGAGTACAAATTTGTCTTTTTTTGGATCATATTTTTAGTGTTGTATCCATGAAATCTTTTCCTGAGGCAAAATTGCAAATGATTTCTCTGATGTTTTCTTCTAGAAGCTTATAGTTTAAGGTTTTAGACTTTCGGTTAAGGATTTAATATTTGTATATGATGTGAATTATAAATTGAGGTCAATTTTTTTCTATGCAAACATGTAATTAATTTTAGCACAGTGTGTTTAAAAGACTGTTATTTCTTCACTGAATTGTTTTTGAACCTGCATCAAGAATCAGTCGCCCATTTATGGATCTACACTGGACTTCTTATACTTTTCCATTGATTTGTTTGTCTGTCTTTACAATAAAGCCTTGAAAACAGGTAGTATCAGTTTTACAATTTTGTGTTTTTTCAAAGGTTGTTGGCAATGCTGGATCCTTTTCATTTTCATAGGAAACTTAGAATTAGCTTATAACATTTAAAGGAAAAGCCTTTTGAAATTTTATTTGGAATTGTGCATATCAATATGAAAAGAATTCACATCTTTATAATTATGTGTCTCCCTAACCCATAAACATAAGATGTCTCTCCATCTATTTAGGCTTTCTTTAATATTTTTCAGTCATGCTTTAAGATGAGCAAATGCATACATAGATTTGTCTTTCCTTTTTCTTAGAAGGAAGCATACATTCTGTTTGTTGCTTTGGTTTTTTTGCTTAACAATGTGTCCTGGGGATCCCTTCACTGAGTGAGCTCTTCTCTTTTGTTTAGTACTTCATTATATATTATTCAAGTTGAGGTGATGGGCATATTAATTAGCTTGATTTAGTCATTCCACATTACACACACACACACAGACACACACACAACAGAATGTCACACTATACCCTATAAATGTGTACAATTATTTGTCAATTAAAATGATGTTAACAAAAAAGAAATAAAATCCCTTTATTCGTGGATACTTGAGTCCTTTGCCAACTTTTACTATTATAAATAGAACTACAAAGAATAAATTTCTGCCAAGTGTGGTGTCTCACACCTGTAATCCCAGAGACTTAGGCAGGAGGATCGCAAGTTCCAGGTCAGCCTGGGCAATTTAGCAAGACCTTGTCTCAAAATAAAAAATCAAAAGGACTGAGGATATAGTTCAGTGGTAGAGCACTCCTGGGTTCAATCCTTAGCACCAAAAAAAAAAGTCTTGTGTACATATCAGGCCATATTTTCAGTTTATCTTTGAGATAATTTGCTAGAACTAGTATTTTCTGTGTTACGTGATAAATACATGGAGAATTTTACTAAACATTGCTATTTCCTCTCCAGATGAATTGTACCATTTTGATTCAACACTACCCATTTCCTCTACTTACTTGCCAATAGAGTGTGTTGTCAAAATTTTGGATTTTTGCCAATCTGATAAATGAGAAGCGGCTTCTCAGTGTATTTTGATTCATATTTATTGAAGATTGGTTACCCAGGAAACAGATTCTGAATTGATAGAAAGGGCTGGGCAGAGGAAGAAGTTTTACTATGATGTTTATGTAACAAAGGTCTCAATAACTCCCAGAGAAAACTCTGGAATTGAGCTTACCTTTAAGGAGTGTTCTGATTTGATATACCTTGAAAACATTATTTCCAGTTTTTTTTGTTTGTTTGTTTTGTTTTTGGTACCGGGGATTGAACTCAGAGGCACTCAACTACTGAGCCACATCCCTAGCCCTATTTTGTATTTTATTTAGAGACAGGATCTCGCTGAGTTGCTTAGGACTTCGCTAAGTTGCTGAGGCTGGCTTTGAACTAATGATCCTCCTGCCTCAGCCTCCCAAACTGCTGGGATTACAGGCATGCACCACTGTGCCGGCTATTTCCAGTTTTTATTAGTCTTTTATAAACTATGTTTATGGTTCTTCTTTTCATGTAAAATATTTCTTATTTTTAATTAATATTATTTATTGTTTAGGGATTATGATTTTGGAAAAATTTCCCTATTTTTAGGTGATAGTAAAATTTTTCTATTTTTTTTAGTGCTTATGTGTATTTTGAGAGTAACAGGAACAATTTTGTTTTCCTATGGAGATTGAATTATACTAGTACCAATTCTTAAGAAATCCATTTTTCCTCTCCGATTGAAATGCCATCTTTATCATACAGCAAATTTCCATGGGCAGTAGAGTCTGCTTCAGGGATTTCTGTGAAGTTCCACTGTTCTACAATTTTTTTCCTATCCCAATTTATACTCTTATAATTACATTTTTAATAAGCTTTACTCTCTGACAAAACTTAAGTAAACTTAAAGTCAGCTAACTATAAATGTTAATAATATCTACAAAATATCTGTTCAGTAACATCTAGACTAATATTTGACCAAACAACTGTGCAATATACACTAGTCAATTTGACATATAAAATGAACCATCACAACCTGTTAAAGGCATTGGGGTAATTTCTTGTTTCTAATTCTTATGAATAAAGTTGTTATGAATGATCTTATACAGGTTTTTGGGTGAACCTAAGCCATTTTTGGGTCATATGGTAGAGTGTTCAGTTTTATAAGAAACTGCCCAAGTATTTTCCAGAGTAGCTACAATATTTTACATTCCCAGTGGTAATTCTTAAGTGTACAGTTTTCCACATCCTCACCAACATTTAGTGTTATCACTATTTTTTGTTAGTCATTCTGAGTGATGTGTAGTTATATCCCATTGTGGTGTTTTATTTGTATTTCTTTATTTTTTTATAAATAGATTTTTTTTCACATTTTGCTATGGGTGCATTATTATTTGTATTTCTTTAATGGCTAATGATATTGAACATCGTGGATGTGTTTAGTTTCTCTCTGTCCATGCTCTTCAGTGAAATGTTTCTTCCTATATTGTGCCCATTTTTTACTTGAATTCTATTATGGTTTGAATATGAGGTGTCCCCCAAAATCTCATGTGTGAGACAATGCAAGAATGTTTAGAGGTGAAATGATTGAGTTAGAAAGCCACAGCCTTAACCTAAACAGTGCATTGATCCCCTGATAGATTAACTGAGTTGTGACAATGGACAAGTAGGGTGTGGCTGGAGGAGATAGGTCATTGGAGACATGCTTTGAGGGTATATATTATCCTTGGTGAGTGAAGCTTTCTCTCTGCTTCTTAGTGCCATGTTCCCAGCTGCTTTCCTCCTCCACACTCTTCCACCATGATGTTCTTCCTCATCTTTGGCCCTAAGGCATGGAGTTAGCCATCTATGAATGGAGAGCTCTGAAACTGTGAGCTCTCAAACTTTTCCTCCTCTATGCTGCTCTTGTCAGGTCTTTTGGTCACAGCAATGAAAAAGTTGACTAAATCAGATTCTTTAGTTTTTGTTTTTTTGTTCTCAAGTTATGAGAGTTTCTTATATATTCTAGACACAAGTCTTTGTCAGAAATATAATTAGCATATATTTTCTCCCAGTCTGTAATTAGTCTTTTTGTCCTCTTAACATGCAGGATCTTTTGCAGAGGAAAAGTTTTAGTTTTAAGGAGGTCTAGTTTATCAATTTTTCCTTTTTTAAATTTTGCTTTAGTTATCACGTGTAAGATGTTTTTGCCTAATATAAAGGTTTTTTAATCTATTTTTTAAAGAAATGTTATAGTTTTAGGTTTTATATTTAAGTCCCTGATATATTTTGAGTTAATTTTTGATTAAAATGTGAGGTTTAGAGTAATGTTGATTTTTTTAAAAAAATGTTTAGTTGTACATAGACACAATACCTTTATTTTATTTATGTGGTGATGAGGATCAAACTCAGTGCCTCATGCATGCAAGGCGAGTGCTCTACCACTGAGCTAGACCCCAGCCCGAATGCTGATATTTTTTTACCTGTTGATGTCTCTTTGCTCCAGCAAAATTTTCTTGGAATAATTATACTTCTTCCATTGTATTGCTTTTGTACTTCATCAAAAATCAACTGGACATATTTGTGTGGGTCAATTTCCGGTCTCTCTATTCTGTTTTATTGATCCATGTTTATCCATGTGCCTATACCTCCACTTTTTTTTTTGATTACTATAGTTATATAGAAGGCCTTAATATCAGGTTAAATCATTTCTCCCACTTTATTCTTCAGGGATTGAACTCAGGGTTACTCGACCACTGAGCCACATCCCCAGCCCTATTTTGTGTTTTATGTAGAGACAGGGTCTCACTGAGTTGCTTAGTGCCTCGCCCTTGCTGAGGCTGGCTTTGAACTCGCGATTTTCCTGTCCCAGCCTCCCGAAGTGCTGAGTTTACAGGTGTGTGTCACCACGGTTGGCTTACTTTATTCTTCTTTATTGTGATGATTTTAGGTATTCTAGGACCTATCAAGATTTTTTAGCTATTCTGGTGCCTCCTTGTACCTTTACATATAAAATTGAGAATAAGTTTGTATCTATAAGAAACTTTGCTGGGACTTTAATAGGAATTACATTGAACCTGTATATCAGTTTGGGAAGAATTTTCATTATCTTTATGTTGAGGCTCTCAATTCATGAAAAGAGTATGTCTCTTTACATCTCTATGGCTTCTTTAATTTCTTTCATTAGAATTTTGTAATTTTACCATACAGATCCTGTTCATATTTTATTGTTTATACTTAAATATTTTATTTTCATTGCAGCAATTTTACTTGATATTTTATGTTTAATTTTGGTTTGTGAATGTTTATTGCTAGCATATAAAAATGTGACTGACGTTTTGGTGTGTGGTATTATTAGTCCTGTTATATTGACTAATGCACTTAGTAGTTTTTTTTTTTTTTGGTACCGGGGATTGCACTCAGGGGCACTCGACCACTGAGCCACATCCCCAGCCCCATTTTGTGTTTTTTATGTAGAGACAGGGTCTCACTGAGTTGCTTAGTGCCTCGCCGTTGCTGAGGCTGGCTTTGAACTCGCGATTCTCCTGTCTCAGCCTCCCTAAGTGCTGGGATTACAGGCTTGAGCCACCGTGCCTGGCTACACTTAGTAGTTTTAAGAACAACTTTTTGCTAGACTTCTTGGGACTTTTTATGTAACAATGCCATCTGCAAGTAAGGACAGTTTTAAGTTCTTTATTTCCAGGCACATATTTCTGTTTATTACCTTAATGTAGCATCTAAAACTTCTACTATGATATTAAATAAGAGTAGTGAGAATGGACCCTGGTTCGGTAGGTACACACCTGTAATCCCAGTACTGGGGAAAAAAATGGTAAGAGTGATCATTTTTGCTTTGTTCCTGATTATAGAGATATGATTTTAGAGATCTGTTTCCTGTAGATTTATCTATCTATCTATCTATCTATCTATCTATCTATCTATCTATTTTGGTACTGGGGATTGAACCCAATGGCACTTTACCAATGAGCTACATCTCTAGTCCTATTTATTTATTTATTAATTTATTTTAATTTTAATTTTGTGATAGAGTCTTGCTAAGTTGCTGAGGCTGGCCGTGAACCTGCAATCCTCCTGTCTCAGCCTTTGCAGTTGCTGGGATTGCAGGTGTGAACCACCATACTCAGCTGTAGATACTCTTCTTAAGTTTATTCACCTGTAATATTTCTAAGTGAAAGTTTTTAAAATAATAAATGTTATTAATTTTTTCAAATGCTTTTTATGCATGAATTGCATAATGTCATACAATATTATAGAAATATAGCTATTGTCCTTGAGAATACCTTTATTGCCTATGATATTGATTTATCTACTATTATAAAAGGAAGGTATGGGCCAATAGCTGTATTGCTGTATGAATGTATTCTATGGCTTCTGATAATGGAGCTATTTGAGTTCTGCAGGAAAAAAATATGTTTGTAATGTATATCAGAATGTTGGCTGTAAAGTATGTTCCATTTATAGATGTATGAAATCTTGAATGGAGAATTCAGTTCTCATCAATACCTAGTTAAATCAACATTGTCTCCTGTCAAGTATATACTAGATAATCCAGTACAGAAAATTAGAAATGCACTATATGTTTGGGTTTTTTTAGTTACAATCAATAAAACACAATTTATCAGAATTCTTATAGGGCACCAACATGTAACAGTTATATATATATGTGTGTATATATTTTTTTAAATCAGGGATTGAACCCAGGGGCACTTAGCCATTAAACCACATCCTCAGCCCCATTTTAAATATTAAAAAAAATTTTTTTAGTTATAGATGGACACAATATATTTATTTTGTTTATTTTTTTTAATGTGGTGCTGAGGTTCAAACACAGTGCCTCACATGTGCGAGGCGAGCGCTCTGCCACTGAGCCATAACCCTAGCCCCTTAAATATTTTTTTAATTAGAGGTAGGGTCTTGCTAAGTTGCTTAGGGCCTTGCTAAATTGCTGAGGTTGGCTTTTACCTTGCAATCCTTCTGCCTCAGCCTCCTGAGCCACTTGGATTACAGGCATGCATCACCATGCCCGGATAACAATAATAATTTTAAAAATTAAAATAAGAAGTAAATTTTAGCCCAGGGTGGTGGTGCACGCCTGTAATCCCAGCGCTTTAGGAGGCTGAAGCAGGAGGATCACGAGTTCAAAGCCATCCTCAGCAACAGCAAGGCACAAAGCAACTCAGTGAGACCCTGTCTCTAAATTAAAATACACAAAATAGGGCTGAGGATATGGCTCAGTGGTCAAGTACCCCGGAGTGCAATCCTCAGTACCAAAAAATAAATAAATAAATTTTAAAAAGTTGTATACTTTATTCATCCTAACATTGGGTCATCTTATATCTTATGCATCATATCTTGGAGAAGTCTGTCCATGATAGACAAAATAATACAAAAATTGCCAGGAAGCCAGTAAAGTAGCCTATAGGATCAAATGTTCCATAGATAAAATTTCCTTTTGATAAAAACACCTTTTCATCAATTATCAATGTATGTAGTATAAGAATTATTCGATTACATAATTATGGAACTTAATCCAACAGAGCAATGATTTTGAAATGCTTTTGAATTGTTCTGAGTGATTAGTTTTGTCAGTTCAAATAATAGTAAGATTAGTTAACATGCAAGAAAATTTCAGATACCCTAGAATATCACAGTTCATACATAAAAGAGACTTTTAGAGGTTTCTTAAGTTTGACAGTGATAAAACTTACAAGATGTTGCTACATTTGATTATGAAAGGAATTTTTTTCTAGATTATCAGTGATTTAAAAAACATTTTTATTAACCATACTATGACTGAGATATCTTTCTATACTCTATATAGAAAATAATATTATAGCTAGACATGATGGCCCATGCCTATAATCTCATATCAGGTCTAAAACACCCGTATCTTTCTTAATTACTATAGTTTTACAATAAGACTTGATTACTTGTAGAATGAATGTTCAAAATTTACTCTTCTTTAGATGTTTCTTATCCATTTTTGATTCTTTATTCTTTTTCATTAATTTTGTCTTATTTATTTTTTGGACTGGGGATTGAACTCAGGGGTACTTTACCACTAAGTTACCTCCCTCATCTTTTTTTAATTTTTATTTTGAGACAGGCTCTTGCTAATTTTCTTAGGGTCTTACTAAATTGCTGAGGCAGCAAGATGTGGAACTTGTGATCTCCGTGCCTCAGCCTCCAGAATTGTTGGGGATTATAGGGTGCACCACCATACTTGGCCTTCAACATTAATTTTAGGATCATCTTGTCATGTTATATAAATAATGCTGTTGGGATTTAATTAGAAGTACTTGACTCTGCAGATCAATTTGGGCAGAACCAAGCTCTTTGTAATGTTTTTTCTCTATTTATGTACTTTTCCTCCCCACTAGACTCGCACATTTTTTGTTACATTTACTTATAGGTACATCATATATTTGGTATAATAGCATTGTTAATGACATTTTTAAGTAATTAATTTTATTAAGTATTTATTGCTACTAGAAATGAATGAAATTTATTTGGATTTATTTTCCTAGCCATCTTGTTAATTCCTCTGATTTCCAAAACTAATTATGTATAACTTTGGTTTTCTTTTCTTTTTTCTTTTTTCCTTTTTTGGTACTGGAGATTGAACTCAGGGGCACTCGACCACTGAGCCACATCCCCAGCCCTATTTTGTGTTTTATGTAGAGACAGGGTCTCACTGAGTTGCTTAGTGCCTCGCCATTGCTAAGGCTGGTTTTGAACTTGCAATTCTCCAGTCTCAGCCTGAGATTACAAGCATGCAACTCCGCGCCCGGCTAACTTTGGGTTTTAATGTAGAAATCATGTTGTTTCAAATGATAATTTGTTCATTTCAGTCTTATTTTTGTCATACCATTCTGGTTAAAACCTCCTGATTTATATTAAATAGAAACAGTAATGGTACACATTCTTACCATTTCTTAATCTTAAAGGTAGTGGTTATCTTTGGGATGTCCAGTTGTGGTCCAGGTCCTTGGTGTCCTGAACAAAGAATTGAGCAAGACACACAGAAGTAACAGACAAAACACAGATTTATCGAAGGTGAAGGTGAAAGTAGCACTCCATAAGATCAAGTGGAAGGAAGGGTGATAAAGGACATGATGTCTAGGAATTTTTGTTTTATATGCTGAGCTGTAAGGCAGTTTCCTCCCTGCATAGACCTGATTGAAGACCTTACCCTATTTGCTCCCATTGGTTATCTTATGATATCTGATCAGAATACTGTCCAGTTTTCCCCATTGGTTACTTTAGAATACCTGATTAGAATACTCTCCACTTTATCCCCAATGGTTATTTTTATTTATTTATTTTGGTAGCTGGGATTGAACTCAGGAGCACTTGACCACTGAGCCACATCCCCAGCCCTATTTTGTGTTTTATGTAGAGACAGGGTCTCCCTGAGTTGCTTAGCGCCTGGCTGCTGCTGAGGCTGGCTTTGAAGTCGCCATCTTCCTGCCTCAGCCTCCTGAGCCGCTGGGATTACAGGTATGCACAACCATGACCGGCTTCACACGGTTATTTTAGAATACCAAACCTGTGATGGGAGTTGTCATGATAATAAGACATATAGTAAACAGGGACATAATGACTCATCTCCCTTTCTTGTTCTCCAGCAGCATTTTTCTTGTACCCTGCCTCCATCATCTTGGTGTCCCTGAGCTTCTAATAGATATGCTTAAGAAGTTAATGAAGTTTCCTTTTTAAGGGAGCTTATAGATTTCTATAGGTTGCATTTTGCCAGATGTTTTTTTTTTCACTGATTGAGATTATGGGAGACCAGAGTAAGTCACCCCAAAATAATACTTCTTTGGCATGAGGATTGTTTTGAGCTGAAGATAATTGAGAAGAAACAGATGGATGAAAACTTTCTGCCCTCTATTGCCTAAAAACAGAAGATAAATTTACAAAGACAGGCCAGGGGATGTAGCTCCATGGTAGAGCACTTACTTGGCATGCAGGAGGCCCTGGATTTGATCCCCAGTACTGCAAAACAAACAAACAAATAATTTAAAATTTTTCCAAAGTCAAAAAATATCCTGCCTCTCCCCTCTGCCAGAGTGGACAAAGACTAATCGCTGAAAAATAGCTTGAGACCTTCACCAGCTTGAAGATGGCACCAGAAGGATCTACATTAACACACTTTACCAACTAAACTTCATCTAGCCTTTATTTGCCTTCCAATAATTTGCTGCCCCTAGACATTTTGAGTCCTTCAATTTTGTCTTGTCAGTGATCTAAAAATGCACTGTTCTTTGTTGAAGATGCTATATAAGCTGGAACTCAAATCCAACTCTATGAATAACTCACTTCTTGGGTGTCTCCCATGTAGATCTTAAATATATTTGTAATAAACTTATTTTTGTTTTCTTATGTTAATCTTTCTTTTGTTACAGGAGTCTTTTCCAACTAAGAACTCTAGAGTGTTGAGGGAAAAGTCATTTTTCTCCCTTACAAGATGATCAAATTGGTTTGCTCCTTTGATCTGTTAATGTAATTAGTCACATTTATGTGAGAATCAGTAAAGCTAATTATTTTAAATTTTGTTTCAATTTTTCTTATCATTTAGCACATAATCAATTTTGTAAATATCCTATGTATGCTTGAGAAGTTATATTCCATAGTTTTGGGGTTTTTAGTTCTGTATATGAACACTGAATCAAGACTGTTTGTAGTGTTGTTCAAATCTTCTCTATTCTTACTATTTTTCTGCTCAATCCATGAGCAATTGAAAAAAATCATTTAAAATTCTTTCACATGACTATGTGTTTTAGTCAGCTTTTTCAGTGCTGTGGTCAAAAGATCACACATACACACACACACACACCAAAAAGACAAAATGTATACCCCAAAGACACCCCCAAAGACCCACACCCTCAGTCACACCCTACCACTTCAATTACCACTCAGTTAAGCCCTATCAGGGTATTAACACATTGACTGGGTTAAGGCTCTCATAACCCAATCATTTCTTCTGTAAACCTCCTTGCATTGTCTCACACATGAGCTTTTGGGGGACATCTCACATCCAAACCATAACACTATGTTTTAGTCAGCTTTTTTTACCACTGAGACCAAAAGACCTAACAAGAACAATTTTAAGGAGGAAAAGTTAATTTGAGGGGTCACAGTTTCAGATAACTCAGTCCATATGATAGTGGACGGACAGATGTGAGTGGTGGAAAAATGAGGTTAAAGGAATAATTTTATTAAATGGGCCCACTATGCTGATCCCCACATACTTTCTTTTTCAAGAAGCAATTTACCTACAGCCCTGCTTGGCCTTAGTGGACAGGATATGTCACATAATAACACAGAGTATGGATGTCAGGTGTGCTCTTTGCCTTATGAATTCGAAGAATGAAATCCATGGACGTAAGGGTGAGAGCAAAGTAACAGATTTATTAGAATAATAGAAAGACAGAAAGCAGAGCTCTGGAAGAAGGAGGAGGTCTCAAGAGAGGGATGCCCATGGGTGTCTTTTGTCTAGGGACTTTTTTTTTTTTGGTGGTGCTGGGGATTAAACCCTTGTGCATACAGGGAAAGCACTCTACCAACTGAGCTCTATCCCCAGACCCTGTCTAGGGGTTTTTATGGACTTGACCTGTCCTTGTAGATGATTGGTGGAATATAGGATTCAGAAAGGGAGCCAATCACCTCTATTTTGCCTTCTTCAGCAAATCTGGAGAAAAGTGATTTCTAAGCCTAAATCAGCATAAGAGTGAGGGTAAGGTTCTCTTGGCCCAAGAGAAAGTACCTTTTACAGTTGGTTTTATCTAGGGCCTCAGGAACTACCCTTGTGACTAGGAATAGCTTGGGTCAGAAGCTTGACTTCCCTATTCTCTCTTCTTCCTTTTATTCTCTGAGACCCTTTTCCTGGCTGCCTATGGGTGGTCTATCTTTCTGTTTCAACATTTGTCAGCCAACTCCCTGTTATGTGCAGGAGAAATGCAGGCTGAAAATAATGTTGATAAGAAGAACCCAATTTACTCAAAAGGGGGAGACTTTTGTGACCCTTTTCATAGACCAGATCCTGAAACTCAGGGAGATAAATATGATTCCTCTTTACCATAAAATCTGTAAGAATTTATGGTTAAGAATCCAATTAGACCAAAAAACCAAAGGTCAAATGTTCTCCCTGATAAGTGGATACTGATCCATAATGGGTGGGGGGCATGGGAAGAATGGAAGAACTTTGGTCAAAGGAGAGGGGGGGAGGGAAGGGAACATGGGTGCAAGAAAGATGGTGGAATGAGATGGACATCATTGCCCTACATACATGTATGCCTGCACATATGGTGCAACTCTACATCATGTACAACCAGAGAAATGAAAAGTTGGGCTCCATTTGTGTACGATGAATCAAAATGAATTCTGCTGTCATTTATACCTAATTAGAATAAATAAATTTTTCAAAAAGACTCCAATTAGAACCAGTCAGTGTGAGCCAAAGTAACCTAGAGTTTTCATGGCTCTGGGGCATTGGAAGTCTGATGTCATTCTGCCATTGGTCAAAAGTCAAGATGTAGACCTGGGTGGGACTCTCTGGAAACTTCTCTGGGATCCTCAATAAAACTGGAGTGCAGGAGAGGCACACTGTCCCTCCTCTCTCTGAGAGGATCCACTCTTCCTTGAGAATGTCCCTTTTCCCTTTTTCAGTCCCTTAGATAAGCTCATGCTTGTTACTCTGAGCAGCATATCTGAAATATTTCTGACTTGATAACAGGAATAGAGGTTTGAAAGTGGGGGAGTCTTTGTATTGCCTCAGTTCCCCAGAAAGCCTCAGCCCTTTAACACATAATCAACTGACTCCATTCCTTGGGGCCTGAAGTGAGGCAGAACATCATGGCAGAAGAGCCTGGTGGAGGAAAGCAGCTAGGAACATGGCACCAAGAAGCAGAGAGAGAGAGACCTCCAATCAACAAGGACAAAATATATACCCCCAAAGCATGTCCCCAATGACCCATCTCCTCCAAACACTCCCTACCTGGCTGCAGTTACCACTCAGTCAATCCCTATCAGAGAATTAATGCACCAATTAGGTTATACCTTTCATAATCGAATCAAGTCACTTCTAAACCTTCTTGCACTGTCTCACACATGAGCTTTTGGACACATGGATATCTAAATCATAACTGAATGTAAATTTATCTGTTTTTCTCCATAGTTCTTTCAGAGTTGCTAATGTATTTGATCAATTTCATTTGGTTCATACTCCTTAGTATCATATTTTCTGAGTCAATTAAGCATTTTATCATTATGTAGTGCCCTTTGTTATCTTTAATAATATCTTCTTTTTTTTTTAGTGCTAGGGATTGAATTCAGGGCCTTGTATGTTAGGCAAGTGCCCTACAACTTGAGCTGTACACCCAGTTCATAAAAATATATTTTGTTAGCTATTGATATAAATATTATAAAGGAGACAAAGTTGTATCTTTTCCTCAGTCATCACAAAGTTCATGGCCAAAGTAATTATAATAAACAATTATTGAGAGAAAAGCATACAATTTATTTAATAAAAAATTAAAATTATATGGAAGGCATCAGAAATGAAGACCCAAAGAGACAGGAAAACCTGTGTACTTTTATGCTTAGGTTTTATGAAGATTGTGTAAGAGAGCTGGGGCCTCTGGGAAAGTGAGTCAGTGCAAGGACCCTCCACTTCATACCCTGATTCTTGTGATCAAGTCAAGAAGATTTCAGACATGCCAATCAGAGTAACACACATGAGTTTATTGAAGGGATAGGAAAAGGGAAAGGGTACACTCTCCAGGGAGAGAATAGGTCCTCTCACAGAGGGGAGGGACAGTGTGTGTCTCCTGCATTCCAGTTTTATTTGGGATCTCAGAGAAGTTTCCAGAGAATTCCACCCATGTCCACCTCTTGACTTTTGACTGACAACAGGGAGACATCAGATTTTCTTTTAATATTTATTTTTTAGTTGTAGGTGGACACAATATATTTTTTAATTTTTTTAATGTGGTGCTGAGGATCGAACCCAGTGCCTCACATGTGCTGGGCGAGCATGCTACCACTGAGCCACAACCCCAGCCCCGCCCCCCACATCAGACTTTTAAGTACACATTTTCATGACAATTCTAGGTTGCTTTGGCCCATGCTGACTGGTTCTAATTGGATTCTACACCATGCATTCCTACAGGTTTTATGGTTAGGAGGAATTATCCTTATCTTCAGAGATCTGGTCTGTGAAAAGGGTCACAAAGTGTCTCCCTTCAAAGTAACTTGAGTTCCTCTGATCAATGTTATTCTTGCCTGTACTTCCTTGTAGATAACAGGTCATTTGCTGAGGAATGTGACATATCCTGTCCACTTAGGCCAAGCAGGGCTGCAGGTAAATTGCTTTTTGGCAAAGAAAATATGTGGGAGTCAAGAAAGCATGTGGGGTTTGGCACAGTGAGCCCATTTTATAGAATTCTTCTCTTAACTTTGCTCTTCTCTCTGTCCCTTAGCAAGTGGACACGTGTGCATTAGTGTGATTGAACAGAGGGAATCATCCAGTGGTAAATACCGGGAGGAACGTAGCAAGATCTTCTTATTCTGCTTCTTCTCTGTGTTCCTGTTTCTTCAGAGATAAAGTTGTTACCTCCAGATGTAGCCTGAACACCACCAGAATAAATGTTTTATTGATAGAGAAGATGGAAACTTTTGACTTGGTTGTTGATAAAAAATGACCAAGTCAAGAGAGCATGAATATACAGGTAAAGGTTCAATCTGAAAAAGAAAAGGAAGGGGAGGGCTTCTCCCAGTGAAAGAGGCAGTCCAGACTGAGAGAGTAGTCAAACTTGCCCCAAAACAAAAGAAACAAAAGAATGGCCCAACTTTTTATTGAGAGGCTGAGATAGGAAGGATCTGGTATTTTTATGATAATTCCTTTAAGGAATTTCTTTCCAGTGGAAGAGACTCTTTTGTGTCTTTTGGCAAGACCCTACACCTGATGTTTATGGTGGATGTTAACTAAGAAGAAGTGGGTAAGAAGAGACACAGTCCATACACAGTGAGAGTTGAGGAGTAGAAAAAGATGTTTTGTAGGTAGAGATTATGAATGAAGACACAAGAGTTTATCTGCTATTTTTTTTTTGGTACTAGGGATTGAACCCAGGAGCACTTAAACACTGAGCCACATCCCCAGCCATTTTTTTTGTATTTTCTTCAGAAATAGGGTCTCCCTGAGTTGATAAATGCCTTGCTAAATTTCTGAGGCTTGCTTTAAACTCATAATCCTCCTGCCTCCGCCTCCTGAGCCACTGGGATTACAGGTGTGTGGCACCGTGTCCAGTTGTTTATCTTCTATTTTGTCTTATGTCTAGTCCTGTCTCATGACCACTTCCAAGGAAAGTCTGCTTCAGGAAAAAGCAGACTGAAAAGGCCAGAGAGTTTGAGTCAACCTCTATGACTCAGAATTTCATTTCTAGCTAATTGTCATTCATTTCTACTATCTTATATGTTAAAAAACCATATATATGCAATATATATACACACATGTATGCACACATATATACATATTTGTTTATTTATAACAGTTGTTATTCCTGTTTCTGTTATTTTCTCAAATATCAAGGTAATGTATTTGGTGTAGTGTGCCCTGAACACCACAGAAATGGGCTAAGGCCTGTACACACCCAGACACAAATCCCTTAAGTTGTCTTCCAGGAAAAGTCTCCAGGTCATTCACTAATGATTCTTACTGTTTAGAATCCATTTTTCAAGAATGGACATGAAGCCTCAGGGTTGGGGGAGCAATGCATACCTGTAATCTCACTGACTCAGGAGGCTGAGTCAGGAGGATCACAAGTTTAGGCCAGCCTCAGCAACTTAGCAAGACCCTAGGAACTTAGTGAGGCCCTGTCTCAAAACAAAATAAGTAAATAAATTAAATGGGCTGGGAATGTAGCTCAGTAGTGAAGTGCCCTGAGTTCCATTCCCAGTAACCCACCCTCAAAAAAAGGGAAACAAACAGAAGCCAGGTGACCCAATCAATGATATCCCAAGCTCAAAATCCCGTATGCAGAACATAACTCTCCCTGAAAAGAAACATGCACCCGCTTCTTGTCACCCAATAAACAAGCAGCTTTCCCCCCTTCCTTCCCCAAAACTGCCACACTACCAAGCAATCATGGAGGAAGATTTGAGCTTTATATCTCCTAGTATCTTTGCTAATTGGCTGCACAATAAAAATTTTTCTTTATACAAAATCATGTGTCTTAGTATTGCCTTTTATGCCAATCAGGCAGGAAGTCCTTGTTCAATAACACCATCACTATCTAAGGTAGGTTTGTGTGTGTGTGTGTGTGTGTGTGTGTGTGTGTCTGTCTTTCTCCTTGTGTTTTAGTTAGTAAATGTTTGGTAAATTCTTTTTACTGTCAATCTTTTCTTGTCTCCCCACCTGGTGTTTGACAAAGGTATAATCTCCTATCTCCTTGGTAGCAGGATATTTAACATGCAAGTTTCATAATTACAGCAAAGGAAAGAGCTCCCAGGGAAACCATAGGACCCAGTTTAAGGTAACACTTTGGTTTCTATCTTCCTTTTTGTTTCTGACCCTTGAGGATAGTCTGTCTTTTGTTTCAAGTGCTGTAATGCATTTGAAACAGTTGTTATCAACATTGATAGTGTGTTTTGTATCATGTGATGAGTTTTTAAAAAATACTGACGTCTGGCCCCCACCCCAAACTAATTAAATCCAAATGTCAGGGACTGAGAACAGGAATCCATCCTTTTTAAAAGCTTCCTGCATGATTATAATGAACAGCCAGGTTTAAAAACTGCATAATTGAAAGAATGTTTACAACCTTTTTTTCTAAGATATTTGTATGTTGCAAGTTTTTTTTTTTAATTACTGTGTTGTTCTACCAGAAATATTTGTTAAATCTAAGATTTATGTTTAAAAACTGTAACCTTAAAATTTGAATAGGAATTCTGGAAAAACATATTTTCAAGTCATTTTAGAGGGCAGTGCTTAAAGCACTGATATCTCAAAAGCTATTAAGTAATGAAAAATATCTTGGATCATAAAAGTTACAAATGTCTTTGGGCTAAAATTCCATAAAAATTGCAATTTAAATGTGAAATTGAGAAAACAATTTTGGAATGAGCATGATAGAAAAGGAGCCTACAGATAAATATAAACTAATATCCTGATACCAAAAAATGAGTTGATTAAGAGGCCAACTAATGGTGTCATCTTCAAATCAGAAAATTCAAATAAAATATAAATGAGATTGTTATAGGACTTGGGCCTTCTAGGAAACTGAGGCAGTGCATAGAAGTCCCTTCAAACCCTGATTCTTGTGATCAAGTCAAAGATTTCAGATATGTCACTCAGAGTAACAGGGATCAATTTATTAGAAGGAATAGGAAAGAGGAAAAGGGGACACTCTCAAGGAAGAGAGTGGGTTCACTCAGAAAGAAGAGGGGCAGTGCATCTCTCCTGCTCTCCAGTTTATTGAGGGGTCCCAGGAAAGTTTCCAGAGAGTCTCACCCAGGTTCACTTCTTGAGTTTTGACTGACAGCAGGATGACATCAACGTTCAAGTCCTCACTGCCATGACAACTCTAGGTCACTTTGGCCCATGCTGAGAGGTTTATGTTTAGGGAAAATTATCCCTATCTCCCTGAGTTTGGGGATCTGGACTGTGTAAAGGTCACAAAAGCCCCGCCACTCCTTCAGGATTATTGTGGTCAGGCCTGCATTTCCCCTGTAGATAACAGGTAGTTTGCTGAGGAATATAACATATCCTGACCACTTAAGCCAGGCAGAACTGCAGGTAAGGTGAAAGCAAACTGGATACAATGATTCACACCTATAATCCCAGAAACTCAAGAGGTCTAGGCAGGAGGATCACAAGTTTGAGGTCAGCCTTAGCAACTTACTGAGGCCCTCAGCAACTTAGTGAAACTCTGTCTCTAAATAAAAAATTAAAAGGGCTAGGGAAGTAGCTCAGTGGTAAAGTGCCCCTGGGTTCAATCGCCTGTACAAAAATTTTTTAAAAGTAAAAAAAAAAAGCAATCAAGCAAATTCTAAAGAAAACTGAAGAGGGACACAATAAAATTAAAAGAGGAAATCAGTTAAATGGGTAATAAATATTCAATAGATAAAATTAATAAAGTCAAAATTTACTCAATTGAAAATATTAATATCAGTAATCCTATGGAAAGTAAAAAAAGAAAAAAGTACCGACAAATTTCCTATATTGCACACAAAAGAGGTGACTCAGACTTTACCAATATAGATATTGAAGGTGATTTTTAAAAATTGCACCAACAGTTTTGAGAATATGGCTGAATGGAATAATTTTTTTTGTGCTGGAGATTGAACCCAGAGGCGATTTACCATTGAGGTATCTCCTCAGCTCTTTTTAATTTTTGAGACACAGTCTCACTAAGTTGCTTAGGGTCTTGGCAAATTGCTAGTCTTGAATTTGCCATCCTCTTGCTGCAGTCCCTTGAGCCACTGGGATTATAGGCCTGCACCGTTGTGCCTGGCTCAGTGTGTAACATTTTAAAAAATGAGTTAATGCAATTCACTGTATGACAGGAAAAGGATAAAAATCATAGCCTCATCTTGATACAAAGTAGAACTTGAATAATTCTAACTAGGAATAAAAAGGAACTTCTTTAATGTGATGAAGATTATCTATTTTTAAAGTTATAGCACTTCTCTTTTCAGCTTTAATATTGCTATGATTTGGATATAGTTTGAATGTGTTCCCCCAAAGGTTCATGTGTTGGATGCTTGGTCTACAGTGTTGTGGTGTTGAGGAGATGGGATCTTTAAGTCATGGGCCTTATAAAAGGTAGTTACATGAAGGGGACATTATCCTTGGCAGAGATGAATGTAGTGGTTGAGAGCTCTTGGTTAGTTTCCTTGAGAGTGGGTTGTTATAAAAAGTGCAAGTTTGCCCCCTGAATATCTCTGGCTTCCTGTCTTTGCATGTGATCCCTTCCACAGGTTCCCTTACCATTGTGATGTTGCCTGTCATGATGTCCTACCCAGGGGTCATATTCATAGGGCTTCTCATCTTGGCCTTTCAGTCTTCAAAACCGTGAGCTAAATAAGCCCTTTTTGTAGTCTTGGATATTGTTATAACAATAGATAACAGGCTGCTGTTATAGCAGACCAATATGCAAAGAATTTAGAAGTAATTATACCCATCCTTATAATACAAATAAGCTGGACAATTAAAAAATCAGTGACTTTTATTGGATCTGTCAAAGAATTAGGGTTGTAGGGTCAACTGCTATCTTGAAATTCATAGAAACTAGCAGCTCCAGCTTCTTTACCTGGAGCAGAAGTAGCCAGAGACATAAAAGCCAGAAGGAATGTAACTGAAAGCTCAGTACTTATCCTCGATGCCAGTCCAATAACAAAGAAAAAGCCTTGAGAAAAAGGAAAAATAAGGTATATTGTTTTGCTAGCAAAGAAGAAACACAGCAGACTCCTGTCCCAAAGGCTGTGATTTTGCCTATCTGTAGGAACAGGGGATTTTTATTGAGGTGATTCAGAGAAAATGAGATTAGAGAGGAAAGATCATGGAAAAGATCAGGGATGAGAAGTTTAGGGAAAAGAAGATTAGGAAAAAAAAAACATGTAAGTTTCAAAGCCACAAAGGATATATATAGTCAAAGCATCAAGTGGACCCCTGTTACAGGAACATTACACAGGTTAGTTATTTTAACAAAGTCTCAATGTGCAAGGTCAATACACAAAATAAGTTGTATTTCTGCATACAAAAAACAACAAAAACTTCATGGAATGACATCAGTGGTAAAAATATAAAAACATGTACAAAACCTTTCCAGTGGAAACTACAAACTGTTATTTAGATAAATTTAAGAAGACATGTTCATAGATTGTTGTTTCATCTGGTGAAAGCTGGGGATGGAATCACCCTCAAAGCAGTGGCAGAAAAATTCTCAGAAGGGACTCCCCAAACCTTTCTGAGATGAGGCTATTTGGGATTCCAAAGAAGCAGCATTAAATAGCTGGGCATGGTGGTGCATGCTTGTAACTCAGGGGACTCAGAGGCAGAGGTAAGAGGATCAGAAGTTCAAGGTTAGCCTGGGCAATTTAGCAAGATCCTGTCTCAAAAAATAAAATGGACTATTGATGTAGCTCAGTGGTAGACCCCCCTTGGGTTTAATTCTCAGTACTGGGAGAAAAAAAAAGGGAAGAAGAAGGGGACAAAGTTTATGTGAATGTTTAGGGAATTCGGCTCAGGGCTGAGGTATTGTCATTCAGTATTTTAGATAACAATTTAAACACTTTTATCAGTGCCTGGAAATGTTCAAGGTTGGCCTTGGACTCAAGCCTGTAGAAGAAATGTAGGTTGTTAGCTCATGAAGGGGCCAGGATATTCTTTTTCTCAGTTAGGACAACAACAACAACAACAACAAAACAAAAACAAAAACAAAAAACAAGGGGACTTGGAGCACCCTACAGCTGAAATTCTTGGTATTGTAGACACGCCAATTCTTCTCATATTAATCTATAGATTGATTGCAATTTCGATCAAAATCTCAATAGGACTTTTTTTTGGGGGGGAGATAGAAATGGATGTGCTGATTTTAGTATTAATATATTAGTTCCAATTAGTATACATTCCAGGATCCTGCTATGGTTTGGATGTAGGTAGGTCCCCAAAAGTTCATATGTCAGAAGCTTGCTTCTGAATGTGGCAGTGTTGAGGTGGTATAACTTTCAGAGGTAGAGCCAAGTGGGCAGTTTTACTGGACCTTCCTTATTCTGGCTTCCTGTCTGGCAATGTAATTTCTCTCTCTCACCTGTGTTCTCACCATTGTGATACCATTTGTCATGAGGCCTTCATGAAATCCAAGCCAATGCCAGCATCCTGTCCTTAAGCCTCTAGAACTGTGAGATAAATAAAGCTCTTTACTTTATGAAGCACCTGTCATCAGATATTTTGTTACATTAACAGAAAATGAACTAATACAAACCCCTGATGGATGTCTGAAACTACACTTGGTACCAAATGCTATAATTTAATTCCCTTCTGTTTTAACTAATCATCACATATGGTGGCTGTGATTTTTGCAATTTGAAGCATAACAGCAAAACTACTAAGAACTTCAACAACTTCTTCTCCTCCTTCCTCTTTTTCTTTCTTCCCTCTTCCTCCTCTTCCACCTCCTCCTTCTCCTCCTCTTCCTCTTCCTCCACTTCTACCACCACCTCCTCCTCTTTCTTCTCCTCCTCTCTCTGTTTCTTACATCTGCAGCCCTGTTCATTTTTTATTTTGAAACGTCCTACCTAAGTGGCTGAGACTAACTTCAAATTTAGTATCCTCCTGCCTCAGCCTTCTGAGTCGCTGGAATTACAGGCATGCACCACTGTGCCCAGCTTCCTTTTCCTTCTTAAGAATTCCACTGATAGATCTATTTTTTAAAATTTAATTTATTTATTCTAGTTACAATTCCACTGATAGATCTATTTTTAAAAATTTAATTTATTTATTCTAGTTAGGTTTACATGACAGCAGAATGCATTTTGATTCATTGTACACAAATGGAGCACAACTTTTCACTTCTCTGGTTGTACACAATATAGAGTTACACCTTGGCAGAGATGAATGTAGTGGTTGAGAACTCTTTGTTAGTTTCCTTGAGAATGGGTTGTTACAAAAAATGCAAGTTTGCCCCCTGAATCTCTCTGGCTTCCTGTCTATAGGAAGGGTCAAATGGTGGTTCTATTTCAAGTTTTCTAATAGATCTGTTTTTATTGTAGAACTTAGCAACCACAATATATAATTTTTTTCTTTCCTTATTAAGTATAGAACGTTCACCTTTTTACTTAAAGGAAATACTTTATGGCTTCTTTTTCACGTGTCCAAATTGCCAGCATCACTATTCCTGCACTTGACACCATTATTAAGTAAAACAAGGGTTACTTGAACACAAGCACTGTGATACTGTGATAATTGATGTGATAACTAAGAGGGGCACTAAGTGACTAATGGGCAGATATCATTCACATTGTGAATATGCTAGACAAGGGATTGCTAGACATCCTGGGAGAGAGGGAGCAGGACAGTGTGACGTTTCACAACACTACTCAGAATGTCATGCTGTTTAAAACTGACAAATTGTTTATTTCTGGAAATCTCCATATAATATTTTCAGACTGCACCTGACTACAAATAAAATGAAGCCACAGATAAGGGTGGGACCACTTTAGTGAAATGTCAAGTTCCAGCTGGGTGTGGTGGCACATACCTATAATTCCAGCCACTCAGGAGACGGAGGCAGGAGGATTGCAAGTTCGAGGCCAACCTCAGCAACTTAGTAAGGACTTCAGCAACTGTCTTGAAATAAAAAACAAAAAAGGCTAGCCGGGCATCCCAGCACTTAGAGAGGCTGAGACAGGAGAATCACGAGTTCAAAGCCAGCCTCAGCAATGGTGAGGCGCTAAGCAACTCAGTGAGACCCTGTCTCTACATAAAACACAAAATAGGGCTGGGGATGTGGCTCAGTGGTGAAGTAGAGATCTTGAAAAAGAACAAAGTGAGATGAATTACACTTGCACATACCAAGACATATCTCAAAGCTATAGTAATAAAGATAGTTAAGTACTGGTCTTAGTGTAGAAAAACTGACAAATGGAAGAAAGAAGAGATTTCTGAAACAATCTTCTTGATTTATGATAAAGATCACTTGTAGTACAATGGAGGATGGGATGGTCTTTTCATTTTTGTAATGGAGAAAACATATCTTGGCTCTTCCTTCACCAACACACCACAACAAATTACTAATGGTTTTCAGATCTATATATGAAAGGTTAAGCAATGTCTTTTAGGGCAAAATATGGGATGATGTTCTTACTTTGAAGTAGGCAAAGGTTCCTTAATGAGATTGTGAAAAATACTAACTCTAAAGAAAAAAATTGTTTAGATTATATGAAAATCAAGCACTCCTCATGAAAAGACAACATTAACAGAGTGAAAATTCAGCCCTATATTTTCATTTATTTATTTGTTTGTGGTACTGGGGATTCAACCCAGGGATGCTCTACCACTGAGTTATACCCCCAGCCTTATTTATTTTTTATTTTGAGATAGGGTCTCATTAAGCTGCTGAGGCTAGCCTTAAACTTATGATCTTCCTGCCTCAACCTCCCATGTCTCTGGGACTACAGAAGTGTCACTGTGTCTGGCCAAATTCAACTCCTTATAAGCCATCTTCCCTTCCCTGTCTCATTTGTCCACTACCTTATCTTTATTTTATATATAAATTATATGATGGGAAAATATCCAGAGTTTTCATATGTCATAAAAGGAAATATGTGAAATATTATATAGAGTTTTTCTATTAATAATGATAAAGGACATTTAAATTTTTAAAATTATGTATCATATATAAAATATTTTATAATAAATATATATTAGTGTTATATTAAAATATCAACATATTTTTCATAAAGAATAAGAAGTACATGCATTTACTCTAGGCAAATATTTTGTATTTACATAACTAAATATTATAGGAAAGTAGTTTGATACATTTCTAAATTTTCTCTTCTGAGCTTTCAAAACAAAATATGAGTTCACTACTATTAGAGGAAAAATACAGTGTGTGTTAGTCAGCTCTTCATTACTATAACATATACCTACCGGAAGTAAACATTTTATAAAGAGAAAAGGTTTATTTGGGTTAATTATTAGAGGCTTCCATACATTATTGATTAACTGTCTTACTTTTGGGCCTGTGGTGCAGTAGCACATCATAGGAGAAGCACATGGCAGACCCAAACCACTCACTTACTTCATGGCTGGGGAGAAAAACAGAAAAAGAAGAAGAAATCAGAGACCCATAATCCCCTTTGAGGGCACACTTGCGATGACCTGAATACTTCCCAGTATGCTCCACCTCTTGAAGTTTCCACCACCTTCCAATATCACCAAACTGGAGACTAAGCCTTTAACACATGGGTTTCTGGGGGATATTCCAGATCCATCTATAGCATAGTGCAAACAATACTGTTATTTATTGTTACTTATTTCTTCCCTCTTTGCATGGTTTTCTTCATGACATGAAAAATCTCTCCCCATAAAATTTTAAAAAGTATTGATATCAAAACGTTTTATTTGAGAATAGAATGAATACCAATGTTCAATAGCATTTGTTTATTTATTCATTCATTCATTTATTTCTTTTTTTTGGTACTGGAGATTGAACTCAGGGGCACTCGACCACTGAGCCACATTCCCAGCCCTATTTTGTGTTTTATGTAGAGACAGGGTCTCACTGAGTTGCTTAGTGCCTCACCATTGCTGAGGCTGGCTTTGAACTTGGGATTCTCCTGTCTCAGCCTCTCTAAGTGCTGGGATTACAGGCTTGCGCCACCATGCCCGGCTTCATTAATTTATTCCTTGCAGTGCTGACAATCAAACCTAGGGCCTCATACATGCTTGGGGAGGACACCACCACTGAGCTATATCTCCAGCCCTTAAATAATATTTAAATACCACAAACTTAGTCTATACTTCTTACCCTCTTCATGCACACACATTCCATGTACTATTCAGTTGTATAAAATATACTTTTCCTTGCTTTTTAAAAAATATCCCCCTTTTCAATATTTCTACCTCCATTTTAGACAAAGCATATGTTCTACATGTCTCCTAACTCCTAATGCAAATATTGTCTCCTTTTTTGGAGGGTACCAGAGAGTGAACTCAGGGGCACTCGACCACTGAGCCACATCCCCAGCCCTATTTTGTATTTTATTTAGAGACAGGGTCTCACTGAGTTGCTTAGCACCTCTCTGTTGCTGAGGCTGGCTTTGATCCTCATGCCTCAGCCTCCTAAGCTGCTGGGATTATAAGCATGTGCCACCATGGCCAGCTCCTTTTGTCTGCTTCTCCTACTGTTGTAATGTTAACTGCATTTCAAATAGATGAATTGAAGGTCTAGAGTGCCCAGAATATCATAATATCATAAGCTGTTTGGTTTGAACATAGCTTGAATATAAAACTGTGTTCTTGTTCACCATTTATAGGAGGAAAGCAAAACAGACAGATGCAACTAATGTTAGTTCCATGACTTCTTTTGAGTTTTTATGTCCTAGATTTAAGACAGTTCTTTATTGGCAGATTTTGTCTTAAAATAACAACATTAGTGATTTCTTTTTGTAATTTGCACACAAAAGGACCAGCTAGTAAAAACACTTCTTTTCTGAGCAAGTCAAAAGCATGTATTTGGTACTTCATTTGTTTTTGCAGAGAACAACCTACACACAAATAAGTGAATGTTGATTACAACAATAAATCAGATAAAAATACTATTTTGTCCTTTTAATAAGCATACTGTCAAGCTGAACAAATCATATTATTGGATTGGGATTCAGAATTAATATTAAAAAACCAAAAACAAATATTAGGTCAGAGTCTACAAGACTGTATAGGGGAGAAAAGTTTCCTCAACTCTCCTAAATTTCCCAGCTAGATCTGAAATAAAATTGACAAAGATGGTTAACAGGAGAAAACATACAAATGCATTTAATCAAAATTTTTTGTGACACAGGAGTCTTCTGAAATGAAGACTCAATGACCCAGGAAAACTGTCTGTTTTTATGCTTAGATTCAGTGAAGAATGGATAGCCACGTGGAAACATTGCAGAAAAGGGTACGATTTGATGGTAATAGACTAAGGGGGAAAACCCATTAAGGCCTGCCCAGATTCTTCTGGACTTCCCTGTGTAGCAATCCTTCCTCCTGGTTATAGGGCAGAACCCTTTATGGAATAAAAATATTATGATCTTTTCTCATGCAAGGGTAGTTAAGAGAATTCCTTTCTGATCATCTCCTATGCATTAATGTGGAGGAAAGTTAGACTAATATTTCTAAGTTTTATGGCTGTCTTTGGGTGAGAAGTGTTTTAGTTCCTATGATCTGTCCTAGAGAAGAGGGATTCTAGTTTCTATGGGCTACCTTGGGAGAGAAAAGAGGAACAACAGTTGGGAAAGCTGTATACATCTGTAATCCCAGCCACTCAGGAAGCTCAGGCATGAGGATTACAAGTTCAAGGCCAGCTTCAGCAAGTTAGTGAGACCCTGTTTCAAAATATAAAAGAAAAAGGGCTAGAGATGTAGCTCAGTGGTAGAGTGTCCCTGGGTTTCATCTCCAGTGCCAAAAAGGGGAGGGCAGGAGAAAGGAGGAAAAGAGAAGTCCACATTGATCTTGCTCCTGAGGCCCCTTGAATTGATTTCAATTCAAAGTACTCAGATTGACAAGGCAAAATACTTTGAAGTTTCATGGTATGAGCCCAATAACTGTAAACCCCTGGATAAGATGTGGGTATTCATTTTTCTGGTTAAGAATAAGTTTCTAAACCAGGCATGGTGACGCATGCCTTTAATCCCAGCACTTTGGGAGGCTGAGACAGGAGAATCGCGAGTTCAAAGCCAGCCTCAGCAATGGCGATGTGCTAAGCAACTCAGTGAGACCCTGTTTCTACGTAAAACACAAAATAGGGCTGGGGATGTAGCTCAGTTGTTCAGTACCTCTGAGTTCAATCCCTGGTGCCAAAAAAAAAAGGATAAGTATCTAGATTTTTAAATGAAATTTGTATATCATAAATTCAAAGAAACAGGATTAAAATTCACCTTCATGATAATTTATCCATTGATTTTACAAATATTTTTAAGATTCTTCCATATACCAAATTCTCTTCTAAGCAATGCAAATATAACAGCAAAACAGGTAAAACACTTTCTGGGCCTCAGGTAGCTTACATTCTACTGGGGCAAGGTTTGAGGGTAGTTAGCCCTGAACTGGCATGTTTGCTTCTATTTTGTCAAATAAATATCAACCAAAGTATCAGGTGAGAGAAGGGGAATTTTGAGATTTAAGCAGTGAGGAAAACCAGGTGTGGTGACACATGCCTGTAATCCCAGTGGTTTGGGAGGCTGAGGTAGGAGGATAGCTAGTTCAAAGCCAGCCTCAGCAATTTAGTGAGGCTTTAAGCAACTTAGCGAGACCCTGTCTGAATAAAATTTAAAAAGTGCTGGGGATGTGGCTTGGTGGTTGAGTACCCCTGGGTTCAATCCCCAATACCAAAGGAAAAGAAAAAGAAAAAGAGAAATAAGAAAAGTGTTTGAAATAGGGGAGAAAACATACAGGAAAAGCATAATTATATTATTAGACATTATGGATAATCCATTTGAGATATGTGGTCATAAATTTAATGTGATTGACATTGTTAATTCATTCAACAAATACTTATGTAAGCTTTTACTTAAATATCAAGTTTCAGAGAGTAATTCCAAAGAGGAAATTGGCTGTCACCTCATAAAATGTGAAACTGTGGTTTTTATGAGAACTTGAATACAATCATCATACAAATCTCATGCACTTGACTGTTTCAAGTCTGTTACATAATGAAGTTGATTACATCAAACATGTACTTCTAATATTAAATTTGAATTTTTACTTATTTGATATCAACTTCCCTAACACCTTATATGGAAGATGTGTGGACAATTACAGAGGTTACTGAAATCAACTTTTAATTACCAGTGAAAATGTTATGGTTGGGATATGATGGGTTCCCCAAAAGGTCCTGTTAATGCAGGAATATTCAGAGGTGAAGTGATTGGACTGTGAGAGCTGTAACCTAATCAGTTCATCCTAGTTTGAATAAACTGTGTGGTAACTATAGGCAAGTGGGGCATGGCTGGAGGAGGTGGGTCACTCGCGATGTGGCTTGGAAGAGTGTGTTTTCTCTGTGGCCCCTCCTTCCTTCCCCCTCTCTTCTACCTGGCTGCCATGAGCTGAGCAGTTTTCCTCTACCATGCTCTTCCCCAGGATCTGCTGCCTCATTTGGGCCCAGACCAATGGAGTCAAACATTTATGGACTGAAGCCTTTGAACTGTGATCTCAAATAAATTTTTCCTCCTCTAAGTTGTTCTTGTTGGGTATTTTGGTTACAGTGAAGAATAAGCTAACAAAAGCAGTCTTAAATTAGTTTGAAAAGAATTTCGACAAACTGGTCCAATAATTCCAATAGTTCAGTGGGTAAGGGAATAGCAAACTGTACAGTATGTCATGTCAAATATTTTGGGTAATCCCTATGCTGCCAGCAGTGTGGGCAAACTTGCGGTTCTTGCTAAAGGCAATGGGGGATTAGAAAATAAAGACTCACACACACAGATTTGAAGATAAAGCTGGGATCAGATGGAGTGCTGCTCTCTGATAGAGAAATAGATCTCAAGAGTTATGCCAGCAATCTTTATTTATATATGTCTCATTATCAGGTTAAAGACTATGCAAGAATTATTCTTTGTACTCAGGAAAGTTACAGAACTAAAAACACCTATGCAATTTTTCCACAGTTGCAGTGTGCTATGTTAGGAATTTTGTATAGCACTCAAGGTCTACTGTTTCAAGTTACTGTCAGGAGTAGCAGAGCTGGTGAAACAGTGGTTTTCTAGCATAAGAATTCCTGTATCTCTGGGAGCTATATGTCTGAGATAAAGCTCAAAGCCAAGACTCTGCACAGAGCCTCCTCAGGCAGGGCATTACCATAGCACCTGGGCATCCTATAACCTTGCACAGAAACATTCCAAGGCACCAGGCATGCCACAGCCATGAGGTCATCAGAGACCCCCAATCTCAATCAGTGCTCTCGCATTCTCTGTCACTGCTCTCCACAATCCTATATTGAATTGGTCCTTTGTATAACAGATTATTAGTGATATAAAGAATGAAAAAAAATATGATCATCTAAGTTCAGAATTTAGGATTACATAGTAGTTCTTTAGTTTTTGTTGTTGTTTGTTTTTTAAATATTTGGTTTTATTTGTTTTTTTTGTTTTTGTTTTTTTACAGTGCCAGTGATCAAACCCAGTCCCTTGTGCATGCAAACCAAGCACTCTACCACTGAGAGACACTCACAGCTATTTAATTTTTGTTTTTTGTTTTTTCTTTTACTTTTGTGATACTGGGGGTCAAACTCAGGGCCTTACACCTGCCAGGGAAACACTCTTATCATTGAACCACATCCCCAGTACCTATTTAGTTGATTTCTATATCAGTACTCTAAAGTGCATTATATTTATTGTGCTTATTTTAAAGGGAATAAATACATTTCCTATAATATCTCTAATTGTTTTATGTATAATAGAACAATATGTGATCAAATATATAACATTTTATGGAGATTTTTTCAGTGATACTATTGTCAAAAGCTTGGTCCTTGTCCCTGATGGCAATCCAATAATGAGGACATGTTTTTGTTTGTTGGTTTGTTTGGTACAGGAGCTTGAACTTAGGGGTGCTTAATTACTAAGCCACATCCCTAGCTCCTTTTTTTGGATTTTATTTAGAGACAGCATCTCACTGAGTTGCTGAGGGCCTCACTGAGTTGCTTAGGGCCTAAGTTTCTGAGGCTCACTTTAAACTCATGATCCTTCTGCCTCAGCCTCCCAAGCCGCTGAGATTACAGGTGTGCACCATCGCACCTGGTAAGGACACAGTTTTTAGAAAAAGGAAAAAGGTTTATTGCTTTGTTAGCAAAGGAGAAACACAGGGGACTCCTGTCTCAAAGGCTGTAATTATGCCCACCAGCAGAAACAGAAGGTTTTTACAGAGGTGATTCAAAGGCTATATTCCACCTGTTCATGTTCTCTACCTGGAATTGTAATTCACTTGTTAATTTGGGAGATAGTCATTTTTGATATCTTCTGATACCATCCTCAAAGTCTGAATTACTTAGTTCCTATGGTGGGTGTATACTCAAGGACAGAGAAGTCTGCCTAGGATGGGGAAGAAAGGTAATTGTTTCCCCTGAGATTAGGAAGATGGAGAGATTAGGGAGGAACAGGGAGAGAGGAAGAGAAAGAAACATGTCCATTTGAAAAATAAATTGCAGTGGTAGAGCAGCAAGGGCTATATTCAAAGCATAAAGTAGACCACTGTTACAATACTGTACTTGACTGGCAGGAATATATTTTAAATGTAATTCATATTCAAACTGTTATTTAATGATTTTAATTTCTGTAGTTTATTTCTTGTGCACTCTATTTGTGGCTTTTTTTGGGAGGGTAGTGCTTACCAGGGATTGAACCAGGGATGCTTAACCACTGGGCCACATCATTTTGAGATAGGGTCTCACTAAGTTTTTTAGGGCCTTGATATGTTGCTGAGGCTGGCTTTGAACTTGCAATACTCCTGCCTTAGCGTCCCAAACTGCTGGCATTGCAGGTGTGAGTCATCCCGCACAGTTTATATACGGCATTTTAATAAAAGCCATGAAGACTTTCTGTTCAATATGGCAATTATATCCCACATATTTAACATTTCTTCCTTATGAATTCTTATGATTAAAGTGATGTAACAATTTGTACAAATTCTAGATATGTACTAAGAAAGTAAGGAAGTTTGCCAGCAACATGCTCAGATTTCTAAAAGATGTATAAAAGATGTGAAAAAATATAGGGGTTTTGCCATAACCTTGATATTCTAAGTGCACAAAAGAAAATAATCACAAAGGAGGCAATTAAAAGGGGCTGACTAGGAGAAAGCAATAGGAGCTGATTGGGAACAAGAAATCTATGTTTTAGCATCCTGAGGAGTTGGTTCCATCTTTCACTCTCAGACTTACCCTTTCAGAAGACCCTTAGATAATCCTGCTTAACCCTTACCAAGGGGTTTTTGGAAGTTGGCCATGTGAAAGTCATTCCTTCTCCTAGGAAAAGATGAGAGTAAGAAACTGTCACTAGCATTTCCAGAGCAAAATATCAGAAATCTCTGAGCATTCTGTTAGGTTAAGCGAGGCAAAGGCGGAGTGCAAACGCTCCCGCCACAAAGTGCAAATACCGTCGCTGCAAAACGAAAACCGAAGTGGTAAGCGTGCATGCGCAGAATGCACCAACATGGCCACCACCAGTCGCCTACGCCAAACACAGCACACATGCGTCAAACGCAGTACGCATGCGCTGAACACACCAACATGGCCGCCGCCAGCCTCTGACATGGAGGGACACTGAACATTCAGCATGAAAGCTGCCATGATCCCCGGCTCATCCCGGAAGGACTCTGACCTCAGCAGGTTCCCCTAACTAATCTCAGAGGACACTGGACTCTAGATCAACACCTCTTCCTGCCCAAGGCCCTTCCCTTCCTGCCTTAAGTTTTCCTTTTCCGGACGGGGGCGGGGGGGGGGGCTTTAAATTCTCTATGCCATGGGGTCCCAGCGCCATTTCTCCCATACACACTGATGGATGGGAGAATTCAGCCCGAGAGCGTGTATTTCCAATAGAGCCTTGATCAGCAGCTTCGTTTCTTTTTGGTCATCTAGTCTTTACACATTCAACTCCAAAGGATGGTTTATGTATGTTGAAAACAAGGGCAGGAAATAGATCCACATTAATATGCAAATATCCCAAATATCTCATTTCAGATATCATGTATGTAATGCAACTTTTTAATATTTCCACTATAGAATAGGAAAAAATACCTGCTTCGTATGTGTATGTGTTACTGGGGATTGAACCCAGCGGGCACTTTAGCACCGAGCTACATTCCCAGCCTGTTTTATTTTTTTGTTTTGAAACTGGGTCTCACTAAGTTGCTGAGAGTCTTGTTAAGTTGTTGGAGGTGGCCTCAAACTTGAAATCCTCCTGTCTCAATCTCCTGAGTCACTGAGTTTACAGGCATGTGCCACTATACCCAGCTACGTTACTTCTTTGAATGAAGATGAAGCAGGAAATGTAGAAACTAAATTTTATTATTGTCTATCATGAGGCGGCCAGCACCTCACCAGGGTAATTTTTCCTGTGTGGAAGGGGATAAACCACCTGAGAAAATAAAGTCTGAACTAACAAGTGAAGAAATAAGATGAGGTCAGAATTAGTTTCAAAAAATATGGAACACCTGATAGGTCCAGCCCACACAAGAGCTGGAGCTGAACAATTAGAACATGGCTCCAGTGGTTTATTTAAGGGGGTACATCAAAGGCAGGGATAAGGTTTCATTGGTGGAGTCTTGCTTCATGATGTCTTGCAGTCAAGAGGTTGATTGGCATCTTGGCATGCTACACCTATCTCTGAGAGGCTGTGTGGCTACAGCAGATCACCCCATCTCTAGGGCTGTGTGGGATCTGGCAGAGCTGAATAGAAATTCACTTGTATCTGGGCAGTCATTTTTGGGGGGGGTACTGGAGATTGAACTCAGGGGCACTTGACCACTGAGCCACATCCACAGCCATATTTTGTGTTTTATGTAGAGATAGGGTCTCACTGAGTTGCTTAGCGCCTCGCCATTGCTGAGGCTGGTTTTGAACTTATGATTCTCCTGCCTCAGCCTACCAAAGTGCTGAGGTTATAGACATGCAACATTGCACCCAGCATATCTGGGCAGTCTTAAGTAGCAGAATTGCCACTGAAAGTTCCCAGATACCAGATTTTCCTATTCATTTGCTACAAAGCCAGTTGGTCTATACATAGTCCACAGATGGCTGTTGACAAATGTCAATTAATACTGCCTCAATTTAGAAATTCAACATCAGGGCTGGGGTTGTAGCTCAGTGGAAGAGCATTTGCCTAGCATATGTGAGGCATTGAGTTTGGTTCTTAGCACCACATATAAATAAAGAAAATAAAGTTGCATTGACAACTAAAATAATATTTTTAAAAAAGTCAACATCAGAACACTGTTCCTTCAAAGCAGTTACCAGAACAATTTGTCTGTGAAGTCTGTCATTGGAGTTATCTTTCACAAATAGTCAAAGAACTAGATGAATCCAACATAAAGTAGGGAGGCGTTCCAGATTTTGGCAAGATATTCAACTACGGGAACTGATAATAACTAAAGTGAGATCCTTAGTTATAATAGATTCCTAATTATGAACAAGTATGCCATTTAAATAGGAGGCTTCTTGCTGTCTATATTGATTGGAGTTGGGAACTCTGACTCAATGACAATAGAAATGAAATCCTATCAAAGAGCATAAATACAGGCAAGGCATTAATTGGGAAGAGAAAAGGGGAAGGGTCCACTTTGAGGAGATGGGAAACAGCCATTATTGAGGAAAAATTCAGGCTGAGCCCTTAACAAAAGAAGGGGTTAGCCTTTTCTGGAGTAGCTGAGGTGGAAGAAGATCCTTGGAAGCAGCTTGGTACCAACCTACACCTGGTCTTTGTGGTCAGTTTGATTAAAAATAGAAGGCAAGGGGCTGGGATTATAGCCCAGCGGTGGAGTGCTTGCCTCGCATGTGTGGGGCCCTGGGTTCGATTCTCAGCACCACATACAAAGCAATAAAATAAAGACATTGTGTCCATTTACAACTAAAAAAATATTAAAAAAAATAGAAGGCAAGGAAAGGAACATTTCATAGACTGTTCAAAGAGTGGAGAGGGTACGGAAAGATTTTTAGAGGGTTACAGATTATGAATTAAGGTTTGAGAGTTTATCTACTGGTATGTTCCCGGTTGTCTCAAAATAGCCATCATAGTTGACTCAGCAATTTTGCAGGGCACAACTCCAGGAGCCACTATCATTTAGACTTCCAGAGTCATGCAACTTTGTGGCCTTGTATACTTTCTCAGTTAAAATCAGGGCTATCCTAGAGAACACATATGGTTGTACTTGTTGGTATCCTTAAGCTGATAGTTCCCTTTCAAATCCAGTCAAATTAAATTACAGGATATACATTTTGATATAATGTGATAGATGTATTATAGAAAAATAAATGTCACATACCACACAGTTTTTTGTTGTTGTTGTTTTGTTTTGAGGTTATTTTGGTAGTGAGGGTTGAACCTGAGGCTTGCACATGCTATGAAACCCTGTACCCTGGAGCTCTCTCCCCATTACCAAAGCACAATCTTTTTTTTTTTTTTTGATATCAGGGATTGAACTCAGGGGCACTTGACCATTGAGCCACATCCCCAAACCTATTTTGTGTTTTATTTAGAGAAAGGGTCTCACTGAGTTGCTTAGCGCCTCACCTATGCTGAGGTTGGCTTTGAACTCATGATTCTCCTGTCTCAGCCTCCCAAAGTGCTGGGATTACAGGCATGTGCCACCACGCCTGGCTCCAAAGCACAATCTTTCACTAAAAATAAATTTTTTTTTTTTTTTAAATATTTTTTTTAGTTGTTGATGGACACAATGTCTTTATTTTATTGCTTTGTATGTGGTGCTGAGGATCGAACCCAGGGCCTCACGCATGCGAGGCAAGCGCTCTACCGCTGAGCTACAATTCCAGCCCAAAATAAATTATTTTTAAATAAAGTAGGAGTAGGTGACTAAAAATTTGTGCAATATTGTAACTAGTGCACTAACTAGTTAGATAACACTTCTAATAATTCTGTGTAGTGTAGCACAGTTAAAGTGGGCAAGAGAACATTGCATCCACAAAAAAGAACCAATTTGAGATCAGATGATGACATTTAGATAAAAATACAAATTTAAAAATATACTCCAGGGTTGTGGTTGTGGCTCAGTGGTGGAGTGCTTGCCTAGCATGTGTGAGGCACTGGTTTTGATTATCAGCACCACATAAAAATAAATAAAATAAAGGTATTGTGTCCATCTACAACTAAAATAAAATAAAATATACTCCATAATACATTGGTTAATTCAGCACATACAATCAGCAATTCAAAGTTCAGTTTGAGTAATTACCGGAACAGTCAGAAAAAAATAAGATGTACAAATGAATATTGTGAATAACAGGAGGATACATAAAAAATGATACAGATTATCTAACATGCATATTACAGGCATCCTAAAAGTACAAAACAGTACATGACTCAGAAGAAACAGTAAAAAAATAATGGACAAATTTTCCTTAGCAATAAAAATGAGATAAGAATTTAGAGATACAGAAAGAACACTGAGTCTCAAAAGAGAAGTGTCCATAAACCGCTGGAATGTAGAACAAACAACTGGTGAGCAATCCAGCTTGTGTCCTTGTACCCACATTGTCCCTGCCTGAAAAAAAAAAGGAGCAAAATCATAAAATAACCACAAGGCATCTGGAGGAACCACTCCTTTAGGGAGTGTGCACATTAAATACTCTGGTGATAGAGAAATGACCTCCACCTCATTATAACAGTAAGATCCCACCCCTGGGTGGAGATCTAAGATGCGGGATTAGAACATGCCAGGACAATGCACAAACACAAGGAAAACTGGTACAACACTACATAATCTTGCCCTGACTCCATTCAGTTCAGACTGTACTATTGAGCCACAACCCAAGTCCATTCTTTTTATAATAAAACTCTCTTCTACTCCTACCTGATACATCCTTAAACTCTTTCCTGCCACGTAGAAGGTCCAAGTAAAGATCTCCTTCATTCCTGGAGATCTCTCAGATGCACATACAGTGACATATTCTAAGTAGAAGTATCTTCCACTCCTGAATACTTCTTTGGATTTCCCTTTGGTGACATAAACACTTGTGTTTTCAGAATGTAAACTCTACTGCCCAGTGTGGTGGCACATACCTGTAATCCCACTGATTTGGGAGGCTGAAGAAGGAGGATCCAAGTTGGAGACCAACCTGGACAATTTTTTGAGACCCTGTCTCAAAATAAAAAATAAAAAGAGTGGGTGGGGAGCTCAGTGGTAAAACACCTCTGGGTTAAATGCACAGTACAAAAAAATTATTTGAAAACTGAATGGAACTAAATCAAGAGCTTCATAAATAAGGACAGAGCATTAAAGCAATGGCATTGGTCACTAAAACAAGTAAACTTTAGTATTAATGGATAATGTAATATGGTTATGAAAATTAATATTATTGTAACATGGCCCAGTTGGATTTTGGTCTTTCATTTCCTGGTTATTTTTATCCATCCCTTCCTGCCCATATCATTCCACATTTGTCTATCTGCTTTTCATCTTTTTGGCCATCCCACCGAGCATCTCCTGGGCCTAGTCATATAGGCAGGGAGGAGAGAGATAAGGGGAAGAGAGCAGAACAAAGGAAGCTGAGGACATATAAAAAGGCAAAACAACCCTCACTTCCAGGGATACCAGGATACCAGCTATGGCCCCCTTCTACCTCCTGAGAAGTCTATGTTACCACTTTTTAAATAAACCCTGCTTAAATGCTTGCCTCGGTGTGCTTCTCTAATGTTCAAACTTCAACATGTGAAGGAGCAGAAGGTATCACCAGTAACTGTTGTTATCAACATCAGACTTCCAAGTCCTCAGTGCCATGACAACTCTAGGTCATTTTGGTCCATGCTGACAGGTTCTATTTAGAACCTGTTTTTACAGATTTTATGATTAGAGGGAATTATCTTTATCTCCCTGAGTTGTGGCATATGGTCTGTGTAAAGGTCCCAAAAGTTCCCCACTTCAGGAAAAATTGGGTTCTTCTTATTGGCATCATTATTTTGGGCCCGCATTTCTCCTGCAGATAGCAGGTAGTTTGATGAGGAAAATAATATATCTTGTTCACTTAAACCAGGCAGGACTGCAGGTAAATTGCTTTGTAAAAGTGAAGTGCTGTGGGGGTCAGTACAGTAGGCCCATTTTATAGAATTTTAACCTCATGTTCTCACTGCTCACGTCTGTCTGCCCCCTATCAAAAAGGGGACTTGTGTTATCCAAACTATTCTAGAGAGAGAGAGTTCAGGAAGAAGGCTTCCAAACTCATTAAAGGAAATACTGATAATCAACAATGAAAATGATAATATATCAAAGACTAAGTATAGTTTTTTATTTCCATCTGACTTTCCTGACATTGCTGAATCACTCACTTTTTTTTTTTTGGTACTGGAGATTGAACTCAGGGGCACTTGACCACTGAGCCACATCCCCAGCCCTATTTTGTGTTTTATGTAGAGACAGGGTCTCACTGAGTTGCTTAGCCCCTCGCCATTGCTGAGGCTGGCTTTGAACTCGCGATTCTCCTGTCTCATCCTCCCTAAGTGCTGGGATTACAGACTTGCGCCACTGCATCTGACTTGAGTCACTCACTTTTAAAAATACCTTTGTTTTATTTATTTTTTATGTGGTGCTGAGGATTGAACCCAGTGCTTCACATGTGCTAGGCAAGTGCTCCACCACCGAGCCACAACCCTGGCCTCTGAATTACCCACTTTTATAGTCTCACGACATGCATTTCTGTTATACACACACATACACACACACTCACACATATGCACACATATCACATACACATTCATATGAATGTTCTGGTCTCTTACTACCGTGTATATATATGTATATGTATCCAAATATGCCTTTTTTCATAAAGATTGTTTTGAGGTGGTTATTTTGAGAAAAAACAAACATAGGAGAAGCTCTGAAAACAAGATCACTACCTTTTTATTTGAACTCAGGGACACTCAACCGCTGAGCCATATCCCTGGCTCTATTTTGTATTTTATTTAGAGACAGGGTCTCACTGAGTTGCTTAGAATCTTGCTAAATTGCTGAGGCCTTTGAACTCACAATCCTCTTGTCTCAGCCTCCCAAATAGCTGGGAATACAGGCGTGTACCACCTTGACTGGCTAGACATTTTTTTTGATGGGGGTGGCACTGGGGATTGAACTCAAGGGCACAACCACTGAGCCATATCCCCAGCTCTATTTCATATTTTATTTAGAGACAAGGAGTCAGAGTTGCTTAGCACCTTGCTAAATTGCTGAGGCTGGCTTTGAACTCATGATCCTCCGGCTTCAGCCTCCCGAGCCACTGGGATTACAGGCATGTGCCACTGTGCCTGGCTACTATCTTTTTGTAAGAGAAATTTACTTCTGTAAAGGAAATCTCCACTTGTCTGTGCCTCTAGCTGTCTGCATCCCATTGAAAAGGCTGACTATAAATCACTAGTCCCTCACCAATGGAGAAGACACTGGCTTAATCTGTACTGCTTACCTTCCCCTTTTTTATCCTGTTTTCCTGGTCACCTCTCCTTTACTGGCCTCTCCAATACACATTTTTCTTTGTTTTTGTTGAAAATGATGTTTAAGCTTGAATTCAAAGCCATCACTTTGAAGTTTTACTTATTTCCTTGGGTGTCTCTATTGTTTGAAGTCGTGTCTCTTAGGTCTCCTTGACGAGTAGGGGTCCTGAGAGATGAAAAGAGGTCTTCGGGGAAGACAAAGTGGGGTCTCACAGGATGAGGCTTTTGGGTTCCGGGGGACGAAAAGGGGTCTTTGAGGAAGACGAAATGGGGTCTCACAGGACGAGGTTAGGGGTGACGGTCCGCAGAGTCACTTCACCCAGACTCCGGGGATAGGTAAGACTGCTCTGCCTGAGCCAGATGCAGAACCCGTTTAATCCAGGAAGTACAGAGGCTTATATAGGGTCCTCGGACCAATCACGGCCCCGAGGTTACAACCAATGAGGCACGCTCTGCTGGGCATGCGTTTCATCACCATAGAATGGGGAAGGATGGACAGGAGGGGTTGGAAGGTATGGAGAGTGCTCCTACAGTCTCCTTATATTTACTGTATATTAGCTATACATGTTAATGAACTGCTGTTTGTTTTGATCTTCTCCATCTGCTTTTATTACAGAGGTCCATCCCAACTAAGGACTATGAATGTTAGTAGGAAAATTATTTTTTCTTCCCTATTATGTATGTGTGTGTGTTATATAAGTTGAGTAAGTTGTTAGAATCATATGGAGTCACTTATGTCAAACTGTTACAAAATGAGCCAGGCGCAGTGGTGCAAGCCTGTAATCCCAGCACTTAGGGAGGCTGAGACAGGAGAATTGCGAGTTCAAAGCCAGCCTCAGCAACGGCGAGGCGCTAAGCAACTCAGTGAGACCCTGTCTCTAAGTAAAACACAAAATAGGGCTCGGGATGTGGCTCAGTGGTTGAGTGCCTCTGAGTTCAATCTCCAGTACCAAAAAAAAAAAAAAAAAAAACTATTACAAAATGAAGTTGAGAGGCCATGAAAAGTTCTTATGCATATTTGTTTGATAACAAAAACTATCCCCAAATACTGCCAAACCACAACTTTGTACAAAATCCACCATAAAAAAAAATACTTTTGTGAGGATGCCTACCCAGAATCTGCCTGTTCCACCTTGTATTTGTTAGAAATACTGGGGTGCTGCAAGGAATCAAGCACATTCTTGGAATTTGCTCAGGAACACAAACTTTACGTTTTTAGAAGAGTGTGCTACCGGACAAACTCTGGCAAGCAACAATACTTGGGGGGGAAATTTGCCTGCTTTTATCCCAAGGGTAGCTCTGCCCCCTTGCTCTGATTGGAAAAGCTCAAGGTTACAATCTATGCAATTGGCTAAATGTGAACATTGGGGCAGGCAAAGGGAAGAGCTGTAGTTAAAATGGCTAAGATTGGATGCAGCCTGGGAACCTCAAAATGGCTACAGTTGGGTGCATTCAGACCATCCTCTGGAGACTAGATCCAGGAATTTAGATAGATAGGTTGCCTTTCTTATATCCCAATTTTACATTTAAGGCTAAATAGTATATTCTGGAAATGGACCAGTGGACTTTCTGTTTTTCACAGACTGACACTACTCTTCTTATTGATCTTGTAGCCAAGGATTATTGTTTCAAGATAACTTATGCAGATTTCTTCATTTTACCTTTATAAAAATCTTTGCCTTCTTTTGACTCCCTGGATATGCTCATGGCCCACCATGGCATCCCTTGTCATTTCCAAATTAAATGTTTTGGTTTTTTTTTTTGGTACTGGGGATTGAACACAGGGGGACTTTACCATTGAGCCACATTCCCCAATCCTTTTTTATTTTTAATTTTGAGACAGGGTCTTGCTAAGTTGCCCCAGCTGGCCTTGAACTTGCAATCTTCTGTCTCTGCTCCCTGAGCTTGTGAGATTACACATGTGCACCACCAGGCCTGGCTTAAATCTTTGTTTTGAAGAGTCAGTCTCTTTGTTGTTCATTTTAGGTTGACAAAAATACATTTATATTCTAATAGCTTTCTTGAATTTTCAGTATATACCATAAAATTCACCATTTGCCTATTTTAAGTGTACAGTTGAATTTTTTAGTATTTCATTTGTCTTGGTTAGATCTCACATTTCCATTTATAATTAATTCTGGTTCTTATCCTCAGCCCTAGTCAACAGTTAATCTACTTTCTGTTTTATGGGTTGCTGATTTTGGACCTTTCATATAAATACAATCATACAATGTGTAATATTTTGTGTCTGGTTTCTTTGTCTCAGCATGTTTTCAAGGCTGATTCATGTTGTGACATGTATCAGTACCCATTCTTTTTTATTGCCAAAATTTTCATTTTATAGATACAACACAAGCTATTTTTGCACTCATTAGTTGATGGACATCTGAATTTTTTTCCACTTTTTGGCTATTACAAATAAGTTTACTGTGTATGGTCAGGTAGTAACTTTGTGTTTATTCTTTTAAAAAACTGCCAAACTGCCTTTGGTGAATGTTTTATTTCAGTTCTTATACTTTTCAACTGGAATTTCTATTTGGTTTTTATTTCTGATTTCTATCTCTTTATTGACATTCTTTTTTTAGAACAGTATTATTTGCTTTTTTAAAAATACCATATTTCTTTGTCTTGTTTTATTTTTCTGTATAAAAAAGACCCCAATATCAAGGTAGGAAAGGGGAAGAGAGATAGACCCTTTTGTGCATAGGAATTGGGGTGCAGAAAAAAGATAAATCTCAAAAAGAGGGGTGGGTGGAAAATGTCATTAAGGCAGCAAAATGGAGTGACCAACACCCCACCAGAACAGGTTCCTGTTCAGGAGATGTAAGCCACCTGGGACAATACAAAATCTGAAATAATCAGTAAGAAATAAAGACAAAGCCAAAGATTAGATTTAAAAACCAGGGCTTCTGATGAGTCTTCCAGCCCTGATAGGAACTCGAACTGAACAACTGAAAAAGGCCTCGATTCTTTTTTTTTAACAATCTATTTTTAAAATTAGTTAATTAATTAAATATAATTATGTATACATAACAGCAGAATGCATTTTGATTCATTGTATACAAATGGAGCACAACTTTTAATTTCTCTGGTTGTACATGATTTAGAGTCGCACTGAATGTGCAGTTATACATGTACATAGGGCAATGATATCCATCTCATTCCTCATCTTTCCTCTCCCCTCTCCACCTTCCCCTTTGACCAAAGTTTTTCCATTCTTCCAATCCCTCCCCATTATGGATTAGCTTCCACTTATCAGAGAGAACATTTGGCCTTTGTTGTTTTGGGATTGGCTTACTTCACTTAGCATGATGTTCTCCAACTCCATCCATTTACCTGCAAATGCCATGATTTTATTCTCTTTTAATGCTGAGTAATATTACATTGTGTATATGTACCATAGTTTCTTTATCCATTCATCTATTGAAGGGCATCTAGGTTGGTTCCACAGTTTAGCTATTGTGAATTGTGCTGCTGTAAACATTGAAGTGGCTGCAGCACTGCAGTATGCTGTTTTTAAGTCCTTTGGGTATAGACCGAGGAGTGGGATAGCTGGGTCAAATGGTGGTTCCATTCCAAGTTTTCTAAGTAATCTTCATACTGTTTTCCAGATTGGTTGCACCAATCTTTATTTAAGGGAGAGTACACGGAAGGCAGGGATATGGTTTCAGTATGGGAGGAGTCTTGTTTCGGTGCTTATTTCTTGGTGTGGGAGGGATCTTGCAGTAAACAGGTTGTTCAGTGTTTGGCAGGTTACGCTGTTTGATCCTAAGGCTGTGAGCTAAGACAGGGTGCCAGTATGATCTGGGCTTCCTCAAACTGGGGAATTTCACCCAGGAGTTGCCAGAGAAGTCGCTTCCCTGCCTTATTAGCATGAACTAACCCATAACTTATATATGGCCTCCAATAGCAAAATATTTTCTGTAAAAAGTTGGAGTCTTCACAGCCTCAGAGGGAAAGGCAGAGGTTGCCCTCTCAATGGGGTTCTCTCCACTCAAGTGTTCAGAAGGAGAAAAATGGCAGCATCTCTTCCTTCTTTGGCAATCTCTCCAGTGCTCACTCGGGATCATCTTCCTTATGTAGATAAGAGTGCTGCAAGCTCAGAAGGCAGAGATTCACTTGTGTGGGTTAAAATTCAGCATTTCCAGCAGCAACTGAGCTCCTGACTCCTCCATCTCAAGCACCACTGACTGCACCGTGCAAGATCCTCTGGGGGGAAAGGCTCCTAGGGTAGAGATACATCTCTGGGCCAGTTATCCTCTGGAGCCAGTCTGGTCAAGTCAAAGATTTTTTGCCCAGTAAGTCAGCTTCAGAATTTCCACAGAAGAGAGGCTTCCAATGAATCATCTCATTGAAGATAGAGCCAGCGCTCCACATGTCCACAGGGGTTGCATAGGTAGACTGCAGAACTTTGGGAACATGGGACCAGATTATAACAACCACAGGTGTAAGGGCCATCTGGTAGCTGTACATTCTGGCTAGGCCAAAGTCTGCCGGATTGACTATCCCACCACTTGTCACCAGAATATTCTCTGGCTTCAGGTCTCGATGAGAGATGTAATTGGCTTAAAGAAAATCTAGGCCTCTTAGAAACTGATGCATTGATTGGATCCTTGATGATCTCAGCTGGAAAGCCTGGTGGTGGTGCCTGCTTTGTCCAGATAAGTCCTTAGATCTTGGGCATCATGCTCAAACACTAGGGTCACCTTGATCTCCTGGTCAGTCAGGGAAGTGGCACAGATACTGATCAGATGGAAAACCTTGGGATGTTCAAAAGCCTCCAGTCTCCTTTTACCTTTATTCTTATGCCTCCAGGTACCTCAATACAGCCACCTCACAAACTGTGCTGATGAGAAGGCCACCTCTAGTCCCTCTGGGGACTCTCATACTTTTGAGGGCCACTGTGGGGATCACAGGCTTTGTACACTGTCCCATAGGCATGGACACCAATTTCAGCCACTGGCTCATATCGTGAGGCAGTCATTCTCAGATCAGGGGAGACCCTAACACCAGGAGCTGCAGGGACAGGCCTGTTATCAGGACCCTGAAGCCGATTCCTTTGGTGCCATACACCTGAGCTGGGTGGGGCTGGGTCGGGGCAACTGGGATGTTTGTTATAGGTGGGACCATAGACACAGACTGCAGGCTAGAGAAGCCCCTTCAACTCCATGCTCACCATGTGACCAGCTGTAGAGCCATATTATTTGTATAGTTTAAAAATTCATAGGCATGGTTTTATTCTAGCAACTTTGAAGTTTGTGGGTTTTTTGTTTGTTTGTTTTGCCCTTTGACTAACCTCTGAGGCCCCACAGAATTAAATTCTATTGTCTGTTTTTTTCCTGACTATGGTTCATATGATCCTGTCACTTGGCATGAGATATATATACATCTCAAGATATATATATATATATATATATATATATATATATATATATATATATATATTTGCTTTCAATATCTCTCTCTATCTCTCTTTCTCTGTCTCTACACACACACACACACATAACTGGATATTTTGAATATATTTTTTTGGTACCATGGATTGAACCCAGGGCCACTTTTCCACTAAGCCCATTTGATATGTTATTCTGGGACAAGGACTTGCTAAGTTTCTGAGGCTGGCTTGGAACTTGCAATCTTTTTGTCTCAGCCTCTTGAGGTCCTGGGATTAAAGGCATGTGCCATTGCATCCAGTTTGGATATTTTCCATAATATATTGTAGCAACTCTGGATTCTAATAATCCCCTAGGACTTGAGAGTTTCTTTTGTTTTTTATTTTGCATGCAAACAATTTTTCTCAATGGCTTATCCAGGCCTTTTCTGTGAAATCAGTTTTTCTCACAATGTGCAACCTTTAATGATACAACTATAGTTTTTCCTCTTATCTTTATTTTTATGCCTGGTTTCATAGAAGTCATCTCTAGGGTCAGCAGAGCTTAGTGTTTTGCCAGTGATCTGTTATAGCTGTTTCTCCAGTTCTTTGAGCCAGTAAAACATCTGCCCTTTATAGAGAAATGTGTGTATAGCTTGAGGAATTCATTTATGTGTGTCCCATGTTGATGAAGAGGCTCTCAAGTGCCTGCTGTGGTCACTCTTGAGTTGGTACAGCTTAATACATGTGAGGAGCCTTCCAGAACCTCCAGTTGAGTATAATCTTAGGGTCCTTTTTTATTTGTCTCTCTTTCTGGCTCTATTGGTTAAACTCTATCTGGACTACTATTTCTTTTGTTGCTGCTGGTTTCATTTAGTTATTAGTCTTTTCTAAACAGCTGGCCAGCAAAAAAGACTTCTATGTAAATTCAATGACCACATCTTGTTATTAATGTGTAAATGATAAGTTATTTTCTGTTCTTCAATTTCTTAATTTCTTCAATTTCTTACACATCTGGGAGCAGAAAAGCTGTTGATTGACTTATGGCAGAAAATGAGTCAAGACATTCACAAATTGAATCAAAAAGTGTTTTCTACAACAACACGAAGAACCCAGTGTTTTCTCTTGAGACAGTATCTCTTTGAGACAGATTTTGTCCCATGACATCACCGGAAGGCTAGAAGAAGGACTGAGAAGCTGTGTAGAAATGTATGTGATTTTCAGCTACTTTTAGTTAAAATGCTCCCTAGGCACTTGGCTTTCACTCCAGTTGTAAAAGTCACCATATTCCTGAAATTTTATTTCTGAATTGAACATCAAAACCAGAAGGCAGCTGATTGGTTTATGTCTATTTCAAAGACCCTGAAGTTAGGGGCACAGTAATCTAATGTATAAAAAAATGAAAATATAGCCATGCACAGTGGTGCACACCTGTAATCCCAGTGGCATGAGAGGCTGAGACAGGAGAATCACAAGTTCAAAGCCAGCCTCAGCAACCACGAGGCACTAAGCAACTCAGTGAGACCCTGACTCTACATAAAACACAAAATAGGGCTGGGGGTGTGGCTCAGTGGTCGAGTGCCCCTGAGTTCAATCCCTGGTACCAAAAAAATAAATAAATAAGAGAAAAGCATAACAGGTTTATTCAATTATAGTTTTATGTGATGCTAGAATCTTCAGAATGAAGATATAAAGATACAGGGGGAAATATCTATTTTATATTTAGGTTCAGTAAAACAGGTACAGCTATGTAAGAAATGTGATTGGACACAGAATTAATCAATGAATCAATCTCTCTCTCTCTCTCTCTCTCTCTCTCTCTCTTTCTGTCTCTCTCTCTGGTACTGAAGATTGAACCTAGGGATGCTTAACCACTGAGACACATCTCCAACCCTCCCTTTTTTATTTAGAGATAGGGTCTTGCTAATTTGTGGAGGCTGGCTTTGACCTTGAGATCCTCCTGCCTCAGCTTTCAGAGCTGCTGGGATTACAGGTGTGCACCACCATGCCCAGCACAAAGGATGTAATCTAATAGACTGGGTGGGGAAACCCAGAAAACTTTGTCTGTTCAGATTCATGGCCTCTCACTTGTAGCATGTATCCTCCCAAGTATGAGGCAGGACCCCTCTGACCTATTGCCAGAGAAGGGTAAATCAGGGAATTGCATTATTGCAAGCTCCTGGACAGAAATGTGGAGAAGATTAGATTGATATTTTTAGGTTTTATGACTTACTTTGGGAAAGGAATTCTAGTGTCTATGACCTGACTTAGAGAAGAATATTTCTGGTTTCTATGATTCAATCTGGGAGAAAATGAAGGGTGAGACATAGATGAAAGAAACCTTGAGTGTGAGAATGCTTCTGAGGCCTTCTAATGTCCTTTTTTTCTTCCTGGGACTGGAAATTGAACCCAGGGGAACTCTCCCACTGAACACATCACCAGCCCATTTTATTTTTATTTTGAGTCAGGGTCTTGCTAGTTGCCTAGGCTGGCATTGAGTGCTTGATCCTTGCCTCAGCATCCCCAGTAGATGGGATTAGAAGTATGCACCACCCCAGATGGCCCAATTCCCCTTAACCAATATAAAACAGATTAACAAGAGAAAAGTAGAACAAATTTATATAATAAAGTTTTATATGACATGAGAGCCTTCAGAAACTAAGACCCAAAGACCCAGGAAAAGTCATATACTTTTATGCTTGGCTTCAGTGAAAAATGGATAACATGCAGAAATGAGACTGGACAAAAAGCATACAATCTAATGGTAATAAACTGGGAGTATCTTTAGCAAGGTCTGTTTTTTTCAGATTTTTCTTGACCTCTCTGTAGCACTCCTTCTTCTCTGAGTGTGGAGTAAGACCCTTGTGAAACAAAGGTCCTATATTCTACACTCAAAGGAGGTGGATCAGAGAGTGACCTTTCTAGATTTTATGGCTGGCTCTGTAGGAGGGAAGTTCTAGTTTCTATGATCTGTTTTGAGGGAGGAAAGAGGGCCAGAAAAGGTCAGAGGGGGCTTCATGCTTCTGAGAATTTCCAATCTCATTCAGTTCAAAGTACTTAACATGCTAAAGTGCCATATTTTGTGATATCATTTCTGAACCCCAACAGAACCTATACCTCTTGTAAGAAATAGAAAATCCCAGTGGTCCATTTTCAAAATACAATATTTAGCTTTAAATGCAAAATGACTTGGGACATAAGAAAGGCAACTGGAGGGGAGAGCAGAATAAAAAGTTACAAACTGTTAACACCAGAGTATAAAAATTTACAGCCCCTAAACAAACAGGAAGTGAGAAAAAAGCACCTCTTTCCCTCTCACTTGACCAACAGAGATAAACTGTGCACATGTCAAAAGGCACTCAACCCAGGGGGACTTTTCTACCACGAAGGAATAAAGGGAAATGGGGACAACTAAAGGTATATTTCTTTAAATAACTCAACAGGAGACAGTAAAACCTAGGTAATATTTGAGAAAATTGTGCACCCCATAGTCCTCAGCCAATGAGGAACCAGGGGAGGGATCTTGCAATACAGGGTATAAAACACAGGTTGTTCCCAATCTGGGGCTCCCTAACTACCGGTCACCTGATCATGCAAGACTGTTATTAAGGTAAATCCTTGCTTTTTGCTGTTCTTTTTGTCTTTTAGTCCATTCTTTGGGTTTAGACAGGTGAGCATGTTTCTCACATCTTGACACTTATTAATCTGTTAACTTATCTTTTACAATCCTACAGTGGGGATGGGCATGGTGGTGGATACCTATAATCTCAGTGGCTCATGAGGCTGAGGCAGGAGGATAGCTAGTTCAAAGCTAGTCTCAGCATCTTAGTGAGGTACTGAGCAACTCATTGAGACCCTATTTCTAGATAAAATATTTTTAAAAAGGCATACACATTTGGCTTTGGTGGTTAAGCACCCCTGAGTTCCATCCCTGGTAACAAAACAAAAACAACAACAACAACAAAAAAAACAAAAAACAACAAAAACCATACAGTGGAGTGGGAGTGTAACTCAGTGGTAGAGTGTGTGCTTAGCATGAGTGAAGTCCTGAGTTCAATTCCCAGTACCAAACAAAACCACCACTACCACCACCACCACCACTACCACCACCACCACCAACAACAACAACAAAAATTCAGACCACACAGTGAAGACATCAGAATTAGACTGTAAAAGCAGCTTTCATGTAAATTATTGCCAGTTCCACAATCTAATATCCTAGTAGGTTTTGGAATTTAATGTTTCATCTGTATGTTAATTTTCTATTGCTGTAACAAGGTACTAGTGATAATCAACTTATAAAGAGAAAAGGTTTATTTTGGCTCACAGTTTTAGAAGTTCTAGTTCATAATTAATTTGCCCTATTGCTTTCATCCCATGGTAGAAGCACATAATGAAACAAAACTGCTTATGTCATGAGCTAAGATCAAAAACCAAGAGGAAGAAGCCAGTGTCCCACAATCCACTTTGGGGGCATGCCCCCAGTGACCTAAGGACCTCATACTAAGCCTTACCTTTGAAAGACTCTGCAACCTCCCAGTAGTGCCAAGTTGAGTCTGAGACTCTAACTCATGAATCTTTGGGAGACATTTCAGATTCCAACTATAGCATTCTGGCTTTTTTTCCCCTTTGAATCTTTGCATTGGCTGCCTCTGTTATAGTCTCCTCCATGGAAAGAATATTCCAGTTAATAGAGCTTAAGCTTTTTTTGCATAAAAGTATAATATTTAATTAAGGAATTAAACATTTAAATAAAGTCACATTTTTATCCAGGAAAATTTTATTAATGTTAGGATAAATTTGTTGAAATAGTAATGGTATTTTCTTTGATGTTAAAGCAGCATTTGCTTCTTGATATTTATCATCATGATTATTTTACTGAGGTTTCCAACAAAATAAAATTATCTTTCACCTTAACCATAAACAAGTCTCTTCTGAAAGCAGTGTCTTTTGGGGATTTTATAGCTACTTTGTTACTATTAATCTCACGTTAACAGCAGTTCAGTCTTTGTCTCTCTTTCCCACTTATTTCAGGGGAGGTCCTTTTCATGACAGGATTTTCAGTAAGAGTATAAGTGATCATTCTTTAATTTTAGTTGCAGGAGTGAATGAATTTTAAAAGGCTGATTTCTCTCTTCCACATTATGTACTTCCCCACCCCATTTTGCAATAGTAATACTTGGTAAGATGCACTCTGAGATAGTTACATTTTTTGCTCTGGGATAGCCAGCATTGTGTAAGTGACACTAAGAAAGACACATACCAGGCCAGGAACAGCATGATCTTAGAAACCAGACAGTTCTACCTTTGCTCCTTTTAGCAGTGTGACTTAGGCAAATTCTCTTTACCTCTGTGATCCTTGGTTTCCACAGTAATTAGTCAAGTGGAAATTTTAACTGCACCAAACTATCTACTAAAAACAAAGCATATATGTGACTGGTACATTGTCAGTGGTCAATAAATGATAATTACCATAAAATTAAAAATAAAAGGATATTGTATTCTGGAACAGAGAACTAGGCCAAATGAAACTGGTTTTGGTGTAATTTTTGGAGACAGAGGAGTAAAAAAAAAAGCATCATAAAATTTCCCTCTGTGTGTTTTAGTCCAGCTTCTCAAGATCTTCACACATAAGAATCACAGCCTTTGGGACAGAAGTCCCCTGTGTTTCTTCCTTTGCTATCAAAGCAATACACACTTCTTTTTTCCTTTTTCTCAAAACCGTGTCCTTGTTATTGATTGGATCAGCATCAGGGACAAAGACAGAGCTTTTGGCAACCATGAAGGGACTCAAGAGCAGCAACTGCTCCAGCTTTCTTGGACAGGACTGGCTTTCCAAGGAACCCCACTTCCCTACTGAGGATGCAAGGTGGCTAGTGAACTTGTTGAGAGCTCACTGCTGGAGAGTTAGGAGACAGTTGAGTTTGCCTTGGGTCGAACCAGAGGAGCTGTTCCTGTGAGTAAAGGGAGGAACCATCCAAGCAGCTGCTGAAGCTCATTTTGCTTTGGGGAACTCCTGCCTTCTCTCCCTGAACAGTACAGGTTGCTCCATCATGGTCCACTTTGAGAAAAAGGAAACTGAACTCAGTAAAGTTGCAACACCCTTGGCCATTTAATAAGTCCCCTGGTGTGCATGCCACACATCTGGTTCTTCTTCATGGGAACATCTGGTCCTTCAGGGACATATGCAGCACTACTGGTGTAGGAGTCATGGTTAAGTGGGACTCAAGAATCTGGGGGCCTTTCTGATCTGTTATGAGGTCTTATCTGTTTGTTGGCCTTGGGTTTGGGAATTCCATCTGGTTGTCTGTGTTATTCTTTGTATGTTACTGCCCCTTTTAAGACATGGCCAGTACTGCATTGATTCTATAGATAGTCTTTTGGGAAAGATCTTGACTGATCAATTTAAAGGTTCCCATCTATTGGCCATGGTTTTGGGACTCCTCTCTTGTGGTCTGTCTCTGTGTTTCTTTTTCATACTATCTTGCAATTGGAATTGATGTGTCAGAGGTAAAGTGAGTTGAAGAGCCACCTATAAGTATAAGATTGTCTAAGATAATGTTTTATTGTAATGATCTGGCTTTTGAATAGCATTGTGGGTTATTATACAATCTTGCAGTTGGAGTTGGTCTGTCAAAGGTAAAGTAAGGTGGAAGAAATTTGTATGTGCAAGTCTGTCTGTTTTAAAGGTTCCTATCTGTCAGCCCTGGTTTCAGTGATCCTCTCTCATCTGTGTTTGTTTGTTTTGGGTATTTTTTTTTTTAGTGCTGGGGATTGAACTCAGGGGCGCTCAACCACTGAGCCACATATTCAGCCCTATTTTGTGTGTTTTATGTAGAGACAGGGTCTCACTGAGTTGCTTAGCGTCTCACCATTGCTGAGGCTGGCTTTGAACTCACGATTCTCCTGTCTCAGCCTCCCTAAGTGCTGGGATTACAGGCGTGAGCCACTGCGCCCGGCTTTTGGTATCTTTTAATGGCTGTTTAAGACATGGGCTATACTATGTTGATCTTACCAGTAGTCTCTTGAGCTGAGAGATCTTGGCTGAGTGGGTTACCTATAAGGATAAGCCTATCTAAGAGAAAGACAGTCTATTATAATAACCTGACCTTTGAATGGTTTTTCTGGATTATTATACAATCTTGACATTGAAGATGGTCTCTCAGGGGTAAAGTATATGAAAGAGATTTTGCATGTATGAGCATTCATGCAGTTGCATGACAAGGGGCCTGAACTGTCAGGAAATTGAAGATGTTATAAGGCACTGTCTCTGGTGTGCAAAGATAGCAGGACACCAGAAGAAGGGTTAAAAAGATTTAAATCTTTTAAACCCAATGTTGGCACTTCCAACACTGTTTCTTGGCCTGACCACAGGCAGCTGTAGATCATCTCACTGTGTTCAAGGACATTAACCCTAAACTGGAAAAAAATCCCAGAAAAGCTGCCTGGGTTGTAGAAAAATGGCCAAAGAGAACCTGACCTCTTCCCTGTCTTCCAGTCCCTTTTGCCCATGGGGGGTGGAGACTGCTGGCCACAAAGGATGGGGCAATAGATTCCAGAATGGTCAGTTTATAACCTGGGAATAAGAATAGTCTCAACTTTAAAGATCTTGCAGGACACCTCATTTAGTCAGGGGATATTCACCACAGGGGCAGAGCAATTCTTCCTATAATACTATCCCATCAAACTAAATGCCTGGGGAGACTGGCAGAACAACTGCACCCAGAAAAGAAAAAGACAGAAACAAAGGCCAACTCATGTTTTGTAGGCAACCTCTTGAAAAGGATCTTCAAGGAAGCCTAAAGATATAGGGATATAGCTCAGTTGGTAGAGTGCTTGCCTTGCAAGGCCCAAGGTTCAATCCCCAGCAACACAAAATAAGGAAAAAAGAAAAGGAAATGATAGAAAAGGCCTCTTCTGTTGCACATCAATATGCCTAGTATAAGAAAAAGTTTAAAAGGAGCCTCTGGGTACAATTGACACTGGGAAACTCAGAGTTGATGGCATTATGATAATGAAAAGGCAGACAAGTCAAATATCCTGTCCTCAACCCCTTGAATCCAACCTGGGAGAGAAGAGATTAAGATGCAGTTTTCATATATGCTGGATTGTCAGATACCTCTCCTGGGATAAAATTTATTTGTAAATTAAACACACAGATAACATTCATAAGAATTATTTGAGAATATAAATTTAAGAAAGGGTCCAAAACTAGAAAAGATAAAAGAAAGTTATAGGTATGGAGATAGATTCTATTTCAGAAAATTAGAAGGTAAAAGAAATGTTTCTGAGTGAGAAAGTATTTTGTCTGATAAAGTAATATTCTTGGGCTAAAGTCCAAGATGAAAGATGACAAAACTAGGGATATAAAGTTGTGAATGTCTAAGTAAGTCACAGAAGGTTTATGGAAGATAAATCTCAAAAAGTTTGTGTTTGTGATTAAATTGACTATAATTAGCACAGTCAAAATTATTTGAACTTTTATGTACTGATATGAAGCAAAGTCTGAAATATCAATCTTCTCTTATTTATCAAGATAATTTTCTTGTATTTGTTAGGTTTTATTACTTGGGGAAACTAAGTCTTAAAAGAATCAGCATTTGTGCCTGTTTTAAAGTCATAAATGATTACTTTGTAACTGGTTAAACAAACAACTGTTACTTAGGTTATAAACATATAGTTGACACCCTAAATATATTTGACTAGGTATATGTATGCATCTGTTATATAAAAGTTTATAAAATGAAAGTTTATGTAAGTTTACTGGCAAGATAACCAATAAATGCTCTCTTTTATACATTATATCTGACATACAATAGCCACACTATAATTTTTTAAATATTTTTTTAAGTTGTTGATTTGCCTTTATTTTATTTATTTATATATGGTGCTGAGAATCGAACTCAGTGCCTCACGCATGCTAGGCAAGTGCTCTACCACTGAGCCACAACCCCAGCCCTACCACACTGTAATTTGAAGACCTGTCTTACATCTGTTTTCTTTGACTAAGTTAATTTCTGATGATTAACTCTGTTTCCTAAATATATAAAACATTTAAGGCTATCTTTTGATTTTTGTTAACCCATGCAGACCTGTGATTATTGTTATCATACACTCTGGATTCTAAATGGTACTTTAAAAGTTAAACTTAGTTAAATGTAGAGCTTAGGATAGAGGACTTTGCCATGTTGGTTATCCAAACTAAAATTATCTCTAGCAAAAGTCTCAGATTTGTATAGAAATAACAAATATGGTTGGTATTTATTCATGTCATTTGATGTATTATAGCTGGATAAAGTAACCTGTTGTCAATAAGTTATACATAAATTTTTGTGTTATTGTTCACACTGGAATTGGAATTTAAATGCATTCTTGGAAGATAGTAAGGAAAGCCTGATCTGTTTAAAGGTGACATAGTAAAAAAATGGAAGCATTATGCTACTTTTTCCACAAAAAAGAGTTAAAAGCTCTCTTAACCTTTCTTTGATTTACGTTTCATTTCTGAGGTTGTATGATGTTATTTGTGAAGAGCCCCATCTTACCTGAGATAAGGCTCTGCCTCTCAACTTACTCCATATTAGAATGGCTCCAAAATAGGCTAGATTTCAACTCATTTAAAGTTGTGTTCAAAAGATTGATTTTTGTAAAGATTACTGTGATCTCAAACAGAGGATATAATATGTAATTAAGTAATGGTTCAAGATTATAAAAATCATTTTTCTTGATTCATAGCTATTATACAAACTGAATATATTTTTGTTCTGTTAATTTTATTTTGTATTTTTCCTTATAAACTTTATAACTGTTATCTGTTAGTGTTCTGCAGAGACACTGCTTCTAACAAAACAAAACAAAAACAACATGGGTTAATTGGAGATAATAAGCCATCACCTACAGGACAGATAATATATAATGCTGACTTCCAGTACTAATATTAATCCCAATTAAATAAAAATTGTAACTGTAAAATTATAGATATTGAAGTTACATCTTGTTACTCCCACTTTAAAACTGATGAAACAGACTTGCTGGGTGTTTAAAACCAAAAACTTGGAGATCAAAGTCAAGGAAATAAAAGGGTCAAGCAAAAAGCAGCCAACATTTTGGCCCTTGACTTCTAAGGTCACCCAGGACCCAGAGATTGACAGGATCCCTCTCTAGGCTCTGCAACTCCAAATGAGTTACCTGATCTGCTGATCAGGGACAGCGAGGGGACCCTAGAGAAAAGGAAGCCAACCAGTGCACATTCTACAAAGAGGAGGGTGATTGGAGATGGAAATATCCCTGATGCTTCCAGTAGAAGCCACATATGGTCAGACCAGGATCCTGGCCCATCCTGGCAGATGGCACCACTGGTAGAGGAAAGCTAATGAAGCCAAGAGACTTTGCACACATCCCCAAGAGTGATCTCTGAGGAATTTCAGCTGACTCTGAGTAGACAGGAGCAAGGTCAGTTTTGACCAACTTGGTCTTAAACACCTGGCAGGAGAGTATAGCCTGAATATAGTCTTACATGGATATCTAAAAGGAAAAACAATTTTTAAATGTAACTTAAGATGTACACTTGAAAACTGAGGAGAGGAGGCAAGATGGCGGCGTAGAGAGAGGCACCTTGCAGTCTCGCTAAACTACAGACCAAAATTTTGCTTCAAAAACTTCTTCCACCCAACTTTTCGGCAGTGGATTACAGCCATCAGCACAGAAAATTTAACTTTTGAGTGGAAGCAGTGCAGGCGGTCCTCACCGGAGCACGTCTCCAGCGGCAGCGGCGAGAGCCGCGGCGGGCCGGCGAGAGCCCCACGGCCCCGCAGAACTCGCCACGGGTAGGAACTGCGTCTACTCGTGAAAATTGGATCCAAGGTCCAATCAAACACGCAGATTCTGGGCAAGTTCGCGTGGTCACACGTCCCCAGCCATTAGACATTGGGGAATGCGCCAGAGAGTGCGGCGCTGCAAAGGAAGATCGGGACCGCACCAGTTCTGCTCTGGAGCCCAGGGCAGACAAAGCAGCGGACTTCCACGGAGACACAATCAACAGGAGTTTGGAGACAGCTACCGCGAGCCTCTGGGAGTATAATAGAGGCGGGACATCGGAAAGCAGCTCTATATAAACTTCTACGGACAACTTCATCAGAGAACTTGAACTAGAGATTGACCCGGACAGGACTCTCACGCGAAACACGAGCCGAGTAAGTCCAGCAAGCAACAAACAACGCCACCTACTGGAGGTGAAAGGAAACACACCTGTCTATTCACTTTGAGACTGTTTTTATATATTGAGTGTTTGTTTGTTTTGTTTTGCTTGTTTGTCTGTTTGGTTTTTTTTTTTTCTTTTTCCTCTCTCTCTACTCCCTCCCATTTGTTTATCTTCTATGCTCTTCCACTCT